>OY728151.1:651506911-652756911 GCA_963277665.1 Viscum album | reverse complement strand
TAGAGTAGAGGGGATGATATTTTTTTGATATTTTAATCATTATTATATTATTTCTCCATAAGAAAAGAAATAGTGATGATTCATGTGATGAAAAATATTAATATGTGCATGTGAGTTTGAATCCCTGGTTCATATATCATCCATGACTCAATAAATATTGTATTTAACATATAATTTATATATAGGGTAAATTACAATATTTTATTATTCATAAGAAAGTCATGTTTTTTTGGAAAAATCACAAAAATTCACCCTATCCATTTCTGGGTGTGTAGAATCCAATAATGAACTCTATTTTTCAAAAATTATTTTATAAATATGATTAATTTATTTTTTTATTAAAATAACAATTTAATTGAAAAGTACATATTTTAAAACTATAACTCATGTTATAATGATTTCCAAAATTTCATAAGGTGTTATAAAATTATCATAAAACTACAATACACAAAAATTTTAATTTATGAACACCTATTATGGTAAATAAATTTTATTTTATATTTTTTAATTATTAGCAGTTATTTTTTATGAAATACAAAAATACCAATACTTTTACTAGGGTCATATCATCACCTATAAGATGCCTAAATTTTATTTATGCATTAATGGGCGAGGTTACTGTTATTTGGTAAGATTTACTATTTCAAAGGATCATATTAATATTCATAATGGTAGGTTACTATTCATAAGGGTTGGTTTATATTCACTATATATTATGTTTGTTCTGTTGGACTCTGAAACAACTTACTAATCACACACGTGTATATCAGATTTTGGAAATTCATATCACAGAACGGACAAAATTATTTTTAATGGTCACAAAATACTTATTAGTTAATTGTTTTGGGATTTAATGGTATTATATTACATAATTATAAAAAGGTAATTTCAATTCATAAATAGATTGTTCGTTATAAATATGGTTCTCGAAAAATGAAATTAAATAAACCTATCATGAGCTTCAAGTACGTTATGATGATATATCAATGATGAAATTTAATATATGCAATAATCATTTTATGTAATTGGTTATGCCATTAAGCATGAATACACACTAGTAGTCTTCTTGTGATTTCTGAACCAGATTTATCATACATTTTAGAGCATTGGTTTTGTATATCATTGATGTCATTTAATTTTTCATGAATTTCAAGGGAGGAATGTGAGAAACATATGGATGTATCTTAGAAAACACTAGGAGAAAATATTTTATATGATGTTATCAAATTGTTAATTCTAGATTGATGTGATTTAATTTATGGATCTTTCCCTCTTATAAATTTTTTAACCAATGGAACCAGTGATGATAAAGTTATTTTTATATTGGGATCCAATCAAAAGTGTGATAGCGATGAGGATATTCTCTGGGATAGAAGGACATAATTAGTGATTTTTCATTTATTTCTTCAAGCATAATCACATTTTAATAATTTTACTGAAAAGAGATGTAAATTAATTTTCATCGATAGACTCCAAAATGACTTCTAGGATTTGTGAAAGTGGTTGAAAACAGACCCATAGTATGATTTTTCAAAGGCAGTTGTCGATTATGTTGTATTCTATAGTGCTTCCGGAACATGGTTTGGTTGTGTTCTAATGATGTGGTCAGGATTGATAATCTGGGTTTCTAAAATTTTAAGACCATATGTGTATAACTTTGAAACCCATGATATAGAGATGGAAGTGGTATACTTTTCGATAAATGTTTTTCGATAATACCTTATGGTTCAGTGGTTTATCATTTATTCATACCCTAAGGTACTCAAGTATATAGTATATTTGAAGCATATCATCATGATATAGAATTTATGGCTATTGTTTCTCCAATATTATAACATCAAGATTTTATATACTATTGTTAATTTAAATATAGTGGAAGATTATCTTAGAAAGAGACTTCATTTAGTATTATTGAATGAGGTTCTTGTTGATTTATGATCCATAATGTTTTCCATAGTGGATGTCGATAATTAATATTACCAGTAGTTGATGCATGTTACCCCTAGTTATAAATCATATTAGGTATTCTCACCCATGAGATATCGACCTTGAGACCTTACAAACTCAAATATCCACTGGGAATGCTCTTGCTGGATTTCTAAAGGATGGGGAGAACCTCATACATTTCCGAAGATGAATGATGAAACCAAGGATTTTTTTATAATGAGGTTCCCATGCATTTTAGAAAAATATTTTTGGAATATGGTTTATGTGTAGAGATGATGTTCTAGGATGTTGGATGTTAGTTTTCGGGTCCTAGTATAATGGTGTGTGTAGCATTTTTTGCCTCTCGATAGCTCACATGAAAATATGTGAAGGATGTGTACTAAGTTATAACGACTTTACCTAAACCCTTAGAGGTTCTATAGAGGAATTAGGAATATATATATATATATATATATATATATTGAATTCTTGATGAGTTTAATGCATACATATATATTGCAGGATTCTATCTTGTTGATCATAGACCCAATCTCAAGGATATACCACTTCATATCTATCAGAGAGAAAATATTAGTATGTAGATTGGGGTCATTATGTATAAGAAATATTATGGATTCATGATGTTCCCCGGATGATCAGTTGACACCATGATTATTTCCTCACATCATAAATATGATGTAGATACAGGATTCCATTAGTACAAAATTGTGTTGGGGCATGCCAATTCACCCATAGACTAATAGCCAAACCAAGTGGAAAAAGTTGATTCATGAGTTAATTTTGAGGGATTACATGTTAAAAAAATAATTTTTGGGTGGGTCACCTACCCTTTGTGGTGTTTTCATATAAAAAAGTTAAAATTCTACTTCCGTCATGGAAATATTTTAGGATTTATATGTGATAACATGTAAGTCACACCTATGATGGGATGAACTAAGTGAGTCTGCACTTACGGTCCCATGGTTGGTTCAAGAAACCAAATTGAAGGTTCATGTTATATAATAAAGAATTATTAATTCACATTTAAATCATATGCCCTACGGTGACCAATGATCAATTCCATTAGTGTTTGGTGAATGATACCATGTTTTTGGGCATGTATGGACTTAATGTAGATTGTGGAGATTTTGATATGGTGTATATATATATATATATGATTAATTATTCCATTCTAGATACAATGAAGGGTTTGTGAGGTGGCATACCACTTGGCTATACGACCATAATTATACAAGGTAAATGATATCCTCAATGTATCATAGCTGAAGATTTATATATAAGATACATCAAATGTTATCAAGTGGGGTGATGTAGACATTGAGGATGGATATAAAATTTTATATATTCATATGTATATTGGGGATAAACATTATATAATACTTTATGAATCAATAATTATCCTACTAAAATTCTGGAAGAAACTCATGAATCTTTTGCGGAGCACATGGGAGTGTTAGTTCCATAAGTGAGCCAAATAAAATCATTATTTTGAGTAGTATTTTTTTCTTTTTGAGAATATATTATTAATTAATGAGAGAATTAATATCTAGAATTTTTTCTATGTAATGATTTTAAAATTTTCTAAAAATAAGTTTGGAGATAGGATCTAAGGAAGTAAAATATTAGGAGGACTAGTGATCCTCAGTGTTGATATAATAAAAATATTCAATATATTATATCACATGAAAAATGTTTACTAAAATAGACGATTGACATATGAATGAAGTTCCAAATCATAAATAAATTACTACCATTAAATTTGGAATGCAAGATATATCCTAATCGCATCATAAACAGTGTTGTCATGAAGAATTTTGATTATCTGTTGATGCATGATTAAATAAAAAAACAAGAAAATATATATGTATGTATATATATATATATATATTTCATATATATGTTTAGAAGTAGTGGACTGATAAATTATTTAAATAATTGGTTATTCCAAACTCGTGTTATCAGACACATATCCCTTAGATTGAAGGAGGATCCATGGGTTGACATCGTGAAAAATGATCATGGATAAAAAAATTACTAATGGAATTATGGGATATTTCCAACAAGGAGAATAAAAAATCTTTCTTCATCATTGATAAATAGTTACCTAAGGTAGGGTTTTTTGTTTTATGGATTATTTATCTATTTATTATAATTAATTATCTGAATCTAGTCTTCTCAAAGTTTAATTTTTTAGTTTATCATATTGTTATTGGTGTGGTTTTATGAATTTTTTTTTTGAATGTTTATGTTGATTTTTATAATTATTTTATATCATCATTAAACTAAATTGATTAGATATAAAATAAAACAATTTCT
The DNA here is from genome assembly GCA_963277665.1 of Viscum album. Lineage (NCBI taxonomy): Eukaryota > Viridiplantae > Streptophyta > Magnoliopsida > Santalales > Viscaceae > Viscum > Viscum album. Next base: position 652,752,648 of record OY728151.1, on the reverse strand, counting down.
ATGTTTTATTTCCCATTATATTAATTTATACATCTCTCCCAGGTTTGTTTGAATGATCATCAGTGAAAATTTATTATTCTAATGTTTTAAAGAATTTGTAGTATTCAATTATTGTGAGCTCATTTTTCAACACAACTAATCAATACCATGGGAATTTTTTCATGTTTGAGTGTTAAATCAGTGTTCACTACTTACATTGGATAATTCGATGTGGATTACATTTATAATGGTGATCCTTGATTAATGGTTTGATGTGTAGTGATGACAAGGTGAAATGATGGAATATATTTTAGGGGATTGAAGGCTATATGTTGAGAATCAATGAAATATAGTATTTTTCAATTATAGATCCATCTTTTCTAGAAAATTAAATGATGTATTGTATGTTAGAAACAACATGGTTTTATTGAATATGAATTTCAATTATTCCATAGGCTGTTTTTAGTGCACTGCGTATAGTCTGGAAATACACAATGTGTAGTTCCCATTCTAAGGAACTATGTTTTTCGCCCTGAAAAATATCTCATTCCATGTGTGGTGTTTCACCCTTAGTTTTACCCACTGATATATTCGTGGTGCATATCCATGATGATACATTGGAACAAACTTGTCAAGGCACATGAGAAAAGTTAGAGTACATGGGTTCAACCTGTTACGTGATCATAGTCAAGTACATGGGCATGACAAAAATATATGGTCATAGAAAAATGTACACTTTCAAGGGAATGTGGAATTTAATGTTTCCCAAAGAGAATTATAGGCTATTTTTAGTAAAATGACCTGTTTTATATATAGAGGATTTCATGTTGTGTGATATGGTGAGGGAGAGTATGATTCAAAGAAGATGATACTAGGTGTGTAACTTTGGTACATATTATTTATTTCTTTATATAAAAGTTTATTTCCTCTTCATATTTTGAGTAGAAAAATTTCAATTTAGTGTGATATAATTAACCATCCCTATTGGGGTTTAGTTTTTCATTATGTCATTTTTATAGGATTATGATCCATATGATTTTATTTGGATAGTGTTGGTTGTACACCTTTGTGAGGTATTAGGTGGGATCCAATATCATATATTCTTTCTTAAGGTGGGGTTATAGGTATTATTGTAACACCCATACAGTGGGATTCAATCCTTAATCTAGAATATTTACACCGTATTATTGGTGGTTTCTTCTAGTGGACTTGTTTGTTATCTCATTTATGGGAAGATTGAGATTATGATACCCAATGATTAATTATTGGAAAGAACTAATGAGCATAACTTCTCAAATTGGATCCATCAATGATAAAATTGTTTGTGGAGTGAGTTATCAATGATATGAATTATCTGGGAGCCCCAACTAGAATCATTGGAAATTATTATGGTTTATTGTTATTGATACAGAGACTCTCTTATGAGTAAACATGGGTTCGATTATCATTATTTCACATATACTGATAAAAATAACAATATATTGATGAGATCACTACTTTTAAATATTTAAGATAGTGAGGTTGATATATAATAACATATCTCATCATTATTAAATGATGAAATAATATATAAGAAATTGAATATACATGATTAATGAGCAGAAAAAGGGGATCCATTACTAAATTTCGATATAGTTATAGGTGTATATAATGGTTCATGGGAGGGATTAGTGAGAATTAAAGGGGTGTATCATCATTTAGACATTAAATTAATAGTTTGGGGTATGAAAGAGAATATTCCAACTAGAAGAAATGGAAATTAAGAGGTATAACATAATATAAGTTCTTGAATAATAATGTGAGTGGTATATCCCTTGCAATGAGTGGGTGATTCCAAATTCATAGAGTGTTCTTATGGAGAGATTAGGTAACCTTGGGAAAACTATACAGCAGGTATGGAAAAGTAAGGATGTGCTCTATGGTTCTTGAGTGATGAGAAATGAGATCTTGGGTAGGTTTATACAAGAAATGTGAGTGGAGTTCATTATTATTTCCCACACATTGTTTTTTCATAGTGTGTAATAGAATAAAAATACAAAAACATTCCCGTGGGTTTTCTCATGGTTTCTTCCAACGCGGGGTGGCTTTAATTATTTTACAAATACAAGGTTGAAACATGTTAAAATATTACCATTGGAGATGTGGCTGTTATAATGTTCATATTGAAATTATTTTAAAACCTTAAAATATATTATAGGTTTTGGATGATTTAGAATGGATTTCAAATATTAATCAAATAAACATAAACTAAAATTATTTTTAAATTTAAATAAAAAAATATTCTTGGATAGAATTTATTGTATTTACTTCATCACTTATGGTGTATTATATTGTCATAATACCCATTATTTATTAATACACCATTTAATTTTTACATGAAAATATGCCTCTTAGAAAATTAAAAATTCACTATTAGATAATTTGTGAAGTTATGATTACATATCAAATACTAAGTTTTTATAAATAATCATTTAAATATATCAATTTATACATTTAATATAAGAATTTACATTTATTATGAAATGATGAGTTTTAACAACAACTAGTTTTGAACTCCTATGAAAATTACATATGAAATTATTATATTTATATGAAATTTTATATTTAATAAAAATTATTTAAAAGTTATATATTATTAATACATTAATTTTTTTTAATATTATATTAATTCATTGAAATATATTCATTAATTATATTTTAATATTATGTAAAAATATAATTTTCTGTTGTGTAAAAATAAAAAACATTTGTAAATTAAGAACAATAAAATAAAATCATATTAATTATTATATAAAATATGAATATTCATATTATTATGGTCTTGATATAAATCACCTTAATAAACCAAAACACACCCTAATGGTAAGGTTTTCGACTTGAGACATTTAAGGGGTGGTTCAACATACATGGTTTGGGTCGTGATCTTGATGAGAAATAATTTCTCCCATAAATGGGGTTCCTATTTTTAATTTATTGTATCTTAGTTTAGTATTGATGGAGAAAAATTCTGGATGATGTTATCTTCATTTTATTCTTTGATAAATCGGCATTATTGGGATTTGATCATACTGGTTGATGACATCACTTCCTTTGTCTGTGTAAATTAGATTTATCAAAACCCTATATTTATACTAATCATATGATCCTTATTCCATGGATATATAATAAATTATTATGATGAAATAAATTATTTCAAATCTATAAACAATACCAAATAATTTCATTTATATTCTATAATCATAATACATAACAATATATTTTATTAAATAATATGTGGTATTTTATTTATAAAATTTCAGGTCATTCTAATCACCGAATCAAATATTTCACCCTTTAAATTTTCATTTCACATACTAAAAATAGATTCGGGTAACTATATTTCATTACCTCATCTAGTTCCCACATTTCTTTTTTCAAACATTTGAATTCTCAAAAACACTACGACCCAGTGCATTTTCTTATATCATAGAACTTTTCCCCCATAATCAATGATTTTTAACGGTTACTCCTCATAGAAATGATAATTCTCCAATGGTATAACCTATGGATTGAATATATAATAAGGGTTTGGTAAGTACATCATCGAGAGGGATATGTGTAATGCATCATATACTTGAGATAGGTTTGGTGGGAGTGCTAGTTGAGAGGCCAACACTCCAAAATAGTCATGGATCTCAAAGGGATCGATGTATTTTGGAGTAAGATTTTCCTTTATCACAAGTCTCACGACTCTCTTACAAAAATATGTGTATAGGAATACCAAATCCCCAACCCCAATCGCTAGGTCTCACCAATTACTATCATCGAAGATATTTTTTTAACTATAAGTAGACTATATTTGTTGAAAAATATTTTTTACCATTTTAACTATTTCCCAGATGATTATAGGACCTAGGAATTTTTTCCCCAACATTATCCCAACATGAATGTGTTCAAAAACTCTTTTAATATAGGGATTCATAATTTCCATTTGGATACTAGAGTGGATACTATTATTTTATAAGAACTGAACTATAGGAATAAGTTGATCACATCATCCATTTAAGTAAATTGACCATGTCTCAATAGGGGCTTATGTGTCTGGATAGTCTTCTTAGAGTATCCATGAGTTTGGGGGTGATAAGACTTTTGGATGTTTAACTTAGAACATATAGAATTTTGGAGACACATTAAAAACATAGAGTCAAATCATGGGTCTCAATTATATACATTTGGTAGTGGAGTTCCCTAAAGCCTTACAACATCTCTAATCTATATCCTTGAAAGTTGATCAAGTGACAAGTATTCTCAATTTAAAGGAAGTTAAAATTATTGGTAGTAAAATCCACCTTAACCCATATAAAAATTTTTCTTCTTAAATCATTGGAAGACCCCTGAAATAGTCCATGGTAATGTTTTCCAATTTACATAAATGTATCGTTAACAGTTTCATCATCCCTTTATATTTTTTCCTTTCCTACATCACTTTCAATCACACCAGACGTCTTTATGTAAATTCAATGATCTTTTTAATTATATTTTCCCAAAAATTGTGCTCTCATGTATCTTGATACATATTTTTTTATTTCTAGACCGATGGTAAATTTCTAACAATGTGAATCATCCAAAAAATCTTTCATTTACTCCTCATTTTATGGTAATCTTATTCATTAAAAATATCTTATTACACCTTCTTCATTAAAATTTAACTCTCAAGATTTCCCTTCTCATTTTTGAATTCCAACATAATCACATTGGGAATCTGTTATCTTCTCCAAAAGTAAAATTTGAGAAGTCAAATTTGAAAGGATTTATGATTTTTTCCTTTATAATTCCCATGTCCATAATTTTTACCACTAATAATCATGGTTCTTTTTATATTCTCATCAATGATAATTTTGATGGATTGTATCTACCTTTATAATATCCAACCATACTTAATTTTCTAGGATAACATGGGATTGAGAATTCATAGTCATGTATCATCCCTAAACATCATGACTGTAATATATTTGTCAATTTTTATGTTATTATATACATGAGTATCTTGTGATCCCTATAACATCAAAGATCACCCAAAAAGTAAATACCACCATATATTAAACATTAATATTACTACAAAAAACTCTAGATCATGGGATTGGTAGTTCTATTCATGAGGAATTAATTTCCTTGAGGCATAGGCAACACTTTATCATTCTGCATTAACAAACATCCCAATCCATTCATAAAATCATCACTGAATTCTATTAAACTCTCACTACTTTTGGGTAGTATGAGTACCTTTATAGTGATACGCATCATCTTTAACTCCTTTAAACTATCTTCACATTAATTATTCCAATAATTCTTGACTCCCACTGGAATTATCTTCATTAGAGTGTTCAAAAATTGGGATACATATCTAAAATATTTAAATTAATTCCCATCAATTCCTGTGAAACTACATATATATTTCACATATGTTTTCCACATCCATTCTACTATTACATCACCCTATAATGGTTTCACATATATCCAATTTATTATGATAATATTTCTGAAAATAATGCTTCAATCAAAAGTCATATTTGTGGTACATTACCTAAATATTTTCTTTTCATATGGTATTTATCCATGTTCTTAAATGATTGTCATGATAATCATTAATTTTTGAGTATATTGGAATATCATATATAAATACTACCGAAATTTTATAGATATAATATCTAATTATTATATTCATCATTTCCATTAATATTTTAGAGAATTAGTTAGTCTGAATGGAATCACTATGAAATCATTGTTCCCAATCCTTATTCAAGAAGTAGTCTTGGGTATATCCCCCTTCTTTTCCCAAAAATGAAAATATCCCAACAAAAGATCAACCTTTGTTAAGTGTTTTTCTATATGTATCTCATCAAAATAGTAATAAAGTAGTGTTAAATTATACTTGTTCTTTTTCCTGATATTGTTGAGCTCATGATAATTAATGCATTTGTGTATTGACTCATCATTCATCTTGATGAAGTGGATGGATTCACCCCAAGGTGAAGCAATTGGGCATAATAACCTATATCCAGATTCTCCTATATTTATCACTTAGATTCACATATTCTACAACATCGAATATATAGAGAGTCTTGGTTAATGGAAACACCCCAGGTATAAGCTTGCTAAAAATTTCAACCTCTTCTCTAGGAGGAAGTCCATGAAAATCCTTGATAAACATGTTATAGTAATCCCTCATAATGGTAATGTCTTCAAAGATTATCATTTCCTTATACTCAATAATTTGACCTATATAGTATTACTAATAGGTAAATATTATCCACTCTTGAGATATTTGTGCTAATGAATTTCCATCCATCTCTTTGAATTTATATAGAATCAGAGGATGAGTCATGATATGAATAGTTATTTCCTTCCTAAATAATTTTATGTCGGCTATATATAGGGAAATAAACTACATTAACATAATTGCATCAAATTCAGCCAGAGGGAATATCACAAAGCCTATAAGGAAGTTAACTAGAATAATTTTTAAACGGTATGAGTAATATGCTAGTGATTAAATAATTTCCCCAATTGTTATTTTCACCAACAGCTCCACTTCTAGGCTTTTGAGTGGTGCTTTATTATTTCTAGTATTGATTCTTGATTTTAAATAATTTGATAAAATCAAATAAAAATTATTTTTTCAATTCATGTATGAATAACATGTGTACTCTTCAAGACATCATTATTTAGATCAATATCAAGGACATTGATGGGAAAATATTTCTCTTATTTCCTTGGATTTTTTTTGGTTGTCTCCAAAAACTTGTGGCTTAGTGAATTGGTTAAGAAAGTTCATTCGTCCCTTGTAGTTTATGGAATGATCCTTGTGTTATGGGTTGGCCAAATTATTCCATTCCTCCATCACATCAGTGGGGTTCTCTGATTAGTAATCATTTTCTAGGTTTCCATCTTTTCCACACCAAAAAAATTTCCATATCCCTCATAGAAAATATCAATGGTTCTTCTCCCCATACCATTGATAAGTGTGGTGTTAAAATTTCATGGAACCATTATATTTATCCATTTAATTCATATAATTAAACTACAATTATTTCTTATTATCCCAATCATACCCTGAATAATTTCTAATATCAATTTTTTCTTTGAGGTAACATCATATAATTTTCTTATAACTATTAATTTCTTAGATCCTTATTAATTTTCATAGAAAAAGTGTAAGCCTACCAAATAAGATTCCAACTTTGCATTTGGGGTTGTCAAAAAACATGAGGTGTATCATGCAAGTCATGTGAGGTTTTCCTCATATTCCCTGAAAGCTTCAACATCATTTTTGTTTGGGGGAAAGGAAATATATTTCCATTTCAAGTCACTATTTTCAAGGAAAATATTTTTTTCATACCATTTTCCAGAATTATTTCCTCCTGATCACCTATATCTCTTCTACAAGACTGGGAATCTTGACTAATTTCACCCATGGGTCATCTTCTCCATCCATGAGATAAAATTATATAATAGAAACATATCATGACTTTATCATTGAAAGATGGAAAAGGTATTCTCAATGTATTTTTCCCATATTCTTATAATTAAGTTTTCAAATTATCAATTTAATTCTAGAGATCATTGTCGCCAAAATGTCTCAATTGAAATTTTTTCCTTTATAAGGTGGTTTTTAGTGTTCATCCTGATCATGGTTTCTATTTAGAACATCTTTTTGATGAGAGAGTGGTGGCATAATGTTTTCAATTCAACCTTCTATCATATTTGGCATCCCATTTGGGATTTCATCACATTTCCCTTGACATTGGTTGTTTACGTGATTCATCATATTTCTATCCCTTGGATAGAATAAAGGAAAAGTTATTGATGTGTATTTCGAAACTATTACTCACATAAATATTTATTCAATGACTTTAATAATATATCATATAAATGTTATTAAATTATTAAATTAAGAATTCATAGGCTTCAATCTATGTAATCAACCACCACTTTCCTAACATATGATGTTATGGGAATTAAGTTCCATTAATAATCGATTGTAATGTTCTTCTGAATTTAATAAATAATATACCATAGTAGTGTAAAACTGGACATGTAGTAAGTCCCATTTTCAGGTCCCATTTCCTAGTTGACTCATGCACAATGCAGTGTTTTAAGGTTTTATAACAATGCACATCTATGCCAGATCCACATCAACTTGTAGTATCTATACATAGATATATTTTAATGGTAAATGAAATACTATATAGTTTCTAAAATTTAGGAACGTTTTATTATAATTATTCTTATCATAAAGAATTTCTAGATATTTTTATAAACCAAATCACAAAAATAACTAAACATTTTCTTTGATACCGACTATGATAATCGTTCTCTTTATTACACTTTAATTAATGATTTATTATATATAAATAGTCATAATAAAACATTGAATATTATTATGTATAGTATATTTGTGAATTAGGTACATTACATGACAACATAAAATAGATACTATATATCTTAACTAATAAATTCCATTACATGCAAGTAATATTCATTCACTACAAAAACTCTGTGGGGGAACCTAGGAAAATATATAAGAAAGGTGTGATCTATAAATCTCATTAAGGGAGTAAACATAGAATAACACGAAGAATGTATTATATGTTACATTACAGTCATATCAATGAGACATAAAATATCTAAAAATCATAATCACATTCAACAAGTAATGATATAACATGATAACATAAACGAAACAAGGGAAATTTAATAACTACTGAAAACATTACATCATAACCATTAATAAAGAATAACGGCCAAGATATAATGATTGAAAAAAGTGCCATTATAGATTAAATTCACTAAATAATCAATTGAATGGCATCTCATTAGACTAAATCATGACCTAACACATTGGAGTGTGAAATAAATTTTGGTGGACAAATCACTTTCATTTTATTAGAATTATTAAGTGTTCCATATAAATCATACAAAATGGATTCATTAAACATAAATTATTTTTGCCTGATTGAGGAGTGTATACTAAATACATTTAGTTATAAAATGTTCAATTATATGTTCATAAATTCAAACACCCTTTATAGTGAGTGGACCAGTTTGGGATATGCCTAACACTGAGAGGGGGTGAATCAGAGTTTGGGACCTTTTTGAAATAATTTTTTTTTCATGATACCTCTTGACCTATTAATATCATGATTCTTTTAGACTATTTTCCATGTTTCATGAAATAATATTAAAGTAGTAAAAATAAGTACATGATATTTTTATAAGGTTCACCACTCAATAAGATTACCAACATCCTTCCCATGTATGATAATGATCAGTGCATGGATTCTCAACTATAATATAATAACTATAACAGTGGTTTACTAGGAAATCAATATGCTAGTATGTGTGGCTCCCTACACTTGGATGAGTTAAAGCAATAATCATGTCATAGTGTTTATACCTACATTCGGAGGAGGGTGGAAGGGAAACAATCCTCTTCCAAATTTTAGTGAGTAGGAGATACCCTTCCACTCACAGGTTCATTATACTACCAATGTAGAGAGTCTCTTGAAACCTCTAGGTGGTTCTTTATACTACCTCTAAAGATAGTTTTCTCTCTGTTTAAAGAGGTTTCAAAACCAAAAAAATCATCCACCTCTTGAGACCGTTTGGATATTACGGTTCTAAATTGTTCTTCCACATACTTATTCTTCTTCTAATTACTTGCTTAGTATCATGCACATAACCAACCTCATATCTATCAGTAGAAAAAATGTAGGTTTCACACTCTTTGACATCTAATGTCCATTAATGTAAAAATAGCTACACTGAATCCTAATCTTCTTCACACTTTATCTTTCAGTGAAAAACCAAGTACACTAAACTCTTCTTCATTATTTTCTTGGTTGAATCACATGTTCTCTTTTTGATTTATAATACAATGATGTTCATCTAAACAAAGCATCATCATTGTTGATGAAAAGCTGGTAGGAACTTCTTACACAACTCACAGCTTGACAGCCAATCCCTACTTGCATGCCACCCTAATTTTGCACCTCCCTACATGAGCACCACAAACTACTTGTGCACCACAATTATGCACAACTCACAATTGGGGAGCCATGTCTGATTTAGACACAACCCAATTATTGCTCACAACTGCCTACTTGAACTCCACATACAACTTACACACCACTTATGCTTGTGTGCCACATAGCTTTCACCGCACTCTTCTAGCGTGCCACTATGCTTGTGTGGCCCCATACATGCGGGCCTTATAAATAACCCTAAACATTCACCCCAATTTATCTTGTGAGACACTTTCTACTACTTGTGTGATCAGAGCTCAAATTTTCTCTTAAGTGTTGAGCTACAAAAAATTGATTATGATAACCCTCTATTTGTAGGCATTTTGGTGACCCTACCCACGAGGCATGCAACACAAATTTCACGCCACTTCATTACCAGTGTGCAGATCCTTCACATGTGTGATGCTCCATCACTAGCATTCCACATTCATTCCTATGTCATATTTTCAGGTGATGGTGTTAAAATAGGACATGCACACAACATACACTTGTGTTCCACTTATTCATTCGCACCACACATGCGCACCACCCGTTCTTTTCATTTACATATTTTGATGTGATGATCATTGAAATATAACTTGTGCGCACTATAAACTTGCACGCTTCTTATCAATGCACACCCCTTTTTGACTTTTGCTCCAATCTTTAACTTGTTCACAATATTATTTCCTTTTTCATATTTTGATGTGATGATCTTAAAATATGACTAACATGCAATATACCCTTTCACGCCACATATACATGTGCTCCACACATGCATTCCACGTTTTGACTTGTGCTCCACTTTCACTCCATTGCCAAAAAACCTTCTTTACTCCCCCTATCCTTCATAAGGCATGCATCAAAATTTTTCCGAACATAGGATATTTGTGAAATATGAATCAGAAAAGCTTCACCATAGTTTGGGCCATTCTTTTTGGAATATGAATTACGAAGTACTTCTTCATCCCCGCTTCAAATACTAAATTCATTTTGGATTTTTAATTCCAAATAACTCTAATCACATCTCTTCATCAAAAAAGTGGAGGCTAGAGGCTTCTCCAAACACGATTAATGTTGCAGACAATGTATCACCTTTGATACATGTATTTTGAACTTTAAAAATACTGTAACAGTCATCTCATTTCAAGGAAATGATAAATTCATGACCATCAATGAATTACATTCCCTTCTACACTTCATCTTCTTATTCAACCTTCATTCTCTACTTCGTGAAAAACATGTGATTATTTTCATCAAGTAAGCTCTAGGATGCATCCCATGAAATAGAAACAGATTTCTTAGTATTCTTCAAATCCTCATTCTACTTCAATCATCCTTAGTAGGAAGATACTTCACCTTTCATCATTTTTGTAAACAACGTGTCACCTTTGACTCGAGTTCATTAAAATTACGATCAGTTCCACAATTGCGTGAATAGATATTCTTAGAGATTTTATCACGTATGACATCTACTACTATGATTCCATAATAATTCTTCAGGCTGAAGTTCCCATTCAGAATCAAAGTATCAATGAGAGGGGGAGCAGGTGAATCAATTATTTATTTTTTCTTTTTATGTTTCCTTCTTTTTGAAACAACCTTCATCTCCTGTTAAAGAGTTTCTTCTCTACTGAACACACAAAACCACATGAACACATGATTTATAAGGTTCAATACTCATCCAGAGTTGTTATATCCTTGTTATTGTACAAAAATAATCTATTAACACACAATAAAATAGAAAACAATCATTAGATGTCAAATAAAACGGGTATGATATACCCTAACAATTTTGTAGCACATGGAAAACAATCTACAAGTGGGTGTGCACCCTCTTAGCACAAATAGTGAATTACAGTATTTCAGTGATTCATTAAAATTGAAAATTTGTATTCTCTAAAGTACAAATCTTCACATTCTTACCCAGAAGCCGATAATAACTATCTTACTCACAATCGAGTATGTGTGATGACCATAAATTTTTTACGCAACCTTTAGGTTATCTTGCACACAATTCAAATGGATTGCTTGTAAAAATTCCCTCTTGGTACGGAAAACATTTTTCGTGCAACTTACCTTTCCCATGCAACATTCCACTTTTTGTACAACTTCCCACACTTTCTTGCACCTTTCCTCATTTCATGAAACTTATATCTCTTGTGTAACATTTCACATTTCGTGCAACTTCACATTTTTTTATGGACTTTTCCTCTTTTCGCACAAACCACTTTCTTTTCACGCAACTCACATAGCATATAATTTTACACTCTTTATATCTTGATATTTATCTACGTGTCAAGAAAAAACAAATGAGAGGGCGTCACCTCGTATTTATTGGCCTTTTTTCTCTTCATCAAAAATACTTATCCGTGTGTAACACACTCCTCATGTGTGTAAAAACTATTTCATGCAACATCATATTTCACGCAATGCTCCAATTTTTCACGTAGCTCTTGCCTTTTCCAATTTACAAGCATTGGATCTCGAAACACCTCTTTCATGAAAAATATCATTACAATATTTAGCGATCCATGCCAATATCTTGTGCATCGATTTATTTTTCACGTAGCCCGCTAATATTTTGTACAACGCTTCATTTTTTGCACATTGTGCTAATATTTTTCATACCACATTATTTTTCACACAGCCCGCTAATATTTAATACAACACTTTATTTTTCATGCATGCCTTCAATATTTTGCGCATTTCCCTTTTCCTAAAAATACTCTTTCCATTTTCCGATTTTCAGGTCCTAAAATTTGGCAAACAGTGGAAAATGTCACCACCTTAAACTGTTCTTTTGGGAAACCACCTGATTGTTCGTTACTTTTTCATTGGTCTCCTCGATGCTTCACACAACCATTATTCACCTTCCACCATGAACTCTACTATCAGGATATATATCACTCGATTGAACATATTTAGCATCATCAGAATTATAATGGAAAGTACTCAAACATCCATATCTTCCTGCAACATCATTCCTTCCAATCAAAACTGTATATGACTATCAACATCATTTCACCCCCTTTTATACATAATGCTTGAATCACTCATTCTCCTAACTTATGATATTTTTGAAATACATATCATCATAAAATCATCTATATTAAATGACCTTTTCAAAGTGAATTGATTTATCTTATTTGAAAACAAAAAACAACACTCTGTAATGGGAAACTCATCTAACTTCCTAATATATCCAACTTGGTCCCAACACAAGGAACCTCACTTCAACCAATATCCATTAACTTTTTAGTCCTTCTTTTTTCTACTTCTTTATTTTGACCAGTATTGACAACTGTGGACATCAAACACAATATTTATACACAAATTGTTCTGAAAAATCTCCCCTTTGTACTTTTGGTCAATAACATAAAGTCTCCTCAAATGAATGTTTCAATTTTAAAATGGGAATATTCTCTCTACCCTTTACTTCTGTCTCTCCCCCTTACATTTCAAACATTCATTTCACATTCTCTCCTCTTAATTGACAAGAAATATAAACTTCATGGTTGAGATGGTATCAGTCCATACATAAGCAGTGTGCCAACAATCATTTCACTCTAGGTCTACTTGAGAAAAGCTCAATGTAGAAAATAAGGGGGTTTGATTTAGACAAAAAGTTTTTTCAATTATCCCCTGATTATGATACCTCATGAGATGAGATCTTATATGTTTGTCTTCAATGGGTGTCCACATTCATTATAGCTGAATATATTGAATGTGATAGGAAATAATAATCTTGAAATTCTTGAACTCACTTCAACAAATGGATCAAAAACATTCATCTGAAATTGGATGGATAAGTGGACTTAAGGAAAATTCATTCTTCTTATATCACTGATTGACTGAGATACTCCACCTTTGTAATAATATATTTATTTTTAGTAACCCAGGACGAGTGTTTAAGAAATAACATACCTTTTACAATGACATTCTATTCACATACTTTCTAGAGTAATTGAATTTGATACCTGCTAAAGTTGACATTGATTGAAATAATAAATCTAGAAGCTTATTCATATATCTACCTCTTAAGGAAACACTCTTCATCATATTCATTAATGGTGATCCCTCAACATATAAATATTTGAATATCAATTGAAAAATAATCCATAAATGAATTATTCCAATTTGCTATAATGAATTGATAGCAATCACCGCATCTAAGGTTCTCTCCCTAAGAGGTTGCTTCACCTTCAATTCCCAATATTATCATAACTAATACAATACACCACGATTTAAGTGAATAAGGTGTTTCCTTCTTGCCTATTCAATGACATCAGGAAGGATGTGGTGATATTTTAAAAAATGATGATCCATTTTCTCCACTCCTCACCCTTTCACATATAATCATCAGTTTTGACTATGGTTGTGTGGATCTCAATAATTCTTCAATTTGTTTTTATGTAAATCATTTTTCTTCATGTTATTTGAAATCATTATAATCTCCCGGTGCAATATTCATCATTTGGGTAATTTCTTCATGGGTTGGAATAAGTTCAATTCAATTTTTAACAGTGTGACCAGACTTATTGCACACCACACAGAAAACATCTTGAAAATGAGAGTTTCCTTTTTATTGGAACCTCTTATTCAACTTTTCTTCATCATGTGGAATCTTCATATTACTTTTTATACTAGCCTACTCATTTTCATCTACCTCTCTTTTCATTATTTCCAAATAATTAGGCTAGATATCCAATATGTAGTTTTGAATTGTGAAATCTTCTTTTTAATTTCCACATGGCTTCTTCAGAGTTTCATCCTTCTTGATTGTTCTCTTGGGCGCACTACCTATCAACTTCTTGTATTTAGAATCCAAGGACATCTTACTTTTCTTCATTTTAATATTCTTGGGAGAATTTTCTTTTTCTACATACATTGGATTACTTCCTAAGATAGAATCTTCATTCTTTTCTAGATTTTGTGGGATTCTATTCTTATTTTATTTGAATAAATTCTAAGATAAGCATGCACTATTCTTGTGACCACTCCCATTACATTCACCACATATGTTGTCCAGCATTCCAAATCTGTTGGCAGTATACAGATGCTTTTGGATCTATGGATTTTTATTCTTTTTTTCTATCTTTATCTTTCTTGAGATGAGATTTATCTATGCTTTTTCATTAATAGGATTGTACGAACAATCTACTAAAAATGCCAAGATCTTTTGAAACACCAACATTGACCCAAAAATATTGACTTCTTGATATCTTATGTATTAGATTGTGGATCCTTTTCTTGATGTGCTGAGATCTATCTTGGTTACCATATTCCATATAATTCTTCATATCCACCCTATCTATGGTGGTAGGAATCTCATCGCCTTTTTTTCATCTATACATGTTTAGAATTTTTATTCCATCCAATACTTTTTATAGAAGTAGTTTTAGAAACATTGGTAAGAGTTGCAAGGATGGTACCTTCAATTTCTCAGACTCTTTTAATAGATCAATGAGTGCATCCATGATATTCATATCTCATGTTGGATGTAATTTGACAATAGAATCATCTAGTGAAAATTGTGTAACAGCAGCAAATTCATCCTTATTTTGTAGAGACAGCTTATGTGTCTTCTCATGATGGGTCACCTGAGTTTCCAACTCTAGACATCTCATAATGAGGATGAATTTTTTGTCATCAATAATTGGAATCTTATCTTCAAAAGCCTCATTTAATCTATCAACATTATATTACTTAATCCTTGATTTCTTTTGTAACAAAGTTTCAATTTCATTTATCTTCATGGTTTCTTCTTCCAAATATGTATTCTTGATTTCAGTGCTCTTTTTCAACTCATCTTTAAGTGCACAAATTTTCTTTTTTAGAGACTTAGTGACACCCATCATTTCTTCAACGTCATTGAGCCACTATTATGATCTTCATTCAAATCCCCTCTTTGTTTGTTCAACGGCTCCAACATGTTTGGAGAGCTTTAAAGATTCAATTTTTTTTTCTTGTAAACCTTTCTCCAAAACATCTATTTTTTCTTCCCGCTGAGTGATATTTTCCTGCATGCATTGATGTAATCCACAATTCAGGAATGTGATACTTGATGAATACCATGCAGATTCTATCTTAATCCATCAATTGATATTTCATGATATGTTGTATATTGATCATCCCCACATGTGCTTGCATTTTCATCATGAGAATAATTTCCAAATGTACTAACGCATACCTCTTGATCAGTTGACATTGGAAGGTTGTCTATCTTCAAGGTGAGAACTTGATCCACCTTCTCATTACATTCCATGTGTGGTGTGTCTTCAATTTCATCCAGATATGGGGAACAAGATGCTTCTTCTTTTTTAGATAATAGGTACTTCTTCTTTAGATTTGTCTTATCCTTATTTTTCCAGTTCATTATGGTGTTTATAGATATAGAATTATTCTCAGAGATAACTGCCTCTACATCAAAGCTGCACACCATTGTTAACTCAAGAAATAATATCAATTCTTCAAAAGAGAATATCTGCAATGTAGAGAATCCAACAAATGTGAACATGTCCTTCTTATATCAATGGAGAGAAATATTTTGGGATTTTCCTAACACTGAGGGGGGGGGGGTTAATCAGTGTTGGGGACTTTTTTTAACCAATTTATTCTTTTTATCCCGATACCTCTTAACCTGATAGGATATAGATTCTCTTATTGTCTTTTCCCCGTCGCATGCAACAATATGAAATCATAAAAAATATGCACATGATATTTTTAGAAGCTTCACTACTCCATATCAAAATCTATTTTCTTATCGTATATGTTAATGTCCAGCGTGAGAATTATCCTCTATAATGTAGTAACTATTACAATGGTTGACTAGGAAATCAATATACTTGTCAGTGTGTCTACCTATTCTTGGAGGATGGATGGAAATAATCACATCAAATCTTTCTCCCAACACTCAGAGGAGGGAACATAAACAATCCTCTTACAACTTTCAGCGAGTAGGGTATACCCATACACACACTGGTTCTTTATACTACCAGTGTTGACAGTCTCTTGGCATCCTCTATCTAGTTTTTTATACTACCTATGAATATAATCTTTTCTCTGTTAAATGTGTTTTTAACACCAAAAGAATCTTCCACTTTTTAAGTCATGTTGCATGTTTCAGTGCTTCATTGTTCTTCCATAAACTTTTTCTTCTTCTTGTTACTTTCTTAGTAGATAGTAGTTAACCATACACATATTTGTCTGAAAC
Source organism: Viscum album (assembly GCA_963277665.1). Lineage (NCBI taxonomy): Eukaryota > Viridiplantae > Streptophyta > Magnoliopsida > Santalales > Viscaceae > Viscum > Viscum album. The sequence continues at coordinate 652,735,410 of OY728151.1, read as the reverse complement.
AAACTTGTAGTATGAACAATATTATTATTCTTCTTCTTCTTCTTCTGTTTCTTCAATACAGAACCAACTGCACTGAAACATACTCTTCTTCACACTTTCTCATTCAGTGCAAATCCAACTAAACTAAACTCTTATTCTTCCTTTTCATGATAGAACCACAAGTTATATTTGTGGTTATTTAATCAATGAAGTTCAACTCGACTTAGCGTCATCATAATTGATTAGAAGATGTATGAAATTCTATCACAACTCATAGCTTGTGTGCAGATCCGTACATTCATACCACATTACATGTCTGCCTACCTGCTTGCACGCCACCAAATACTTGTGCGCAAAAATTGTGCACAACTCACAACATGCATTCCACTTAGGGTTTATACATAACACACATTATTCACACAACTCTATGCTTGCACAACACTTACAACTTGCACTCCACTTCTTCTAGCACGCCACTCTGCTTATACGCCACTCTTCTTGCATGCCCCCCTCCTTACGTGCCTTATAAATAACTATCAACTTCCATGACACTTCAGGTTGCACACCATATTCTACTACTTTCAGGATCAATGATCACATTTTCTCTTAAGTGTTTAATGATAAAAAATGGGGAGGTTAGTCATCTATTTATTGGAATTTTGGTGACCTTGCCTACAATTCAAGCAGCTCAACTTGTGTTCCACTTCGTGACATGTGTGCTGCTCCATAACTTGAACAAAAATTTATTTTCATTGAAATTTTTTGATGAGATGATGTTAAAATTTGAATTGCGTGCAACATACACATGCACGCCACTTATACATGTGCTCCACACTTGCACCCCATATACACTTTCACCCCACACATTCTATACTTTTACATATTTTGATGTAATGATCATGGATATATGAAGTGTGTGCACTATACACTTCCACGCCACATATACTTACATGCCACTTTTTTACATGCATTCTAATCTCTAACTTGTGTTCCAATTAATATTCTTTTTCATATGTTGATGTGATGATCCTGAAATATGACTTGCATGCAACATACTCATGCCCACCACATATACTTGGGAACCACACTTGCATGACACTTTTTGACTTGCGCACCACTTTATCTCCATTTCCAAAAAACAAATATTTACTCTCTCTATCTTTCTTAGGCTTTAATCACATGTTATCCAAAATTATGATATTTTTTAAATACAAATATGCAAATCATCTTCATGATTTTGGTCATTATTTTTGGAATATGAATTCCATATTACTTCTTCAATGTCACTTCAAATCCTTAAAACATTTTGCAGGGTTAATTACGATGAACCCGAATCATATATATTCATCCAAAAGTGGAATCTTGAGGCTTCTTCAAAAACCATCAATGGTGTTGAAAATGTATCACCTTTGATACATGTATTTTGAACATTAATAACAGTGCACCATTCATCTAATTTAAAGTAAATGTGTAATGCATGACCATCTTAGATTTATAGGCCCTTCCACAAATTCTCTTCTTCTACAACCAAAATTCTATACATCATTCATATAATATTATTGTTTTCATCTTGTAATATATTACATGGTTCTCATGAAATTATGAAGCATTGCATGGTTTTCTTTAAATCCTAATTCTTCATCAATCACCCTTAGATGTATAAAACTTCACCGTTCTTCTTTTTTGTAAACAATGTGTCACCTTTAACACAAGTTATATGAACTTGCGATCAGTTCAAAAATCGTGTGAATTGATCTTCTTAGAGAATTGGTCAAGTCTGACATCAAATGATATGATTCCATAACAATTATCCTGGAAACCTCAGTTCTACCAATCTCCATAAACATTTTTATCCTTCTTCACCTCCTTCAACATTTTGACCAGTATTTACAACTGTTGAAAACAAATAAAGTATTCATACACAAAATTGTCCCAATAGATAGGAAATGTTTATGGATATTCAATACATAATTTTTTTGGAATGGAAAATCGTAGTGATTTATCGGAAACATAATAGTGGTGTATGAATGTTCATGGGAGGACATGATGAGAGTGGAAGGGTTATATCATATCATATATATATATAGTACTACATGGGGGATTTTTAATAAAATATCCCATCCTAAGGAAAAAAATGATTAATTATCTAAGATAAAGAAGATACTTGAATAAAGAGAAAGAGATAGTCCCTTGCTAATTTGGGCATGCTAACGGGTGTACATAAATGTTCATGGGGTTGAATAGTTTTAGTTTAATGGGAGTATTACTATTTATATACCATATTTAACATATGTTGGATATGTAAGATAATATCCCAACATGAAAAATTGATGTCCAGAGTCATAAGATAAAACTGTTTCTTGAATAAAAATTATAGTTGGAATCCCTTACTTTTAGAGGGTGATTCAAAATCCATGTGAGGATCTTCTATAGAGATTAGGTAACCATTGAAGGAATATATAATTGGTATGGAAGATTAACTACAAGGTAAATTGTTTTAAAGTGAAGAAAAATTTGGTGCTTGGGTGGGATTATGTAGGAAAAGAGAGGGGACTTATTTATTAATTCTCACACATAGGTTTTGGACTCTATATAAAAAGGTAACCAAAACCACAAACCATCGGATGCTTTATTCCAATTATTTATTATAGAGAGTGTTTTATTTCAATATTTTAAAAGGTAAAGGGTCTATATTATTAAAATATCACCCTTGGAGTTTTGATGTAATGGCTTGCTCTTAATGAATTGATTTTAAAATCGTGAAATATATTTTAGTTTTTGGAGGCATGAATATAGATTTATAAATTTAATATAGTAAGAATAAAATAAAATTATTTTAATGTAGAAACCGATATTTTGTCATCGACACCATTTATAGTTTTTATTACAAAACTTTTGGGTTATTATGTGGTCATAATACAAGTTGAATATTTATACCGCATTTATTTCATAACTGAAATATATATTGTCAATGAATATTATAGAAAATTAATCCTTAGATTATTTAATGGTTATGATAATAAAAAAATAATATTCATTTTATCAAAACATTTTTCTAAATACTTTAATTTTTACATATAATATATGAATCTCTGTGTAATCGGAAATGATGGATTTTTACAAAAAACGTTTTTGAACCCCTATGAAAATTAAATTTGACTTCATAAAAACTATATGATAATTTTTAGTTAAAAAAATAATTTAATAATAATATTTTCTTAAAATATTATTTATTTCAATAATCGGTTAATTTATTAATATAAATTATTTAATTAAATTTGAATATTATTTGAATATACAATTTTTTTATTATGTAATAGTAAAAATCCCTTATAATATAACAATAATAAAAATATAATATTTTGAGTATTTTATTCAAAATAAATATTCATATTATTAGGGTATTTATATATATATGTTTAATACATTAGAAAACTACTTAATTGTAAAGTTCATGATAATGTTACATTTATGAGGTTGTTTGGAGAACATGGTTTGGGCCAAGATCAGGATGAGTATAAACATCTCCCATAAATGGTTTTCCTCATGATTATGTTATTGGATCTCATCTTGGTATTAATAAATATAAAAGACTAGTAATAATATATTCATCTTAATCTGAGAAAATTAGGCTTCTTAGGTTATCAAACTACTAGTTGAGGTCATCACATCCTTTATTTTTTCCAATCAAATTTGGTAAAACCATATATTTTTTGTAATCATTTGATAACTATTCGACATCAATATTATCAATGGTTATGATTCATAAAATGGTTTTAAATCATATTATAGAAAAAATAAGATATTTTTAATTCTATAACTATAATACATTTAAAGATATTTAATTAAATCATACAATTAATTTTAGCAATATAATTTTGTGTTGTTTTAAATTTCTTTGAATAAGAAAATTGGAAATTTGATGAATCACACAAAGATGCCTAATTTTACGTTGTTGATATAAAATATATTTTTATGAATTGGAAATGTACCTTAAAATTTACAATATAATGTAAGGAATATTTTATATGATACCTAAGATATTCAAATAATAAAAAATATTTCCCAAGGAAGGTAAATTTTGAAATGTTCAAATTATCTCAATGATAAGAATGGATTCTATAGAACATGAAAAATAATGATTCAGTGATATAATCATAGGTATAATTGATTATTTAGAAATGCGTGGAGTTTCTGAGAGAAATTTATAACCACTCAACTCTACATATGAATTTTTTTGAACATTTAATCTAAAAATGTCTATTTTATAGAGATTAAAATTTATATATAAGGATTATATATTATATATATGAAGTATTTTCTATTATTATATGTTAGAAATCAATGAATATGATACACACATAAGAGTTACTCTATCTATTTTGGTTGTACTTATGGATTTTTGCATTAAAAATAAATGAATTATGATGTTTGAAATGTAATGATGACAATATGTTATTTATATCATAAACATTATGTTTTTGATTTATTAAGAAATATTTATACTAAATACTTTTGATTCTGAATAATTGATAAAAAGAATATAATATACGCTATAAATTACAAGATCATAGTACAGTGGTTCTATATGATGAAATATAACATAATAATGGTTTTATATATAGAGATATTGTCATTCTGAAAGGAGATGGACACATTGAATACCATTTAATGATAGTGTAGTGAGAAATATTGTTTTTATAGTGTTATGCCATTATATTTTCTGAACTATTTAGGAATGATAGGGTATATTTAAATATATTTTAATAGTATATTCCATGATGTATCAATCCAAAATTAAATTGAAGCTTTCATCCTGAGATATTTTTCCACATTAAAATAGTTCTCATTCATGTAACCATTCATACATCGAATTAAATTATCATAGTTATTATGGATTTTTAAAGTAGAGAATCCTTTATAATTATGATATATAATGATGAAAAAATGATAAAAAACAATTACACATAAAATCTATAAAATTCGTTTATTATCATATAATTATTAATTAATATTTAAACAGAAATGATCAAGGGAGAAATCATAGGAGAATGATAACTAGATGAAAGTGATTAAAAATTTATAGACATTCAATAAAAATGTAATGGGAATTATATTCTTTTATTTAATGAGAACTACTATTAATTTATGTTCAATTTTTCATATTTTTGAATTTCAATTAATGATACAATAACTATGTTGGATACTAAATATATGAGAATAGAAGGAGGACAAAAAACATAGAGATAGGGTGATTGAAATTGATGATATAAAACAAGTATATATTCTCCATCATTAATGATCATGATAGATAATATGCTGCTGTGATATTTTATACAATTATTAATGAAGGAAAAAATTGGAGTAAAATAATTATAATGATATAAAGATATTAAAATTTTAATAAGTAGGAGAAGAAGAATAAATGAGACTGATGCGTCTGCTCTAGTTTAAGTCATGAAATGAAGATCAATAAGAATAAATTGATTTGATTCCATTATATCAAATGGTCTAAATAATTATACTGAATCCTTGAGATTATAAATTATTGGTGAATAATATCAAATAATGTTTTTGCATAAATGACTTTGGTTTCTAGTATATCATTATTCAATTCGATCGTGTATGAATATGGTATTTTTTCAGAGTGGAAATGTTGATTATGGTGCTGAAAGGGAAAAAAATTCATGTATTAATGTTTTGTTTCCCCGAGTGTGTATAATTACATCATTTAAAAGGAATGTTATTCTTTTATTTTTTATCCTCTTTTAATTGGGTACCTATTATTTTTCAATCATTGATGATGAAACCATTCTTCTGGGATGGAGAGTATTTGAATGGAGAAAAGAACTAGTATTTAAGAATATCGTATTTTTTATATTCCTTATGTCTGAGTATAAATGTGAAAAATTATTAAGGGGGATGCCATTGTGGTCCAAGGGTGACTTGTGCTATTTTTCGGAGTGTTGTAATATAATTTTCCATCTAGACAATTTCACTTTGTGAACTAGTTACATGAAAAGAATCTATCGATGAGAATATTCCATGAACTAGTAATTGGTGTGAAAAGGTTGAAATTTGTAACAGATTCAAATCATGAAAATGTTCAATCAATGTACATTTAAACTAAGGTGACCAGGTTTTTAATATACATTTTTATTTATAACATTAAAATCATTAAGGGGGTTCACTTCGTGAATGATTCTGGATTAGTGGTTTAAGCCACATATCACATAATTATTTTTTCATCCATCTTAGGAACTAGTGAAACACCAATTGAATTCTAGGTGATTCCTACCCTTCTAAATTCCATAGTATTGGGATTGATCTTTGTTGAGTTCCGTAAAATTGGATTTTTTTTCTTCATTACAATACCTTCCATTATAGCATGGTGAAACTAGTTAGCTTTTTTAATTATGATATTTGTCATGATTATTGTTTGATCTAGGTTTTCCTTGTGAACTCCATCACCATGATTCATTATTTTCCATTATTTCAGAGTGACTCAATGATCGCATAATTAATATTGGTGGTATAGAAATATACCCTAATGTATATTCTCAAATACCAATTTATGTTTTATAATTATGGCCATGTCATCACACCATGTTTGTTAAAAAAATAATTGATTTAATATATTTTCAAACAAATTAAAGTTGTCAGGCCTCTTTTTAGACCTTGATTCGTCTATAGGAGTTCATAACTATCATGTGGCCGCCCTTTTGGTGAAAATTCATGTGATGTTACAAGGATTTTATTAATAAAATAAGGTTTTCGGTTGAAAAAGTAAATGTATTACTAATCATGTTATGGATTGGAATATGAATGACGATAAATGGAATCCCATAACGATTTGATTGTGTGGATTTTTCATATTGTAAGAGAATCAAGTAATTAAATATATATTCTTGGTTAATAGAATGAATTAAGTTAACTAACAAGGAATTTGATACAAATAGAGATTTAAGGTATAAATTGTTTATATATATATATATGTGTGTGTGTGTGTTTGTTGAAAGGATTCCTTAGATCTTGGACCCCTATTGCATGAGACATGGCACTAGGGGTTTGTTACAGAACATGTAAACCAACTACTTGGGAAGATATTCACCGCTTTTGATGTGAACAGGCGAAGACATAAGTTACTCCATCATGGGAATTCCCAAGGATTCTTATTTGATATCATTCACATTTTCATGGTATTATTCCCTAGTAGGACATAGGCCACTCTCACATAGAAATCGGATCGGAAGCTAGTTGAGAATATTGATACATGATACAGAAGATATGTACTGATGCATGAGGGTCAACTATGTCATAAGGATATTTAACATGGATCTGATGCGGGTTTGGTTAACCAGGATGGTGAACATATATCTTGGTGTTTGATGTTTTTTTCATAATTTATTTAATAAAACACTTCTATTTATTATTTTATTAAACTTATATCAAACAAATTATATTTATAATTGGTGGTGTTTACCTACTATGTTTCAATCACAACCTATTCGATCCACCATTGGGTACTTGAGAGAATTTCAAGGATAACGTCTTTGACATGCGAAATGACTTTTTAATTTATTTTCTTACATGATGGGCTTGAGATGAAATATTAGACCGAATCAATATTTTGGACTAGAGTTCTCTGATTTGATTTGTGTCATCTTGGTCTATTATATGTATGACCTCTATCATTTCATTTAGATAAAATTTATCCTAAAATTAAATGGTATATTATTATTTCATTTTTTTGTTCATCCTTTGTCTTTTTGTTTTATGTGATACTTCTATTCTCTATTTATGTTACTGTGATGTTTATTATTTATTAATTATTGTAACAATTATTATGGGGTATATTCACCCCCACTATGTTCTCTACACACCTACTACTAGTCTACAGCCTCTAGTGAATGAGAATGTATGCCTAAGGTTCAATTACCAACTTTATTTAGCAAGATGGAGGGATCCTTGTTGGGGGATGATACAACGTTTAATAAAATTTATTTTTTCTTCTAAAATTAATTATTATTTTAAAAAAGTATAATGAAATCTAGGATATTTCAGTGCCTAGTAATGATATTATTCATGGGAGTAGTTAGAACATTTATATGAGAATTTATGAGTTCCCAGGGATTGGAATGTTGATTATTTTTTCACAAGTATCAAATTATATTATTTCACCTTGTGTGATTCTCTTATTCCCCAGTGCTATTTTTCTCAATATTTATACCCATGGCCGATTTTGGTTTGATATCCATACTCACACATCATGTTATTAATGTAGGGACAAACATTGACATGAATTGTTAAATATTGGGGTATATTTATTTCTTATTATATATTTTTTCATGAACTATAAAATGATTCCCAATTATAAATGATGAAAAAGTAAATAAATAAACTATTTTATTATAAACATATTCCTGTTAATCCACATTTAAATAGATTGTGAGAATGATGACTCTATTATTTTCAACTTTTTAGGTTCTCCTTGACGTTGTCTAATATTCTAAGGAGTGCATCTGTCTTGTAATGATAATTGTCCCTTTTATATTCATGTAGACTTTAGGAGAGAGGTAATCCTCATGCCCCTAACATAGCTAAATCAGATCATCCTATTTTTCATGAGAATTACATTAATGTTCAAAATTGTTGTAGCTTCATGATTGTTATGTGATCTATGGATAGAGAGACTCATTATATAGTAAAATTAATGTACGATAGGATGAGAGAGTTTCAACTGCAACATTTTCCAACATTAATGTGGGAGGGAGGCCACATGGAAATTATGTTCTAGATCATGTTAGTCTAGATGTTCATTAAAAACCTAATTACACAAATTTTCATTGGGGTATTTCTTTATGCACATATAATTCAAGGACTATAAAATCTTTTGTGTAATATTTAATAGTAGGATAATCCATTTGAGGAGATAACATGGAACAAAAATTAGTCAATCCTACTCATAAAATATTATACAGATATGTTGAGGGATTATTTTCCTTACATGTTCATACAATTGAAACATGATATATTTTCTATGACGGAAAATTATAGACATTTCACCAAACAATCGAGGTTTTCTCAACCATTAGATGTGAATGAGGTAGAGAGGGCTAGATGTATTCAGGATAGAATTTTCTACAAGATATGAACATCATTAACCATAGTCCTTTTGATGGAAGTATCAATCATTAAAGATTCATGGTGTATAATATATAATATCACATGAGTTATTTCAATGTATTTTTAGTAGGGTGATCTAGGATATCTTCATCAAGAAGTGTGAATTTCCATTATGATACTTACAAATCGTCAGTAGCTAGAAGAGTAGTAAGGGGAGTGGAATGACATTTCCTAATCATAGTGGTTGGAGTACTTTATATGTGGAAGGTTCATCCATTTGTTCTATTAGTTTTATTAAACAAATATGGAATTTCATTACGGTAGTGGGATCGTGTATCTTCACATGTTATATAGGTGTTCATGGATAAAAATAGTTGAATGGGGCCAAGTTAGGGACCATAGTATCAAAATGACATAGCAACCCATTATCGAACTTATATCTAAAGTTCAACTATAAATTCAGTTTCAGGTAGGGGTTGTGGTAATCCAATGAGGGGTCAACATTACCAATCATAGGGATTAGCACAAGGTTTCTAACTTGATCCCAAAAATTTTTAATGATAGCTTAATTGAATGAAGAATAATCAGGGTAGTTTTTTATGGAATATCAATAGTCATAGGTATGTCTCTTGTACCATCTACCCTTGTTTGTGTTTTTTTATAAAGGAAAATCATATTGATTTTTATTTTCTTATTTTCTAAATGGTATGGTTTGGGTTATAGAATTATTGGATAGTGTACTGACTATTGATACTCTTTTGGGAGTGTTGTAGGATAACATTAAAATTGGAAGACATATTCACTAGAAATTTGTTGTTGGAATATATTTTATTAACTATTTTTGTAGGAAATGGTCAGTTTTTATTTTATTCTCGATATAGACCATTTATATCATATAGTAGGCTCACATGAACTATTATTGAATGAGATGTAGAACTGTAACTTCTAATGATAGATACTATTTTCACTATGGTAAATTGATATTCATGTTGGTTATATATGACCAATTCTTGGTAGAATAGAATGTATCTAGTCTAAAATAATAGGGCATTCTCAAAATGAAGATGGAATGAATTAGGATACATTCAACCCCATTGTTGACCAATTTTCAGAAGATTTTTCTAAAAATATATATAGCATACCACCGAGTGGGATATCATGACCATAGATATATTGGTGCGGGGAGAAGAGTAATATTTTATTCTACTGTATAGTATAGAAAATGCATAAATTTTTGAGTTTAATTTTTATCTATAATATATGGATGATAAGGTTTTGAAAAGACATAGTATATCACATTAGTTGTCTCTTATGATTTTCTCTACGATGAATGATGGGACATTTATCTTATGTGTGGAATATCATAGATTAAACTATAATTGGATATGAAATGGTATCCCATCCCCTGAATTTATTAACATTTTGATCACCCGAAGAGTACCAAATTATTGTCTATGATTTACATGAGATTAGTATACCATCAATAGTGATTGATACCATCAATAAAACCATATACTACATTAAGGAGTAGGTATCCATTGTATGATGTCATAGTGATGTTTTTCTGTCTAAAAAGAACATGGATGGTATTCACACAATTATGAACGAGATTTTCCATCCTTTATGGGATATATTTGTACTTGTTTTCATTAATGTAACCATAGTGTACTCCAATTCTATAATTGAACTTTCAAAAAATCTTGAAATCATCTAGAGTACATTGGGAGAGTATCATATTTACACTTATCTATCTAAATTCATATTAAGCACTGATAATGTGAACATCATGGGTAATGTTTTCATTGAGGATGGAGTGTCTATGGATCCAAAGAATACTACTGTTGTGGTATCTCAATATCATCCCAAAAATGTCTTCTCGATTTGGACCTTTCTCATATTTTCATGTTATTATCAGTGTTTCATCAAGTAAATTACCCTTCTAGCCGCACCAATATTTTTTTATCATTAAATCAGTGGTGTTTTTTTTCATATTATTAGGATGGATTTTTTTTACAAGATGAAGAATAGAATTTCCTAAGCATTAATTACCACATTAAAAATTCTATTTATGGAATATACTTTAGTGACCCTAACCCTAGAATCCTAGATCAAGTGTCTTCTTTATAACCTTATCATAATATATAAGGAATAACATCTCGATGGAATAAAGAGTTTATTAGTCTTGTATAACTAGACACATAATTTTATGACATTTACATTTAAAAAATTCCAAAAAGTATTTACTTGAGAAATATATTATTCGATATAGAAATTCACATCATATCTATTATAAAATCATTCATTATATCATGGGGAACTTAAAACATAATAATTTGGAGAGCTCATATGATCAATAAGGATATATGTACATCATTGGTTGTTAAAAGATGACAAAAAAATTGTACATCATGGTATATAACTGATTCACATTTCATTTAATCAATATCATGAGAATAATATGGATGTAATAAATAATGATCAAATAATTACATATTAATAAACAAATTATTATGAAACATAACTATGGATTTTATTATTAATTAAATAATCACATGGAATATCATGTTATAAATTTATAATAATGGAATAAAAAATAATTCTCATAAAAAACATACCATATGGTCATTGTTTCGGGACATATAATTCTTCTACAAGTTCATGTAACTATATTCAATATCGCCAAGGCCTTGTGTGAATAGGTTTTTTAAAATGGTTAAGGCAAATTCAAAAACTATATCTTGTTTTTCACATGATACCTAACGTTGCATTGATGTGATATAGAAGAACCTTACCCTAACATAAAATATCCAATTAACTCCTCATATAAATTTGGGGAACATGCTTCACTTAATTTGTTTTTAAAAACTATAATATGAAATTCTAGTGCTTTTCCCATTAAATAATCATAATTTAACTCCATTCCAAGTAAAATGGTGAACAGTAATAATATTAGACATCCTCACATAAACTGATCATAAATCATTCAATAAAATAATAAGTATGACATTAATACAATATATTAATAGTAAATCATAATTAAATTAAAGTTTTTATTTCATTGATGAATATAAATACCGCAAAATTATAATTAAGAAAATGACTTGAAAAAGTTTCTTTTTTATTTTGAATATCAATGTTCAAAAAATTTATCCAAAAATTTTCAAATTTTATTTATCAAAAAAAAACTTAACATTCATGGGAATATTAATAGAAATCATTGTCATCAAATCATGATATTTTTTTCAAGATGTTCAATTTAAATAGATCATTCCTTTTTCAAAATAAAAAGGTTTGAAAAATGCCGAGTTTTGAGAAATACAAGATGATGTACTTAAATTTTTTTTTAAATCCCAAAATGATTAAAAAATTTATTAATAATTAATATTGAAAATGATAAATAAAATTGGATAGAGTTTAGGAAAAAATGCTTTTTCAAGAAAACAAATTTCCTTCTAAAGTAAAAAAATAAAGATATGTTTTTATAGAAACATTTTATCAATTATATTATGTTCCAAAGTGTAGAAAAATGGTTAAATTTTGTTAAAAGATCATAAATTACCATAATAGAATAAAATTAATTATTTTCTAATGGTATGTATCATAATATTTTATTATTGGAAGCATGATCATTAGTAATCCTGAAAAATAATGACATTGTAAAATAAACCACATACCAATATGATAACATTGAATCTTAAGGCCCATGAAAGAGATATACTCAAATTGATATTAAAATTTAAATATTTTTTATTATAATAGTTATTATATATTTTCATGGTAATTATATAAAACACATAAAAATTTTTTGTGATTTTGGCATGTGTCTCAATGGTGAAAAATGTTGTATGGGAATCCGTTGCCTCGCACATTTTTTTTGTTCATTATCATTTTATATCTTATATATCTATTATTAATAGGTTATTAAAGTATATCAGAAACAAATATCAATTTATAATATTAAATAAGATCCTTTTATAACATCTAATCAGTTGTTTTTTAAATTTTTTTCTATATTTTCATTATTTTGGGAGTTAATTTCATTATTTTCTCTTGTGTGTTTTTAAATTAATGATCATTCTATTCCATATATTACATTTTTTAATCATATAAATAATATTAATAATGAAATAATAATCATTTTTATACATAAATTATACATTTAAAACAATTCAGGAATGATGGTATTGAAAAATGAATATTGTTACAATCTTTGGGACGATAGGCCATATTGGTGCATGAGTAACATTTCTATTTTCAAAAATCATTTTGGAAATGAGTTAAGTAATATATTACCTTTACATAGGAATAATAATGAATAATTATTTCATTTTATATATATATATATTACCAATCCATGTTTTCTTTTGATGAATATAATGCCGCATATTTTTGTGAAGATGACAGTTCACACGTACGTGAATTAAATTATCATCATTAATTAAGTGAATAGGTAAGAAAAAAATGATATATATTATCATTTTAGAATGATTTATATGTTATTAATAAAATATTAATTTAATTTATATCTGATATAATCATTTACATTGTCCTTATCACCTTCCATGTGAAAAATTAGTGAATGAAAAATCACATCGCTTTAGGAGGCGGTAGTCCGACATACTGAAATGTTTGGTTATTATATCTCCTATGAAATGAATGATAAATTATATATATATATATGATATAATGACACAATTGGTAATTTTTAATAGGTCATATTTATAATTTATAAGTATTATCATAACCAACAATGAAAATTGTTATTGGAAGAACAAATTACATCAGTTTATGAGGCGGTAGTCCGCCATACACATGCACAATAAAAATATAAATTGTTTGAATGAATTGAAGATGGTTTTACGTTAAAATATTATTTTAAAAACATCCCAATACATGTATTATACTGAATATAATATAAATAATATTTTAATAAGAGTTGAATGAGGTGGAGAGAAAAATAAAATAAATACACTCATTGAAGAACATCACCTCTTCTCTGGGTATTGTCATTATTATTAAACCAATTCCATTATAGGATCAATTTTTGTAAAAAATTAAGATTAAATGATGAGAAGAGGTATTTTAGGATGTTATTATTTATGTTCTTGTCCAATAAAATAGGTTTTAATGTTTGGATATTAATGGGGATGGGTGGGCTTTTATTTCATGGGTGTGTAGTGCACTTTTACTTATTTACAATGATTCAAACATAGCCACATTATTATAATTAATAAAGATTAAAAAATGGTGAATTATTGATCCTAGAAAAACTGACTAGAAAATATGTCTATACAATGAGTGTTAGAAAGGTTTTTATATCATTTCTAAAATATATATTCTTATTTAAAACCCTTGTAGAAGGATTTTTACCTTAACCATTTTAAATAATTTTTTATATTTCCTATTTAATATTATAAATTATAAATTATAAATTATACTTATTCCAAAAAGTTAATCCATTTTTAAAAATTAAATTCATAGAATTGGAAAATTTATCATTAAATTAATCCCAACAGACTTGAAGAGAATGTAATATTTTAGGACAAAACATTCAAAATTCAACTATCTATTTATATAAAAATTAAATATGAGAGTTATTCAAATGTCCAAAAGTTATATTATTTGATATATAATGGAAGTAATTTTACATTGAAAACATTATAAAATATAATATAACATTATAAATAATTTAAATGAAAACATATATTTCAATAAAATTCGGTATTTTCCAAAATAAATAGAAAAATGATATTTTTTAGAATGTTACTAAACATTCAACCAAATATAAATTTTATAAAATTTTAAAAAAGAGTATTATTTTTTAAAATAGTTTTTTTAAATGTAATCAAAATTAATTTTATGTTATGTTCTCAATGAGTATCTAATTTATCTTTTAGAAAAATAAATTTTTTTGGGAAACATTTCTTTTTCATATAAATTTTTTTTATTTTATTTATAATAAAAAATTAATAAAATATATTGTGTAAAATATATATTTTGATAATTTATTTATCCATATTCAAACCGTCTATTCTGATGAATATATAGTAACTACAACACTGAATAAAAATATTTAAATAAAATGAAACATTTTATTTAAACTCATTGTTAAGTACAACACAAGAAAAAATCAGTGTTGTGTGTAATGTATTATAAACACAATGTTTCTTATAAATCAATATGACTCAATTATTTCAGGTAATTCTATAAATTTATGAGAATTAATTTATTTTAAAAGAAATATATCATAATGTTTTAAGGTGTAATATTTTATTCGAGGACTGGTGTTGTGTGTTTCATATACAACCAAATACAATGTTCATATATTAGATTCTTATGGTGCTACATTTTCCCCACCATAAATAAATTTTATTGTAACCATTTAAGAATGATCTTGTTAATAAAGGGTTTGATATTTGAAAATTATTTTTTAGAAAACCCAAAATGTAAATTTAATTAATAAAATAATATCATAATATGATAGAAAGGTAACTAAAAAGGTCATATAGATTAACACATAATGTGTTTCTCTGTAGGAGAATGTTTTTTGTGTGAATATGTGTACATGGAAGTAAATTGTATACAATTATAGATGTTTATTGAGGTCATTTTACACAAGAAAATAAATTGTTAATGGAATTTTATGGGCCTCAAACCCATAAATATGTCCTAATTTAGAAGGGTAGTAAATTGTATCTGATATTAATGTAATAGGATAACATTTTTTTCAGGATACATTTATAAAATATTGATAATTATTTTACGGTCATATAATATATTTAAATATAATAAAATGATATAATTAAACTTCATAATGATACTTTCATATTTTTGTGGAGCATTAATAAATTTCAAATTCATCACTTACTCCATTAAATGAATATCTAAAAATTTAATTTTTATTACTGAATCACAATCATTCACTTTTAATCGATCATAAAATCCAGAATAGGTTGATAAATAATTCATTCAATCACTAGTTAATATGATAAAAAATTAGTCTGTATATGTTTTCCAATATGTATAAACCGTTATATGGGGATGCTATTCATTAATATCTAAGACCCTGTCTAAAATAGACCATAAAAAATTTCAAAAATCGGTATCCTTATGAACCTTAAAAAATTTATGATCCAAAACATTAAAAATAAATTTACTAAATTTATAAAAAGTATCTATCATTAATTAGTTCCACGTTATTTAGTACTATCCAATTTACACTTTTCAAAAAAGAAATCATCTATTTGTCCCAACACAATAATCTCAACATCAATAACATATTAAGGATTATCCTTCCCTTATTCATTAAGTTCCATGATATAAAACATTACACAAAATTATTGCTCTTTTTCATAATTTCAATTAAAAATATTCTTTCAATTCATTGATAAATTGTTCTAAATAATTACTTTTTTCACTATTATTATAATAAGGATATCATTGATAATATACTCCAATGAAATAATTCTTGAATATAAATAAATTACATTAATCCTTCCACATTTTCTATAATAATTTCATTATATTTAACTCGATTTCACAGATTCTTGTGATGTATATTCCATTGGATATTTGGGAAATAATTTTTTTTGTTCCCCAAGTCCTCACACTTGAATCAGAGAATATTTGAATATTCTTTATTTTTCTTGAAAACATGGGCACGATGTACTTTTTATCCAAATATGATGAAATATATATTTAATTTTGGGAATTTACCAAGGTGTTTCCTTATTCAAGTATTACATGTTGTAAAATCCTTCCTTCCCTTCTTAACATTAACTTCCTCTTCTTATACCATCCACTTTTTCAATTTATTCATTTAGAAGTTATAAGGCTGGAATAATTATTTATCTATCTTTATATCATATGATATTATGTACTTCTTTGATGATATTGTTGGGTATACTACTTCCCTTCAAAGGGTTTTCTTAATCCCATCAAATAATTAGTAATTCATTTTCATTGGATTACATATGTAGTCCGCAAAATTCCTTTCTCACTATTTAAAGTTAGCATCAAACTTCGAAACATTTTCTTCTTATTTATCTCCAATACAGAAGAACTATATTTCCATACAATACAATTTCTCTTGATTAAAATATCATTCCATGAATATTACCATGAAATTATTCAGCTACATTAATTTTTATTTCATCATCATCTTTAGTGTTTTAATCAATAACCATTGATTCATGACTCCATTGAGATGATACACTTTCATGCCAAATCCCATCCTTTTAGTACTTCCAAGAGAAAGATATGTCATCAATAAGGCGGTTATCCATTTCTCAGCTAAAAATATATTTTTAGTTCAATTTAATTCTAAAATTTACTGATGTGTGATTTAGTTTAACATTGTTACATCTATTGGTAGATGACCAAGCTACACCATAGGAAAACGTTAATATCTAATAACCTTGGTCGGATTCCCTAATATGGTTATAATTTTATTAGTGATAATTGGATATCCATCTCTAATTTCATTATATTTAATATTATGTAAATCCATACATGGAGTACGTTCATTGATACGGTTTCCATTTATTCCATTAGAATCCATTTAATGATAATGACTTATACAAATTTATTTCATAAGAAAATAAAACATACTGTAAAATATTTACAATATTGAAAAACATAACACAAATTAGAAAAAGTGATTCCTAAATAATTCTACAATAATAAAAATTGTTTCTTTGAGGATACCATTATTTTAAATTCCAATATAATAGTTAGTAAATATTATGTAAATTATTATAAGAATATCTACCCATGAGGTTTAAACTAGGTTCATAGTAAAGCCAATTTTTGTGGACCAAGTGATGGTCGAGTCAATCCCCATGTAAATTTCTTTTTTTAACACAATTTTCATATGTTCTACAAAAATTTCGACTTTTATTATCAATAAAGGGATTTATTGTATGGAAAAGTCACACAATATCTAAATTAATAAAAAAATTTGATGTTATTTAATAAATATTTTCTAACTTTATCATAGGGTTATGATCTATCGTCTATAATTTTACTAAATCTAGTTTACATGATTTATAATAAACATGCTCTAATTAAAAATATATAGACCTCAAAACCATATGCCTGGGCTGAAATCTACTTTTTTGAACTGCAAAACGATGCATGCAATCACATCCTGAATGACTAAAAAGTAAAGTATCATGGTAAATTAGATACATACATAAACATATTTATATATGAAAACATATAATATAAAAAAATATTGTCAAGAGAACTCCATTATTATGATTATAATATCCTAAAATATCAATCATAAAATACTTATAGGTTCCTAGAGAAAATAAAACATAAAAAAGGGTGATCTCATATGCACCTCAAGGGTATGCCTATAGTAGAATCTATGAATAAATAAGGAAAAATAAATATGGAAAAGAAAACACCTGAAACAGATCCCATTTAATCAATATATCAAACATAATAAGGAATAAATAAATGATGATCAAATAATGGAATTTTAATAATGAAATTATCATGAACCTTAACCATGGATATTATTACTAATTAAATAAAAATATGGAATATATATATTAAAATACATAATGATGGAATGGAAAATGTTTAATATCTAAAACATACCATCTAGTTGACTTCCCAATACATCTAATATCATTGAGGAATTATTCCAATACATCAAAAATATTGTTGAATTATACCAATACATCTATATAAATGGGTAAGGCCTAAGTAAAAACCATATATAGTTTGTCTCCTTAGGCCTACTGATGAATCTAGTGTCCATTGAAGGCCCTGTAGATCACTTAAAATAGTCAAATTACATCAACATATATAATTGATAAATAAAAATTCACATAAACACTAATATTTAAAAAAACATACTACATGTTAATACTTACCCCAATCAGTAAAAATATTCATAAACCATTCTCTGTAAAATCGTGAAAAGTAATAAAATTATACATCATCAATTTCAGTAATCCTAAATCAGAGAATAATGGAATAAGGATGATATAAAAAACATATCAGTACTGGATCATAAGTAAATTAAAAAAATTTATTGATGAATATAAATACACTGAAAATATAATAGGAACATTTTATAGGAAAATATCATTTTCATTTTAAGATGAAATTTCAAAAATATATATATTTTTTATAGTTGGAAAGATATTTTATTTATAGGTAACTTTATAAAATTTTAATTGAAACTTCATTGAAATTTTGATCATGATATAGGGTAACTCCACACATGATATATATGTTTAAAAGAGTATTCATCTTACTCTTAGGAATGGATAAAATTCTTACATTTTCATAAATTGAAGGATTATTCCTTTTAAAAAAATATAAAATTCCATACATGGGAAGAAATTTATTTAGTAAAACTACTCTTTCCATTTTCCAATTTTCAGGTCCTAAAATTTGGCAAACACCGGAAAATGGCACCTCCTTAAACTATTCATTTGTGAAACCTCCAGATTGTTCATTACTTTTTCATTGGTCTCTTTGATACTTCTCACAAACATTCCTCACCTTCCACCATGAACTCTACAATCATGATATATATAATTTGATAGACTAGATTTAGCATCATCAAAATTACAATGGAAAGTATTGAAACATCCATATCTTCCTGCAGCATCACTCCATCCAATCAAAACTTTATATGACTATAAACATCATTTCTCCCCCTTTCCTTCATAAGGATTGAATCACACAATCTCATAACTTATGACATTTTTGAAATACATATCACCAAAGCATCATCTGGATTACAAGTCCTTTTCATAGTGAATTGATTAATCTTATTTAGAAACAAAAAACAACACTCTATAATGTAAAACTCATCTTACTTCTTAATCTATCCAAATTGGTCCCAACACATGCAACCTCACTTCAACCAATATCCATCGAATTTTTAGTCCCTTTTCTACTTCTTCATTTTGACCAGTATTGACAACTGTGGACGTCAAACACAATATTCATACACAAATTGTACTGAAAAATGTCCCCTTTTTACTTTTGGTCAATAACTTAATGTCTCCTCAAATGAATGTTTCAATTTCAAAATAGGAATATTCTCTCTACCCTTTACTTCTGTCTCTCCACTTACATTTCAAACTTTCTATTCACATTATCTTCCCATTATTGACATGAAATAGAAACTTCATGGTAGAGAGGGTATCAGTCCATACATAAGTAGTGTGCCATCAACAATTTCACTCTAGCTCTACTTGAGAAAAGCTTAATATAGAAAACAAGGGGATTTTATTTAGACAAAGATTTTGTCAATTATCCCTTGATCATGATACCTCATGAGATAAGATCTCATATGATTGTCTTCAAGGGGCTTCCACATTCATTATAGGCTAGAGATATTGAATGTGATAAGAAATAATAATCTTGAAATTCTTGAGCTCACTTCAACAAATGGATCAAAACCATTCAAGTGAAATTGGCTGGATAAGTGGCTTAGGGAACATTCATTCTTCTTATGTCACTGATTGACTGATTTACTCCACCTTTATAATAATATAATTATTTTGAGTAACCCAATATGAGTTTTTATGAAATGACATACCTTTTACAATGACATTAAATTCACATAAATAACAAAGTAATTGAATTTTATACCTGATAAAGTTGACACTGATTGAAATAATAACCCTAGAAGCTTCTTCATATGTCTACCTCTTAAGGAAACACTCTTCATCATCTTCATTAATTGTGATCCCTCAACATATTAATATTTTACTATCAATTGAAAAATATTCCATAGATGAATTCTTCCACTATGCTACCATGAATTGATAGCAATCACCGCATCTAAGGTTCTCTCCCTGAGGGCTTGCTCCACCTTCAATTCCAAATATTATCATAACTAATACAATAAACCACGATTTAATAGAATAAGGTGTATCTTTCATGCTTATTCAATGTCATCACGAAGGATGTGGTTATATTTTAAACAATGGGGAGCCATTTGCTCTACTCCTCACACTATCACATATAATCATCAATTTTTACTATGGTTGTGTGGATCTCAATAATTCTTCAATTTTATTTTATGTAAATCTTCTTTATTCAAGTTATTTCCAAGAATTAAAATCTCTTGGTGAAATATTCCTCATTTGGGTAGTTTCTTCTTGGGTTGTAGTAAGTTCAATTCAATTTTTAACAGTGTGACCAGACTTATTGCACATCACACAGAAAACATCCTGAACATGAGAGTTTCCTTTTTATTGGAACCTCTTATTCAACTTTTCTTCATCATGTGGAATCTTCTTATTACTTTTTATACTAGCCTACTCATTTACACCTTCCTCTCTTTTCATTATTTCCAAATAATTATGCTAGATATCAAATATGTATTTTGGAATTGTGAATTTTTTTTAAATTTCCACATTGCTTCTTCGGAGTTTCAACCTTCATGATTGTTCTCTTGGACGCACTACCTTTCAACTTCTTGTATTTAGAATCCAAGGACATATTAGTTTTCATAATTGTAATCTTCGTGGGAGAATATTCTTTTTCAAAAAACTTTTGATTACATTCAAAGATAGAATCTTCATTCTTCTCCAGATTTTGTGGTCTTCTATTCTTATTATCTCTGAATACATTCTGAGATAAGCATGCACTATTCATGTGACCACTCCCATTACATTCACCACAGATGTTGTCCAGAATTCCAAATCTATTGGCAGTATACATATGCATCTGGATCTATGGATTTTTATGCTTTTTTATGTCTTTATCTCCCTTGAGATTAGATTTATCTATGCTTTTTCATTAATGGGATTGTACAAACAATCTAGTAAAAAATTCCAAGATCTTTTGCAACACCAACATTGACCCACAAATATTGACTTATTGATTTCTTATGTATTGGATTGTGGATCCTTATTCTTGATTTGCTGAGATCTATCTTGCTTACCATATTCCATATTCTTCTTCATATCCACCCTATCTATGGTGGTAGGAATCTCATCACCTTCTTTCATCTATACTTGTTTAGAATTTTTATTCCATCCAAAACTTTTTATAGAAACAATTTTATAAACATTGGTAAGAGTTGAAAGGATGGTACCTTCAATTTCTCATCATTTATTAATAGATCAACGAGTGAATCCATGATATTTGTATCGCATGTTGGAAGAATTTTTACAATAGAATCATCTAGTGAGAATTGTGTACTAGCAGCAACTTCATCCTTCATTCGTAGAGACAGATTATGTGTCTTCTCATGATTGGTCAACTGAGTTTCCAACTCTAGACATCTCATAATAAGGATGAGTTTTTTTTCTCCAATAATTGGAATCTTGTCTTAAAAATCCATATTTAATCAATCAACATTATATTACTTAATCTTTGCTTTATTTTTTAACAAAGTGTATCTTTTATTTATCTTCATGGTTTCATCATGTAAATATATCATCTTGATATCAGTGCTCTTTTTTAACTCATCTTCAAGTGCAAAAAACTTCTTTTCTAGAGACTTAGTGACACCCATATTTTCTTCAACGTCATTGAGACACTTTTATGATCTTCATCCAAATCCCCTCTTTGATTGTTCAAAGGCTCCAACAAGTATGGAGAGCTTTAAACATTCGAAATGTTTTTTCTTGTAAGCCTTTATCAAAAACATCTGTTTTTTCTTCCCGCTGAGTGATATTTTCCTGCATGCATTGATGTAATCCACAAGTCAAAAATGTGATACATGAGGAATACCATTCAGATTCAATATTAATCCATCAATTGATATAGAATTATATGTTGTGTATTGATCTTCCCCACATGTGCTTGAATTTTCATCATGAGAATAATTTCCAAATGTACTAACGCATACCTCTTGATCATTTGAGGTTAAAAGTTTTTCTATCTTCTTGGTGAGAACTTGATCCACCTTCTCATTACAATCCATGTTTTGTGTGTCTTCAATGTCATCCAGATATGGGGAATAAAATCCTTCCTCTTTTTTAGATAAGAGGGACATCCTCTTAAGATTTCTCTTATCCTTCTTTTTCTAGTTCATTATGGTGTTGGTAGATATAGAATTATTTTCAGAGCTAACTGCCTCTACATCAAGTCAGTACACGATTGTTAACTCAAGAAAGAATATCAATTCCCTAAAAGAGAATATCTGCAATGTAGAGAATCCAAAATAGGTGAACATGTCTTTATTATACCA
This sequence comes from Viscum album, assembly GCA_963277665.1. Classification (NCBI taxonomy): domain Eukaryota; kingdom Viridiplantae; phylum Streptophyta; class Magnoliopsida; order Santalales; family Viscaceae; genus Viscum; species Viscum album. The sequence continues at coordinate 652,712,126 of OY728151.1, read as the reverse complement.
TTCGAGACGAATATTTTGGGATATGCCTAACACTAAGGGGGGGGGTGTTAATCAGTGTTGGGGACCTTTTTTAACCAATTTCTTCATTGTATCCTGATACCCTTTAACCTAATAGGATTTAGATTCTCTTATTTTCTTTTCCCTATCGCATGCAACAATATGATATCATTAAAAATATGCACATGATATTTTTACAAGCCTCACTACTCCATATCAGAATCTTTGTCCTTTTTGTATATGTTAATGACTAGTGCACAAATTGTCCTCTATAATGTAGTAACTATTAAAATGGTTGACTAGGAAATAAATCTACTAGTTAGTGTGTCTACCTACACTTAGAGGATGGATGGAAATAATCACTTCAAATGTTTCTCCCAACACTCGGAAGAGGGAACAAAAACAATCCTATTACAACTTTCTGTGAGTAGGGTATACCCATACACACACTGGTTCATTATACTACTAGTGTTGATAGTCTCTTTCATCCTCTATCTAGATTTTTATACTACCTGTGATTATAATCTTTTCTCTATTAAAAGAGTTTTCAACACCAAAATAATCTTCCATTTTTTGAGACATGTTGCATGTTTCAGTGTTGCTTTGTTCTTCCATAACCTTTTTATTCTTCTTGTTACATGCTTAGTAGACTGTATGTAACCATCCACATCGTTTTCAGAAACAAACTTGTAGTATGAACAATATTATTCTTCTTTTTCTTCTTTTTATTCTTCTTTTGTTTCTTCAATGCAGAACCAACTACACTGAAACATATTCTTCTTCACACTTTCTCTTTCAGTGTAGAACCAACAGTACCAAACTCTTATTCTTCCTTTTCTTGATAGATACAAAACTTATCTTTGTGGTTGTAAAAGCAATGAAGTTCAGCTGGACTTAGCGTCATCGTAGTTGATTAGAAGATAGTATGATATTCTATCACAAATCACAACTTGTGTGCAAATCAGAACATGCATACCACATTACTTGTGGGCCTACCTGCTTGCACGCCACCAAATACTTGTGCATGACAATTATGCACAACTCACAACTTGCACGCCACTTAGGGTTTATACATAACACACATTTATCACAGAACTCTATGCTTGCACACCACTTACAACTTGCACTCCACTTCTTCTAGCATGCCACTCTACTTATGTGCCACTCTTCTTGCATTCCCCCCCCCTCCTTACATGCCTTTTAAATAAATCTCAACTTCCATGACACTTTAGATTGCACACCACTTTCTACTACTTGCAGGATCAAAGATCACATTTTTTCTTAAGTGTTGAACTACAAAAAATAAGGATGGTAGTAATCTATTTATTGGAATTTTGGTGACCTTTATTACAATGAAAGCAACTGAACATGTGTTCCACTTCATGTCCTATGTGCTGCTCCATAACTTGAACAAAAATTTCTTTTCATTGAAATTTTTTGGTGAGATAATGTTAAAATTTGAATTGCGTGCAACATACACTTGCACTCTACTTATACATGTGTTCCACACTTGCACCCCATATACACTTCCACCCCACACATTCTATAATTTTCCATATTTTGATGTAATGATCTTGTATATATGAATTGCATGCACTATACACTTCCACACCACATATACTTACATGCCACTTTTTAACATGCACGCTAATCTCTAACTTGTGTTCCAATTAATTTCCTTTTTCATATGTTGATGTGATGATCCTGAAATATGATTTGCATTCAATATATTCATTCCCACCACATATACTTGGGAACCACACTTGCACGCCACATTTCGACTTGCGCACCGATTTATTTCCATTGACAAAAAACAAATATTTACTCTCTTTATCTTTCATAGTCTTGAATCACAAGTTATCCAAACTTATGATAGTTTTGAAATACAAATCTACAAAGCATATTCATTGTTTTGGCCATTCTTTTTGGAATATGAATTCTATATTACTTCTTAGACATCACTTCAAATACTCAAATAATTTTTTAGGGTTAATTACAAAGAACCCAAGTCATATATATTCATCCAAAAGAGGAATCTTGAGGTTTCTTCAAAAACCTTCAATGTTGTTGACAATGTATCACCTTTGATACATGTATTTTGAACATTAATAACAGTACACCATTCATATAATTTACAGGAAATGTGTAATGCCTGACCATCATTGAATTCTAGGCCCTTCCACACTTTCTCTTCTTCTACAACCATTATTCTATACATCATGCATATAATATGATTGTTTTCATCTAGTAATATCTTACATAGTTATCATTCAATCGTGAAGAATTTCATGGTTTTAATTAAATCCTAATTCTTCATAAATCATCCTTAGATGGATGACACTTCACCATTCATCTTTTTTGTAAACAATGTGTCACCTTCAACACAAGTTATTTGAACTTGCGATCAGTTCAAAAATCGTGTGAATTGATCTTCTTAGAAAATTGGTCAAGTATGACATCCAATGTTATGATTCCATAACAATTATCCTAGAAACCTTAGTTCTTCCAATATCCATAAACCTTTTAGTCCTTCATCATCTCCATCATCATTTTGGCCAGTATTGACAAATGTTGACAACAAATTAAGTATTCATACACAATATTTTCCCAACAGATTGTAAATGTTTTTGGATATTCAATACACAATTTTTTGGAATAGAAAATCGTATTGATTTTTCGGACGTATAATAGTGGTGTATGAATGTTCATGGGAGGACATGATGAGAGTGGAAGGGTTATATCATATCATATATGTAAAAATTACTGTATGTGGGATTTGTAATAACATATCCCATCCTAAGGAAAAAAATTATAAAGTACCTAATATAAAAAAGATACTTGAATAAAGAGAAAGAGATGGTCCCTTAATAATTTTTGCATGCTAACGGGTATACATAAATGTTCATGGGGTTGAATAGTTTGAGTTTAATGGGAGTATTGCTATTTATATACCATATTTAACATAAGGTGGATATGTAAGATAATATCCCAACATGAAAAAATTGATGTCCAGAGTCATAATATAAAACTTTTTCTTGAATAAAAATTATAGTTGGAGATCCCTTACCTTGAGAGTGTGATTCAAAATCCATGTGATGATCTGCTAGAGAGATTTGGTAACCTTTGAAGAAATATATAATTGGTATGGAAGATTAACTACACCGTAAATTGTTTTTATGTGAAGAAAAATTTGGTGCTTGGGTGAGATTATGTAGGAAAAGAGAGGGGACTTATTTATTATTTCCCACACATAGGTTTTGGACTCTATATAAAAAAGTAAACAAAACCACAATCTATCGAATGGTTTATTCCAATTATTTATTCTAGAGAGGGTTTTATTTCATTATTTTAAAAGGACCAGGGCAATATTTTTAAAATATCACCCTTGGAGTTTTGATGGAATGTCTTGCTCTTAATGAATTGATTTTAAAATCGTGAAATATATTTTAGGATTTGGAGGTGTGAATATAGATTTATAAATTTAATATAGTAAGAATAAAATAAAATTATTTTAATGTAGAAACCGATATTTTGTCATCATCACCATTTATAGTTTTTATTACAAAACTTTTGGGGTATTATGTTGTCATAATACAAGTTGAATATTTATACCGCATTTATTTCTTAACCGAAAAATATATTGTCAATGAATATTATAGAAAATTAATCCTTATATTATTTAAAGTTTAAGATTCCAAAAATAATATTCATTTTATCAAAACATTTTTCTAAATATTTAAATTTTTACATTTAAAATAAGAATCTCTGTGTAATTGGAAATGATGGATTTTTACAATAATAGTTTTTGAACCCCTATGAAAATTAAATTTTACTTCTTAAAAACTAAATGATAATTTTTAATTAAAAAAATAATTTTATAATAATATTTTCGTAAAATATTATTTATTTCAATAATCCGTTAATTTATTAATATAAATTATTTAATTAAATTTGAATATTATCTGAATATACAATTTTTTTATTATGTAATAGTCAAAATAATTTATAACATAAAAATAATAAAAAGATAATATTTTAAGTATTTTATTCAAAATATATATTCATATTATTAGGGTCTTTATATATATATATGTTTAATACATTATAAAACTACTTAATTTTAAAGTTCATAATAATGTTACATTCATGGGGTTGTTTGGAGAACATGGTTTTGGCCAAGATCAGGATGAGTATAAACATCTCCCATAAATGGTTTTCCTCATGCTTATGTTATTGTATATCATCCTGGTAATAATAAATATAAAATACTAGTAATAAAATATTCATATTAATCTCAGATAATTAGGCTTCATATGGTATCAACCTAATAGTTGAGGTCATCACATCCTTTGTTTTTTCCGATCAGATTTGGTAAAACCCTATATTTATCCTAATCATTTGATAACTATTCGACATCAATAATATCAACAGTTATGATTCATAAAACGGGTTAATATATTATAATATAAAAAATAAGATATATTTTATTCTATAACTATAATACATTAAAATATATTTAATTAAATCATTAATGGAATTTTAACTATATAATTTCGTGTTTTGTAAAATTTCATTGAATAAGAAAATTTGAAAATTGATCAATCACACTAAGATGCCTAATTTTACGTTGTTGATATAAAATATATTTCGATGAATTGGAAATGTACCTTAAAATTTACAATATGATGTAAGAAATATTTTATATGATAGCTAATATATTCAAATAATACAAAATATTTCCCAAGGAAGGTAAATTTTAAAATGTTCAAATTATCTCAATGATAAGAATAGATTCTACTGAACATGAAAAATAACGATACATTGATATACTCATATGTATGATTGATTATTTAGAAATGTGTGGAGTTTCTGAGAGATATTTATAACCACTCAACTCCTACGTATGAATTTTTTTGAACATTTAATCTAAAAATTTGTATTGAATAGATATTAATATATATATATATAAGGATTATATATTATATACAGGAAGTATATTCTATTATTATAAGTGAGAAATCAATTAATATGATACACACATAAGAGTTACTCTATCTATTTAGGTTGTACGTATGGATTTTCACATTAAAAATAAATGAATTATGATGTTTAAAATGTAATGATAATGGAATGTTATTTATGTCATAATCATTATGTTTTTGATTTATTAAGAAATATTTATACTAAATAGTTTCAATGCTGAATAATTGATAAAAATAATAGATTGTGCTCTATAAATTACAAGATCATAATACAATGGTTCTATATGATGAAATATAACATAATAATGATTTTATATAGAGATATATTGTAACTCCGAAAAGAGATGGACACATTGAATACCATTTAATGATAGTGTAGTGAGAAATATTGTATGTATAGTGTTTTTCCATTATATTTTTGAACTATTTAGGTATGATAGGGTATATTTCAATATATTGTAATAGTATATTCCATGATGTATCCATCCAAAATTTAATTGAAGCTTGCATCCTGAGATATTTTTCCACATTAAAATAGTTCTCATTGATGTAACCATTCATACATGGAATTAAATTATCATAGTTATTATGGATTTTTAAAGTAGAGAGTATTTTTTAATTATTATATATAATGATTAAGAAATGATAAAAAACATTTACACAAAAAATCTATATAACTCGTTTATTATCATATAATTATTAATTAATATTGAAACAGAAATGATCAAGGGAGAAATCATAGGAGAAAGATAACTGGATGACAATGATTTTAAAATTATAGACAATCATTTAAAATGTAATGGGAATTATATTCTTTTATTGAATGAAAACTACTATTAATTTATGTTCAATTTTTAATATTTTTTAATTTCAATTAATGATACAATATCAATGTGGGATACTAAATACATGAGAATAGAAGGAGGACAAAAAACATAGAGATAGGGTGACTAAAATTGATGATATAAAACAAGTATATATTCTCCATCGTCAATGATCATGATAGATAATATGCTTCTGTGATATTTTATACCATTATTGTTGAAGGAAAAAATTGGAGTAAAGTAACTATAATGATATGAAGATATTAAAATTTTAATAAGACGGAGAAGAAGAATAAATTATACTGGTGCGTCTGCTCTAGTTTAAGTCATGAAATGAAGATCAATAAGATTAAATTGTTTTGATTCCCTTATATCAATTGGTCTAAATAATTATAGTGAATCTTTGAGATTATAAATTATTAGTGAATAAGATCAAATAATGTTTTTCCAGAAATGACTTTGGTTCCTAGTATATCATTATTCAATGTGATCGTTTACGAATATGGTATTTTATCAGAGGGGAAATGTTGATTATGGTGCTGGAAGGAAAAAATTCGTGAATTAATGTTTGGTTGGCCCGAGTGTGTATAATTACATGATTTAAAAGGTATGTTACTCTATGATTTTTTATCCTCTTTTAATTGGGAACCTCTTATTTTTCAATCATTATTGATGAAACTATTCTTCTGGGATGGAGAGTATTTGAATGGGGAAAGGAACTAATGTTTAAGGATATATTATTTTTTATATTCCTTGTGTCTGAGTATAAATGTGAAAAATTAGTAAGGGGATTACCATTGTGGTCCAAGGTTGACATGTGCCATTTTTCGGAGTGTTCTCATATAATTTTCCTTCTATACAATTTCACTTTTTGAACTTGTTACATGACAAGAATCTATCGACGGGAATATTCCATGAACTTGTAATTAGTATGAAAAGGTTGAAATTTGTAATGGATTCAAATCATGAAAATGTTCAATCAATGTACATTTAAACTAAGGTGACCAGATTTTTAGTATACATTTCTATTTATAACATTCAAATCATGAAGGAGGTTCACTTTGTGAATGTTTCTAGATTAGTGGTTTAAGCCACATATCAAATAATTATTTTTTCATTCATCTTAGTCACTAGTGAGACACCATGTGAAATCTAAGTGATTTCTACCCTTCTAAATTCCATAGTCATGGGATTGATCTTTGTTGAGTTCCGTCAAATTGGATTTTTTCATCATTGCAATACTTTCCGTTATAGCATGGTGAAACTCGTTATCTGTTTTAATTATGATATTTGTCTTGATTATTGTGTGATCTAGGTTTTCCTTGTGAACTCCATCACCATGATTCATTATTTTCCTTTATTTCGAAGTGTCTCAACGATCACTTAATTAGTGTTGGTGGTATATAAAGATACCCGAATGTATATTCTCAAATACCAATTTATGTTTAATAATTACGGCCATGTCATCACACCATGTTCGTTACAAAAATAATTGATTTAACATATTTTCAAAAAAATTAAAGTGGTCAGACCTATGTTTAGACCTTGATTCATCGATAAGAATTCATAACTATCATGTGGCCACCCTATTGGTGAAACTTCATGTGATGTTAAAATGAATTTATTAATCAATATAAGGTTTTGGGTTGAAAAAGTAAATGTATTATTAATCATGTTATGGATTGGAAAATTAATGATGATAAATGGAATCCCATAATGATTTGATTGTGGGGATTTTTCATATTGTAAGAGAATCAAGTAATTAAAAATATATTCATGGTTAATAATATTAATTAATTTAACTAACAAGGAATGTGATACAAATAGAGATTTAAGGTATAAATTGTTTATATATATATATATATATATATATGTTTGTTGAAAGGATTCCTTAGATCTTGGACAACTATTGCATGAAACATGGCACTGGGGGTTTGTTACGGAACATGTAAACCAACTACTTGGGAAGATATTCACCGCTTTTGATGTGAACATGCGAAGAAATAAGTTACTCCATCATGGAAATTCCCAAGGATTCTTATATGATATCATTTACATTTTCATGGTATTATTCCCTAGTAGGACATAGGCCACACTCACATTGAAATCGGCATGGAAGCTAGTTGAGAATATTGATACATGATACAGAAGATTTGTACTGATGTATGAGGGTCCACTATGTCACAAAGATATTTAACATGGATCTGAAGCAGGTTTGGTTAACCAGGACGGTGAATATATATCTTGATGTTATATGTATTATTTTATTTTTGTTTTCATAATTTATTTGATAACACACTTCTATTTATTATTTCATTATACTTATATCATAATAATCTTATATATAATTGGTGGTGTTAACCTACTACATTTCAATCACAACCTATTCGATCCACCATTGGGTACATGAGAACATTTCAAGGATAATGGTTTTGACATGCAGAATGAATTTTTACTTTATTTTCATACATGATGGGCTGGAGATGAAATATTAGACCGAATCAATATTTTGGACTAGAGTTCTCTAAATTGATTTGTGTCATCTTGGTCTATTATATGTATGACCTATATCGTTTCATTTAGATATTATTTATCCTAAAATTAAATGGTATATTATTATTTGGTTTTTTTCATCCTTTTTCTTTCTGTTTTATGTGATACATCTATTCTCTATTTATGTTACTGTGATATTTATTTTTTATTAATTATTGTAACAATTTTTATGGGGTATATTCACACCCACTACGTTCTTTACACCCCTACTACTAGTCTCCAGCCTCTGGTGAATGACCATGTATGCCTAAGGTCCAATTACCAACTTTGTTTAGCAAAATGGTGGAATCCTTGTTGGGGGATGATACAAAGTTCAATAAAATTGATTTTTTCTTCTCAATTTAATTACTATTTTGCAAAAGTATAATGAAATCTAGGATATTTCAGTGCCTAGTAATGAGATTATTCATGAGAGTAGCTAGAACATTTATAAGGGAATTTATGAGTTCCGAGGGATTGGAATGTTGATTAATTTTATCACATGTAACAGATTATATTATTTCACTATGGGAGATTCACATATTCCCCGGTATTATTTTTTCTCAATATTTATACCCATGGCCTAGTTTGGGCTAATATCCATACGCACACATCATGGTAGAAATGTAGGTATAAACATTGACACGAATTGTTAAATATTGGGGTGTATTTATTTCTTATTATATATTTTTTATGAACTATAAAATGAATCCCAATTATAAATGATGAAAAATTAAATAAATAAACTATTTTGTTATAAACATATTCTTGTTAATCTATATTTAAATAGATTTTGAGAAGCATGAATCTATTATTTTCAACTTTTTAGGTTCTCCTTGACATTGTCTAATATTCAAAGGAGTGCATCTGTATTGTAATGAAAATTATTCCCTTTTATCTTCATGTAGACTTTAGGAGAGAGGTAATCTGCATGCCCCTAACATAGCTAAATCATATCATCCTATTTTTCATGAGAATTACATTACTGTTCAAAATTGTGGTTGCTTCATCATGGTTATGTGATCTATGGATAGGGAGACTCATAATATAGTACCATTAATGTATGAGAGGATGAGAGAGTTTCAACTGCAACATTTTCCTACATTAATGTGGGAGGGAGGCCACAAGGAAATTGAGTTCTAGATCATGTTAGTCTAAATGATCATTAAAAACCTAATAATTCCAATTTTCATGTGGATAATTCTTTATACAAATATAATTCAAGGACTATAAAATATTTTGTGTAATATTTAATAGTAGGATAATCTATTTGAAGAGATACCATGGAACAAAAATCAGTCAATCTTCCTCATAAACTATTATACAGATATGTTGAGCGATTATTTTCCTTACAATTTCATGCAATTGAAACATGATATATTTTTTATGATGGAAAATTATAGAAATTTCACCAAACTATCGAGGTTTTCTCAACCATTAGATTTGAATGAGTTAGATAGGGCTAGATGTATTCAGGATTAGATTTTCTACAAGATAAGAACATCATTAACCATAGTCCTTCTGATGGAAGGATGAATAATTAAAGATTCATGGTGTATAATATATGATATCACATGAGTTATTTCAATGTATTTTTAGTAGGGTGATCTTGGATATCTTCATCAAGAAGTGTGAATTTCCATTATGAAACTTACACCTCGTTAGTAGCTGGAAGAGTAGAAATGGTAGTGGAATGACATTTCATAAACATAATGGTTGGAGTACTTTCTACGTGGAAGGATCATCCATTTGTTCCATTAGTTTTATTAACCCAATATGGATTTTCATTACTGTACTGGGATGGCGTATCTTCACATGCTGTATAGGTGTTCAGGGATAAAAATAGTTGAATGGGGCCAGGTTAGGGACCAGAGTATCAAAAGGACATAGCAACCCATTATCAAACTTATATCTAAAGTTCAACTATAAATTCAGTTTGAGGTAGGGGATGTGGTAATCCATTGAGGGATCAAAACTACCAATCAAATGGGGTAGCACATGGTGTCTAACTTGATCCCAAAAAATTTTAATGATAGCTTAATTGAATGAAGAATACTTAGGCTAGTTTTTTTGATGGAATATCTACAATCATAGGTATGAATCTTGTACCATCTACCCTTGTCTGTGTTTTTTTATGGAGAATCATATTCATTTTTATTTTCTTATTTTTTAAATGGTATGGTCTGTGTTATAGAATTATTGGATAGTGTCTTGACTATTGATACACTTTTGGGAGTGTTGTAGGATAACATGAAAATTGGAAGACATATTCACTAGAAATTTGTTGTTGGAATTCAATTTTTTAACTATTTGTGTAGGAAATGGTCGGTTTTTATTTTATTCTGGATATAGACCATTTATATCATATATTAGGTTCACATGAACTATTATTGGATGATATTTAGATCTCTAACTTCGAATGTTAGATGCTATTTTCACTATGGTAAATTGATATTCATGTTGGTTATATAGGACCAATTTTGGGTAGAATAGAATGTATCTAGTCTCAAATAATAATACATTCTCAAAATGAAGATGGAATGCATTAGGATACATTCCACCCCATTATTGACCAATTTTCAGATGATTTTTCTAAAAATACATATAGCATACCACTGAGTGGGATATCATGATCATTGCCATCTTGGTGCGGGGAGAAGAGTAAGATTTTATTCTATTGTATAGTATTGAAAATGAAGAAATTTTTGAATTTAATGTTTATCTATAATATATGGATGATAAAGTTTTCAAAAGACCTAGTATATCAAATTAGTTATCTCTTATGATTTTCTCTATGATTAATTATGGGACATTTATCTTATGTGTGGAATATCATAGATTAAACTAGAATTGGTTATGAAATGGTATCCCATCACCTGAATTTATTAACATTTTGATCAGCTGAAGAGTACCAAATTATTTTCTATGATTTACATGAGATTAGTATTCCATCAATAGTGATTGATACCATCAAGAAAACCATATACTACATTAAGGAGTAGATATATATTGTACGATTTCATAGTGATGTTTTTCTGTCTAAAAAACACATGGATGGTATTCACACAATTATGAACGAGATTTTCCATCCTTTATGGGATATATTTGTACTAGTTTTCATCAATGAAACCATAGTGTACTCTAATTCTATAATTGAACTTTCGAAAAATCTTTAAATCACCTAGATTACATTGGGAGAGTATCATATTTACAATTATCTATCTAAATTCAGCTTATGCACTGATAATGTGAACTTCATGGGTAATGTTTTCATTGAGGATGGAGTGTCTATGGATCCAAAGAATGCTACAGTTGTGGTATCTCAATATCATCCCAAAAATGTGTTCTTGATTTGTACCTTTCTCGGTTTTTCATGTTATTATCGGTGTTTCATCAAGTATATTACCCTTCTAAAAGCACCAACATTTTTTATTACCATTAAATCAGGGGAGTTTTTTTCATAATATTATGAAGGATTTTTTTTCTAGATGAAGAATAGAATTTACTAAGCATTAATTCCTACATTAAAAATTCTATTTATGGAATATACTTTAGTGACCCTAACCCTAGAATCCCTTATCAAGTGTCTTCTTTATTACATTATCATAATATAGAAGGAATAACATCTCGATGGAATAAATAGTTTATTAGTCTTGTAAATATATATACATAATTTTATTACATTTTCATTTAAAAAAAATCCGAAATGTATTTACTTGAGAACGCAGTTATTCCATATAGAAATTCACGTCATATCTATTATAAAATCATTCATTATATAATGGGGAACATAAAACATTTTAATTTGGAGAGATCATATGCTCAATAAGGATTTATGTACATCATTGGTTGTGAAAAAATGTCAAAAAAGTTGTACTTCATGGTATATAACTGATTCTCATTTCATTTAATCAATATCATGAGCATAATATGGATGTAATAAATAATGATCAAATAATTCCATATTAGTAAACAAATTATAATGAAATATAACTATGGATATTATTATTAATTATATAATCACATGGAATATTATGTTATAAATTTATAATAATGGAATAAAAAATAATTATCATAAAAAACATACCATATGGTCTTTGTTTCGGGACATATAATTATTCTACAAGTCAATGTAACAACACTGAATATCATTAAGGCCTTGTGCGAATATGTTTTTTTAAATGGTTAAGGAATCTGCAAAAACATTATCTTGTTTTTCACATGACACCTAACATTGCGTCGATGTGATATAGAAGAACCTTACCTTAACATACGATATCCAATTAACTCCTCATATAAATTTGGGGAACATGCTTCAGTTAATTTTTTTTAAAAACTAACATATGAAATTTTAGTGCATTACCCATTAAATAAACATAATTTAACACCATTCTGTGTAAAATGGTGAACGGTATTAAAATTAGACATCCTCAAATAAACTTATGATAAATCATTCAATAAAATAATAAGTATGAAATTAATACAAAATATCCATAGTAAATCATAATTAAATTAAAGTTTTTATTTCATTGATGAATATAAATACCATAAAAATATAATAAAAAACATGACTTGAAAATGTATCTTTTTTATTTTGAATATCAATGATAAAAAAAATTTCCAAAAATTTTCAAATTTTATTTATTTAAAAAAACATAGAATTCCTGGGAATATTAATAGAAAACATGGTCATGAAATCAGGATATATTTTTCATGATGTGAAATTTAAAAAGATCATTCCTTTTTCACAATAAAAAGGTTTGAAAAATGCCGAGTTATGAAAAATACAAGAAAATGTACTTATTTTTTTTAATTCCAAAATGAGTAATAATTTCATTAATAATTAATATTAATAATGATAAATAAAATTGGCTAGATTTTCGGAAAACATGCTTTTACAAGAAAACAAATTTCCATCTGAAGTAAAAAATAAAGATGAGTTTTTATAGAAACATTTTATCAATTATATTATGTACCAAAGTGTAGAAAAATGGTAAAATTTTGATAAAAGATCATAAATTACCATAGGAGAATACAATTCATTATTTTATAATGGTATGTATCATAATATTTCATTATTTGAAGCATGATCATTAGCAATCCTGAAAAATGATGAGATTGTAAAATAAACCCCAAACCAATATGATAACATTTAATCTTAAGACCCATGAAAGAGATATACTCAAATTGATATTAAAATTAAAATATTTTTTATTATTATAGTTTTTACATACGTTCATGGTAATTATATACAACACATAAAAAAATAAATTTGTGATTTTGGCATGTGTCTCAATGGATAAAATTGTTGTATGGGAATCTGTTACCTCGCACATTCTTTTTGTTCATTATCATTTAATCTCTTATATAGATATTATGAACAGTTTATTAAAATATATCAAAAACAAATATAAATTTATAATATCATATATGATCTTTTTATAACATCTTGTCACTTGTTTTTTCAATTGTTTTCTATATTTTCATTATTTTGGGAGTTAATTTCATTGTTTTCTCTTGTGTGTTTTTTAATTAATGATAATTATATTCCATATATTAAATTTTTTAATCATATAAATAATAATAATCATGAAATAATAATAGTTTTTATACATAAATTATACAATTAAAACAAATCAGGAATGATGGTCTTGAGAAAGGAATTTTGTTACAGTCATAGGGACGATAGGCCATATAGGTGCATGAGTAACATTTCCATTTTCAAAAATCATTTTGGAGATGAGTTAAGTAATATTTTACCTTTAAATAGGAATAATAATGAATAATTATTTCATTATATATAAATATATAGCCCATCCATTTGTTCTTCTGATTTAAATAATGCCGCATATTTTTGTGAAGATGACAGTTCACACGTACATCAATTAAATTATCATCATTCATTAAGTGAATAGGTAAGAAAAAAATCATATATATTATCATTTTAGAATGACTTATATATTATTAATAAAATAGTAATTTAATTTATATCTGATATAATCATTTACATTTTCCTTATCACCTTCCATGTTAAGCATTAGTGAATAGAAAATCACATCGCTTTAGGAGGCGGTAGTCCGACATACTTAAAAGTGTGGTTATCATATCTCTTATGAAATGAATGATAAATTATTTATAAATATATGATATAATGAATCAATAGGTAATTTTAAATATCTCATATTTATAATTTATAAGTATGATCATAACCAACAATGAAAATTGGTAATGGATGAACAAATTACATCAGTTCATGAGGTTGTAGTCCGCCATACACATGTACAATAAAATTATACATTTTTTGAATTAATTGAAGATGGTTTTACGTTAAAATGTTATTTAAAAAACATCCCAATATATGTATTATACTGAATATATTATAAATAATGTTTTAATAAGAGTTGAATGAGGTGGAGAGAGAAATAAAATAAAGACACTCATTGAAGAAAATTACCTCTTCTCTGGGTATTGTCATTGTTATTAAACCAATTCCATTATAGGATCTATTTTTTGTATAAAATTAAGATTACATGATGAGCGGATGTATTTTATGATGTGATTATTTATTTTCTTATCTAATAAAATAGGTTTTAATGTGTTGATAAGAATGGTGATAGATGGAGTTCTATTTCTTGTATGTGTAGTGCACTTTTAATTATTTACAATGATTCAAACATAGCCACATTATTATAATGAATAACGATTCCAAAATGGTGAATTATTGATCCTAGACAAACTGACTAGAAAATATGTACATATAATGAGTGTTAGAATATTTTTTATGTCATTTTTAAAACATATATTCTTAGTTAAAACCCTTCTAGAAGGATTTTTACCTTAACCATGGTAAATAATATTTTATTTTTCCTATTTAAATTTTTAAATTATAAATTATAAATTATACTTATTCCAAAAAGGTAATCCATTTTCAAAATTAAATTCATAGAATTGGAAATTTTATTATTAAATTAATCCCAACATACTTGAAGAGAAAGTAAGATTTTAGGACAAAAAATTTAAAATTCAACTACGTAAATATATAAAAATTAAATACGAGAGTTATTCAAATGTCCAAAATTTATATTATTTGATATATAATTGAATAAATTTTACTTTGAAAACATTATAAAATATAATATAACATTATAAATAATTAAAATGAAAAATTAGATTTCAATAAAATTCGGAATTTTCAAAAATAAAGAGAAAAATGAAATTTTTTAGAAAGATACTAAACATTCACCGAAATAAAAATTTTATAAAATGTTAACAAAAAATAATATTATTTTTTAAAATAGTTATTTTAAATATAATCAAAATTAATTTTATGTTATGTTCTAAATGTGTATCTAATTTTTCTTTTAGAAAAATAAAATTTTTTGGGAAACAATTCTTTTTCATATAAATTTTTGTTAGTTTATTTCTAATAAAATATATTTTGTAAAATATATATTTTGATAATTTATTTATCCATATTCATACCATCAACTCTGATGAATGTATAGTAACTACAACATTGAATTAAAATATTTAAATAAAATGCAACATTTTATTTAAACTCATTGTTAAGTACAACACAAGGAAAAATCAATTCTGTGTGTAAAGTATTATAAACACAATGTTTCTTATAACTCGATATATATTTATTATTTTAGGTAATTCTATAAATTTATGAGAATTAATTTATTTTAAAAGATATATATCATAATGTTTTATGGTGTAACATTTTATTCAAGGATTGGTGTTGTGTGTTTCATATACAATCAAATATAATGTTCTTATTTAAGATTCTTATGGTGCTACATTTTACCCACCATAAATAAATTGTATTGTCACCATTTAACCATGATCTTGTTAAACAAGGGTTTGATGTATGAAAATTATTTTTTAGAAAACCCATAATGTAAATTTAATTAATAAAATAATATCATAAAAAGATAGAAAGGGAACTAAAAAGGTCATATAGATTAACACATAATGTAGTTCTCTGTAGGAGAATGTTTTTGTACTGTGAATATGTGTACATTGAAATAAATTGTATATATTTATAGATGTTTATTGAGGTCATTTTACACAAGAAAATAAATGGTTAATGGAATGTTATGGGCCTCAAACCCATAAATATGGCCTAATTTAGAAGGGTAATAAATTGTATCTGATATGAATGTAATAGGATAACATTTTTTCAGGATACATTTACAAAATATTGAGAATTATTTTACAGTCATATAATAGGTTGAAATATAATAACATGATATATTTAAACGTCAAAATGATAATTTCATATTTTGGTGGAGCATCAATAAATTTCAAATTCATCACATACTCCATTAAATGACTATCTAAAAATTAAATTTTTATTACTGAATCACAATAATTCACTTTGAATAGATCATATAATCCATAATAGGTTGATAAAGAGTTCATTCAATCACTAGTTAATATGATAAAAAATTAGTCTGTATATGTTATCCAATATGTATAAACCGTTATATGGGGATGTAATTCATTAATCTCTAAGACACTATCTGAAATTAAACATAAAAATTTTTATAAATGGGTATCCTTATGACCCTCAAAAAATTTATGAACCAAAACATTAAAAATAAATTTACTAAATTTATAAAAAGTATCTATCATTAATTAGTTCCAAGGTAATTAGTACTATCCAATTTACATTTTTCAAAAAAGAAATCATCTATTTGTCCCAACACAATTATCTCAACATCAATAACATATTAAGGATTATCCTTCCATTATTCGTTAATTTCCAAGATATAAAACATTACACTAAATTATTGCTCTTTTTCATCATTTAAATTAAAAATATTCATTCAAATCATTAATAAATTATACTAAATAATTAATTTTTTAGCTATTATTATAATAATGATATCATTGATAATATACTCCAATGAATTAATTCTTGAATATAAATAAATTACATTAATCCATCCACATTTTCTATAATAATTTCATTATATTTAACTTCATTTCACATATTATTATGTTGTATATTCTATTGGAGATTTGGGAATTAATTTTTTTTTGTTCCCCAAGTCCTCACACTTAAATCGGAAAATATTTGAAAATTACTTATTTTTCTTGCAAACATGGGCACGGTGGACTTTTTATCCAAATATTTTGAAAAATGTATTTATTTTTGGGAATTTACCAAGGTGATTCCTTATTAAAGTATTACAGGTTGTAAAATCATTCCTTCCCTTCTTACAATTAACATCCTCTTCTTCTACCATCTTATTTTTCAATTTCTTCCTTTAGATGTTATAAGGTTGGAATAATTATATATATATATCTTTATATCATATGATATTATGTAATTTTTTGTTGATATTTTTGGGTATAATAGTTCCCTTCAAAGGGTTTTCCTAATCCCATCAAATAATTAGTAATTCATTTTAATTTTTTTATATATGTAGTCTGCAACATTCCTTTCTCAATATTTAATGTTAGCATCAAACTTTGAAAAATATTCTTCTTCTTTATCTCCTATACAAAAGAACAATATTTCCATACAATACAATTTCTCTTGAGGAAAATATCATTCCATGAATATTACCATGAAATTATTCAGCTACATTATTTCTCATTTCATCTTCATCCTTAGTGTTGTTAATCAAAAACTATTTATTCACAACTCCATTGAGATGATACACTTTCATGTCGAATCCCATCCTTTTAGTACTTTCAAAAGAATTATATGTCATCAATAAGCCGGTTATCCATTTCTCAGGTAAATATATATTTTTAGTGCAATTTAAATATGAAATTTACTAATGTGTGATGTCTTTTAACATTGTTACATCTAGTGGTAGATTATCAAGCTACTCATTAAGAAAAGGTTATATCTAATAACCTTAGTTGGATTCCCTAATATGGTTATAATTTGATTAGTGATAATTGGATATCCATCTCTAATTTCATTATCTTTAAAATTAGGTAAATCCATACATGGAGTACATTCATTGATACAGTTTCCATTTATTCCATTAGAATCCATTTATAGATAATGACTTATACTAAATTATATCATAACAATATAAAACATACTGTATAATATTTACAATATTGAAAAACATAACACAAATTAGAAAAAGTGATTCCTAAATAATTCTTCATTAATAAAAATTGTTTCTTAGAGGATACCATTATTTTAAATTCCAATATAATAGTTAGTAAATATTACGTATATTATTCTAAGAATATCCACCCATGAGGGTTAAACTAGGTTCATTGTAAGGCCAGTTTATGTGGAACAAGTGATGGTCGAGTCAATCCCCATGTAATTGTTTTTGTTAATAGAAGGTTCATATGTTCTAAAACAATGTCAACTTTTATAATCAATAAAGAGATTTATTGTTTGGAAAATTCTTCCAATATCTAAATTAATAAAGATTTTGTATGTTAATTAATAAATATTTTCTAATTTTATCATAGGGTTATGATCTATCGTCTATAATTTTACTAAATCTGGTTTACATGATTTATTCTAAACATGCTCTAATTAAAAATATATAGACCTCAAACCTAGATTCTTGGGCTGATATATACTTTTGTGAACTGGAAAAAGATGCATGCAATCACATCCTGAATGACGAAAAAGCAAAGTAGCATGGTAAATTAGATACATACCTGAACATATTTTTATATGAAAACATATAATACAAAAAAATATTTTCATGAGAACTCCATTATTCTGATTATAATTTGCTAAAATATCATTCATAAAATACTTATAGGTTACTAGAGAAAATAAAACATAAGAAAAGGGTGATCTCATATGCACCTCAAGGGTATGCCTATAGCAGAATCTATTAATAAATAAGGAAAAATAAATATGGAAAAGAAAACACCTGAAACAGATCCCATTTAATTAATAACTCAAACATAATATGGAATAAATAAAGGATGATCAAATAATGGAATATTAATAGTCAAATTATCCTGAACCTTAACCATGGATATTATTACTAATTAAATAATAATAAGGAATGTATATATTAAAATACATAATGATGAAATGAAAAATGTTTAGTATCTAAAACATACCATCTAGTTGACTTCTCAATTAATTTAATATCATTGAGGAATTATTCCAATCCATCAAAAATATTGACAAATTATGCCAAGACATCTATATAAATTGCTAAGGCATAAGTAAAAACCATATCTATTTTGTCTTCATAGGCCTACTGATGCATCTAGTGTCCATTGAAGGCCATGTAGATCACTTTAAAAAGTCCAATTACTTAAACATATATAATTGATAAAAAAAATTCACATAAAGACTAATATTTAAAAAAATACTATATGTTAATACTTACCCCAATCAGTAAAAATATTCATAATCAATTCTATGTAAAATGGCGAAAAGTAATAAAATTATACATCATCAATTTCAGTAATCATAAATCAGAGAATAATGGAATAAGGATGATATAAAAAACATATTAGTACTAGATCGTAAGTAAATGAAATGTTTTTTATTGATGAATAAAAATACACTTAAAATATATTAAAAACATTGTATATGAAAATATCATTTTCATTTTGAAGATGAAATTTCAAAAAAAAAATATTTTATAGTTGTAAAGATATTTTATTTAAAGGGAACTTTATAAAATTTAAATTGAAACATCATTGAAATTTTTATCATGATATAGGGTAACTCCACACATGATATATATGTTTAAAAGATTATTCCTCCTAATCTTAAGAATGGATAAAATTGTGACTTGTTCAGAAATTGAAGGATTATTCCTTTTAAAAAAAATATAAAAAGCCATGCATGGGTAGAAATTTATTTAGTAAATATTTCATAAATGATAAAACAATTTTGAAATAAGTTTTTAAAAACATGATTTTGTATGAAAATAAATTTCAAACTTAAAAGAGATATAATGTCACGTTTTCCTAAAAACATTTCTAATTTTTTTTACATACCAATGAGTAGAAAATGAAACTATTAATTTTGACTAAAACCCTTGTATTATAAGTCATTAGATTATTTATCTGTGTATTATAATATTACATTATTGGAATCTTGATCATGAGAAATCCCAATAAATGAATAGATTTTAATATAAAACCATTTCTAATTTCAAAAACAATGAGTTTTAAGACCCATGAATGAGAGATAATAAAATGGATATTTAAATAAAAACAGATTTAATTATAGTAATCATAAAGTACATTTATGGGGAATATATAATCCATATATATTAAATTAGCATTGAATATGGAATGTGTCTTATAGAAGTAAAAAATGGAGACGAAAGTCACATCCCTCATGGTTCGTTTTGATTGAATGTCATTTAAAAATATTTATATTGGTTCTAAATATGTTATTATATTACAATGAATCCATAATAACATTTATAAAACCATATATTATTCTTTTATATCTTCTTATCACTATTTTATTAATAATCATTCATTAATTTTTTGTTCTACGTCTTAATTGCCTTATTTTCTTCAGGCATATTTTTCATTAATGGTCCTGATATTTCAAATATTAAATATTTTAATCATATTAATAATAATAAAATTGAAATAATAGTAATATCAATACAAAAAATATTCCTTTAAAACAAATTATGTGAAATATTTTGGGAAAATGAATCGTAATGCGATCAAAGAGAAGGTAGGCTGCCCGTACGCATGAGTAATGTTTCCATTATTCAATATTGAGAATGGAAAGGAGGTAAGTAATATTATACCAATATATAATGGTCATAGTAAAATAATAATTAATTAAATATTATTATATATTTTTTATTTTTTATTTCTGGTTATGAAAATAGAGTCACATCATTTCATGATGGGGAGTGTCCTCACATAAACAAAAGACGTTATTATATATCATTGAGTGAAAATGTATGAAAGAATATGATATATATTATATTTTAGGAGTCATTAATATTTATTAATATAATAATCATATAATTTAAATAATATAGCATCATTAACATTATCATCATCACCTTCCTTGTGAAGCCTTAATGAAATACGAATGACATCTCTCTACGATGTGGTAGTCTTTCATGCACACGAGTGACATTTTAATATCTTCAATGGAATGGAATGTAAAAAAAGATAAATATAATTTAATGAATAAATATTTATAAATATTTTATTAATATGAGATATATATTTTATATCAATTATCGTACACAATCATGAATGGTGGTAATGGAAGAAGGAATGATAATAGTTTGTGAGGCAGTATCCTGATGTACACCTGAACATTCATTTCGTAACTCATTTTTTGGAAGAGGAGATCATTGTAGGCCATTAGAATTATATATAAAAACTCTAGTATATAAAATATAATGATTTTATTATATCATCTAGATTTATTAATAATTTATTGAGGTTGTGAAATAAATGAAATAATGATTCTCATTAAATAACACTGCATCTTTTTTATCTATCCTTCTTAGGTTTGCACCAAAGATTTCATAGGGTTTCTTTATTCACAAAATATGGATTTTAAAATGAGATTAAATAGTGTAGGATTTATTTTTTTAAAGTCTTGGATGAACCAAATATGTTTAAAGGTGTCAATAAAAAGGATAGGTGTGACCTTTTATGAGTGAGGTAGTGTGAAAGTGTTTACTATTTTGAAAAGATTCAAGGTTTCCAATATTTTTTATCTAGGAAGAAACATAAAAAATTGATCATTATAGAACCTAATATATATAAGGTTAATATATGGTAGTAAAATGGTAGTTGAAAAGGTTTTAATTTCATTTTCAATGCTTATCTTTCTATTTTTTCCCATAGAAAATAAATATTTACCTTAACCTCGATAAATACTTTTTAAAACATTCAATATTCATTTCATTAAAAACGTAGAATGAACTTATTGAAAATTATAATTTATGATGATTTAAAATATTGAATCAATATTTACATTTTAAATTCACATATTTTGATAAATTAATATAAAATTAATCTCTTACCCATGATGATAAAGTTGGTTTTTAAGAGAAAATATTTAAAATTTGAACATACTTTTACATCAAAATTAAATATAAAAATGACTAAAATGACCAAAATTGTGTTAGTTTATATATAATTGAGATCATTTTACATTGAAACAAATATAAAATATAATTATAATAATAATAATTATAAATGAAATTTCAATTTTCAAATACTTTTTTTTGTTTTTCACTATTTATTGAGAAATAAAATATTTTAGAAAAAATACAAATAATCACACTAAGATAATTATAATATTCTGATCTAAAAAAATAAAATTTTACAAAAAAGCATATAAAAGTGCTGAAAACTAATTTTAAATTAAGTGTGCAATGTGTTACTTAATATGTCTTCTATAAAAATACAGTTTTTTAGTAAAAATTATTTTTCATTTAAATGATTTTTATTATTTCTAATAAATAAATAATTAATTAATTTTAGAAAAATAGATTTTTCATAATTTATTTAATTATTTTCATACCCTCCAATCCAATTACTATGTTCTAAATGCCACATTAATTAATAATATTTTAATAATATGACATGTTTCGTTTAAATTTTTTGTGATGTGTAATACAAGATAAACTAAATCTTGTTTCTAATGTAAGCTAAACCTAGTATTGTGTGAAAAACAAGAAAAACTCATTGTTATGTGTAATTAAGATGATGAATAGAGTAAATGTATTTTTAAATATATATCATAATGAATCAGGGTGTTATATTTTCTTATAATCATTGTGTTAAGTGTCTCATATGATATAAAATATAATGTTTTTATTTTATAATTTCAAGGAGTGACAGATATTGTGTATTTTAACAAATATGGAGTTGGTCGTGGATATATACTAATATAAGAGGATCTAAAAGATTATTGTGGCTCAATAATTTGGATACCATGACATAGGAATTATCGAACTGATGATCCAGTGTCATAGGGTTGGTATATGCCCCTAGATGTTGAAGAAAATATCATTTAGGAGAGAGGAATGAGGTGTAGATAGACTAAAAGAGCCTTAGGTACATCTCATCTCAGTGGGTATTGAACCATCAAATGGGTATGTAGGTCTAGAATATATATTATTTCATCATTGGTTTTTCTAATACACCAGGTGATGGAAACATCATTATTAATTCATTGAGTCATAAAAAACAAAAATAAATAGATCTGGTGTCCTATGATGAGTGGTGGGTGATGGTACTCTATGTATAACTTCATCTAGATGTTTTAGATTTCATGTGATGAGTATCTTTGACCATGAAATATTTCATATCTATTCTATTCTACAATATCATGATGATGAAGTTATTGGATACACAGTGATTATCTTGTAGGTTCAACTTATATGTATATAATACACCATCATTATGGTCTCTTGGAAGTGATAATTATATTTTTCAACATGGATGAGTATAGATTCCTTGATGCTAAATGGGGATCTAATTATATAGTTTCATGCTTCTAGGTAGGAGGTACATACATGGCTAAAAATATTTCTCACAACATATATACAAAGTGGTGGTGTCCAAGAATTAAAATTGAGGTAGCAGATTTTGTAGGGTAATTTTTCACTTTTCCGAAGGTGGATACCTCACATTTGAGGCCAGATGAGTTATTAAACCCTCTACACATTCCAAAATGAAAGTGGGATAATGTCCCTATGGACATAAAAATAATAATAATGAATAAAAATGATATTGATAATAAATTATGGGTGGTCGTATATATATTGAACAAGGTTACCCTGTGATTACTTATTAGGGAGACATTCACCATTAATGATCTCAGATGTACATCTAGATGGGGTAAAGTTCAATAACACTGGACATTGTGGAATATCCTTATTTATAGAGATCCTAATTTAATATCATGGTTTAGGAAGGTTCCTTAGAAGGATATAAGATCACATGTTATTCTAAGCATATCATATCATCCTCAGAATGATGACCAATAAGATTTGAAGATTAATATTGTGAATAATATGGTATTTTCAAATTTACTAGATTTTGGGGATTCTTCAGGGATGTATTTGGTACTCATTTAGTTTTACTATAATAACATATTCCATTAGTTAATTGAGATGGAACATTTTAATTCATTGTATAGAAGGATGTTCCATTAACATCTATTTTGGTAAGACGTAGGTGAACCAATTCATATGGGACCTATTCTTGTAATGAATATGTCTAAGGATGATAAGTTGATTAGAATGCATTTAAAAACTAAATAGAGTATAAATAAATCATATGCTGCCACTAGATAAGTCCTATGGAGTTAATAGTGGGTTATAATGTGTTCCTCAATGTGTTTCCTAGTTTAGGGAAATGTTATATTAGGAAACATGGAAATATGGACACAATGTTTATCATGAAATTTCATACATTGTTTAGGGTCATACCAATGAGGCAATTAATTGGACTGTAGGTGGTGATATAGTTCCATGAATGATACTTTCCACATATCAAACCCTCAGAGATATAATATCGGTATTTCTCAATCAGTAGAAGTTGATGACCTAGATATTTATGTAGACACAACCATTGAATATCATCTTATACATTTCATGGACCATAGTGAGAAGTTTTTTTGGGGAAAGTACATACCTCTAGTACATGTGTAGTGGTAGAATCAGTGTATTCATGATGGGGATTAGGAAATAGTTTCTGATATATGGGAAAATATTCCTAACTTGTTCACCGAGACACCATAATAATTCTTTTAGCATCACTGGGATGAGCTATTATATTGTGGCGAGGTTTAAATTTATTTATTTTTTCTAGGTATGTACCTCTTTGGAATTTTGGATAACAAAATTTAGATGGGTTCCGCTTCTATTAACTCCTTTGTGGCTATAAATTTTCTTTGGGGATGGTTTGATTTTCCTAGGGAAGATAACAAAATAATTTTGGATGAATGATAATATTAAATAATTGAGTCAAGGTATAAATGAAAAAAATTTATGTTTATGTCCATAGAGTTTCTAGTCTGACTTGTGACTTTTTTTAAATGTGTTTATGTAGAATCTATCTACATTACACAGTTACAACATTAAATAGACACATGAAAAAAATAGCTTTCCAGAAATATTCTATAAACTAGTACAATGTGTTCAAATTTTAAACATCATTAAATAGGTTTACATGAACACGATGGTAAATCAGTGTAAATATAACACGATTCAGTGAGTTTTTTCATGTTTAATTTTTCATAATATAAACATTGTATAAAGGGTCAATTTCATTAATGTTTTGGGATCTTCATTTTTAACTACAAAAGATATATGAATTTATTTCCTTTCACCACCCATCTACTTAACTTCTACCCTAGGGAGAGTCCCTGTGATGTTTGTGTTATTTCAACCCTTTTGGAAATCTCGGTCTAGCATATGAGATCAGGTGAGTTCCTTTTCCTTTTTTTCATCTCCCATCTCATATCCTCAATTATTACAGTCTAATATTTTTAATTCATTCAATTGGTGTTTTTATCTTCATGATAGTGTGATCTATGTTATCCTAATGAAATTGTTCACCATTTTATTTCATTTTTTCAAATGAGAGTGTGTCTTTGAACACACTGCCATAGATTTGTGTCCTCATTCACCATTGTGTGATCTAGGATTTCCTTTGGATTTTTTTCATCATTTAGGTTTTTAGATTATAACACTACCCTAAATTTAGTTCCCAATTATCTTTGTATGTGCATTAAATGTGATCGAGTGAACACATAATGTGAATGGACCATATAATCAAATAAATATATATTTTATAATATTTATGTTCCTAAAATAATCATTGGACCCTCCCAGGTCCATGGGAACTGAAACATGGATTCCAGCCACCAATGTGATGATGTTTTTCTTATGAGACATGGCATGGTTGTTTAAATCAATAATAGGAGAATACACAACATGATTTGAGATTCACACCTTGTGAAGTGCATGTGGGATGAAGTAAACGGCTGTTGAATGGGAAATAGTATGGAATTAAATTATGTTATAGTTAAATTGCCCTTGGTATGATACTAAACCAAGGGAAGATGTGAGATATTCCATCCTTGAATTAATATAGAGACTAATAGTGCTTCTTGATATATGGTACATGACATCTGTCCTAATCCATGTGGAATACCCATGTGATAGAGACATTAAGCATAGTTTTGAACCATGTTTGGCTAACCGTGAGCGTCAACCTACAAATCTGGGGATTGAATGATTATTTTACGATTTATATTAAAAAATCAAAATACATACTCTTATAAATTTATCATATCCACTTTCTATCATATTAGTTTTTTATATATGATTATGCTGGCCTGTTGAGTTTTACTGAAACTATATTAGGGCCATCATAGGGTACCTGATTATATTTCATGAATTTTTTTTAATGGAAAAGTCGTGGTTTTTTTATTTAAGGATGGGTTAGATCTGGGAGATAGGTTTATGTGGGTTTTGAGACCTGGGTATTTTGATATTATTTGTGTCATCATGGCCTTTTGTTTGTATAAATCCCAACCAGTCATTTAGTTATAATTTATCCAAACCTCAATTTCTTAATTTTTGTTGTTTTATTTGTTCAATTCATCATTTGTATTCCAATTTAATAATGTATTTTTTTCATCTATTTTTTTACTATGGTACATTTTATTTTGACTATATTGAAATTCTATTGTAAGGGGTATATTCTAACATTTATGTTCCCTATACACCCACTACAATTCAGCATCATTTGGTATATAAGGAAGTATGATTGAGTTCCAGAAACCGGCATGGTTTTTCCTTCTGATGAGGTGTTGTGTTGAGTGATGTTACATTGTGATTTTATAGGTTTAATATTATAAAACATTAAATAATTCATCTTGATAATAAAAGATAATATTTGAGTTAATAGGAAATTATCCACTGTAAATTTGGGTCATAGTCATCTATCATGGAGGTGAACCTCATTAACCAACTCTTGTGTGATTATTTTTCAGTTTTAATTTATACATATTTTATAAAAAATAATGACGATAAAAGGGTGAGTTATAGCATTCCCATAATAGGTAGAGATTAAATGAGGGATAATGATTTTAATTAGTAATTAATAACTCACACTGATACAATTCCCATTTAATTATGGTCGTAAAAGTCTTACTGGAATAAAAATTGGTATTAGAGATGTGATTCCACCATTGATTTTATTCTCAAGTTTCAATTATATTATATTTTTATATTCTAATTTATCATGATGTTCATATATATAGAATATTAATATAAATAAAATCATAATTACAACCCTTGAATGAATCTTATGAACCATAAGAATAAAAAATAACAAAGATAAGAAAGTTTTCCCTTTCTAAAAATGGTTGTGAAAATATTTATTATTAGTGATGAAATATATGTGATGATAGAGATTTAATGGAGTGATAATAACTAGTTTAATAACATACTTTTTAGAATATATTCAACACTTCATCCATAGAAATCATGAATACTTAATATAATCAAGAGGTAGTAAAAAACATTGTAATTTATATTATCTAGATAATCATTGTAAAATTTAATGGAATGAATGTGTGGGGATTAATATGATACTTTAATTATATGTTTAGAATAAATGTTTCTTTAATGTAAAAATGAATATGTAATTTTTTTAGAATTACCAAAGATTAAATCACCTAAGATAAATATGATAATGGGGAATGTTCAAGATACAAATTTATTTAAAAGATTAAGTATCACCATATGTTTTGATGCAAAAAAATATTATTCATTATAAAATATTGTTCCAAAACTGAGAATTAGATGAAAAAATACTAATTAGAAAAATGAAACATTAAATAACGTTAAGATGTTATTCCATGCATTTTATGATACAAACATGATATGTTTTAGATAAAACATTTAGAATTTATAAATTTGTTTAGTTTCCTATCATTTTCCCTTTTCAAGGTTATAGATTATTTTTTATTGGATGATGTCTTGAACTTCTATAGTTTCTATTTTTTTATGTATCATGGAACTGTGATGAGTACCTGGTGATCCCCATTTGGAAAATACCGATACATATGCCTTTTTAGAGTGTTTCATACTTATATTTCCATATTTCATGTGGTTGTGTTAGATTTGGAATATTCAATGATGAAGGATTGTTCTTCTACAGGGTGAGGCAACACCATAGGATTTGTTCAAAATTTACATTGACTAAAAGAAGAGAATAGTGAAAAGTTTTTGGTCCATTTATGGGATTCCCTGGGCTTTTACATGGGGATATGATCCACACCATGAGTCGCGGAGGACACGTTGTGGTGATTAAGGATCAACATTAATTGTTTATTCTATGAGGAGGTTATTCATAATATTTTTTATAACACCATTACAAAGAGGTATTAGTGAGGGAGTGATGTCATTGGACTTGTAGGGTCACACAATGATGTGTAGTGCCAATATTTTCAAGAAATTATGGTCACATATTTTCCATTTTCAATTTTATGACTTATTCATCATCCCCGTATTTTAGTTTTTATAATTGTGATTTCTAAACAATATATTCTTATTCGATGTTATACCCCCTTAGTGATTAAATAGATTAATGGGATTAATTATTTGATTTAATTATTGATTTTTATTTTATTTCACATACTCTCACCTTTTATTATCATCATCATTTAAATTCCCTATTGGTTTCATCCTAGCAGGCAATGAGAGTGGGGCATAGTTTTGTATAGGGATGTTTAATATTACATTATGAATTTTTTTCCAAAGGATCCCTAATTAATAATTATTATTGTAATGGTTAATAGTAATGATTTTATAATAAATTCGGGGTAGTTTTATCCACAAAAATGATTTCTTGTTAAAATAAACTGGTTTTTTGAACTGGTCCTTCTTTCTGAATTATATTTCCATGGTAAATTGATGGGTTTGATATGATTTTTATGATAATTATTGTAATGTGTTGAATTAAATGGTAATTACATATTCTTTTCCAAAAAAAGTAAATTTTTTTTCATATAATGTGTTAGAAGAATGATTTAAAATGGATAGTTGAGTCTAAATACAGTTTTAATTATCTTTAAAAAATTTAGTAGTATTGCGAACAATGTTTCCATTATTATGGGATTTGGATTGATATATTGGAATATATTATGAAGTGAATTTATAATGAGTTTCACATGGGGACCCATGGTTGTATATTTGTGATATTTACATTGTTAAATTAATATAGATTGTGTATTGGAAAATGGTTGTGGGTCAGTTATACATAGGTATATAATAACAAATAATATTGGACCAGGTGAAAATGAGAGTCCTCCTATAATTTGTTTATGTTCACATACGAAATATTTTTTAATTAGAGATAGTCCATATAACTTCTAGTGACAATGTTAAATTCCCATATTCTATATTTTGATCTCATTGAGAAATATTAAATCATTCTGCCACATATTTTAATTTTATATTTTTTAATAAACCATGTTACCCACAAGTATGTTTTCTCTTGAATAATCATGCAAATTATGTTCGTATATTATTTTATATAATAAAAATCTTTTAAAATGTTTTATTAAATAGTTTAAATCCTCAATATTGATAAATTTAAAGTGTATTTAAAAGGTAATTTAATATAGATCCTTCATATTCAATTATCAAGGATGTCATTTAGAATCATTGGAATATCCTTTAATAATTTTTCTCAAACTCTACATACACCTCAATGTTTATGTACAAATTGTTATAAATGTTGTTTATAAATAAAAGTGGATCCTTTAATTTATGGGTATCTACAATGATTTTTTTTTCATCTTCAATGTATTGATGGTGGGGAATAAAAGTCATGAGTTGTTGGCAAGTTGAGTATTTTTGGGAATCTACCAATCAATAATTTAGGATAGCTTATTTATCATCCATGATCAGAATGAAACAGTTTCTCTTTTTGATTTATATATTTTTATGGGTTACATATTTTTTTCATCTTAAATTTATAATTATATATAAATATATCTATTAGTTTGTGCTTTCCTCTACTATGTTGTTTTTGAATGAGGATATATTGTTTATTTTTTTCATTAATATACAGTATATGGATAGTTATTGATTGATTTATTAGGTTCATAAAGGTTTTAATTATTTATATTTATAGTGTGAAATCAATATTGAATATTTTTTTTATATTATAGGATTATATACTTCCCATGGTGACCTGGAAAACACATTCATCCTTGTGGTATGCTTGATTAACTAACATGTTAGATCCACCCTAGATGATTAGTTATATAGTGGTATCAGAGAAACCTACTAATCATTGTGGTCTTTCATGAGGGTATATATATATGTTATTATCATCATAAATTTAGAGGTAAGTCTTTTGTAGGCCTATAAACACCTGCTATCATGAAAATACATGAATTTCCATTGGTATTTGGAATTTGAGTCTTAAATCATAATTCTATTTTTAATTTACGGATGGTTTTTAGATCCCTATAGATTTAGGATACATAATATTGGGTATCTTAGATCCTGGAGAGAATGGGGGACGATATTTAATGGTTTATTACTTGACCATGTGATCTTTAAATCCATATAGGTGTCATTCAAATGGTTTTATAACCATTAATGAGGTGGTATTGTGGTTTTTTCATAGATTTTCAAACAATGTAGTAAGACAACACACAAATATATATCCCAATTTGATATTTTTAGACAAAATGTAATGTAATATTTATCCATGGGTGGTTTCCAATTGTTTATAATGAATCATGGAGGGCCTTTATTTTGGTTTATTGTTTTGGGAGTGTATTTTAATTTATAACAAATGATAAATTTATTTTGAGAATTTTATGAATTATTTTTTACATTGAAAATGTGATTTTAGGAAACGATATAAATTTAAACATCATTTAGTTGTCTAATTTGAGAAATAATTTTTTTGGATGTTTTGTTTATAAAACTACTATAATAAAAATTTGATGGAAGTTTTTCGTCATCAAATGTGAGAATGTGTAGTAAAATGTAAAATTAAAATCATGTACTTTTATTAATGATTTTAATTATCGGATTGTACTAAAACTGAATTTTTTTATCTAAATTTTTCATTTCCTTATTTTGGAATTGAGGATATAATCTCAATAGCATGTTATTCAATTAATGTGTTAATTTTTTAAAAAAATTGTGTATTCAAGGATTGTGTTATTTTCTATAATGAGTTTTTAAACACTATAAAATGATTAAATATTAAAAAATGGGAATTTTTTGTTGTTTTTTCCCTTGTAATTTGATGTTTTGGATTTACACACTCATTTATATTTGGTATAATTGGTTTGATTTATAAAAAATGAATGTATTTGGATTAATTTTCATATTATTTAGTGTATTCCATCTACAAAAGTATCAAATCATGTTGTAAATATTATCTATAACAATGATCCTTATGGATATCCTTCTTATCATTTTGGTTTTAATATTCTCATTATCGACTATTCCAAGACTCTTAATAGAGTACTCAATCCAGAATGTCTATTTCAATTATATATTTGAGATTCAATTGTCTTTTATTTCTTCCATTTACAATGTAAAATTAATTTGATTCTTTATATAAGAAGGATTTATGGAATTTTAAATCATATATAACTCTTAAATCTACACAATTAGAATATATAGTAATATTTATTGAAGAATTGAGTTGGTTTTGGGGATATAATACAATACATTATTAATGTTACAATGGGATTTAGGAAAAAATCAAGTTTCCTTTTGGTTTCTTTCAAAAACAATAGATAGAGTGTTTCAATTTCCATTATTTTAATCACCTATTTGGATTATCATTAATATCTAGTGAGTTTAATTATTTTATCATTGAATATGGGGTTTACTCAATAATTGTATTATTATTATGGGATGCACCCTACATTATTTTAGAGAAGCTTAAATATTTGGATTAATTATTTCTTTTATTATTAAATCCATTTTCTTATAATTTGTGATATTGGGAATTCTTTATCAATTTTTGTGTCTATGACTCAATGATTTGGTTACACCTCTTTAAATTTATTTATGATATTATCTATGATAATGTTTTTTTGAATTGAGTGAATGCGTGGAATAAATATGGGGGATATGCATGGGTAACTTAGAATGATTTACACATGTATTTTTGATCACTTCATGGTTCATGGATTGGGTTTTAATGTGATCATCATGAGTTAGTGTCCTACGATTGAGGTCATATTTTACTTTCCTTAAATTTTTTTCAGAAAATGATAGATCCACAATATTTTTTAGATTTAATTCAATTAAATATACCCATTATATATATATTTAATGGGGTTTTAATTGATTTATTATGCATTGGGTCATGGTATTTTGAGGTGATATTATGAGGTTGTACCACCTTTTAATTTCTTATTTAGTTTGATGAATATTTTCCTATTGATTTTCATAGTTGATTGAGAATTAGTATATCCTTCTGAGGTTTGATCAATCTTGTTTATTACAGTCGTAACCTATTTTTGAGAAGTTTTTATAATTTGCATCACTATTCTAGAATAATTTTAAATGGTTGACATTTTCCATGTGACTATATTAATAATTCTAATAGGGTTATTCAATTTTGAAAGAGGAATATTGTTTCCATGACATTTATGAAATAACTGATAGAATATGGGATCCATTAATGAAATGAA
Source organism: Viscum album (assembly GCA_963277665.1). Lineage (NCBI taxonomy): Eukaryota > Viridiplantae > Streptophyta > Magnoliopsida > Santalales > Viscaceae > Viscum > Viscum album. The sequence continues at coordinate 652,679,124 of OY728151.1, read as the reverse complement.
ATTTAACCCGGGGTAATAAGATTCACTACGATCTTATGAACTACTACTGGTGTTGTGGGATGAAACATCAAATTATTGATTATTATATTTTTATCTCACATGTCATAGGATCAATGTCAATCATCCAAGAACAATGAGATTATTTTAACCTCTTCGAAAAAAAGTTATTTATGTGGAGTTTTTTCCATAGTAATTTTATATTATTTCCATGGACTCGTTATGGGAATAATTTTAATTGGGGTTTTAATTATCCTTTAATAAAATCATTTGATGTTCTATCTATTAAATAGATTATAATCGTAGAGGTTTGTTGAAACCAAGATGTCTTAGAGTTTTAAATGGTTCATGGTTTGCTGTAATTTATAGTTTTTAGTGGACTTTAATGTGATATGGATTCTTCGGTAATGTTTCTTACGATATATTATATATAGAGAGATGGTAAGACTTATTAGGCTATTTATATTTGTGATTTTATGGTATGGGAGAATGTACATGAATTTGGTGTCTCATTTGAGAATTACAAAACATTGTGGTAATTATAATATACTAATATCCTTTAATATAGAGTAAATTTGAATCCCTATGAATTAGTTTTTTGATCAATGTGTTGGTGAAATGGTTTATAATAGTATATTTTGGATAATTATTTTTAAGACTGGGCCATACTTAAAAGTTGATAGAGAAATTCTAGAAGGTCTACAAGAGATTATAGGTTACTAAATGTATCTACAATTATTTTGAATACTATCATCATAATTCCATGTAATTTATTGTTGATGATTAGGGGCTTCTAAAATAATCTTCACAATTGGAATATAATTTTCTATGAAAGAAGGATATGTTGATGTAAAATTATATTGGGATGTTTGATATTAAAAATCATCTCGTGATGGTGGAATGCTAGCTTGAAATAAAATCTTAATAGACCTCAATTCTATATGTGATTGATGTTTATAAGCTAAATTAGTGTCAAAAAACCTATTTCATGTGGTTGAGTGTTGTGATTGGGATCCATAACCAATGACCAATACTTTATAAAAATATATTCAAATCATAAATTCTTATAATGATATTTTATTTAGAAAATTTTCATAGTACATGAACTATGGAATAATGTTAATGAGAGATATGATTTATGGGAGCCTGAGACTGTAGAGATAGATAAATAGACATCACATATATTGGATTCCTTTCATTAAGGAATTCTGAAAAAAAAAATGTGTCATTTTGGGTTGATTTTGAGAACCCCTTATCATTTTCTTCTATCAGAAATTACTATTAACTAATGTTTCATCAAAATTTTCTTTTCTTTTCTCACATTATTAGTTTATTAATTTTATTTTTAATGTTTTTTAAAATTAAAATTTTAATCTATAGTAGGTTCTTCCATGGATAGGTTCTCTATTCAATGATGAGATTATTGGATTTCAAATTTGGTAAATTTAAATAGTTTTGGGTTTTAAAATGTTTTTATGACTGAGAACCCTCTTTTGATTAGCAGTGGCTATTAGGAATATATTTTGAGAGGGGGAGGACTGGAACATTGGTGGAGGATACACTATAAGACCAATTTTGGATGGAACACTAAGACATAGAAGAGGATATCCACACTATTTTGGATTGGGTTTGAGGTTCCCTAGTTCATCCTTGAGAAAATTGAAAACACTATGAGATGGATGGAAAAAATCAGAAGACATGAGGTCCGTATATCTATGTTATATTTGGATGAGTTTTAACCAGATGTTTTTTATATGACCACACCATAGAGAGAATTATAAGGGAGAGTCATTTCCTGACCAAAAGGGTTAATACTGGACGGGTTTAGACTGAGTAATTATGAATGATAAATTTCTACATTTTTTATATTTTATACCTTATTTATGTAACTTATCTTATATTTTTAGAGATATAAAAATCATATTAATATATCTATTTTTCTCTCTTAACACTATATGTGATATCTTAGTGTCTGTGTAGAATCTCTTGAGGTATGTAATTATTTCTTTTGGATTTATCTTCCTTTCTACTTAAATAAACGTATCCTTTTTACTTCAATTTTTCCCCTTACAAAACAATACATGGGGGAAGAAATACGGTATGATGTGCATGTTTTTTATATTTTAATTAGAATTTATTTTCTTAAGAATCCTTATCTACCATATCATTTTGTTTTAGGTAATGGGAATTACATTTAAATTAAATTGAATAAGGTGTCTCTATAAAAAACATATTCCATTTTTCATACCTATAATTATCAATTTTCATTATGGATTGTTTTGTAAATTATTTTATCATGTACTTTTGATGATTTTATATATTTTTCTATTTTAATTATTAGAATCAATTTAATAAAAAGTTTATATCCTATGGATTTACTTTAAAATAGGTTTTTGTACATAACGTGTTTGAGAAAATGTTTCAATATTGATATTGGAGCAAAAATAGGATTTGAATGATATTTTATAAATATAATTGTGGTTTTAACTATTTTATTTTGATTTTTGGATTTGTATTGACATGAGAGAATGTAGAATTCTGTTAATTGATTGTGGCTTTCACATGAGACACCATGGGTACATGCTTGTAAATTCCATAGGTGCTACCTTAGTATAGTGTATGTGGTGGATTGTGGTTGTGGCCTAGTTAGAACAATTATTCCCTTTTCTATTTGGATGAATTTATTATAAATATGTAAATTTGTGTTTTAAGAGAATTTTTTTTGGAATTTGTTATTGGATCTATGAAGGAAACTTTCCTCAACGATATTTATGATGTCTGTAAATGAGTTAAGAAAAAATCCTCATAATATCAAATGATGATAAGTCGTTATTCATTTTCTAATATCATGATGAAATTTTAAATTTAATACATGTTTTTATTATTTTCTAAAATTTGTGCAAAGTATGTTTAAGAAGAAATTTTGTGTTTTTGGATATCAGATAGGGTCATAATAATATGTTTCATGATATAAATTATATTAAAATAATGATGGTCTAGATAATGATTTTTTATAAGTCAAATTGGGAGAAGCTGATTATAAACTGAAATAATGATTCTAAAAAGAAAATGATAATCTTATAAAGATAGAATTATCACATGGAAGACTTATTTACTGTGGTGGATGTTTCAATTTTGTGGAGATAATTAGTAATGGTAACATGAGAATTACACTACATACATAAATATATCAAAGTTGATGAATATAAAGGACTTGTTTCAAAATATATTAGGTGGAGGAAATCCAAATTAGACCCCAATACAGAGATATGACTACTAAAAAAATGAGATATTAGATCATAAAAATACACAAATTATCTAATGGATATTGATTACCTAATCTCATTAAATCAAGTCCAAAATTGAAGGTCCAATTAGATCGAAATCAATCTGATGGGTGCTCATTAAAAAAGAACCATGATGTCATTTGATAGAGAAGTTTGAGATTTTTTTATTGATATAGCCTCCATTTATGGATGACTGATCATTCCGAGTCACATCGAGTCAATGGTTATGAGTTTTCATATGGAAAAAACTAGAGAGAGATTTTTTATATTACCAAGCACACATATAAAGATCTAAAATTATATAGGTTTTGTAACTATGGAAATATAGATGGATTCACATTAGATATGGAATTATAAAGGTGAAACATCAGATAAAAATTTGTTTTTTAAATAATATTCATATATAATGAAAATGATGAATTATAATGACCTTTATTTAATTAATGTAAATTCATTTACAAGACTATACAAACAAATCCTCAACTCTTGTTATGTTTCCAAGGATAAGTATGTTAATATAATTTCATAAGCACCACAATTAAGAATGTTAAATGAAAGGTTTAAATTATAATAAAAATAATTAATAATAATTTTGACTCTATAATTCTTGAGATGAATCACCCATATTTCATTTCGGTATAAATGTGTAAAAGGTTTAAAACATTTTCAACTTTGGGATCACCGATATAAATTGGTTAAAAATTAACATTATAATAACCCAATTAAACCATATGATTTAGATTACACAATGATTTTTTTCTTTAAGAATGTGTTTCTAAGCATTTTAAATTTTCGTTTAGCAAAGATCTAATAGACCATATTTTGTTTGATAGAAAAAACCACATCGAGTATATTATTTGGATCATACATAGTCAATATATGATGTACACTGTACAAATTAATCTAAATCCATAAAAAGTATCAAATTTTTTCTTTTATAAATGGTTGCATCATTCATAGAACATTGGGAAGATCTATTATGAGTTAAGAATAAATAGATAGAGGTAAATAGACGAAGAACATTGGTATGATGGGAACCATATGGAGTAATATGATGAAATATTTCTCTTGAATTTTTTTGATGATTCTCTAGAAAGGATCGAATTAATAACATATACTTCAATCAAATATCATGAAGTTGTTTCAAGATAAGAAGACTCTTATGTGTCTGGATGGAGATATGGATTTTTTTAAATTGAAAATCCTGACCATAATTTCTTCTTGAAGAAGAGAAGATCATTCCGGAACATTTAATAAATGAATAAGAAATGTGACTATATAAATGTGAATAACAATATGATAAAAATACTTATTGTAATGGGTGTATAAGTAGCTATAATGAAAATGGATATTGTTAGGATAATTTGTGTGTATAACAAACCAGGTTAGACTAAATAATTATTGGAGGTTAGAACCATTGTTAATTAAAGTAATGATTAATGTGGTTCATAAGACATTTATACATGTGAAATTGTAATATTGGGATGATATTAAAAAAATCAATTTTAGGGAGAAAATCCAGTATGCTAAGGAAAACGAATATATTCCAAATATTATATATATTAGATTAAGATATACAATTTCAACTGTATCATAAAAAAGGATATTATGGGTTTTATATTTTAGTATATTGGCAATCTAATTAGTTTTATTGGATTGGAAATGTTTTTTATCAAAGTTATTAAAATGTCCTATAAAATAAAATCATTAACCAATCCCTCCCTCCCTCAAAGAAAATTTATACTGGAATTAAATATGGTTCCTTATCAATGATCCAAATTTATGAGTGGTAAATTTTATTTCTGATAATGTAAGTGGAGTTCTTGTTTTTGAGGTTTGAGATAATCACTATTGGATGAATATAATGTTTAAATATCATTTATATCATATCATTGAAGATATATGTATATAAATAAACTCATTTATCCCCTTTCTTTTTTTTTCCTATGAAATATAACTATAAGTGAAATGTTGATGTTTTTGAAAAAGATCATAATTCTGTTTTGACAGATGTAACATAATATATTTAAGAAAAAATTAAATGTAAACAAATATATTAATAAATGGAGTAATTTTAGATTTATATATAAAGAAAATTGAAATTTCGTTGAAGCTAAGATAAAAATCTATATATGAAATATTGAAGATGATAATATATATAATGTAGAGATTAATGATGAATAAATTTAAAATGATATAATGTTTATTCACAATATTAGTTTTTTATTGTGATTATATTTAATTATAAACAATATTTAGTAATCATTTGAGGAAAATTATATAAATAATTGAAGAAATATGTCTGATTTGGATGGTCGTGAATATTTATCTGCTGATAAACATTAGAACAAAAATTTGTCATATTAATCGAGGAAAAATAAGTTCATTAAGAAGAATGATTATGTAGAAAAGAAATTTTTATGTATTGTTAATAGGTAATATAAAAGATAAATATGTTTTAGAATAATAAACTATCTATGATTACGAGGAAGAAACATAACAGTTGAAATAATTATTTTATTTATTTCTATGTGAAAAAAATGATAAATTGGAAATGAAAAGGTATTACATATCTAAAATAATTGCATTATAATAAAAAAAATTCAATTTGAAAAAAAAAATCATAAGAATTCGGATGGTTATGAGTCAGAATAATAATATAACAAATATTAAATATAAATGCCAATAAAACATAAGAAATTTTATCCTTACATTAAGAAGGAAATTTTATTGATTATAAAATAGTAGGACGAATGTTAATCAAATTATGAATATAATTTCCAATTATTCATCAAATATCATGTAGTAAATATATTATCATTATCCAGATGTGAGGATAATAGTGAATAAATTACAAAAATTGGGTAGCTTCAAAATATAAATTTGGAAGTATGTCCTACAAAAAATACACAACTCAAGAAGAAAAGAAATAAATAATGTACAAAAGTTTATGAAATATATATTGATAATGTTGAGAAAAAATGGAGGAGATAATCCCCATTGTTATTTGATCTTAAAAATGGTAGGTTGGAGTGATTGAATGAAATATGAAAAGTTATGATGAAACATCATTCGACCAGAGAATCTAAACAGGATGTGAATTATAATTCTTAATGAAGGTTAAAAAGAATATGTTGTAGTCAACTGAATACAAGAATATTTTATCTATTTTGAAAGAAATCATGTCTCGTAAATAGGAATATTTCTTAAAAAAATAATCATTTTTCATTACATCACACACTGATTATAATAAATCAGAGATGGTTTCACCAAATTCATTTCGACAGAGGTGATTCATCATAACAATTTTAAAAGTGTAGTTTAGGTATAAATGAAATTTATTTAACCAAATAATCCCAATATATATGTTATTATACAAATTATGTAGGTTAAAAACTTTTGACTTTTTAGAAATAAAGATTTAATAAAAAATATTTTCATTCACCAAGAATCTATCTCTTTAATAAATATATCCAACCATTTTTAATGAATAAATCACAACAATTTTTAGATTAGTAATACTATAAGATTTAATGATCAAAATTTAGAGTTCACTACATGTGATGTGTAATTTTTAAGCATAGATAATATACATGTTGGTACAAAATTTCAATATAAAAATATGTATGAATCGGGGATATCTATAATGAGAATAGAATAACACACATTCAAGTAAATTATGATTTTGAATAAAATTAATTTTAGAAGATGATGAAATTTAATTAATCAAGAGGGAAAATGGGAAACTAATGAAAACTGAGGGAATAATGGAATATAATAATATTTATTGTAGTTATAATGTTTATCATGAAAAGAAATATTAATGAATTAATTTTCTAGATCATTTGGTCATGGATATAAACGTGGGGGAAGGATAGATGTCTACAGATTAAAAAGAGAAGATACATCATTCAAAAAACGAAAAAAAATGGATCATAAAAATTATCCCAGACATTGACATTTAAATTTTATTAATGTGTTCACGAGATATGAGGAATATGGGAATAAAAATAAATTTTTTATTACCATAATTCCTTAAAAATAATAAAAAAGAAAGATGATATATCAAACTAAATGTAACAATGATAATACAAAAGATGAAGAGAATATTAAAACATCATCCGAAGATTCTATATATGAGATGAAATAAAATACAAAATCAATAAAGGATGATAATAAGAAATATAGAATATATAATTAAATTGTTTTGAATATTATGATAAATTTGATACTAAAAAAGATTCATAGTTCAAACATCACTTTTTTGGAACACCAATTTCCATTATTATTCCTAATATATATGCTTATTTGTTATAACATGATGGGAATTGAACGTGAAAATGTAAGGAAGACTGATAAATATTATAGATGTTTTATAGAATGTTGGATTAATTCAACATGGTGCATTGTTATCACCATGATGATAAAAATAGTTCTATGCTTAAATGGAAGAAAATTTAAATTTGAGGTAAGAGTATTACTATTTTTTGAAAATGGTATGTAATTATGAATGGTGATATATTGTTGGAATTTTTTTCCATATGAACAATTTATATATGTTTTTTAATATAGATGTATGTTTTTCATTAACATGATCTTCCTGAATTCCACAATTATAAATCTATTTATAGAGGGTCCAAGGATGTATTACATTGAATTTTTGTTATGTAACAAATTTATCACCATTATTATACCCTCATTTATTCTACAATAGGTTCACTCGTGTATAAATAGTGATGTTTACTTAAAGGATCATTGTTAAGAAACTCTTGACATGATACATTTTTAAGATGGTGAGAAATAACCAGATTTTATCCTAGTGTTACCAAATTAGACGGATTTCAGTAAATAGGAGTGAAATCATAGAGGTACAACAAAACACCATGGGGAAATAGTTTAGAATAGATATTAACTTTAATGATGTTGGAATTTTTTTGATATTGAAGACAACCCCAAAGGTGGAGATTTTTGTTTCAATTTGTTTGGGATTCTTTGTTTTCCAATATGAAAAAATTTATTTGAAGTGAATTTTTTGAGAATATATTATTTTATTTATAGTGGAAAATTTTATTTTAGATGATCAGGATGTTTCCTTTTGAATAAGGACACATTCCTTATAATATCAAATTATACAATGTTTTTCTTCAAGTTATATAATCATGATAAAATAACTTATCTAATAAATGGTTTTATCTGTTTTGAAAATTTAGGAGATGTGGATTTATGAATATATTTTGTGTTTCATGCAATTTTATTGACAATTTCTTCAATATTCGAAAATGTGAATCAGATGGATATAAGTATTTTATAGAAGATTATTTGTAAGAAGGGGTTGTTTGAGCCTCCAAAAATTGAAAAATGGATAAATATTCATGTATAAGATCAAAAGGTAAAAGATTTTTTTCTTCAATGGAATTCTATTAATCATGTTTTTATCTCAGATATGGATATTTTTTTAATTTGGTCTAATTATTTATTTTAGACATAATATCGATTACCAATGAGGTTAGAATAGTTTTTAGGGTGTTTAGATCTTTTTTGGCACTCCAAACCCTAGTGATTGGGGAAAATAACTAGGCCACATTTTTGTTAAAAACCATACGATCCAGCCTCCATGTTCTCTCTTAACCATGAAGGGATATAGAGTTGGGTGAAGTAGGGAACACAATTTTTCTTAACTGTGTGCCAAGGTATGCATGACCATATGGAATGATTATTGTTTTTTACAAAGGATATGTACAAAGTTGGCACCTAGATTCCCTAACCATGTGGCCTAACTGAGTGGGTTCCATTAAAAGGTAATTATCCTTTCATGGTTGGTACATAATTTTTCCAACCTTGTGGCTAATCCCTGCAATCTTACTTATCCCGGTTAAAAAGAAAAAAAAAATTACCTTCAGTTTGATTAAAATCACCCCAATATATTTTTTACTTATTTATAGTGATATAAGACCCCATTTTTCATGTAGGAGATCCCATTTACCTTTCTTTATTTTTTCTGATCCTATGTTTATATCCATTGTATGATTGAATAAGTGTTCATCTCTTTGGATTCCATATGGTAAGTACTCAATTATTTTTTTATCTATTTATTGATATTCATTCCCTCAACGGTGTTTTTTAGATGTAGGAACATATGTCCTATTTTTATGGTGTTGATCTATTCATTAAATTTAATCAGATCCAAGACAATGTAACAGATGATACTAGATAAGTAGAGTCGTACAAGCTTATGGTAGGTGGTTTATAACTCATACCTCATGTTTAGTTGTATAATTTGTCAAAGTGTGTGCATGAAAATTTTATTAAGTGTGACCTATTAAATTCATGTTCCTTGAGTATACTCATTTTAATAATTTTCTAAAACTCTTATTGTTTATATTATCTATCATTAGAGGTTATTACCGTAATGAAAATCACCCCAGAATAGGGTGTCTCTATAGATATTCCCTTAGTGGATAGTTTTGTTCATCTATGACACTGTTCAGGTGTACAATGGCCTAACCTAGTAAAAATTAATCCCATACATAATAAAATGTATTATGAATTGTAAATATTATCCATGTAAATGATAACATCAATTGACCCTTCTAAGATAAGTGTTTCAACAATAATAAATAAAATTCAATATTGAATGGAATGAATAATATATATATGACATGTGATACTGGAATGTAATTTTTTGGTTGGGTTGTATTTCTATACAAAAACATTCCATGATAATTTAATTATTCATATTAAATCTAATTAATGACTATCTAACATAAGTACTAAAATGTTTCATTTCTATGTATGCCTTGCAAAGCCAATGAGTGGAAACTATTTGAACAAAAAAACTATTTAAATGGAATGAGTATTATACAGACTAATTAATAATTAAGTCTAGTATAAGTTATATATCATATATAGACCTTGACATATTTATTGGAGTGGTTAGACTCGACTACACCTTATATTACTGGTAGAATTCCTTGATCATATGCCCTTCTAATTCAAGGACGAAGGATTCTAAATATGATATCCACATTGGATCTCAATATTTGAATACAAGTGGATTCCTAGTATATCAGCATAGTATCCATCCATTGTCCTCATTGAATTTCTAGTATACACTCCTTGGATCTATAATTACATCTATAGATAGGAGACACCATAGAAACTCTCATTTTTCATAGTCATTACAAACCATATTTTACCTTTTCTGAATCACTTTTCCTCAGTTAGAATCATATTATTGTGGAATTCCTTGGGCATTCCCCTTACATTACATGTATACCCCATTTATCCAGGCTATAGAATCTTATTGAGTTTTCTTGATCCTTGAGGTTAAGGATTTCTTGGTTATTACCTTTGAACCTCTTCATTGATATAATCATTATAGGATGCCTTTTTATATCTTGGATGCTTAACTTATACTGTCATGATATGATATTAGTCCCAGTTGTAACTCACATGAAATGTTGTATAAACTATAACACATTTAATTAATTAAATGATTTCATTTTTAGAGAAATTTCCATCTTAGGTTGAAGTAGGTACATGGTTTTTACATTACATTATTGTTAAAAAATTATATATGCATGTCTACACATTATTAGAGAATATATTATGTGACTGGATGTTATATAATTCATTGGTTGTGTCCTATTGTGATTTTTATCACAGATTATTTCGGTCACCCTTGGTACTAAGGAAGATTATATGTTTATAGTTTTTAACAAGGGGAAGATACCTATTTTGGACACATTATATTTCTTTCTTTCATAGAATGGATCATCATAGTAGATGAACAAGCTGGAACTCGAGATTCTAAGATAGTATTTGGATTCTTTTTTCTTATTTTATATAACATGTATTACCTAATAACTTTTTTAACGATTTTACTTGTTTCTAGTCACATAACATACATTATAATTTGTTTTTTAGTAATATTATTAGTTTTTTCAATTGTTAATTATTATTCTCTTCTTAGAAAAAGGTGGGTTACTAGTGTAGTGTCTTAATTTTTTTTCTTAATATGTCCTATGTTTACTTATATTAACTTTTCTATTTGCCAGATAGTATATTTTTTTGTTTTACTTTGGAAATGTGGTAATATTCTTCCAATGAACAATCCATAGGCCCTCTCTATTAGTCCGAAGCCTCTGAAATTTGGTGAGATGCACTTGAAGCTATCTGGTCAACTTGTCCTAGGGAACCATTGGTGGAACCCAGATTCACGAAGTAAGAATATGTTATTCAAGGGTTCTCATTCCTTGAATAAAAATTTGGAGACAATATAATAGAGATTATTAATGCTTTAGAACTCAATTATATGTTGTTCTTTGGTCAACCTAACCAATGTTTGGGGTAAGTGCTGAGTTATGGTAAACAGTAATTATTGTTATGTAATTTTTTCTATTATAGAATATATCCTTTCATGGTTGGGTGAAACTCATTAAATGTGATGGTTATTATTTTTATTTTCATTGAGTATTTCAATTACTCTGGGGACGGAAGAAATTTGGGAGAGGAGAAATTTTAACGGCATCATTACGAGCACCTAAAATTCAGATATCATGCATATTCCAGGACATGTAGGTGAATTGTTTTTGAGGCAATTCCTGTATTTCTAGTGATTATTTACTAATTCTATGGTAGTTATAATATTCCTATGATACTCTTTGGAGGTGATTTAGTGATTTCTAATTTAATTTCCTCATGTTTATGGGCCCATAAAGGTTGAAATGGGTAATTGAATAAGTAGGTTCACTAGAATCAAATTAAATGGGTTTCAATTTCATTAATAACGTTTGTGGTCCCAAATTCACTACAAAGGAAAATCCATTGTAATCTTTATTTAATATAATTAAATATTAAAACACAAACGCAAATGTTTAACTTGACTTGAATTATATGGATTCTATTAAATGAAGAGGCAAGGTTCTATTGAATCGTTATCTACTAGAACCCCATTAAATTATACATTAAAAACTACCAATTCCAAGTCTCCAATGTGGGTAGCTGGGGAACTATAAATTTTGTTGTCAGAGATTCTCCGTGATTTAAACTTATGATAGTGTTTCTATCTATTGTTAAATATTTGTCTGATGTTTGTGCTTTTCATTTTTATACGAATTCCACAATGAAGTGCTGCTGGTATGTTCCAAAATGGTGTCAATGACCACACTCCAGACATGTTGGGTCCTATGCCACTAGTAATACTTTCCAGAATTCCACCTGAGGCACAATTTTCTTTACCTGATATAAGAACCAATTCTCATCTTCATGACAGTATCCGATGTATGATATTTTCCATGCAAGATTCTCCATGACATGCTAGAGTAATAAATGAACTCACTCATAAGTTCCAGCAGCATCATCATTCAAAAATCCAAGGGAATGGTGGTTTATAGTCCAGTTATTCTTTGATGGAGCACACGATATCAATATTTTATAATATTGAGGCTCTTCCATAGATAATAGTCAATATTTATAGCCATATGTTTCATTATTTGTCGACAATATGGTGGGATGTGATTAACTATGCATTTTTTCATCGGGGCATTGTATGGATGAATTTCATACTACATTATATGATAACATCATTACATATTTATTATGGGGTGATAGATCTAGAAAGTTATTGCATTTATAGCAGGTTGATATGTCAATCAATGAGTATTTATCCATATTTACTAACTTGCATCCCTTTTCTACTCTTCTAACCATTGATAAGATTTCATGTGATATAAATTTCAAGGATGGGATAATGAATTTCTTCCACACATAGGTGATTTATTTTTACATAATTAATTTTATTAATATATATAATTAGTCTCTTATCGCTAAGAAACATGTTATGGAAGGAGACAATACCGAACATAGAGGATCAATGAAGATGAATCCTTGTAGTTCTTCTATTTTTAAGAATCATTCCTTATAGGTATATTGTCGGAGTATTCTTGGATAGATTAACAACACAAGAAGATCTACTGTATGCCTTTAGTGTAGGTGGTAGGGGAATCTAAGTCATCGACGTGATAGAGACCTAATAGACTATCAATCTTGTGGTTCTTCTATTTTGTTTTTTTCAAACCATTCAATGTAATTCCTGGGGAAGAGGCTATTCACCAGCTCCACCTTCATTGGAAATTTCTTTTATACCACATCAAGAATGGATTTGGGGTAGAACCGACATGATTGGCTGAGGAGGAGGTCATGTCAATGATAGGAAGACTTTTGATCAGTTGTACCAAAAAAAGTGTCATAATCATGGTAGTCATCCTACAACACAGGGCAATGTAATAGGTCATTTTCATGATTTATATCAGTTACATGGGGATTAGAGTGGAAGAACATTTATAGTATAATGTACTATTCTTTTAGGATCTACTATAGGATCGTCCACAATGGATTAAGTTTATTGAGAATCCTACGACTATTTATTTATCCTCGAAGGTCACATTATAGAAATTTAGTATTACTATGTTGTAATGACCATTGATACACGGTTGAGAATATGATCAAAAGGTATATAACAATATAGGGGCTTTCCCTTGAGGTAGGATGTTACCCCTTATTATTGGACCTATTCTTTCTTGATATGAAAGTCTGTGATGTTTTCTTAAGGAAAGATTGGTTGTTCTCTTGTCATTCCTTTGTAGACAAAAATTACCATAGGTTATTGTTTACATCACCTGAGGGAAGAGGTAATCTATATATGGGTATGTGGGTTGTCTAGGACAGTTGATTAGGAACAGAGTATCATTGGCTTTGTGGAGTGACATCCTAGATTTCTAGTAACTTCATTGAAGAGTCAAGATTACATATTTTTATCACTAAACCTATAGTAGATCATTTTAGGGATGTCCTTCTTGGGGATTGTTAGGTATTACCTCATGCGGGAGTGGTATATGTTATGATTTAGCTCATTATAGGAGTAGAAATAGTGTCCATTATTCTATAAAGGATGGAAAATACTAAGCTCCACAATCACCAGAAATATTTCAACAATCTATATGCCACTGGATAAATATTTCCTAGAAAATCCTCTAGTGTTACGCACAATATTATCTCCATGAAGGGGGATGAGACCCACTATTTATACATGGGTTAAAGTGAGTCGAACCATTTTAGAGTCCTAACCTGGAACCACTATATAAAATAGTTGATCAATTTGAACATTAAAAATGATCTAGGGTATTCTCAAATATCAACCAGATATTTTGTTATCATCACGTGTGAGTCATATGATCATTGATACCTCATTCTGCATTCCATACGAGGTAAATTTTTAATAAATATCTCATTATTCTTTCAGTATTTCAAATGTAAATTTAATTTTAATGGAAATGATGAATATGGTGTTTCTTACTTTTATGACCCACTGATATCATAGAAACATTACCTTCACATGGCTAGCGGGTCCTGGAAAACCATGTGCCACAGGTTTCCCCGCAAACACATGGTCCCCACCCTAGGGCCCACCAACATGCATGAATGTGCCACATGGCTAAGAATTGTCCCCAAATGGCAATGCATATTCATTCTAGTTTTCTTTATCATCACTCGCATATACCCTAGGAAATATCCCACATTTTCTCCCATCCAGATCACGACTCCAGGCAAACATTGCTTCACTTTGGAGTTCTAACCAAGTAAGATCTAGAAAATAATGGGGCACCATTATGACATGATTCATATAGTTTAGTAATGTAACCGTTTATCCTTATGGGGAGTTACATTCACCCCCCCTACAGAATGAAATCATTATTATTGACTGTACATCTCAACTGATGCAGTGCACCACGATTTAGGATGGTTTCCTTGTCCAATACAAAATGTAACCGCTGGAAACTACTGATAGTACACACACCCCTCATTATCATGGTTGTCGGGTAATGGACATCTATGTAACACCCGAGGCACCAATGGCATGTAATCTACACCCTAGGGACCACCCACATGACTTAATGGCTTATCTAACTAATGATTGTCTCCCTATGTTAGCACATGTTCTTTCCAATGTGATTTTCCCTCACTCGTACACAACATGTGAAAATTCCCTAAAGATCACACATCCAAATCACTACTCCAATACATGAATTAATAATTGTGGATTACTAAAATGGTGGGCTCTCAAAAATAAAGGTTAACCTTATTAACATGATTCAAATGATTTAGTCATTTAACCCTTTATCATTCTATGATGTTACAGTGTTCCATCCCTATCTGGATTCTTTTTTCATGGTATTCATTGATGAAATCTTGGTGTAATCTCACCCTCATAAAGATCATTTTTAAAACCATGATAACATATATTTATATAAATATTTCATCATCTTTATGATAAGATATCTATGTTCCACTCCTAGATATACAAATCTCACTTCTTAGGTCAAAATATCATCTAATATATAGTATATATTGACATGGATATGGTGAGTATTGTGGTTTCCTAGGAGCTTCCTAAGAATATTTTTGTTATTTGATGCTTTATAGGGATGGATGGATAGTATAGGCGTTAAATAAAAAGCTTATTGCACATTACATCCCCTCTCTGTAGTCTTACAAGGAATGGTGTTAAGATTATATGGAAATAATAGTTTGTTTAATCCTTTAAGGATCTGAAACAAAGGCTTATATCAGTATATATTCGGATTCATCCAGATCTTAGTAGAGTCTATATTGTGTTCTTTGATTCATTTAGAATTCTCCTAGGTGGAGTTTTGATGTAATGGGTCTGATATTTTGTGTAAAGATCACACAATTTGAGGTGGCATGTGTGAAATTATTCAACACATGACCTTGATCTAGTAGATTTGGTCCATGAATTACATTGTTGGATACACTATCTATTGTGTGTGAACTTTGTGGAGTATTTGGACCCCAATATCCTCTAATATTTCTTTACACAATGTGAATTAAATCTCAAAAGGTGAATATGGGCTATAAATCTTTGGTATTATGAAATTGAACATGATTATATTCTTGGAAAGGGGAATACATAAAGTTATTCACTAAATATGAAGACGTAGGAATATGTTATATAGGAATCCAGTGATGAATATAACTTGACATACCCCTTATCTATGATATATATGGAGTCCCATGATAGTCAGGTGTAGTCTTATCTCTCATTCTTCATTGTTACCTCTTCACTCATTGAGATTCTAATTTGTAGGAATTTTATAGATCATGTGGCATTAGTTCTATAACATAGTATTCATGGAGAGAGAACATATCTAAAATGGTATTTTTATAGATACAACATCATACATGTTCATGGATACATCATCGTACATACAATTATGGGAGAGGAACTGATACATGAGTCCTACTCTTCTTATTGGAAAGTTTATCCTAGAATCTTCAAGAAGTATCGAGATATGTGATGCTAGTATTAGTGTCCTGGGATGAAACATCATATTGCTATCTTTATCACAAGGTGTTCCATATTTCTGTAAGTGAAGGCAGATCACTACTGACCTATTATATACATTCAACCACTTCTAGTATCGAAATAAAAATTGGATTATGTTTCCATGGAATTTGGAGTCAGTTTATCTTGGTCACCTCAAGGTAGTGATGTATTTTGGGTTTAAATTGATAGACTGACAAATATATACCATTTCGTTCCTATTATGAATACATTATTGGGTGATGATATAATATGATTATATGTTAATATGATCATCTAACTACATGGGTCCCATCATACTATCATTTCATGTTGGTATACTTTCTTCACATAACAGTTCTATAAGGGGTTGATACGAGTTCTGTGTACACATGTTTTTATGAGTATAGATTTTCACCATTATATTGATTTCTAGTAATAATAAATGATATCATTATTAGAGTACATACTTCAACAATTCATACTTGATTTTAACTACTTTTCAGAGAAGTATATCACTCTTTTCTGGTGTTCTTATAATAATATCGTTAAGGTGACGATTTAGATGGCTGCTTATAAGGCCTTGTATGTTTGGAAATTTTATTCACCCTTGTGATGGTTAGAGGTGGGAAAGGCAGTACTACTAGGTCCTCATCTCGTGATGGAGACATTAGAGTAGGTTCAGAAGAATTGGAAACATATAATTATATCCCATTATAGACAATAGTCATATGTCGATCACCATTGGTGATCTTTGGAATTCATGGTCAGGGTTCATGATTACCTATGGGTATCACACATTAATAGTAATATATAGATATGGAGGAAATAAAAGTTGATACAACACTTTTTAAGAGTTTTTGAGATTCTAGAGAGATTCATATTGGAGTGCTATCTATTTTTAATATATCAAAGTTACCATGCCTTGTGCGAAGTATTACACATTTCAACAATTCACTGTATTCATGTTGACCCTCCATAAACATTTTATCCATAGGAAGTTGTGTTAGATACTGATGCTACATTTTTGAAATATCTTATATGCATCATGGAATGATGTATGATGACTCTCCATGGCTGGTGTATCCCTTTTGTATGGGTACTATGGTATTAAATTCATTTACATTACATGAATTGGGAGCGGGTGGCCGACATACATTCCCAATTGGAAGAGTTGTTCTCAGAAACTGTTTTTTGGCCCTTGGAAGGTGATCTTAAGGACAAGTTCCTTTAATGGGGGAAGACTATTAGAACCCTATTTTTATCTCAGCTATATATTCTACTAAATTTAGTCAATTTGGTTATTTGGAGACTAAAAGGATCTCGTTTGAGGTTAGAATGTTTTGGGTTGTGTTCAGGCCTTCTTCGAAAAATTGTGTAAGGATACATAATAGAGCAAAGATAGGTGCATGGTTTTCCCAGAGCATGTCCTATGAAAACATTCCCATGGGTAGCATTTCTAATTTTTATCAGTAGATAATAACCTGATAGGTTCATGGTTTCCCGACCCATGATTTTTAACCTTTTATGGTCCCTTCAAAGGTAGTGATCCTTGCATTGTCATAGCAGGGTTTGGAAAACCATGCATCCTAACCATGAGCCACTATTTTTGATAGGTAAAAGACTGAAATGACATTAAATTCATTAAAACTCATCCCACCCTCTTTCATTAATATTTACATTTAATTGTTTCTCTATTTTTTAAATTAGATGTTTCTTTTAACCCACATCATATTTTTTTATCCCAGTTCTCGACCTCATATCTGACCAAGTAATCGTTTATATCTTTGGATTTTTAATCGTAAGCACATGATTTCGTTTGATTTATTCATTATTCTTATTTTCTTAGATGATGTTATTTAGATGATGGATCATATGTACTATTTTTAGTGAGTTGATCTATTCTTTAAATTCCTTCCAATACAATCCAAATTAATGGTAGATACTAAATGAGGAGAGTCGTATGAGAAAAACATAGTTTTTCTATGACTCAACCTAAGTGTTTCACTATTTTTTATTTTTCGGTAGTGTGTGCACCCCAATTTGAACGGGATTGTCATATTAAATTAATTATCCTTTAGTATAGTCAGTTGAATAATATTATATTTACTTTTTATATATTTTATCCATTATTGTAGTTTATGACTATAGTGTCAACCTCCCCATGTAGGGTGTATCCCAACTTATACCATTTGGTGATGGTTATGTTCGTCTACACCACCATTTTAGTGTGGAATGTCTTTACCCAATTAATGGTAGTCCCTTTTTTAATTAAATGAAATACTAATGTTAATGCTTGTACTTGTATATGATAATATGAATTTACACTTCTATGGAAAGTGTTTTAACATAGTTTGTGAATCTTAATTTTGAATGGAAAATATAATATGGATATGAATTGGACTAATTTAATGTCATTAACTCTATGGGTTTCACATATGTTTAATTCAATTCCTTGATTATGGAAGGCATAAGATTGAATCAAAGTTGTTTTTAATAATCATAGGTACTAAATGATTGTATGTATAGTTATTCCTTCTGAGACTAATGAAAGGAAACTACTTGAACCAAATGACCTATTTAAATGGAATGAGTATTACATGGCTTAATTAATTAATTAATCATGTACAATCTTCCTATTTTATATGGACATTGAATTGATTATAGGAGTAGTAATACTCAAGAAAAATTTTTATTCCAGAAGTAATTTATTGATAGTTCATGGACACCATTCTGATTCAACAATGTTGGTTTCCAAGGATGATTCCTACCAAGGAAAACAATCTTTTTCTACTAGTTTATGCCTTATATGACATCATTGGATCCCTCATTACAATTATAGGATTCGTGGTATACACTCCTTGGATTTATCATGTTATCTAGGGTCATGAGGCTCTATGGATATTCCTTGGATTACATGCATACCCCATTAGTAAGGATATAAATTATTACAAAGTTGGATCCACCCCTACGATCAAGGATGCCTTTGTTATTAAATTGGATTCTTTTTTTATTAACATAACTTATTGATTCATTTTATATCATGAGTCTTTCACTCATACTATCATAATATAATGTCAGTGCTGGTGGTACAACACGTGAAGTATTATATAAATTGGAACATAATTAATTAATGACATGATATCATGATCAGATACATTACCAACTAATGTTGAAGCATGTTATTGGTATTTAAAATACAATACTTCAATAATTTTGTATATGTAGGATTTCACAACACATTAGTTTATATTACACAAACTAGACGTTAGAGACATCATTGTTGGTGGTCTACTGAGATTTATCTCACACCTTATCAACTCTGCCATTGGTACATAGGTATGTTACATGTATGTAGGTGTTCAAAAGGGAATGCGTCCCATATTAGACACATGATATTGCTTGTTTTTATTGATGGATGTTTGTAGTAGATGACTTAGCTAGTGGTTAGGATGATTGGATAGTTTTTGGATTCTTTGGATTCTTTTTAATAAGATGTATTTCAAAATTACATGTAAACATGCTTTTCAATTATTTAGACTCGTGGAATAAATTATCATCGTAATTTTAGTATTATTATCAGTTTATTAAGTTTTTTGTTATTTACATCTTCTTATACAATGCAAGTTTATTGGATCAGTTTCCTACTATATTATTATATTGTTCCATCTATTAATTTAAATTTCTTTCACTATTTACCTATTATTATATGTATCCATTGTGTTTAAATTTGGTAATGAAGAAATAGTCACACTATGGATACAACATAGGAACCCTCTTCAAGAAGGAATGCCCTAGAATTAAACAAAGTTGTTCTTGAGGCCATGTGGCCAATCACTCTTGGAGAACCATGACTTTCACCTGGGTTGGGATATAAAAGTTATTCTTATATACAAATGAGGATGATTAAAATTTGTACAGAGAATAAAAATGGCTAATTTGGGAATTAAATACCTATTTAAAGTTATAAAATATGTTTCATATGATTTAATTCATGTAATAAATATTATAGGGATAAAATTATAATTATATAAAAAATATAGATCGGTATGATGTTATAATGGACGTAGACAATTAGATGGGGACTCGATAGATCCAACAGATAATGTTTTACCAATGTTATTGGGTAAAGTCCAATAGAGACTTGTTTTATCAGATGAATTTAAATAAAATATATAAAAATTTAGAAAAAAATTAGGATATAGCCATATGAATGATTCTGATAAGTTTTTATTGATTAAAAACCATGTAATGGGTTAATGACTAGATAGAGACATATCGAGTCATCTGTCATATGTTCCATATGAAGATCATCATATGGAGATTGAAGATGTCATCAAATATACATTCAATGAGAATAATGGATGGAAGTTTTCTAATATAGGTAATCTTAAGAGAGTTCTCTTAGAATAATAATTCAATTTTTAGAGATGTTATGTTAAAACAAATAGACATACCTACACGTGAAAAATGAATAATAAGGATCTTTAAATTATCTATGTAATGTTTTTAAAATGTTGATGTATATTTATTTCTCATTGTTTGTAGGCATCAAATGTTTAAGAAACATTTTCAATGTTCATTAATAATATTTTTATGAATTTCCGATTAAATTGGGATCTTTAAAGAAGAATAAATAATATTTGAGAATATTTTATTATTATTGAGAAGATTCAAGAGAGTTTAATTAGAGTATGATTGTCAAAAATGATTAAATACTTTTATACTTCATGAAAAAAATTATAATGGGGGTTACAATTACAACTATAACAAAATTTCACACATAAAAAATGGATTTCATGATTCATAGTTTGTCAAAAATTATTTTTAAATACTAGATAACATTCATGTTGAAGAAGTGAAACTAGACTGAGTTCTGTTGGATGGAGAAGATTTATAATGAGTAGCTGATTGATTTTCTAGTATATTGATAATGGAATTTCATTATAATGAGACTTATTAATTTTAAAGGTTATTATTGAACTGAGACTAATAGACCATGTGTCATCTTACAGCGAACACTAGTAGCAATTGAAATGAGTAAAGAAGCCTTGAATTGTGATCAATTGAGGGATTATATCTATAAAAGAGTGACTAGATAGTTTCAGTGGATTGAATTTTCATAATAATGTTTTCTAGATGATGTTTTGGAGAAGATTAAAATATTTACATCCAGTTATACAAAATATCTAGATTTTTTTTAATGATAACATTCCCTTAAAAGAGTAAAAATTGATCATGATGTTTTTACATGGTAAAAGGTGATCGAAAATTCATAAGGAGGGTGATAAGATCTTTCTATTGTATATTAATAATAATATAAATTTTTTTTATCATGGGGGTATAACCAATATTTTTAAATAATTTTCTAAAGGGGTGTACAAATAACAATGAATAAAGATTTTATAATGTGGAATTTAGGGGGTATGACCATGTATAGATGAGTATATAATTGATGGGGGTAAAATAAGGGATGTGCAAGGGAAAAATTACTTGCATTTTGAACCAGTTGATGCAAATGACTTTGTAATACATTTTTTATTGTTTAAGAATCTATATGGGGTCGAATAGGCGGCATGGGAAAATGTATGACTTTTTACGAAACCAATTAACTAGCATTTGTTTTTATATCTTTTACAAAATTAAAAAAAATGAGGTTGAAATTTATATTTTGTGAGACCTTAATTCTAACAAGTGTTAGAGGTAAGGAAAATTATCAATAATGATGTTAATAAATAGTCCTATATATGAAAAAGTTATCACTGAAATCACTCGTCCTCATAATGATCGTATATTGATCCAAGATACTTAATTATTGATAGAGAAAACAAAATGGAAATTGGGAGATATTGAAACTAAAATATATCCCTAATTTTTTTATCATAATGATGATATAAATTGTTCTAAGATCTATTCCAATATGATCTTAGACACATAATTTTGATTCCTTTATTCTGTATGTTGTTCTTATAGAGATATTTTTTCAGTTTAGGTGAAATATCATTATTCAAATGTTATATTATGGTTATATCAATGTTTCCATTAATTACAATTTCTCCTTCCTTGTTCATATTGAATAAGGATCATGGATTGATTTATTAAACCAAAGGATTTTATATGGCCTTATTAAATGGTTTACCACCCTATGATTACAAATAAAATGGTATTTCCTAATCATTTCATACAAGAAATTATTTTAATAATTAATATTTATGGTATGTATATTTATAGTGTTATCATATTGGGATCTTCTGCAAACCATGCATACTTCTTTTGGGTGTATGTGGACATGGTTATTCATGATGCAGGTAATGGGAATGGAAGTATTTCATTTATTGATTCTCCTTGAAACTCCAAATATATATATGTCGATGTGATAGTAGTGGTAATGAGAAGTTGGAATATTTATTATTTGTATTGATATACTAAAAATTATTTTGGTATTATTTATTTGTTGAATTTCAAGGATATATCATTATTTTTATTATAATCAATGTGACTATTGTGGATTGTAGTGGTTTATCTTTTTTAAATGAATTTTTATTAGTTATTTTATTTCATTTTATTTTAAAATGATTGTTAAATTCATGACTGTAACATCACTTTACATTTTCAGGTAACTTTTGATGTTTCTAAGTACATCTATTTGGATGTAAAGCCTTCGGGTATGTTTGGGTGAACTTTTATAGAAAACCAAGGGTCTTTGGGTTGTGCACGGGCAGCGCACAGTTTTTCAAACCATGCAGCCAAACCGTGAGACATGGGAGGTTGAGGCAGTTGCTTCCGCATGGGCGGAACATGGTTTTTCTAACAGTGTGGCCAAACTGTGGGTGAAGGGTGGTCGAGGAAGTAGCTGACACACGGCTAGTGCATGGTTTGTCAAACTGTGCAGCCACTTAAATGAGATCCTTAAATTGTGTATCTCACTCATTTTTTCCTCTAAGTTCTTTGTTTTTCCTCCTAAGAGACTCAAACTCAGGATTTGACTTCTCTTATGGTCAGAGAAGGTTCTCCCATCTTTCCATAGATGATTCAAAGGCTCCTCTTGGGGAATCGAAGCTATATTCTTAAGGTAAGTGATCGTTCTTCATCGTTCTTGATTTGTTTCTCAAATTTACTTAGATCTACTTCTCTACTTCTCTCGGTTTCATGGACCTGTTTTGGGTAGATTGAAGTGTGTGGTACCAGTTTTGATCAGTTTTGGTCTTGATCTTTCTAGGAGAAGGGATCTACGGTGGGTTCTTGAAAAATAAACTCGGTTTTTCTTGATAATTATCGATTATTGTGGTTTTGGTCAAAACTGTCGAGGTAGGTGGTTTCATCCCGACTTTCCAAATTTATTATCAATGTATTTGTTAAATTTATTTCAATTATTGTTTTAAATTCAATTACTCATGTTACTTTCAATTAAATTGATAAAAACTCAATTTCGTTGAATTGAGATAATTAAAATGTTTTTGGCATAGAAATTTGGGAAAACCCCAATTCCTTTGAATTTGGTGTGTTTATGGAAAATTGGTTAATTTAAATTGCTGATTTGATGGAAATGTATTCATTTAAATTGTTGAATTTAATTGTGGAAATGAAATTTGTAATGATGGAATTGGTTTTGAATGGATTTTAAACTTATGAAAATGGCTTCAAATGGTTTGATAGAAACCCATTGGTTTTATCTTGTGAAAGAGACATGATTTAGAATAAAACATTTTTACGGTTTTAAATGGAACGAATTTGACACTTTTTAAATGGAAGAATGGGATTGATCATATTTTATGAATTCCTAAAATTGTTATCCCATCATGTAAGAGTGCATGTATACCTTAGGTATTAGTGAGTTATTCAGATACACTCTGCGCTACGACAACAATCTAAAACATACTTGCGGCGGGTCACATCCCTGACAGGTTGGTGACGAGTCTCCTTTGTCTGGTTTCATAGGGACGTGTGTATACACAGATTTTTGAGTTCACATAGTGAGTGTTGAATCCTATAAATGGTTAATATTATCATACCTTTTGGCAGATGACCATGTTGCTCACTTGTTTGTTTATATTTGGGATATAAATGTACGCCAATTCTTTTGAACTACCTTAGATTCCTGATGATTTTATGTAAACTGTTTTATATAAATTTTTTGTTTAACCCATTGTTTAGAAATGTTCCATCATTGTAAAGAGTTTTCTTAAATTAATTTTTCCATCATTTGAATATGAATAACATGTTTGGATAAAATATTCTTTTGAATTTCAAAACCTGTTTATTTGAAAATTGGTTGCTTTTATTTGGAAAATCTATATTTGGATTCCATTATGGAATCTATGGTGGTATCCTACTGGGATTTTTTTCACACCCTACTTTTTCCTTCGGGTGTTTGTAGACATTCTTCTTATAGGATCGAGCAAAGAGAAGGGACCTCTTTGAGGCATATCCAGCTTTTGATCTTTGGATTTGGTGAGTTGTATCCATAGGGACCTCGGGGTTGTTATTCCCTTTTCTTTTTGTTCTTGGGTTGTAGTACATTGGGATTTTCTGCCTCTTTATATTCTTATACTTTACTCCTAGTGGAGTTTCTTTTGTTTGCATACTGTATTGTTTCATTTCATCTACATTACTATGGAAAATTCATTCCCACTTGCATGTTATGTGATGCCAGGTGCTAGTCGCTGACCTGTGGGGATCGGGATAGGCCTTCGGGCTATGTCAGGGCCGACTCGGTTATCGGGTTACCGGGGTACCCGGGCTGGTTCGTGACAAAGTTGTATCAATGGAAGGTTAAGCATCTTTCCTTGATGACAGTTTGCATTTGAGTTTTCTTTTCGGTACATGGGAGGTAGTTGTGATTGAGTGTCTAGCCAGCTCTCACCACAATGAACCTTAAGTCACCAGGGTTAGTTAGGGAAATACGACTTGTGGATTAGTTCTAGTATTTTCCTTGTTTTGATTTGGATAGAGTGGAATCCAAATATTGTTAATCCCTTCTATTAAAAATATTTTTACTTATTACTCAGTTTGAGTGTTAATAAAATGTATTTTTGTTTTGTCTAGAAACATGCTTCCGAGAAGACGTGAGAATAGGATCCCAAAAAAGGCTGCTCTTGAATCTCAGAAAGTGAGTCCTACTGTGGATCTGAATCTGGTTGAGGTGATTGTTCGTACAGTCCATGCTCTAGGACAGGCCCCACATCCACTTCATGTTTAGACTCCGGCTATAGATCCTCATAGTGATATTCTCCGAAGTCGTTCCCAAGAGTTCCTACTCAAGAATCCACCTATTTTTAATGGCTCCACCGACCCTCAACAAGTTGAGGAATGGTACAGTAAGATTTAACATTTTTTTTGTGTTCTTGGAGACACCTGATGTGATCAAGGTGAAGTGTGTTTCCATCGTACCAAAGAAACCAAGTAGAAGATAGTGGGATACAATGGTGACGGCTGGGAAACATGAGGGTTTGGAGTAGAAATAATTTAGGGTTCTTTTCACTAACCAGTTCTATCTAGAATCAATGTTTTTGGCCAAGGATATAGTGTTTTACAAGCTTATATAGGCCAACAAAATAGTGACCGAGTACTCAAATATCTTTTTTGAGCTGGTACAGTTTTCTCCTAAGATTTTATCTAATGAGAGGATAAAGGCTTGATGATTTGATTTGGGACATTGATCAGATATCCATTCTTAGGTTTTCCTACTAAAGCTACCCACTTATGCTATTGTGCTGGATAGGGCGATGATGGTTGAGATGGACTTGGCAGGAAAGTTAGGGTTGAAGGAGGTTCTTTTACCTCCTTGTGGTAGTGTGGGATCATTTAAGGGAAAATGGATGTGTGACATTTCTCATGGTAGTTCTCAACAGCAAAGTCATCCCAGACCTCTGGTAGCACCAGGAGGGGCTTCTTTGACTTGACATCAGTGTGGGAAGCCATGACATTCTAAGTGGGTTTACACTAAGGAACCTAAGAACTATAGCTCCTGCGGACGTTTAGGACACTTACATAGATTCATCCACCACTTCTCAACTCCATGTGGTGGAACAGGATCATCAGCACCTCAAGAAATAGAAGGGAAATCAAATGATACATGTACAAAAGGGTTCTAGCCACATGCAATCCGAACGAATATTCTTCACCCAGTGGAAGAGTCGCCAGAGGTTGCTGATACAGGTCTAACAACAGTGAGAGGTACCATTAATATATCTTCTTCTTTAGTGACAACTCCTTTTTATACTGGTGCATATCACTCTTTTATTTCAACCCATCTTGTTTATCATCTTAATATACCTATGGAACTGTTATCTTGTGCGATGGATATTACTACACCCCTTGGTATAATGAGAGAGAAGGGTCTCTGTAATCCTTCTTGTGTCTTCTCTCTATCTTATGTTGATCATGCTTAGAGTTTCTTGGTTCGTGATGTGCAATATTTTGATATAATTTTTGTGATGGATTGGTTCATTTCCAATAAATCACGGATCGATTGTTATCTTCGATGGGTTTACCTTACCACACCTAGTGGTGTGACCTTTCTTTTTCAAAGAGAATTGGACCCAAGGTCAAGCAGAGCCGGACCCTCTTATTC
The DNA here is from genome assembly GCA_963277665.1 of Viscum album. NCBI lineage: Eukaryota > Viridiplantae > Streptophyta > Magnoliopsida > Santalales > Viscaceae > Viscum > Viscum album. Next base: position 652,651,886 of record OY728151.1, on the reverse strand, counting down.
AGAATTTTGTAAATCTATATCAGCGTTTTCTTTTAATCAGGAGAGAGATTCAATGTGTGGTGATCTTCCGCCAGCCGTCGCTAAGTTTTCCGATGTGTTTCATTCTAACTTCTCTGGGTTGCCACCGGTAAGGGAATTATATTTCTCTATTGACTCAATTTTTTGTACTCAAACAGTTTATATTCCCTCTTTTCGAATGGCTCCAGCTGAACTAAGAGAACTGGAGTATTAGATAGATGATCTTCTTGAGAATGGTTTTATACGCCCGAGTGTGTCACCTTGGGTAGCACATGTTCTCTTCGCCATGAAGGCTGATGGTTCTCTTTTCTTATGTGTTGATTATAGAAAACTCAATCGAGTTACGATAAAGAACAAATATTTGTTACCAATAATTGATGATTTTTTTGATCAATTGAAAGGGGAAAAGTGGTTTTCATAAATTGATATTTGATCCGGTTACCATCAGTTGAGGATAAAGGAATCTGACATTCCTATGATTGCTTTTCAGTGTAGGTAGGGCCCTTAGGAGTACCTTATTATGACCTACATCCTAACAAATGATCGAGCAGTTTTAATGGTTTTGAGGAACACTGTTTTTCGTGAGAATCTAGATACGTTCTTGGTGGTATTTTTGGATGACATTATTGTCTACTCAAAGTCTTTGGTGGATGATCTGCATCATTTGAGAATAGTTCTGGGTCTTCTAATGATTCATCAACTTTATGCCAAGCATTTAAAGTGTGATTTCTGGATTCAAGAAGTGAAATTCCTCGAACATGTCCTGTTAGAACAAGGAATACCAGTTGATATTGAAATGGTGATGTTTCTTAGTACAGTGGAACAACCACTAAATATTGTCGAGATTCAGAGCTTCTTGGGATTAGCAAGATATTATCGCATGTTTGATAAAGACTTATCAAATTTAGCTTCTCCAATGACTACAATAACTCGAATGGGAGTGATGTTTTCCTAGAATGATAAATGTCAGAGTTCATTTGTTGAGCTAAGGAATATCTTAACTGCTACGCCTATGTTAACTCTTCGTGAGGCTGGGATCAGTTATGTGGTATTTTGTGATGCATCAGTTTCATGTTTGGGATTTGTACTCATGCAGTGTAGTCTTGTTGTTGCATATGGGTCTCATCAGCATATTCCTCATTAAAAGAACTATCCTACCCATAACCTTGAACTTACAGCTGTAATGAACACACTTAAGTGTTGGAGACATTACCTTTATGTAGAAAGGTTTACTGTGTATTCAGACCACAAGATCTCGCCTTATATCTTTTCTCAAAAATATTTCAATATTCTCCAAAGGCATTGGGTGGAGTACCTGAAATAATTTGACATTGAAATTACCTATACCCCAGTGAAAGGTAATGTAGTTGCAGATGCGTTTATAAGGAAACATCCTTCACAGTCAATGAAAAAATAATTAGAAGAGTGTATTTTGATGGCTCTTTTTGCATAGTTGCATATTGGAGTTCAGTGGTAGGGGAATGAAGTTTCATTAGCCAGTGTTAAGTTGACATCTACTCTCCTAGAGTTTATTCATCAGGAATTACAACTAGATGATGATTTACATAGCATTAGGGACTCTCTTTATACTAGGTAGACTAACACCCAGTGGTCATTCTTCATAGTGGGTGTTCTGTGTTACTGAAACTGTTACGTTGTGTCGTTAGGAGAAATGAAGGATGTGATGGGGGGGGTTTCATAACTCTCAGTGGGATGTACACCCAGGAACCATGAAGATGTTCTATGACATGAAGTGATAGTTTTGGTGTCCAGGTATGAGACAAGACATTGCTGAGTTTGTATCTCATTGCTATACATGCCAGCAGGTGAAATTCGAGCACCCGAATCCTTCGGGTTTGCTTCAACAACTTCTAGTCCCTAAATGGAAGTGGGATGAAATCTCTATGGACATTGTGGTTGGGTTACCTCAAGACCAGAGGAAGAATAACGTGATATGGGTTGTGATCGATAGGCTGACCAAGTCGGCTCACATTATACCTATTCGAGATACAACCAAAGTTGAGGAGTTGGGAAATATCTATGTGAAATAGTATGTTTGTTTACACGGAGTTCCGCTGATATAGTCTTTGATATGGATCCTAGGTGTACTTCTCGCTTTTGGAGAGGCCTTCAAGAGGCACTGGGATCTCAGGTTTGTTTGAGCACGATCTACCATCCACAGTCAAATGGCCATACAGAAAGTGTTATTCAGATCCTTGAGGATATGCTCCGCGCTTGTGTTCTTGACTTTGGTGGGTTTTGGGAAGATCATCATGGGCTAGTTGAGTTTTCTTATAACCAAATTTATTATTATAAGAACAAAATATCTTCTTTTGAGGATTTGAATGGTCATCCTATTAAATTCTATTTATGAAGGTCGGAGATTACTGAAAGCTTTTGGTAAGACCGAGTTGGGTCCAAGAGACGAAAGCTAAGATCCAGTTGATTCATCCGAGAATGTTGATAGCACAGAGTCGGTACAAGTCGTATTTTGATCATCGTCGTAAACCTTTAGAGTTCTCAGTTGGTGACCAGGTGTTCTTGAAAGTTTCACGATGATTGGGTCATCGTCATCTAAGGAGGGAAGGGAAACTTATACCTCATTTTGTGGTACCTTTTGACATTATTGGTCTTGTGGGGAATGTTTCCTATAGTCTATATCTACCACAACAACTGACGTCGACACATAACATGTTCCATGTATCACAGCTGCGAAAGTATCTCTCTGATCCATCTCATGTTGTGAGGTGGAGTGATCTTGAGATTGAACCACATTTATCAGTTACTGAACGACTATTCAGGGTTGTTGATTCTGAGACCATGGTACTTCATGGTAAAATGATACCCCTGGTCCATGTACTTGGGTATCATAGTTCTTATTATCATGAGATGTTTGAAAGGGGTGAGCTTATGAGTGAGAAGTGGCATCATTTTTTGACATGGAGGCTTCTTCATAGGATTTCTGGGGACAGAAAGATCTTATGGTGGGGAGGTTGTAACATCATGTACGATTTTCAGGTATCATTTGATGTTTCTAAGTACCTATATTTGATGTAAAGACTTTTGGTATGTTTTGGTGAACTTTTAAAGTAAACTAAGGTACTTTGGGTTGTGCACGGGCAGCACACGGTTCGTCAAACCGTGCAGCCAAACCGTGTGAGATGCGAGGTTGAGGCAGTAGCATCCACATGGGTGGCACACAATTTGTCTAACCGTGCAGCCAACCCGATCAAGATAGGGTGGTCGAGGTAGTAGCTGACGCACGACTAGCACACAGTTTGTTAAACCATGTGAACTAACCGTGAGGCCACATAAATGAGATCCTTAAATTGTGGATCTCACTCGGTTTTTCCTCTAAGTGCCTCATTTGTCTTCCTAAGCGACTCTAAATCGGGATTTGTCTTCCCCTAAAGTCAGAGAAGGTTCTCCCATTATTCTAGATGAGATCCAAAGGCACTTATTGGTGAATAGAATCCTGATTCTTGAGGTATGTGATTGTTCTTCATGGTTATTGATTTTTTTCTTAGATCTACTTAGATCTACCTCTCTTCTTATTTCAATTTCTTGGATCCACGCCTGTTGTGGGTAGATCTATGTGTGTGGTACCATATTTGATGAGTTTCAGCCTTGATGTTTCTAGGAGAAGGGATCTAAATCGTGTTCTAGAAAAAGAAACCTGGTTTATCTTGAGCTTTCTCGACCATTGTTATTCTGGTCAAAACCTTCGAGGTAGGTGGTTCTGTCCCGACTTGCCAAATTTATTATCAATGTATTTTCTTAATGTATTTAAATTATTTATTTAAATTCAATTCCTTATGTTACTTTCAATTAAATTGATAAAAACTTGATTCTATTGAATTGAGATAATTGAAATGGTTTTGGTATAGAAATTTGGAAAAACCCCAATTACATTGAATTGGGTGTGTTTATGAAAAATTGGTAGAATTAGATTGTTTAATTTAAATTTTGGATTTTTTTGAAATGTTTTCAATTAAATTTTGAATTTAATTGTGGAAATTAAATGTGTAATGATGGAATTGGTTTTGAATGGATTACAAAATTATGAAAATGGATTAAAATGATTTGATAGAAACTGATTTGTGTTATATTGTGAATGAGGCATGATATTGAATAAAACCTATTATGGTTTTAAATGGAATGATGTTGAAACTTTCAAAATGGATGAATGGGATTGATCGTATTTTAAGAATTCTTAAAATATTTCTCCCATCATGTAAGAGTTCATGTATGCCTTAGGTAGTTAGTGAGTTATTTGGATACACTCCATGATATGACAATGATTTAAAACATACTTACGGCGGGTCACATCCCTGACGGGTTTTTGACGAGTCTCCTTTGGCCAGTGTCATAGGGACGTGTGAATACACAATTTTCTGAGTTCACAAAGAGGTTGTGGAATCATATAACTGGTTAATACTATCGTACCTTTGGGAGATGCCCATGTTTCTCTCTTGTTTGTTTATATTTGGGATATAAATGTATGCCAATGCTTTTGAAATGACTTACATGCCTTTTGAATTTATGGAAACTATTTTATATAATTTTTTTTCCTAATACATTGTTTTAGAAATATTCCATCATTATAAAGCCTTTCCTTAAATTAATTTTTCCATAATTTGAAAATGTATAGCATGTTTTGTTAAAATATTATTTTGAATTTCCAAACCTGTTTATTTGAAAATTGGAAGTTTTTCTTTATTAAAATATATATTTTGAATATGTTATGGAATCTTTAGAGGTATCTTACTGGGCTTTGGCTCACACCTTAATTTTTCCTTCGGGTGTTTTTATACTTTCTTCTTCACGGATCGAGCAAGGGGAAGGGACCTCTTGGAGGCATATCTAACTGTTGATCATTGTTTTTGGTGAGTGGTGTCCTTAGAGACTATAGGGATATTTTCCCCTTTTCTTTTTGTACATGGGTTATAGTAATTTGGCCTTTTATGCCTCTTTGTATTCTGGTACATTACTCCCAGTGGAGTTTCATTTGTTTGCATACTGTCTTGTTTCTTTTCCTTCCGAATTATTGGGGAAAAATCATTCCCACTTGCATGTTGTGTGATGCCAGGTGCTATTCAATAACCCGTGGGGATCCGGAATACCCTTTGGGCTATTTCAGGGTCTTCTTGGTTATCGGGTTACCATGGTACCTTGGCTGGTTCGCGATAATGACTATAGGAAATCATTTATTTAATTGCGCATGAACATCCAATGCACTGATATGACTAGTTAGTTTTACAGGGGACATAAATGTTCTGGTTACTTTTATATCAAGGAATAACTCATTCTAAAAGATTGTTTTTTGATTCCATAGTGCAATTATTTAACCCATATGGATTATTTACATGATTTATTCTTTATTGAACACTGGTTTAGGTGAGTTATCATGTATAATTTGTTCAGTTTAGAACAAAATCAATGAAGTATTTAGGATGTCATTAATATGAAAAATAAAAATTTATGTAAATGAAACTGAGAAAATTTATCATGAAACATTATAAAAATATGTACAAAATACATGAAGATCATGTTGTGGAAATAATTAATTTATGGCAATATGTAATAGATTCAATGTATAATGAGAAATAAATCCACAATAACTAATGACTTCTCTTTTGATTATAATTATAATAGTTGAAAGTGGTTCAAGTAGATTCCCCATACGTACCATAGAGAGAATTTTATTTCATAAAGAACTATATGTTGGTATTTAGTCAAAAATATGTTTCTATTATGAACATTATATCACTTGATCTTTTAATAATTATAATATTACAAGATCCAAAGCTAAAAAAATCCAGAACATGTATGTTTTACTAAATATGATAAACCAAAAGTTCCTTCCAATTTCATTTTGTGGTTTCTGTGTTTTCATTTCATGAATATATTTTGAAGGTGTCGTAGGGTCCTATAGGTGTGTTTTTACAACAACTGGGTATACCAAATCATATTAGTAGATACAATGGTCACGATATTTAATTATAGGGAATTGTGGTTGTTATATTGGTATTCAACTATGGAGCCCCACTATTGAGGGTGAAATGGACCAAAATAGTGTCTAATACATTCATGGTTGTAGTCTTTTTCATCAGTGATTTCCCATGTGAAAAAATGGGTATGGGAACCACACCATGGATGAGGTTGATTTCCTCATGGAGGCCTCAAAAGCATTCAGTGAACTTTTTAGGGGTCCCCCCACCATAGTGAAGGTAATTGTGAAGAGTGTGGGCCTTAGGAATTTTCCATGTGGGTAAAATATTAACAAACCATTGTAAATGTGAATTAAATGTTACGTTAATCTCATTATTTAAATAAGTCATCAAAAAAATATTAAAAGTACATGAAATTAAAAATGATTAGTAACATAGAATCTAGAAACCTAAAAATATATATTTCACATATTTTGAAAAAATTACCATAATATAAATCCACACTAAGACATTACAAGAGGAATAATCAACTTCTAATCCTATGGATGTTAAAATAATAAGGGGGGATCAGAAATTCATGGTTATGGATGAAATAATAAAGGGTATAATGGATAGAGTATAAAAATGATTAAAATTACTGAATAATAAAATATATCTAATTTAAAAGAACCTAAAATAATATGTTATATCAATATTCAGTAATGATAAACATTACATGTCAAATTACATCCCTTTTACAATGAAGTGAAAAAATAAAACATGAATTATATAACATGGTCCAGGGAACATAGAAATATTTGTTGGAAAATCCTATTCATAAGATTTTCTATCATTATCAAACTAGCTAACCACTAACCAATTCATTTATATATTTTGAGTAGACCTAAACACCATCACAGTCACCATTTTTGAACCTATATACTTTATAACCTGTGTATAATACATATCATTTTCAATATATTTAATCCTTTAGCCAATTAATTGGATTGATATATTAGTCTAATCCATATAATAATCCATACATTTGTGTGACACTTTCAAATTTTCATCATATCCTAAAAACCCAAAGAATTAAAATGGGTATCATGATATTTCCAAATCATCAAATATTGAACACAATGAAATAAAAAATTATTACATAGAATATCGAAAATTTAATCATTAAATTTTTTATAATGGACTCATTTATATAAAATAGTATTCCTAAAAACCTCTTTAAAAACATTACTAAAATCATGTGATACAAGAAACATAATCACCAAATATAATAACATATTAAAAAACTTATATATATTGAAACATGAATTACAACGCTATAGTGTATAGAACATTTTTATGATACTAAATAAGAATTCACAAAAGAGGATATTAGAAAACATGTTCTATTCATCATTTTAAAATTCATTGTTCTGAGTCCCTTTTTAAAACTCTACTTCTTATAAAAAATGATTATTAAACTATTCATGTAAGTTCATTGGATTCAAAAACTCTTTTCAATAAAGGTAAAATAGAATATTATTTAAATTGGAACAATAAGTAAAAATTACATCGAATAAGGTATTATATAACATAAAGAAAGTATTTTCTGTTATCATGTTCTTTATTAATATCTAATTTTCATGATCAAGGGAGAGATAAGCCATTTTAAGGCCATATTATAAATTTATCCAAATATAATATCCGTAAAAGAAAAAATTGATTTAAAAAGTGAATTAAAAAATACCATTTCACTCTTAAAATAATCCTTATAATACTTAAAAACATTGGTTGTGAAAATACATTTTAAAACATTTACTTATAAATTAATCCATAATAATGAATACTATTAAAAGACATATTAATTTAAAAAATGATAGGTTGTCATAATTAGAAAAAATTTAAATTAAAATGAATTAGTAATAATAGAGATTGGAGAAGAAATAATGTTTTGAAAATGGAGAAATTAAAATAACTTTTAAACATTTATATTTTTTTGAATATTTATTAATGAAAACATAAAAATAAATTAGATTTATCAAATTTAAATGTGTATTGGATGATTAATCATATTTATTTGAAATTATGGAAAACCAATTAAAAATATTGAAATAAACATATTTAAAACTATAAATTTTAAAATAGATAATGATATTTTTTCTTTTAAAAGAAATAATTGGAATAAAAGGAAAATTAGAGATAATAAATTTTTTCTCCCATTATGTATTTCAAAATATTGGAGGAAAGTAAAAACACGGATATAAATACGAAGCCATTTAATTTATTGGGAATTATTCTTAATGAATTACATTTCAATGAATCAACAGTATAAATATGGAATAATTATTTTTTGGGAGAATATTATATTCCTTTATGTGATAGTAGAAATATAATATAAAATAATCATATTATATAATATATTGATCTTGAAATATTATTGAGAAAATAAATTTTTTATGATTCATGTAAAAAATGTTGATTCATGAACACCTCTTATGGACTTTGTAACTTGGGAATAAAAAAACAATGTGACGTATAAAAATAAATTAAGCATTGATTATCAAGAATTATAAGATATTAATGATAAAAAATGATAATGGGGTAGTATTTAAAACATCTAAAAGGTATCATGTTGTTTAGAAAAAAAATGTATGGAGGGATTGAAATTTGTGACTGGAAAACACTTGTAACTATATTAATTTTTTATTCTAAATTAATTGGTATATTAAAAATCCCATGGATATATAAAATAAATGAATTAAATAATGGAAAATGTTTTGACCAAATTCATGGGAAATATATACACCACATAAATATGAAATTACTATGTAACATTAAAATATATCTCAATGAAAATAATTTGAGACAAGAAATACTAGAACATGTTTTCAATCATTATTTATGTAACTCTAGACAACATTAAAAACAATACTGATAAATTAAACAACTACAAAATAATAATCAATAATATTTTTATATTATTATAATTATAATAATTCATTATTAGGAATATATTAATTAGTTACGTACCATGATGACAATATGGTGTTTATAATTTTAACTTTGTTTTCATGCTTAAATATTTTGATATCATTTTATATCATTTGAAACTATGTCCAAATTGATATATATTTTACAATTCAATAATATATAATTTTTTAAACATTTTTTTATTTCATTCCGTCTCTATTTTTGTGATACGTGAAAAAAAATGATCATGACTTTTTTCATTAATTTTAGATAATGAAATTTTTCCATTATTAATAATTTAAAAACCTAATATAATATGTCTATAACAATATAATAATCATTATTTTCATAGAAAGATACAATAATATTTGTTTTATTCTTCTTATAGTCATTCATAATATTATTTTAAATAATTTTTTTAGATAGTTTTCTAATCGATCCAAACATGAGCAAAATTTTAGTCGATTGTAGCGTAGGGTTAAAGGGGTGTTTATTTTGAAAAAATATAATGTTAACAAGATAATAATGATATTAAATTGATTTATTTTTTGTTGATGAACCAAATTGGATTATTTTTACAATATTTGTTAAAATAGTCATTGACTTTGAAAAATGTTTCATCATAAAGGAGATGATCTTCATTTATGAAAGATTTCCATTATTATCACCCATTTGGGTTTGAAATCATGCAAGGTAAAGGTTTGTTAATAAACATGAGGAGGAATTAAAATATTTATCATGGTTTCATAACATAATTTCCATGTTCATGATTTGGGGAATCATTGGAAGTGTTACCATGATGACATGGAAAGAGCTATGGTTGACTTCTATAGAGGGTAGATGTCGTTATTCACCCCATGGTTAAATTAATGGTGGTAATCATATAATAAATATGATTTTTTTAATAAAACACTAGATTTGGTGATTGAAATTCCATAAATTATGATTAATCATTATCTAATAACACTATTTGAATAGAAGGTGTCACCGTGCTATTATGGAGTTTATATGGGAATAATTTTTAATTAAATTATCCAAAATAAATTTTTATGATTTTTTACAATATTCAATTTAACCCAATCCAACCATAGACCCAATTATTCCACTATAGTCTCCCTTCTGGAGGATTCCATCCTACTGTTTTTTCTATATTGATATATCTTAATTCAATGTACTCACAATCCCCCATATCCCTCCGAACATTCATTTAATTATTTAGAGGATATGTTTGTTGAATTTATCACATTTTTGTCTTGAGGTCTGAGCATTTTTTGAGGTTGTCTTTTTTTGTGCTTATATTCCAGGGTATTTCACATTCAGTTTCAAGGTGGTTGATCCCTTGTTCATCCATCAATTTTATGTGATTCCTAAAAATATTAATAACAAAGTAGTTAATTTTGTAATACTACATTAGTATCTAAAATATAGAAGTTTCAGGTTTAATTTTCCACTAAGTATTCGATATGATTTGATTTATTTTTTTATGAAAAAAACCTAAACTGAATTGACATGAATTGTAGATTTTCATATGTGATTTATTGTGTTATTATTTGGTCTAATAATTATTTTGAATAATTTGATTCAATATTGATAAATTATGAATTCTTTTGTGTTAAACATGTTACATGTTGAAATCGTGTTGCTAAAATCCCCAAACCTAAATAGATTAATCTCATGAATTCAATATTTAACTTGTTTTGTAAATGGTGGAATTATTTTTTGTTTTTCATTTTATGTGATATTAATTATATATGAGTGAAATTTCAAAAATTAAAATTATGAATATGTTTATTTCTAGCATTGAGTGTGTTTTCTACAGCTGGTTGCAGTTATTACTGTATTGTTTATTTGTTGATGATTTGGGATCTAGGTTAGTATTTATTGGTTTGGGTATGTGATATGTTGTGGGAATCATGGTTGTGGTTGTTCGATGTCATTTAGGGATTAATAACATTCATAATATATGGTGACTGGTCTATGGTGATGACTAAAGAAATTGGAAATGTAGAGATTGACAAGTTGGTTAGTCATGAATAAGATAGATGATGTTGAAGATTCTTAGTGGTTGTATAATGTGGTTGGGAGTGGTATATATTGTATAAAATTTGGGATTTTATTGAATAATATATTTTATACACCTAAAATTGTTACTACTCATGGTAAAATGATTAATAATTTAAAATAAATAATTAATGGTAGAAAATAATGTGGATCATAACTTGGATAGTTTATAATATATATATAAACAACCTAAAAAACATAATTTGTTGTTAACTAGTATGTATGGATTTGTTTAATAATGAGTCTATATACAACCCTAGTGTGGTTTTTTTGGTGGTTCATATGGATATTTTTTCATTGTTTTAATTATAGGCTAATGAAATTGTATTCTGTGATGTGTAAGTAGTGTGGGGATGATTATGGGTTTTTATAAGTCTATATTGGGTTGAACCCTCAATATTGGGATTATTTGTGGTATATATATATATATTACTTATTAACTTCTGATTTCATTATTAGCACCACCCATGTTATATTATCTTACATACAATCATAAATTGTAGGTTCGTGGTGTTTCTGTTAACATCTATGTTATTGAGAATAGATGAATGGATACACCCTCTATGCTCTTCCAACATGGATTCATCAAAAGGATTGGCTATTGTGAATTTTTACTTTGAGATACATTGGGGTTTATGCATTGAAGGAGTAGGGAATTTGGGTGATGCACTTTTTATTCAAGATACCGTACTCCACTAGACATGTTAAGTATTGATGACATAATATGTGGTAATGAACATGGGATTATGTAGATGTAGATTAAGGTCTGGTTGAGGTGATATATAGGATTTACAGAAGCCAACCAAAGACACTAGACTCTGCACATGGTTGAGGAGTATAGGGTTTTGACCCATCCAACATAATTTTTAGAAGATATAATGTAAATGGTGTTTGATGATGGGGAGTGAGAGTGTAAAATATAAGGAAAATTTGTTTAATTTTCCATATATTAATATTTAAGATACGTTGAAATTAAAATTGGATGTGAGGCTTGGTGATTAGGTGTTAGTGGGGATGGGTTGTAGTTAAAATTGCATCACCAGTTATTTTATCTATTTTTTCACTAGATCATCATTACGAAAGATCCACATTTTCAATATATTTCATAACTATGATCTTATTAAGTATTAATGTAATGATCTCCCTTATAAATATTTATAATCATTTTTTATATTTTAATGGTCATATTGATGATCAAAAAATTAGTATTATCTTGTATATTAGGTTTTTATAATAGAGATTCTATCTAAAAGTTCTATTTATATTTGATTTGGTATTTTTCATTTTTTCTGACCTCATTCATACTTTATGAGATTTTTATGGATGTTTAAATATATATATTACGGTTTTTATTAGAGTTTGTTTTTTTATTTCATGGATTTACTAGTTTAATGCCTCCTATTTTTATTTTAATATCATTGTTACACATAACTAAGCTGGGTATGGTTGGATGCAGGCTATGAGGGTCATATTCCTCTTCCTAACATTCCTAAAATGGGTTCATAGTTGGGGTGGGAAAGAAAAGTGTTTTACTAAAGATTTGGGTTGATATATATGATTAATATTATAGATAAGAATTTGTGGGAATTTAATGGGGTTGTAGAGAAATATTAATAGTTGAGTTTGATGAATAAAATAGGACAGAGAGACTAGTTTGGATGTGATATTTTAGGGCCTCCATGATCTTTTGAATGGAATCTCATTTTATCAATATACCAAGAAAAATAGTACTTCTTTTAATGAATATATTTAATAGAGGTAAGAGCGTTATTATTTTTTCACATTCATTGGAAATGGTCTGATTCCAAAAAAAATGAATCTAATTATATGAAGTGTTTAAGTAAATTCCATTCAACATGGATTATTAATTTGGTTTCAGGTATGAAAAAATTCCATATAATATTTTTCAATGTGTGGTTCTTGTTAGTGAGCTTCACATATTTGGCACAATCAACCATAGCAGTGCTAACATGGTTAAAGAGGTTAGGATATGATGGAATACGATGTGATAGTTCTAAAAGTAGGTTATTGAAATGTTTTAAATGGTCGTCTCAAATATAGGGGAATACAATTTGTAAGAGGAGAATGAGATCACATTAAATTTGACTTAATAGTGGGATAAGTACCAAATTTAATTTTTTATGATTTATATGTGGGGAGTATTTAAATACTAGTGAATCTTATAACTAGGGAAGTTGAAGAGGAATTTCTTTCAGGGTATGATTATTAGTTCTAGTTTCAATTTGAGATTATATCATGGGTGATGAAGGTATTAAAGAGACATAAGATGCACTCCGATAAGTATGGAATCGTGATTTGGGGGGATCTTGGGATCTATTTTAACATCCTCATTCACTTTTCCATGATATTTTTTGGTATTGAATTTTTAGAACTGGATTATTGGTAAGGAACTATTTCCCATTCTCATATATTTCATCACCCCATTTACATAGTCAGTGTACATGGAGGCACATAGGAAGGTTGATGTGATTGATTGGATACATTATCAACAATAATAATCTTGAGGGGGGGAATCATTATGGTTCCATGAAGGATAAATCCATTTTTGTTTTATCATATGTGTCAAGGATTATGAGGATTTAGTATGTTGTGAATTACATAGAGTTTTTCTCCATTTTGGTTATCTTGGGCCAATAGTTACCATAAACCCTTAAGACTATTATCTACATTATGTTTTCCCTTTTTACTCCATTCCTTTTAATGTTACTAATATATGACTATTCATAGGTTTTGATAGGATGTGTGAGGCCATATCCTTTTCCAGCCATTGTAGTAATTTTCTAGATGTCGTATCAGTCATATATATAGTAGAAATATATAATTCTAATACAATATGAAGATAGTATAGGATTTCCACAATATTTTCCTCTCACATAGAGATAGTAGTCAATGTGTGGCTAGGGTGGTGGTTGTGAATAATTTGTAAGGTGATCTAGAGATGAAGAACTTCATGTTATGGAAATGGTAGTTCTATTGTGGATATAGATCATATCAAATTAAAATTATTTTATTTTATACCAGTGGTTATTATTTATTTGACTCTATATCAATGAAATCCTTTATTTCAGAAACCTTATTCTCATCCTTATAACTCATGATAGAGAGGATTCTAATTCCCATGACGTTTAATACACAGTTTGGGGGTCAGATTCTTTTTCATGAAATGATCAATAGCTTTGAGCTGATGATTGTGAAAAATTAGTCATTTATTGATTCCCAAATACATAGGATACATCCATATGATATCATCATTTCCTTTTACTAGTATCCCTTGGTGCATGTTGTTATATATTTCATTTAAATGATAGTATATTTCTCTTTTTATGAGGTTATACATGTGGTGTTCATTGGAGAGAGGGACCATTTTAGTAGGCCATTGATGTTTGGATTTGTGTCTATCATAGTTAGAAAATTTATAATTGATCCAAATGAAGGAAAAATAAAAGAAATTCTGTAATGTCTTGGATTTTTCCATACTTTATTTTTTAAAAATATGTGGGAATTATTTTGAGACCAGGCTCTGAGACGGCGTGCAGTTCTGGGGGCCTGGTGAGCACAGAACAAATGTTTGAATTTAATAAATAATGAAATAACATGAACTTGTGGTTTTCCTGAAAAAGTGTAATAACCCCTAAACAGGTGCTCGGATTAGAAATATGAGGGAGCAATTGCATTCAGAGCAATGATTTTACCTTAGGTGAGGCCTAACATCGGTCGGCGCAGGTTGGTGGTGAAATCTAGTTTTTGGCCATAACCGTTATAAAAAATTTAATAAAAATATTTTATTCTATAGTGAAATCTTATTAAATATATTGTAGTGGATATCTATTATCCTTTTTAAATAAAGGCTTCTAAAGGGGTCCAGGGTTACAAACCTCATAACCCTAAAACCCTTGGTGACTTTGGAGGTTCTGGAAAAAACCTCCCAATATGGCGACGACATTCTGGATGATTTTCACCGGTACAATGACACGACAACCGGATCATCGCCAACGAATGCCACAGATCTAAGTAGGATGTCGGTTTTTGATTTTCCTTTCCCAGATCTTGATTCCTACGATGAACTCAAACTAATATGTGAACTGATTACCCACATATCGATCATTTTGCAGGTGGGTGTGATTTTTGGTTTTAACGGTAAATCAAAAACTCGAGATTATAATATGTTGATTTGTTGTGGTTTTGATCTAACGGCGACAAAACCGGATCATCACGAACAACGATCGAGGTTCATCCCTCTTGTTTGATTATTTGTATTTTTTTTTTCTCTTTCACATTCTTTGTTTCATTCTACATGTTCATGGAGGAAATTGATCGTCACACATTCATTTGTTGGCACTACGATATGAGATTGTAGATCCAAACTCGGAGCGATGTCACGGAGCTGCGACGACGGTTTCGGTGGACGATTCAGAGCGGATCAAGAGATATGAGTTTTTGGGTGTTTTTATTCGGATGGATAGTTCGAGGTTTATGATCTAATTTATGGACGGAAAACACCCATTACGGTGTTTGGAAGATGAAACGAACCAACCCCTGGAGTATCGGGACGAACAGACGAGAAACCATGGATCCGGTGGATTAGCCGTGGTGCAAGGAGGAAGATGGTGTTTTTGGAAAAATATCGACTACAAGACATGTAGTATGGTCTACACGGAGTGTGATCGTCGGTGGGTTACCTGGCGTGTACTCCGGTAGTACACGGACATGGGTAGGGTACATGGCCAAGGGCACGCTGTGTATACCCTTCCCCGGCCAGACCCGGCCAGATACACAGGATACCCCGTGTACTGGTACACAGGTAGGCGGCATGGACACAGACACCGTGTAAGGGAACACGACCATAGTACACGGGTGTTTTTCTAGTTTGCAGGACACGATGTGTACATAAACATACAATCCATGTATATGCTTTAATATATGACTTCAAATTCTGACACGGGCCATTAACATGGGCAGTACTCGGAGTCAAGGAACACGAAGTGTAAACCTACTACATGTCGTGTAGTCTAGTTTTACACAGACTAGATAGATGACATGGACCGTTTGCACGGGCAGTACTCGGGGTCAAGTAACACGGCGTGTCACCATACTACATGTCGTGTAACCAATATTACATGGCTTGAGCCAATTGCCTTCTGTGACTTTGTCTAGTTTTCTTAGGGTTCGTCCCCTTGGTCTTTCTCCTGAAGGTTCCTGGTATCATTTCCTACAAATAGGAGTATGATCCCTTTAGCAGGACTTCCTGAATGGTGTTGTTGGAATCCTCTCTATGAGACTTAGAGAAGGATCCTCTATTCATTCCTAGAACCCTAGTTAGAGTTCTTGGTATCGACGTGACCATCTTTACCCAGGCGTTGATCCTCTGCATAGCGGATTAGCTCATACTGAGTTTTCGGAATCAACCCAAGACTTGGATGTGATCCTCATCTGAGAATCATGTTCCCAATGTACATGTGGAGTTTTTTCTCCCATAATTATTACTTCATATCACTATCTTCAGACCTAGGAGTGTGTTCTCCTGGTTTCATGCTTAGCGGAATCCTCGACCTGGATATTAGTTGTGGTTTCACAATGGTCACTTGTGTATGAGTATATCTGGACATTCTTGTTATATGTTCTATAAACATATACTGTGTAGAGCTGAATGTACATTTCTTTTGTGGTATTTCCCTTTTTGAATTCCATTTTGGTTAAGGGGTGTCTTACTGAGTGTTGTTATACTCACCCCTTTACGGGCTTTGCCTGCACGTGTCGTGTATTGTGTAGAAGAGCGATCCTTTGATAGGATTCTAGGTGGACCAGGACCAGACGGTACTCAGTGAGATCAGACAGAGCGAGGTGTGTTCTTACGGCTATAGACTACAGTCCCAACACCTTTCTTTATAGGTTGTACATTGTTACGAACTCTCTTTTGGTTGGATTGTACTTTTGGCCTAGGGTTTTACGTTCATGTACTTTACATTCTTGTCATACTCTGTTGGTTGGTTTTTAGTGTATTCATGCATCTTTTCTTTTTATATGTTTTTACTTTTCAGCTTTGTGGGCTTGGATATGTGTGTGCATGTGTACAGGTTTATAGGAAATACCACCCATGTTAGTAGCAAGCCTACTCGGTGTTATGCACCAGCCCTTGGCCTAATAGAGGCGAGCTTGGGGAGTAGTGGCTCGGGCCCCACTAGGACGGGTCATGACATAGTGGTGTCAAAGGTTGTAGGATCTACCTTAGGACCGAGAGTCTGTGAGTTCGTTTGGCGAAACATTGTTAAGTGTTTCGAGTTTGGAATTCAGTCTAGGGACCCCAGTGTTGGTGCGGGTGGTCGATGTTGTCATGACCCGACCCAACGGGGCTCGAGCCGCGACTCCCCAAGCCCGCCTCCAATAGGCCAGGGGCTGGCGACCAGCACCGAGTAGGCTATCACACACATGGGAGGCATTAGCCTAAGGTACCTGTACACACGCACCCACAAACACCTCCATGCAACAGTGCAGAGATATAGAAAATGGAGAGTAAATACATGAATACAATCTATCCCAAACCAGAGTGCAACAGCAAAAGTACAAGGGAAAAATAGGGCCCACCAAAAGAAAACTACAAAGCGCGTCCAACCTGCTCTGAAGAAGGGGAACGCTGCCACAAACACCCGCCAGAAAGCTCCCTCGGCACATCTCCGGTAAACACACCGTTCAACTCGCTCACTAAGCTCCGCCTGCTCCGGGTCCTCCTGGGACTCCGTCAAAAGGCATGTGGTCTGCACAAGACACAAACATGTGCGGGCAAAGCCCGTGCAGGGGTGAGTATAAACATACTCAGTAGGCACCCCAAAAACCCAAAACCCAAGGGAGAAACTGAAAGGCAACAGTCCGCTCAACCCAGCCAGAGGGAACCCAGACGAGAGAGAAACTCCATCTCGTGACCATTCTCGGCTAAACACAACAAGTCATCTCAGCTCAGCTCAGGTGTATGCCCATACATACACCTTGAACAATCCAGATATACACAGCTCATGCCACAAATCCACAAGAGGTACCAACCTCATCACCAGCAACTGTCCACAACCAGGAGAGTACACCACGAACATTGTCATACCAGATGACACTCATCCGAGAGATACACTCCATCGGGATACTCGCAAACATCTCAGACGCTCACCCGAGAGACCACGCTCGTCGGATAGCATCACTGAGGAAACCTCACTGAAACAACATAACCACCAAACTCCTTGAATAGGGGATCGCCGCTAGGGTCTGCTAGGGGATAACAAGACCCACTCCGGTATACGTAGCTCACAGATAGGGGATCACTCCTAGGGTCCGCTGGGGGATACCGCGACCCGATCTGGCATACGACAGAAGCTCCACACTCAGATAGAGGATCATCGTCCATATAAAGATGGTCATGACGATACCAGAACCCTATCTGGTATAACTCGCGATGTATGGGATCGAACCGACGATGCCGCAACCCTACCGAAACCACGTGCTGAGTAAGGGATCGCATAACCAACGATACCGCAACCTTACCGACACCAAGCGCTAAGTAGGGGATCGTATAACCAACGATACCGCAACCCTACTATAAACCTCATGCTGAGTAGGGGATCGTATACTCGTTGATTCCACAACCCTACTGAGTACGGCCCACCGCGTAGGGGATCATATTTCTGATGACGCCACAAACCCTACGGGGTTAACCTGCTAGATAGGGGATCGCCGCCCGTGAATATGCGGTCACAGCGATACCAAGAACCCGATCTAGGGTAAAGATGCTAGACGATCCGCTCCGGGCCCACCAGAGGGATACCACAACTCTAACAGTTTAAACATCCAATCGAGAGGATCACAAACCCAAACGAAGGTTGTGATGCCACACGAACCCTCGTAGGAACGAACCAAGGTAGAACCATCAACCATTGTTGGTCCAAACATCGCTAACCCGAGCGACTCGCCGCAACGCCACACTGCGCACCTCCGAAGCCAAAACTGAGGCCACCATCGCGTTCCACGTGGAAAAACACGCAGGATAGGCTATTTACTCTCCTGAAACGGAGCACCGATAAAAAAAGGCACTATTCACCGTAGCTAGCTCATGCGGGGCCCACACAACGATCCCGAAACTCATCGAGCAGACCATACCACGACGATCCCCTCGGAAAAACAAGCGGAATCGACCACTCGCTCGTCCAAAACGGACACCCGGTGAAAAAGGTACTATTCACCGAAAGCCATCTTTGGTGGGGCCCAAGCCTGGATTCCGAAACTCATCGAACGGAACGCACCATTGCATTCCTCTTGGAAAAACACACAGGATCGACTATTCATCCGCCAAAAATCAGACTCCTGGTGCAAAAGTTGCGTTTCTCCACAAACGCCAAAATCTGGCCTCGTGGGGCCCGCACCCCATTCTCAGTCCCAACACCCGGAAACCATCTCAAAAGGTCCGTCGTACCATCAGGGTCTCAACGCCACTGACGGCACGTCAATCGGACGCTCCGGGTAGAAGTTACAACGGCCCGAATTCGTAAAATAATAAAATAATATTATTTTATACGACGTTTCTGACACTCGGGCCACGATCCCAAACCATAAAATTCTCAAAGTTAGCTCAAAAGGTCCGCCTCGACGTAAGAAGCACGTCACCGCAAACGGCTCGCAAATCGGAGTTACGGTTTGTGAGTTACGGGGGTTTAAAGAACCCCCGGAACAATCTGGCCGAACCACCGTAGGGTCGCCGGAATCCACCGTGCCGCCGCCGGACTCCGCCGTGCCGGAGCCGAAAACCACCGCGTCGCCGCCGCGTCACCGCGGAACTCGCCGGAATCCGCCATGGCCGCCGCGGGTCTCCTCGGAAAACCGGGTTTTTCGCCGGAAAACTTCCGGGAGCCACCGGGAGCACCCTGGTGCTCCAAATTCAGATCTGAAACATGTTTCGGAAAGCTTGGGACCCGAACTATACAAATATTATGAAAATTTGAAGAAACAAAACACAAAAACGGGATCCGGGATTTTCAAAACATAAAACGCCTTCCTCGCGGGTGAAACGCCGACGATCCGTGCTCCCAAAGCTTCCGTTGCACGATCCTGGAACGCCCGCCGTCGAAATCCGAGCTCGACGTCACCTTGATCGCGTGATTCGGCCGCCGATTCGCCGTTGTAAGGGGAGGAGAAGGAGGAGGAACTCCTCCTCTGCTTTACAGACGTCCAACAAGGGGGGGGGGTAGATATTTGTTTCCAACAAATATCTGCTTAACTCCCCGGCCCGACACGCCCCCGACCCCGCACCAGATGCGAACCAGGATAAGGTCCCCCCTAGGGTAAACGTGCCATTCTAAACGCAACGGCGGACTCAGATTTTCCATCTGAGACTCCGTTCAGAAGTTATTCAAGCCGACGCTCGCACACTAACTTTGCTACTTATTTACGAAAACGCCCCTGGTGGCGTTTCTCACCGCAGGCCCGCGTCCGTAAAGTTTACACCCCGCCTAGGGTAAACGGCACGTTCCGGACGCAATTGTGCCCTCAGATTCTCGTTCTGAGCTACCGTTTAGGAGATATCACACCCACCGCCACGTGCATAGTATAAAAATACTTAATATTTTTATAAAATTAATTCTGGGCACACCGGGACTCGGAATCGCACGCCGTCTTCGCGCCTAGCTCTGGAATTATTCGTAGAAATTTTCCAAAGTCTGACAGGGCCAAAAACCCGAGTCGCTACATCCTCCCCCCCTTAGAACATTTCGTCCCCGAAAAGCCCTAAGCACCAGGAAAGTGACTGGACTCTCAACTGGGTCTCCCACACCAGCGAGATCACCACCAACAACCACTCAGGGTCTTACCAACGCCCTGAACAAAACTCGAGCAAGCAAACAAAAGGAAAGAGTACCGCTAAACAGTGTCAGACAAACTACTGCAGTAAGTAGAAAAGACACAAGGCGTACCTCTATCCACCTGTGGTGCCTCTGGGTCGACTGCCTCCAGGGCATGCGGCTGTCCTCGCCCTCGGCCACCAGCTCCCTGAGCTTGGCGTGGACCACCTGGGGGTGGGGGTGGTGGCAACTGGTACTGCCTACCACCGCCTCCCACTGCACCAGCTCCGACGCCACGTCCAACGCCCTGCGGACCTCCTTGCTCGAGACGCTGCCTCTGCCAAGGCGTTCCATCGACTGGCTCCCTCTCAGCATCACGTCGGGTCGGACAATCTCTAGCAAGATGTCCCCGACCATCGCAAGCATAACACCGCCTCTCCTACGGCTGACCAAAACTGGCCTACGAGCCCTGGGAGCTCCGAGGCTCAGATCCCCCATGCTGGGGTCACCTCCTGAAACGTCGGCCACGTCCAGACCCCTGAGTCTGACGTCGGCTACTAGATGTCGATCCGACCGACGAAGTCTCATCTCTCGAGTGCCCAACACTAACAGGGGGAAACTGCTCAGCCAGAAAACTCTCCACCACCAACGCTCGCTCCAGCACTCCAGCATAGGTGGGCATGCACAAGGAAACCACACTTGCTCTGATGTCCCTGCGTAAGCCCTGCTCGAAGGTCTGAGCCCTAAAAAACGGGTCTCGAACCATATCCAGGGAGTAGCGCGACAAGTCTGTAAACCTCCCTGAGTACTCCGACATAGTCATGCTCTCCTGTCGAAGCTGCAGAAGCTCCTGGATCCGCACTGACCTCAGCGTCACCGAATAGAACTCCTCCCTGAAGAGCCGCTCAAACTCTGCCCACATGAGCGTCTCCTCGTCATGGGACTGCGTCACCAAACTCCACCATCGCTCGACAGAACTATGTAGAAGGCTCGCCGCTAGGACCACCATCTGATCTGGAGGTGTCCTCACTAGGCGGAAAACCCGGGTGACTACCTCAAGCCAGTCATCAACTGCCTGGGGGTCTGGATCACCCCAGAACCACAGAGGTCGCTGCCTCTGGAACTCGTGAAGCGCACTCAGCCTGCGCGCAACCTTGTCATGCACCGCCGACACAATCAGCTACTCGACAGGTGGTGGCTCAACCGGCAGACCACCTGGAGGTGCAACCTCAGAGCCTGCGCCCATCTCCACAGCCTCTACACGGGGCGGGTCATCAGCACAATCCTGCTGTGGAACCCTCGCTGGCTGTCATCGTGGAGGAATCCTGAAATACATTCAAGACGCACCACGATAAAAGAGTATATCTGGAGAGCTGACTCAAGAAGGACAAGGAAAACCCAAAAACTCAGTCCTATATGATGCATGTACCATTATGTCCCTGTGACCAGTGTACGAATGTCCCGAGTCGAAAGGCAGGTTATCAGAGTCCTAGTGTATGGATACGTCGGCCGCCGCACCAACACTGGAGTCCCTGTCCTGAAAGCCGAACTCAAAACATCCTAACACTACCGCTATGAAACCCCAACCAAGCTCACAGCTAGACCAGTTACGCTCTGAGATCCCAAAGGTGGAACCTCCTCTAATACCACTCTGTCACGACCCGACCCAACGGGGCTCGAGCCGCGACTCCCCAAGCCCACCTCCAATAGGCCAGGGGCTGGCGACCAGCGCTGAGTAGGCTATCACACACATGGGAGGCATTAGTCTAAGGTACCTGTACACACGCACCCACAAACACCTCCGTGCAACAGTGCAGAGATATAGAAACTGGA
Source organism: Viscum album (assembly GCA_963277665.1). Classification (NCBI taxonomy): domain Eukaryota; kingdom Viridiplantae; phylum Streptophyta; class Magnoliopsida; order Santalales; family Viscaceae; genus Viscum; species Viscum album. The sequence goes on along the minus strand of OY728151.1, from coordinate 652,629,247 downwards.
GAGTAAATGCATGCATACAATCTATCCCAAACCAGAGTGCAACAGCAAAAGTACAAGGGAAAAACAGGGCCCACCAAAAGAAAACTACAAAGCGCGTCCAACCTGCTCTGAATAAGGGGAACACTGCCACAAAACACCCACCAGAAAGCTCCCTCGGCACAGCTCCGGTAAACACCCCGGTCAACTCACTCATTAAGCTCCGCCTGCTCCGGGTCCTCCTGGGACTCCGTCAGAAGGCCTGTGGTCTGCACAAGACACAAAAATGTGTGTGCAAAGCCCGTGCAAGGGTGAGTATAAACATACTCAGTAGGCACCCCAAAAACCCAAAACCCAAGGGAGCAACTGAAAGGAAACAGTCCGCTCAACCCAGCCAGAGGGAACCCAGACGAGAGAGAAACTCCATCTCGTGACCATCCTCGGCTAAACACAATAAGTTAGCTCAGCTCAGCTCAGGTGTATGCCCATACATACACCTTGAACAATCCAGATATACACAGCTCACGCCACAAACCCACGAGAGGTACTGACCTCATCACCAGCAACTGTCCACAACCAGGAGAGTACACCACGAACACTGTCATACCAGATGACACTCATCCGAGAGATACACTCCATCGGGATACTCGCGAACATCTCAGACGTTCACCCGAGAGACCACGCTCGTCGGATAGCATCACTGAGGAATCCTCACTGAAACAACATAACCACCAAACTCCTCGGATAGGGGATCGCCGCTAGGGTCTGCTAGGGGATACCAAGACCCACTCCGGTATACGTAGTTCACAGATAGGGGATCACTCACAGGGTCCGCTGGGGGATACCGCGACCCGATCTGGCATACGACAGAAGCTCCACACTCAGATAGAGGATCATCGTCCATATAAAGACAGTCACGACGATACCGGAACCCTATCTGGTATAACTCGAGATGTAGGGGATCGAACCGACGATGCCGCAACCCTACCGAAACCACGCGCTGAGTAGGGGATCACATAACCAACGATACCGCAACCCTACCGACACCAAGCGCTTAGTAGGGGATCGTATAACCAACGATACCGCAACCCTACTATAAACCTCATGCTGAGAAGGGGATCATATACCCGACGATGCCACAACCCTACTGAGTACGGCCCACCGCGTAGGGGATCATATTGCTGATGATACCACAAACCCTACGGAGTTAACCTACTAGATAGGGGATCGCCGCCCGTGAATATGCGGTCACAGCGCGCGATACCAAGAACCCGATCCAGGGTAAAGATGCTAGAGGATCCGCTCCAGGCCCACCAGAGGGATACCACAACTCTAACAGTTTAACCATCCAATCGAGAGGATCACAAACCCAAACGAAGGTTGTGATGCCACACGAACTCTCGTAGGAACGAACCAAGGGAGAACCCTCAACCACTGCTAGTCCAAACATCGCTAACCCGAGCGAATCTCCACAACGCCACACTGCACACCTCCGAAGCCAAAACTGAGGAGACCATCGCATTCCACGCGGAAAAACACGCAGGATAGGCTGTTTACTCGCCCGAAACGGAGCACTGGTGAAAAGGCACTATTCACCGTAGGTAGCTCGTGCGGGGCCCACACAATGATCCCGAAACTCATCGAGCGGACCATACCACGACGATCCCCTCGGAAAAACAAGCGGAATCGACCACTCGCTCGTCCAAAACGGACACCCGGTGAAAAAGGTACTATTCACCGAAGGCCAGCTTGGGTGGGGCCCACGCCTGGATTCCGAAACTCATCGAACGGAATGCACCATTGTGTTCCTCTCGGAAAAACAAATAGGATCGACTATTCATCCGCCAAAATCGGACTCTTGGTGCAAAAGCTGCGTTTCTCCGCAAACGCCAAAATCCGGCCTCGTGGGGCCCGCACCCTGTTCTCAGTCCCAACACCCAGAAACCATCTCAAAAAGTCTATCGTACCATCAGGGTCTCAACGCCACTGACGGCACGTCAATCGGATGCTCCGGGTAGAAGTTACAACGGCCCGAAATCGTAAAATAATAAAATAATATTATTTTATACGACGTTTCTAACTCCCGGGCCACGATCCCGAACCATACAATTCTCAAAGTTTTCTCAAAAGGTCCTTCTCGACGTAAGGAGCACGTCACCGTAAACAGCTCGCAAATCGGAGTTACGGTTTTCGAGTTACGTGGGTTTAAAGAACCCCCGGAACAATCTGGCATGACCACCGCAGGGTCGCCGGAAACCACCGCGCCGCCACCGGACTCCGCCGTGCCGGAGCCGGAAACCACCGTGTCGCCGCCGCGCCGCCACGGAACTCGCCGGAATCCGCCGTGGCCGCCGCGGGTCTCGCCGGAAAATCGGGTTTTTCGCCGGAAAACTTCCGGGAGCCATCGGGAGCACCCCGGTGCTCCAAATTCAGATCCGAAACATGTTTCGGAAAGCTCGGGACCCGAACTATACAAATCTTATGAATATTTGAAGAAAAACAACACAAAAACGGGATCTGGGATTTTCAAAACTTAAAACGCCTACCTCGCGGGCGAAACGCCGACGATCCGCGCTCCCAAAGCTTCCGTTGCACGATCCTGGAACGCCCGCCGTCGAAATCCGAGCTCGACGGCACCTTGATCGCGCGATTCGGCCGCCGATTCGCCATCGGAAGGGGAGGAGAAGGAGGAGGAACTCCTCCTCTGCGTTACACACGTCCAACAAGGGGGGGGGGTAGATATTTGTTTCCAACAAATATCTGCTTAACTCCCCGGCCCGACATGCCCCCGACCCCGCACCAGATGCGAACCAGGATAAGGTCACCCCTAAGGTAAACACGCCATTCTGAACGCAACGGCGGACTCAGATTTTCCATCCGAGACTCCGTTCATAAGTTATTCAAGCCGACGCTCGCACACTAACTGTGCTACTTATTTACGAAAACGCCCCTGGTGGCGTTTCTCACCGCAGGCCCGCGCCCGTAATGTTTACACCCCGCCTAGGGTAAACGGCACGTTCCGGACGCAACCGTGCCCTCAAATTCCCGTTCTGAGCTACCGTTTAGGAGATATCACACCCCCTGACACGTGCATAGTATAAAAATACTTAATATTTTTATAAAATTAATTCCGGGCACACCGGGCCTCAGAATCGCACGCCATCTTCGGGCCTAGATCTGGAATTATTCGTAGAAATATTCCAAAGTCTGACAGGGCCAAAATCCCGAGTTTCTACAGATGTATCCATACCCCATGACTCTGATAACTTTATTTTCAACTCATAACATGAAAACACTAGTTGCAACGAGAAATAATGGTACATTCATCATATAGGAATGTGTTGTTGATTCCATGAACTTCTTGAGTCATCTCTCCAGATATACTCACTAACTGAGATACATCTTGTTTCATTACAAGATGCCTCCATGACGTGCACTCTCTAGGATCCAGCATCTCGATCACGAGGATGACCCCCTCAGTGGTGAAGCCTCGATACAAGGACCAAATCCCCCAATTTTACCTTCCGGTGGTGTGCCAGTCATCCCGCCACCTTTGGAGTAGTGTTTAGTGCCTGATGTACAAGTGGAATAGGAGCGCAGGCTGAGCGCACTCCACGAGTTTCAGAAACAAAGACCCCTCATGTATCGAGGCAAGCCTGACCCTCAGGCATTAGAGGACTGGCTTGAGGCAGTGACCAGAGTCTTCCGTTTGGTCAGGACACCAACAGACCAGATGATGATCCTAGCAGCGAGCCTTCTACAGGGCTCGGCAGGGCGATGGTGGAGTTTGGTTATCCAGACCCACGACATGGTGACTCTTTCTTGGTCGGAGTTTGAGCATCTCTTCAAAGAGGAGTTTTCATCGATTACCCTGAGAGCAGTACGTATATAAGAGCTTCTTCATCTCTAGCATGGAACCATGAAGGTGGCTTACTATTCATCGAGGTTTACCGACCTCTCGCAGTACTCGATGGATATGGTCTGAGATCAGTACTTCAGAGCTTGGACTTTTGAGCGGGGCTTGCGTAGAGATATCTGAGCTAGCATCATCCCTATGAGCATTCCAACTCATGCAGTGGTGCTCGAGCGGGATTTAGTGGTTCAGAGCTTCTCGGCAAAGTATAGAAAGCCGAAAGTTTTCAGTAGTGATCCAGTTGGGGCAGAGACCTCGATGGCAGGGAGCCGATGTCAGGGACGCAGGCATGGGAGACATTTTTAGAGGAGATCACAAGATAGGGGATCTGCCGTACAGGGTTCACAGGGTGCATCCAGCCATCCTCGAGAGAGACGATGCTACTCATGTCATGACAAGGGATATCTCACTCGGGATATTCCGACCCAACGTACTATTGACACAGGAGAAGTGGATGGACCACCGAGGTAGAGACAACGTGTGGAGCAGACCAATCTGTGGGGCGGTAGATGCGGTAGAGGAGCTGGAAGAGTAGCTGGAGGTGGTCGGCGTTTTGACCCTTTACCTCCACCACCCCCAAGAGGCCCACCCCAGGCTCAGGGAGCTGGTGGACAGAGGCAGGGATAGCTGTAGGTGGCAGACACTTATGACCCAGGTACTCCTGGAATGATTAGAGGTACAATATGTGTATTTTCTACATTGGATATCATACTGATAGACACATGTGTTAGTAATTCCCTTCTGGCTACTTATATTGTTTGAGACCTTGAGATTCTAGTTGAGCCATTGAGTCGACCCTTACGCTTAGAAACACCGACTGGAGAAGATTCATAGATCACACACCTATATAAACAGTGTGACCTGACCCTTGGAGGTTAGAGTTTCGGTTAGAACCTCTTGATGGTAGCATCGAGGCCATACGATGTCATTCTTGGAATGGATTGGATATCCATAGTTCATGCCCTGATCTACTATTTTAGGCGAAGGGTGTGGTGTGTCTACAGTGATGGGACGCGGTTCTCTTTTGTCGGTGAATGAGAGACCCAGGCAGTGAAGGATGGAGTTGTGCATAGGAAGGTGCAACCGATATCCAATCAGTTGGCTAGAGAATCCCTTGGCGCAGAAGATGTTACGAGTTTCCATTTTCCAGCAGCAGTGGCTGAGTACGAGGACGTCTTTCTGGAGGAAGTACCTGGGCTACCTCCCCATTGGGAGATAGATATCTGCATTGAGTTGCAACCTGGGAAGACACCGATATCAGCATCAGCATATCATATGGCTCCTGTAGAGCTTCATGAGCTAAGGATGTAGCTGGAAGACATGCAGAATAATGGCTTCGTGAGACCTAGTGTTTCACCCTGGGTGGCCATAGTGCTATTTTCTAAGAAGTGAGATGGGAGCTTGAGGCTATGTGTGGATTTCCGGCCCTTGAATTAGGTGACCATGAAGAACTAGGATCAACAACTGAGCATCGATGTCCTCTTCAACCTGCAGAGAGGGGAACGATGGTTCTCAAAGGTTGATCTACAATCATGTTATGACCAGTTGTGAGTACGGGATGTAGATGTACCAAAGACGGCTTTTAGATGTCACTACGGTCACTATGAGTACTTGTTTATGCCATTCGGTGTGACGAATGCCCCGACAGTGTTTATGGGACTCATGAACCATATCATTCATCCCTATCTAGATCGTTTTGTAGTGGTCTTCATTGATGATATCCTTGTGTACTCTACGTCCAAGGAGGAGCACGCAAGACACCTAAGGATGGTTCTGGACACACTCCGAGAGTACCAGTTGTATGGGAAACTCTTGAAGTGCCAGTTCTTGACACAGGAGGTCCACTTTCTAGGACATGTTATCTCAGCAGATGGTGTAGCAGTGGACCTAGCCATGGTGGAGGTAGTACTAGCATGGGAGCCTCCCTCGAGTGTGACGGAGGTGCAGAGTTTCCTTAGGTTGGCAGGCTACTATCGAAGATTCATTATTGATTTCTACAGGATTTCAGCAACCGTGACATCTTTGACCTGAAAAGGGTATCATTTTGTGTGGACCGAGAGATGCCAGCAGGATTTCCAGTAGTTGAGGTAGAGTCTGACGAGAGCCCTGATCTTGAGACTACCAGAATAGGGTGTCGAGTACGTAGTGTTCTGCGACGCATCAGGAACCAGTCTTGGTTGATGATGCAATGGAATGTGGTGATTGCCTATGGCTAATGCCAGTTGAGGCCCCATGAGCAGAACTATGCGACCCATGATCATGAGTGGGCAGTGGTAGTCTTCGCGTTGAAAATGTGGCAGCACTACCTGATGGGCATGCGATTTATCATCTACACTGATAAGAAGAGTCTCAGATATATCTTGTCTCAGAAGGATCTACATTTGAGACAGAGGTGGTGGCTTGAGATTCTCAAAGATTATGACTTTGAGATCGGTCATACTCTTGGGAAGGGGAACGTTGTGGTAGATACTCTCAGTAAAAAATCCAGTTCGTAGTTAATGGATGAGGCGACGAGGTAGCTGGCCTCCTTAAATTTATCCTTCGTGGATAGAGATAAGAGAGATTACCTTGAATCAATGGTTGTTACCCCTCCACTCTTACAGCGAGTCAGGGAAGCACAGCTTGAGGACGCTAGCAGTGAGACTCTAGGTGCTCAGATATCCGCAGGTGATGCTACCGATGGATATTTAGCAGGTGGGGAGCATGTTGTTCGTTTCAGAGGGCGCCCGGTAGTACTAGTGATGTTTCAAGAGGAGGTTCTGAGGGAGTTCTATACATCCACTTTGGCGGCGCACCCAAGCATCGAAAAGATGTATCAATCAGTTCTGGTTGCTAGGAATGAAGAAGAGTGTGGCAGAGTTTGTTTGACGATGCCTTACTTGTCAGCAAGTAAAGGCTGAGAACTTGGTACTAGCGGGTTTGACTCATCACCTTGAGGTTCTAGAGTGGAAGTGGGATGGGATAAAAATGGACATCGTGATGGGTTTACCATGTACGTCTAGGGGACACGATGCCATCTGGGTGATCGTTGATCGACTCACCAAGTCGGTCCACTTCCAAGCCATACAAGATTAGAGTTTAGTAGAGATCTTGGGAAGCCTCTACATGCAAGAGAATTTTTGACTTCATGGAGTGCCATCCGCAATCATCTCAAATCGTGAAGATTGATTGACATGATAGTTGTGAAAGGGAATGCAGGAAGCTTTTGGGACTCGGTTATGCTTGAGCACAGTGTTCCATCCTCAGACTGATGGTCAGACGGAGTGGACCATCCAGGTTATGGAGGATATGCTATGAGCTTTCAAACATGACTTCGGTTGTATATGGGAGGATCACTTACCACTGGTTGAATTATCTTATAAAAAAATTTATAATTCCACTATTGTTATGGAACCATTCAAGGCTATGTACGGGCAACCTTGCAGGTCACCAGATTGCTGGACTGACCCACGAGAGTCAGCACCCATGGGACCAAAGATGGTGAGAGCTACTATAGAGAAGGTGAAGGTCATCTAGGAGTGGATGAAGACTGCAGAGAGTTGTAAAAAGTTTTATGCTGACAGGAGGCAGAGGCCCTTGGAGTTCGAGGAAAGAGAACATGTGTTCCTTCAGGTCTCACCTCGACGAGTATTGCGGGGATTTGGTCGAGGTTGCAAGCTATCTCTGAGGTTCGTTGTCCCTTTTCAGATTCTGAGTAGAGTTGGAGAGGTGGCATGTCGCTTGGCTCTACCTTATCAGATGGACCGGTTACACAACGTCTTCTATGTGTAGAAGCTACAGAGGTACATGCATGATACATCCATGTCATCGACTGGGGTGAGCTGTACATTGATGATGGAGTGACCTTTGCTGAGTACCCAGTGGAAATCGAGGATCGGCAGGAGAAGATCCTTCGGGTGCGAGCTATTCCCTTGTTGCGTGTCTGGTGGTAGCACATAAATCTCTAGGAGGGCACTTGGGAGTGGGAGGCTCCGATTCATGTTCAATACCCACATCTTTTTTATTAGCCTTTGTTTTGGATTTTCGGGGATCTAAAAGCCCTAAAGTGGGTGTGATGTAATGTCTCATATTTTTCCATAGTTTATTTTTTAAAAATATGTGGGAATTATTTTGAGACCAGTCTCTGAGATGGCGTGTAGTTCCAGGGGCCCGTTGAGCCCGGAAAAACTGTTTGAATTTTATTAAATAATTAAATAACGTGCACGTGTGGTTTCCATGAAAAAGTGTAATAACTCCTAAATGGCCTCTTGGATCAGAAAACTGAGGGCGCCATTATGTTCAGAGTATATATTTTACCTTAGGCGAGTCCTAACATCAGTCAGCGCAGGTCGGTGGTGAAATATAGTTTTTGGATGTAATAGAAATAAAATATTAAATTAAAATATTTTATTCTGTAGCAAAATCTTTTTAAATCTGTTTTAGAGGATATATTTTATCCCTTTCAAGTAAATTCTTGCATGGGGTTCCAGGGTAACAATCCTCATAACCTCGAAACCCTTCGCGGCTCTGGAGGCTATGGAGAAAACCACTAAACGCGGCGACGACGTTCTTGACTATTTTCACCAATGGCGATGACATGACAACCTGATCTTCACCAAAAAATGACACAGATCTATGTAGGTTGCTTTTTTTAATTTTACTTTCCCCATTCTTGATTCATACGATGAACGCGGACTAATCTACGAACCAATTAGCCCGTGGATCGATCGTTTTGTAGGCAGATGTGATTTGTGGTTTTAGCGGGAAATCAAATACTCGAGATTATATTCTGTTGATTTTTTGTGGTTATGATCTAACAGCGATGAACTCAGATCATCAAGAACAACGATCGAGGTTTGTCCCTCTTGTTTTATTATTTGTATTTTTTTCTCCCACGCATTCTTTGTTGTATTTTATGCGTTCTTGGATGAAATCGATCATTGCACAATCGTTTGTTGGCGCAATGATCCTATATTATCGATCCAACCCCAGTGCGATGTCATAGAGGTGTGAATCTGATTTCGGCTGGTGATTCGGAGCGGATCGAGAGATATGATTTTCAGGCGTTTTTCATCGGATGGATCGTTCGAGGTTTATGATTCAATTTAAGGATTGAAAACACCCATTACGGTGTTCAAATGATGAAACGAACCAACCCCTATAGTATCGGGATGAACAGATGAGAAACCATGGATCCAGAGGATCATCCGCAGCGTGAGGAGGAAGATGGTGTTTCTGGAAAAATTCTGACTACACAATGTGTAGTATCGGATACACGGTGTGTGTTCGTCAGTGGTTTACCTGGCATGTACTCCGGGAGTACACGAACACGAGTAGGATACATGGCCAAGGGCACGCTGTGTATACCCTTCCCCGTCCATACCCAGCCAAATACTTGGGATACCCCCTATACTAGTACCCGGGCAGGCGACACGGACACATACACCATGTACGGGCACACGGCCAGAGTACACGAGTGTTTTTCCAGTTGGCAGGAAACGACGTGTACATAAACTTACATGCCGTGTATATGATTTCATATAATACTTCGACTTCAGACACTGGATGTTTACATGGGCAGTAATCGGAGTCAAGGAACATGTCATGTAAGCCTACTACATTCCATGTAGTCTAGTTTTACATAGACTGGACGGATGACACGGGCTGTTTACACAGGAAAAACCAGGGGTCAAGGAACACGATGTGTAACCATATTACACGCCGTGTAACCAATATTACATGGCTTGAGCCAGTTTCCTTTTGTGACTTGGGATAGTTTCCTTAGGGTTCGTCCCCTTGGTCTTTCTCCTGAAGGTTCTCAGAATCATTTCCTACATATAGGAGTACGATCCCATCAGCAGGACTTCCTGAATAGAGTTGTTGGAATCCCCTCTGTGAGACTTAGATCCGGATCCTCTATTCATTCCTAGAATCATATGTAGAGTTCTTAGTATCGACGTGACCAAATTTACCTGGGCGCTGATCCCCTGCATAGCGTATTTGCTCCGACATAGTTGTCGGAATCACCGCACGACTTGGTTGTGATCCTCATTTGAGCATCATGTTCCCAATGTACTTGTGGAGTGTGTTCTCCCAGAATGAGTACTTTGTATCTCTCTCTTCATACCTAGGTGTGTGTTCTCCCGGTTCCATGCTTAGTGTAATATTCGAGCTGGATCTTAGTGGTGGTTTCGCAATGGTTGCTTGTGTATGAGTATATCTGGACATTCTTGTTATATGTTCCGTAAACATATACTGTGTAGTGTTGACTGTACCTTTCGTTTGTGATATTTCCCTTGTTGTATTCCTTTGAGGTTTCAAGGTGTCCTACTGGGTATTGTTATACTCTCCCCTGCACTGGCTTTTCATGCACATGTCATGTCTTGTGCAGATGAGCGAGCCTTTGACATGATTCTAGGGGGACTATGACCAGACAGTACTCAGTGAGAGCAGACAGGCCGAGGTGTGTTCCTACCGTTACAGACTACAGTCCCAGCACCTTTCTCTATAGGTTGGACTTTGTTATGTACTCTCTTTTGGTGGGCTTGTAATGTTTTCCCAAGGTTTTACTTTCATTTACTTTACTTTCCTGTTGTACTATGTTGTTTGGGTTTTAGTGTATGCATGCATCTTTTCCCTTTAGTAGTTTTTACTTTTCAGATTTGTGGCCTTGAAGATCTGTGTGCATGTGTACAAGTTTATAGGCAATGCCTCCCATGTTAGTAGCACGCCTACTCGGTGCAAGTCACCAGCCCCTGGCCTATTGGAGGCGGTCTTGGGGAGTTGCAGCTCGGACCCCACTGGGACTGGTTGTGACAAATTTCTTATATTCATGAAGTTGTTACCTGATTTTTTTCTAAATGAGGCTGAATATTTACCCCTAAAATGTGATATCGAGTTTGACATCATGTTATATCTTATAGATTATCCAATATAATTAATCCTTATCAGATTACACTTTCTAAGAAACACAGTTGAAGATATAAGACATTGACATAATTCATAAGATAATTATATGAACCAAAATGTTATTGTGGGTAAATCATATGAGGTTATTCCAGAAGGTGTATGGTTTTTAATATATTTTTTATAGAAAAAAATGGTTTACTCATGTGACTGTCATGAACCAATACCCGAAAAAATGGAATGATAATCATTTTGACCAATTGAATACTGTGAGAAGTTATTAAAATATTGATATCAAGGTCATTTATAACCATATGATGTTCATGGTGGATTACATAACAAATATCACTTTTTTATATTGATATAGTAACATTTAATTCTTTTTCAAATAGTTTAGTTCCAAGAATTCCCATGATGTGTCCATGTGAGTAATGATATTTTTATTTCATGATTTATTAAATCGTGAAATGCCCTTATTCCTCAATGAAATAAATATATACACAAATGTAATGGAGGAATAAAATATGAAACTTATGGTTGTTCTATATGTCTTTAAATCCCTTAAAAATTATTATAGTATATCACATGGTATGTTTTTTCTGTTTGAATTTCAATTCCTTATAAATGCATTTTCCGAGTAGTGAGTGATGTTTGATCCAAAAAATATTTAGGCAGTTTTTTCTTTGGATATACTAAGAACATTGAAATGTTTTATATTTTACACTATCTTGTATGATGTTATCATATTCTCATGTATTAATTGACATGGTTTGATGTCTTATAGATTGAACTGGTCATGAAGTACCATGGTTTTTTTTAAACACATAAATGTTACGAAAATTATGATAACCTGAAGAGGTACTATATTATTTTCATATCCTTTAACATACATAAGAATTAGTTATGTAATATTTTATTTGTGATTATTGACATGTTATATTTTCTTTTTTACAGATAAATCATAAAGAAGTGATATAATATTGGTTCTAAATGTTTCATCCCAAATAGTGTAATAATTGCACCCATGATGTTAAGCAATAAAATGTGGTTATTTATGAAGACATGGTTAAATTTTTAATTTCTTATAACATTGGTGTATTTATAAATAATATGATCATATGTTATGAATATAATTAGATGGATTTGAATCTATAGTAATGGAAGTGGATAATTTTTTTCTAGGAAAATGAAATTGAAGACTCAAACATCCCCTGGAAGAGGAACATAGTTGAAGATGCTCCAAGAATGTTTTCATGGGTATATGCTTTTGAAGAACATGAATATTTTTTATTGGTATATATTATCTCATAGTGATGTATCATTCATTATAATATTTTACTAGTGCACTTTTAATGTTTCAGAAGACTATATAAACCTCCATGGTAAAACATGTGGGTGAGTATTAATGGGGAGGCATGCAGATGGAGTTAATATGGGATATCGTTTTCTAGGATGATGCTTTATAGGGTTGGATAGAGGGTAAATGAAATCTAATAAGTTTTTAGGGGGACTTTTGTTCCATCAATTATGCCTAATGGGATTCTTAATGTGTTCCTTTTCTAAGTGGGGATAGTGCATCCTAGTGTCTCAATGGTGTATTATGGATATAGGGGTAATAATTTGTGGCTATATATGAGGTACTGATTGATAATGTACATAATTTTTTTCATAGTATTTTTTTAGGTGAATGTACAACAGAACATTCCAAGAGGATTACTATGACTATTGGATGATCCAAATTTGAAATTAGAGGACATATTGATGGCCTTCATTACATGTTTTCACCAAGTTCATTAAGGATGTAATGTTTTATTGGTGATTAGAAACAATTTTACTAAATCAACCTACTTCTTAATTACTGTATTTAATGTTTTGAGGAGGTTGTCGAGGGGTTATACGTGGATGAGGAAATCAAACTTCATGGGGTGAATTCGACTACCATATTTTACCTTGATCCTTGTTTTTTCTCAAGATTAACAAAATAATAGATCCTAGTTGATCCTTGAATATTTTTTCCTTTCATCATTATATTTTTATATAAAGTGGGTAATTTATATACTAGAAAATCTATTGCAATCATTCAATCAACATTTCAGTAGAATAGGGATGAAGCATTATCCCTTGGTTAAGTTAACATATAACAATATCTTTAACTCTCTAAATTATATGACTTTGTTTGAATACTTTTTTGGAAAGCCTTATTCTACTATATTCTGTTGTATTGAGTTGGGGGTGTTAATAACCATTGAATTATATGTATAATAGAAGATGGAATATATGATTTAGATGGTTTTAGATAGAATGAATGTGGCTGTGAACTATGAGAGGTCATGAGTGAAATAGAGGATTAGATAGTTAGAATTCAATATTGGGGGACACATGTCCGTTAAATATTCCACTAATAAATTTTATCTGATATTTGTATGAGGGACTAATTTCCCTCCCTAGTATATTGTTCAGTTTGGTTTTTTGTGTGTTGGAAAGGTGGAATATCATTTACTTGTTCCTTTATAATTTACTATGATTCTTGATGTCTTACATAATTCACAACATATTCATTATATAATTGTTTACTCTAATTTAATAAATTATAGTGAGAGGGATATGTAGGATGAAATAAAATTATATATTAACAAATTTTAATCCAAGAATATCAAGGGATGGTTTTGTGAAATCCCTTCCCATGATTTATATTTTGTGGAGGCATTGTGGTATATAATGGAGTACCTACAAATTTGTGTCAAAGATTCAAGAAATGTATCCCAAGATATTTTTTTCATTTTCTATATTATTCTTGAAATAATTTTTTATTGTATTGATTTATTTTTAACAATTAATGGTGTTAAAAATAAAATTATAATTACTTATTTCATATTTTTATTTTATTGTTAAACAACCTCATTTAAGAGTTATGTCTTCTAGAGTTCATGGTATGTGATGTATGCAGATTTACTACATTGTTTTTATGATCGATAATGAGAATTGGTTTAGATGTAAACAATATAATTAATTAGATGTCATCAATCATTTTATTTGTGTTATTTGGGTTTTGGAATAATCAAATGGGATATTTAAGATTTTTTGGGGGGATAGAGATGGGGTTGGACAATTGGGGGCAACCAATACCATAAAGGTATACACGGAACTCTATATTTTAGATATTTTTCTATGGTTGAGGTGTTTTTGCAGGATTTTTATAGTTCCCTAATATTTGGTGATAAATTATCCACCACGGATTCCAAAACACATATGATGTATTGAATATTACATGATGATTTCCCCGTTGAGAAACAATAGAAGTGTCAATGGGATAGTCAAGGTTGTTGTGTTTTTAGAATTATTAGAAGATTTGTTGAATTAAATGGTTTTCACAATGATATTTTGGTGTTAATAGAGATTAGTTTGGTACATTGGATGTTTCAATGTGGGAAATGGGAACCACTAAAAAACATTGTGTTGGGTGCGTTGGAATTCAAGGTTAATATGAGTTAGAAAGCCTAAAATGGATGGGTATTTAATGACACAAATTCCCAATACATGGAAATCTTATTTACCAAGAACGCTATGAGTGTAATTGGACTCACCTTGACATGGTGGAGGGTGGTTAGTTGTCAACTATTATTAAAAGTATTAACCAACCTATTCTGGTCTTAGACTCATCATTTGCAACCCAGTCAGTCCTAGATTCTCTACTTTCCCTACAATCACATTTATTTAAGTATATAACCTCTTATTTAATTAGGTTCTATCATCCTTTATTCAAGGTATTTAATTCTCCCATATCTAAAAATCACCATGTATTTTATTATTCTTCTAAATTTTCATGTAGAGTTTCTCCCAATTTGTATTTAGTTTACAGTTTAATTTAGTGGCGGGTTTCTGTGGTTTGGTCTCATGGTGGTTCTATTTATGTTTGGTGGTGTTTTATCTTGAATTTATCCATTATTATAAGTTTATTACTATATATCCTTATCATGGTAAGGGATATATGAAATGTCCCTTATTTTATATTTTTTAAGTTGGCAGCTTTTTTTATTTTTGTATAGGTAAGATTATATTTAATTTTTTATAAAGATTCAATCTAAAGTATAATTGGGTGGATTGTATGGTTTGATTTTGTTATTTATGGTACACAACATTAAAAATATTATATTGTCCTACATAAAAATTTAATGTATTATTATCAATAAGTTAGAGATAATGAATTACATAGATATAAATTTGTAAAGGAAATATTATCATTCTTTTTTTAAATTTGTATTAACATGAAACCAAAAAGATATATTGTTGATTCAATTTTTTATTTATTTATATTTTATTTCCACTAGGATGTGTTCAAAAAAATTAAAATATTAATTGACATGTAGATCATTGAATTGGGTTGGAAAACCCAAAAACATGTGAATATTGGATAATGATATTAGTTTTTGTTCCCTAAAATTATGTCACCATTCACTACATCAATGAATTTAAAATAATATATTATTTGAAATTATGAAGACTGTTGTTAAATATTTTTTAATCAATTATAATAATTTTTATAAATAAAATAATCATATGATCTATAACACTATAAGATTTTATGGAATTTATCTTCTTAAATAAATTCAATTTCGTCGATATTTTATGTTTCCCAACCAAATTGTGATAGACAACTAAATTTTAACATGATCATTTGAATGGTGATGAAAGCGTTATAAATAGTAATGTGACAATTAGAATTATAACCTTACTAATGAATCATAAATTAATTTTTGGTATTTCATAAATGACAATATGATATATTAATATCATGGAATATGTAAATAAATGTGTTGACAATGATACATTAAGTGTTGGAATTTTTTTGAAAGGTAAATGTTTATTTACACATTCACAATTAATAAAATTTAAAATAGAAAGTATATTTTCATAAAATATATTCAAAAATTAATAATTTTTCCTTATTATTATAAGATAATTTTATTATAGAATAATTAATTTTTCAAACTATCATAAAAATAATTGACATATTAAAATTGGTGTTTTTTAATATTTGATGAATTTCATAAAAATTGAAAATTATAATGTTATGAAAATTATTTTCATAAAATAAAATACATTTTTGAATTCTAACTTTAAAAAAACAAAATTGGTTAAATTATATTATTTTTAAAAAAATATTATATTTTTTGGTAATTAATGAAATATTTTAATTTACAGTACTAGATAAATACCTGGATTATTGAGACATGGATTATGTATGGATGATGTAATAATGATTAGATAAAATATAAATGAACTATTTACTATACATTTTCATAAGAGTCTTCACAATTGATAGTCTTGATCCAAAATAATAAACGAATGAATAAAACAAAAATAAACCTCTCTCCCGCTATAAGTACCACCTAGTACCAACCCTAATCCCAAATTTTGATCATTTAATATTTCATATATTTTTCTT
Organism: Viscum album; assembly: GCA_963277665.1. Taxonomy (NCBI): domain Eukaryota; kingdom Viridiplantae; phylum Streptophyta; class Magnoliopsida; order Santalales; family Viscaceae; genus Viscum; species Viscum album. The sequence continues at coordinate 652,613,027 of OY728151.1, read as the reverse complement.
AATTACTCTCCCAAACAACTTTTCCATGTCCTGGTCTTTCTAGAATCACCAAAATACCAATCTCATTCTCTTTAAGGAGGTTCTCAAGGAGGAGCCACTCAAGAGGTAAAAACGCCTCTCTCTATTTTAATGTATTATAATACCCTTTAATCCCTTGTCCAAAGTATCATTTTAAATATAGTATCATATATGTACTATAATTTTATTATTTTAATGGTACATCTACCATCAATTCAATTCTCCCCCTTTATGTTCTAAAAATGAAATCATCATCTGAGAAGCATGGATTCACCACCTTTATTGACAATGAATTTTTATTTTATAATATTGTTTACAAGGACGGTCATAAACCAATTATAATGGATTAAAAATATTTTAAAATTTTTATTAAAAATTATTTATTGTTATGGAACTAGTATATATATGTAATAATAATTAATAAAAAAATTATTTTCTAACTATTGAAAAAAGGATAAGATTATATAAACTGTTACGATTAATATTTTATCTAATGAATAATCATTATATATTGAAAAATGGTATATAAATATATTTTATAATTTTTCATTAATAATATAAAACACAATTCTAGATTTTTATTCATATTTTACACGATCATTCACACATATATACAAGTGAACCAATCTTGAAAACCAGGGAAAAAATATATCTAGAACGACAGAATTTAATATTATATCTCATAAAACCCCATAAATGAACATTATAAATGATAATAAAATTATTAAATGACCAAAATGGTATTAATAAAATTATAATTTATTTTAATTTTATTATCCCAGACATAATGTGATTGTGCTTAACACTTTCCAGAATATGTAATGTGGTTCTCTCTGAACCCCCATTTTTCCATTGGGATATTATTTATATCTATTTCACCCAATTTAACTCTTAATAAATATAATTTAATCCTCATAAATTTTTTTTTGTTAGTCTAAAACAATTTTTCTATATCAATAGTTCTTTCGTTGATGAGAAAATACATGCCTTATAAGTTTTCCCTCTGAATTTATCCCAATAAGGATGACTGATTAAATTGAATTTCCTAATGTTTTTACCAGTTTCAATTAAACTCCTAATAAGTATTAACCTACAAATATTTCACTAAAACTCTATTTTTATCATGAAAAACATTCAAACATCATTTCTAGTTTTTGCAACAAATTATACCTTATTTTATTTTAATGTTACTTTAATATTTTCCATTAAAATGTACTAGAGTGGCTTCATTTATATGGTTTTGTAAACACGATTATTAGTTGTTTTCACTTCAATTGGACATCCATTATCATGATATATATATATTATACCCTATGAATATTGAATTATGATTTAAATCCATTATATTATTTACACCGTTATGATATTTTCATTGGTCATGTCTTATTGAACAGTTACTCTTTATGCGTAGTTTATGTAAATTTCCCTTTAATTTATAATAATAATTCATTGAATATTTGAAAAAATATCCATATTTCCAATATCTTGGATATGATTTCTATCTATTTTGTATGACATTTTTATATATATTGTTTTCATTGAATTTTGTATACATTGGTGAAATATCTAAAAAGGATGTTTTATACTCAATATATATATTTTGATAACTCATTTTGTTCGTGAAATAAATCAATGTATAGAGAATGATTTAAAAATTATATGATGGGTGGGGGACTATAGATATCCCATCGATACATCCATAGGTCTCATGAGAGAAAATAGATGGTGGAAAACCCTTTATGATTGAGTCCAAACAGATCCTGATGAGGTTTTACCAATAGACATAAATCACCTTGATTGTATAATTGTTCTTACGCAATATACATGAATTCCAATGATTAATAGTTTTCTTAATTCTATATCCAATCAATATTTTACATGATATTTTCACTATGATAAAATATATGGATTCATTTTCATTATTAGTTTATAGAAGGAATGCATTTTTTTAGTAATTTACAATGTCATAATTCTTTTTTTGTATTGACTTTTTTCATTCATTATAGATTCATGTAACCCTTACATAGAGTATGAGATCTCTATTTTATTTTTTCCCTTGGGATATGAAGATTAAAACACAGAATAAGATTATGGGAATGGTTTTATTTTAATTTATTATGTTCAATGTTTAATTACCAATGTATTAAGGTATCCATATATGCATATAGTAACTAAAGACAATTAATCCGATCTATAATTAGTGATGTGATCTATTGTATCTATTGATTTATAATAAAATATCCACCAACATTGAGCTGTTGGGGTCATGGTTGTAACTATTTTTATTATAGCCATATTTATCAAACACCTTCATAAATATATTTCATGTAAACATAAGATTTATAGTAATTTAATATAGTGATTTTTTTCTCAAAACACTTGATAATTGTAGAATAAAATAGTGTGTGCCATTGTTTAGTAATATCACATAATAAAAGAAAGGTAATCAATACATATGGACAACATAGGGATTACTCAATTGAGTATGTCAACACATTTAGTTTGGATGTTGGGAGTATCATGACTGTAGTGGGAAATCATTTTCAGGTTAGGATTAATAACCATATTACACATATTATGGATTATTTATTGTGGTAGAAGAACCCATATTTTAGAGGGACTACTAATTTAGTGGTAGTTCTATAGTGGAACAACTCCCTTAAAAATAGTATCATGCATTGGGTTGTAAAGAAAATGAAAAGTTAGTCCTTAACATATATTTTCTAAAGGGAGATGTTGATCAATAGTTGTTGTTGATCCAGAATACGAAGGAAGAAGATGATGTGGAACACATGGAGTTGAAATCCACTAATGAAACATTATTTGATAAATATTTCTTTCATGAGAAATGATTTTAAATGAATATAAATTTACGTAATAAAAAAGTTAATAAATTTGTGTTTCAGAGTATTCGGATGGCTTCACAAAACGGTCCATATTTTATCCATACTGAATATGTGTTTCGAAAAACATGATTGACATTTTCATTCAATGTTTTAATCCAAGACATTGAATGTCACTAGCTTCTCAAAAATATTAATCATATAATTAATTTTTTTTATGCTCCATTGTAATAGAGAAGGAATTTTATATATCCTATATATATAAGTGAAATCAAGATAATATGAGGACTTCAAATAACTATAAAAAAGGAGAATCATCATAGAAGAATATGGGAACAAATAAATTATTGATTATGATAAATTTTTGAAAGAATAATCTTGAGATAAGCTTTAAAGTCATGGGATTTTGTAATAAGAGTGTAAATAGGGTCCTCAGGCTTCTGAATGAAATGGGAATTACCAAATAAATGTTGTTCAATGTGTCTACTATAACAAGAGTCTCGGTATTCTACAACAGATGATACCATGGGATGATATCCAAGCTTATTCCATCACAATAGTTTATGTATAAGTACCCAATGATGTATAGGTAGGTATTATAATCCTCTATTCAAATTTATAAATTGATTTATTTGATTAGGGATCATTATATTCTTTTATATCTGACCAATGTGAAAAAATAGATATTTATAATTTTATTTAATAATTTAATTGTCAATAAAAACCCCAAAGGTAAGTGTCATTAAAACAAAACTGTGTCAGGTAGAACTAATTATTAGAAATAAATGAGCCTTATATTACGTCCTTATCATCATAAATTTGACCAACAATGACAAAATTCTATATGTGTATTGTTTTTTAAAATATGATGTTAGAATTTATTGCAAGAAGATGAAAATTTAAATTCATGATGACGATGTAGAATCCCTTGTCTTTATAGAAGACAATTCATCATATAATTTGAAACTAGATCCACCACTAGTATCACTACTAAAAAAATTCTTCTGGTGGAATAAAAATACATCTACAAATTATGAAATTCATCTTAATATTGAGGATGTACCAATTGGATATGAATATATTAATGTATTTCTTATCTAATAACATAGACAAACCCAAGAGTGTGACGTTGAGTTTACCATTGATTTAATCCATATTGTAAAACTAGCATTAAAGTCTCTTTATAGAATAGACTCTATGGGATTAGTGGACCTTAATAACCAACAAGAGAATCTATGTAATAAGGGGTTTATTTTCCCATGTGTTTCTCCATGGGGATACCCAGTTATCTTTGTTTATAAGAAATATGTATTCTCGAACTTGTACACTAAATATAGATAAATCAAGGTTATTAAAATAATGAAAAAGTATCCTCACACTCACATTGATGATTTACTAGATAAAATTCATAGTTCTCGATATTTTTCAAATATTGATGATTATTTTTGTTATCAGTAAATGTGATTAGTGAAGAATTATATTCAAGAGACATATTTTCAAAAGAGCTATAGACATTAATAGTTAATATTAATTAACATTGGATTGACTAATGCACCCTCTCTTTTTATTGTTATAATGAATAGAGTTTTAAAGGATTATGTTGATGGTTTTTCTTGTAGTATTAATTTATGATATTTGGTTATATATTAAATTATATGAACACAATTATAATCACTTGAATATCATTCTTGAGACTCTTATAAAGAAATAGTTATATTGAAAATTTTGAATTTTTTAATTCTGGAAGATGTAACTTTCATTTCATTGCCATATTGTCTCTAAAGATGGAATCTGAGTTCATCATATGAAGACATTGACATTCCATGAATTTCTTAATCCAATGAAAATAACTGAGGTATTTGGTTTCATTATTTTATAAGGATTCTATTTTCATTTCATTCATTATTTATCCTGATTGGATAACCCATTATCCAAGATCACACATAAAGCAGTTAAGATCATGTGGACAAAATAATTTGAAATTATTTTAGGAGTTTTTAATATAATATTTTACAATGCACAAATTTTTACATTACCATCAGGAAATGATGGGGTTGAAATATACAATGTTGGAATAATGAAAAGATTAGTTCGTGAACTTATACAAAATAATAATGTCACTGCATATTTATCAAGGTAGTTGAAGAATCAGGAACCATATTATCAAACTCATAATCTTCAGTTAGCAGTCACAATATTGTCTAGGAAGGTATAGATACACTATCCATATGGCGAAATATGTCAGATATATACATATCACTAGAGTTAAAAATACATCATTGCATAGAAGGAACTAAACCTGAGTCAATGAAGATGTATTACGTTTCTCAATGATTATTATTTGTCCATACACTACCAGCCATGAATGGAAAATAAGGTTTAATATTCATTAACAATGAATGATCCTGGACTTATGACCCAAATGAAGATTAATATGATTGTGTGATTATAGATTTAGTAATAATATATATGGGGATTGATTAGGGAGTGGACACACCACTCATTTTTTAAATTATTTTAAACCATATTTACTAGATAAGATAAAATTTTCTCTATCTGATAATGAGAATTTGGAAAAAGAAATTAAATTTATTAAGATGAATGATTGGAGGACATTGTGCATGAGGATGGAATTTTGAAATTATGAAAGTGTTTGTGGGTTCCATCAATACATGTGCTATAATGTTATATATTTTATGATGCTCATATCCCAAATCTTTTGATACACCTAGGTAGTCAAAAGATGTATAGAGGTATGAATGAACATTGTTTTGAATATAATGGATCCATAAATTTTTGACTACGTTTCATGATTCCTAATACGTAAACAAGTGAAGGATGAAAAGAAACATTCATGAGGAGTTTTGAAACCTATAGTTATTCTTATGTGGATGTGGGATGCAATTATTGTAGACATCATCACTAGATTTCCAAAAACCTTCTTAAATAAGGATATACCATCGGTCATTATTGGTCACCAAAAAAATAAGTACACTTTTTTACTTTAAGAAAAGATTTAACTCTTGAGCACCTAGAATGTCTCATTATTAATGATGTGGTAAGACACAATGGTTCACCTCTATTGATTATATCTAATTTATATACCCATTTTACATCAAAATTTCATAAGGTACATCAAAAAGATTTGGATATTTAGCTTAGCATGAGTAATTCTAATCACTCTCAAACAAATGGATAGTCTGAAAGGACTATTCATTCAATAAAATACATTTTGTGATCATGATCACATTAATTTCATGGTATATGGGATTAGTATTTACCAATTCTAGAATTTTACTACTATAATGTTTTCTATTATAGTTTTCAAATTCAACCATATGAAGAATTATTTGGAAGGATATTTTCAAAACTAACTTGTAGGGATGATGTTGTTAAGTGCAAACTTATAGGACCAGAACATACTTGTAACACCCTGACCCCAGTTACCCAGAGTCGGTGCATTATTACATAACATTTTCACGATCACAATAGATAAAGTCTCGAAAGACCGATTAGTTTAGTGGCCTTGGAATCACTAGATACATTCATAAAGTTTACATTACATCATAAAATTAAAAACTACAACAACATCTTGTCTCCATAGACCAAACTCATATACCCTTATACTATCCCTGTAGTTCATTCATTAAATACTTCTTCCCATTCTGGAAAAAATAAAACATAGAAAGGGGTGAGCTCAGATGCCCATTAAGGATAACAATATAGAGAAAACGTTCATTAATAAGCATAAACCACTAAGGCAATGTATAACTAAAACAAAAGCCTTATAAACATGAACTTCAGCATAATATGTCAATGAAAAAATGAAATAATTCCATTTACTTATTCACATGGATATTCTACTAGTCGAATAATCACATGCAATATCAATAAACACTTTCATAATGATAGAATGCATAATGCCAGACTATAATAACCACATAGTCAAGGCCTTATGCCAAGACTACAAATATGATTTTGTCCAAACATTATGCCAAGACACTAGTCTATCTCATGAGACCTACCGATAAATCAAGGAGCTATAGAAGGCTCCACCTGTCACTTACTAAGTCCAATTCATTACTCATATAAATAGGTTTAAACATAATGTAAACATCCGTATTAAAACTAGCATACAGAATATCAATACATTCTCCATAAACAATGAATGGTATAAAAATAACACATCCATAGTCAAACATGTCACAAAAATTTCAATAAAATATGGAAGTTTTGTATCATAATAAATCAACTTCAAATAAATTAAAAATCCATCAAAGGATGTTGACATAGATGAAATCAAAACTATTTTAGATAAATATCTATTTTTTTAAATCATTTAAATGTCAAATAATTATAAAAGAAAACATTTACATTGAAAATATTCATGTAATATTTTAAGGGAAGCATCGACGATTTTATAATGGTGGAAAGTAGCCGCACACGCCGTATAAGTTAAAATTGGTATTCTTACCTTAATTCTATCGGCAGGGTTAAAAAGGACCATGTTTGAAAAATGACAGAAAGATTCCTTTATATACATATTATAAAAAGTCAAACAAGGGTATAAATGACTTTAACCCATATTCTGTAAAATAGTAAAAATGTTTTGAAATACATTTTTTAGAAACATGGATGCAGATGATAAAGAGGTCCTAGTAGATAATTATGTATACACAACCTCTGATAATGTAGAGATTGTGAAATAAATCCTTACCGTGTACTTTTCCTTGGTTGAAGGTTGGTTAACCTCCTATATAATGGTTAAATAATAGTTATTAAATTATACAATAATCATATACATTAATATGATATCATATATTATCTTTTAACATTTCTTTATTAATAATATCATTGTATTATCGTGGTTTCGGGTGTTAACTGATTCATTTTACATTATATTCTTTGTTACATAAGAAAAGTGTGTTATGGATAGTTTGTATATTTTTCATATCCATAATTATATTAAGTCTTTAAAAATTATTTTTAACCATCAAATGAAAATTATTCTTGAATGGATACGATGGGGAATGAATCTCTTCACGTTCGTGGAGACAGTAGTCCGTATGTACGCATGAGCGACAATATCATTCTTTCAATGTTAAAATAATATATAATTAGATGGTATATCATATATAGTGAAAAAATATCATGTTATATTTATTATTTACATGAATTACACATCATTATCATACCCATACAAATAATAATGTATTGACTAACAATTACACCACGACGTGGAGACGGTAGGTGTATGTATGCACGTATAGTGACATGTTATTAAAAGGATGGATAGAATACTGAATATGGTTGTACCATATATATAATTTCATCAAAGTATATAGAACATACCTGAGTTATTATTTTATAATGGAAATAAAAAATATCTAATAAGTGGAAGAAGAATGGAACTTAAAAGAGGGTGGTGAAAACATTACCTCTTCTTCAGGTTCTTCCTATTAATTTGATCAAAAGAGATCTTTAAATTGGCTTTCTAATCAAAATATTTCCTCTAGGTTGAAGTTACGGAAGTTGAGAGAATATTTGTATAAGGACCCACATTTATTTCATACATAATCTTTAATTTATTTAAGAAAACACTTAATTATACATTGAGGATCTTTTCAAGTTTAGGGCTTTAGAGAATTAAGAAAAAACATTCATAACATTACACATTGTTACATAGTGGATACCATAAAATCAGTTTCCGTAATCCTCAGAATATAAAACATTAAAACACAAAACAAGACTCCTTGACAATTCTTCAACATTTAACATGTCTTCCTTCCTTGTATTACTCATCATTAACCTGTGAAAAATCATTTAAAAACTTGGGATGAGAACAAAAGCTCAGTAAGGTATGAAAAAGAAGGAAAAATCACATTAGTCCATGAATACGCATGACGTATGAAAACATTTTCAAAAGACATGATTTCCACCCATAAAATCTTACTTAGAGTAACATGAGATTTACACAAGATCCACACAAACATAATTATAATCACAGAGGTATATTGGGGCATTACTTACATAATCTTGTAACCATCTTGGCTACCTTAAAATTTTTAACCCTCACGGCTACCTTACATTGTGTAACCATCACAGTTACACTTGGAGTAACCATACGGCCGACCTCCAACTTAATCATACCCAATGCATTGGAGGGAAATACAGGTCCCACACTTCATCATAAACAATTCCCAATAACCAAAACATAATCATACAACATAAATAATAGCATAAAAACATTGCTTTTGAATATTGTAAAATATAATTTTAAAAAGGGATTTTAGAAAAAAAGTCCCTTATAAACATAATATACTTGAAGTGGGACATAATAGAGTGTATGGAATAGGTATATACTCTGTAAATATACATAATGAGACATAATATAAATAGAACCCATCACACAAACAATTTAAATAGCACATAAATTAAAAAGTAGAAGGTTAACCCAAAGAATGGAAATCGGGTTAAGAATTCCCTTACCTTGGGCTTGCCTTACTTCAAAATTGTTTAAACCTCCTGTATAATGGTTAAAAGAGTGTTATTAGTATTTTATAGGAAAATTTTCATGTTTATAACATCTTATATGATCATTTCATAAGCTCATTTCACCCCTTAATTGTTAGTATTTTGTTCCTTGCATTATTTTGGGTGAGTTCTTTTGTGATTTTCACAATCGGTTCATGATGAATCGTTCTTGTTGATTGGAAGTGAAACTCCAGAATTGGAGTGGAGAAGTATTTACATAATTCCGGTACCATAAATTATACCATTTATCACTTTGGTGCTTTATATGATGATCATTTATAAGTTAAAACATTAATTATGTTCGTTTAGATAATTTAAGTGGTTCTTTGATAATTACAACTTCATTTAGTCTTATAAATTTGAATCATGAGTACAAAAGAATTCCAGAACCTTATATGATTCATAAAACATATATTATAACCCGGTTCAACCATATAAATGGTTTCATGACCAGACTTGAAAGAATTAATGGAGATTGAAAATACATCGTCCACGATATCGGTAATTCGACACAAATGGAAAATGTTTTTTGATTCTTTAAATAAGTGAGAGAGGAGAGGAATAATGATTTGTAATTTTCCATAAACAGGAAAACATCCAGAATATACATGATTCTGGAGATTTCATGCCTCTTGGATAATAGGGTGTGAAGAAAGAAGAGAAAGGAATCATGAAACATGAGAAATTTCTTACGAAAATTCGGCACCCTAACGACGTCTCTTAAAATTTCATAAAAACAAGATTGATGAGAGGAATGGAATATCTCATCATTCATAAAAAAATTTGAAAGTATGGGGAAATATTTAATGAAATATCCCAACAAAAGACAAAGGGAAAGGAAGAGAATAACATAAAATGGAAGAAAAGAATGAAAATGAAAGATGATGTTTACCTCTTGATCTCTTCTCCTTGAGATCCTTCTTAAGGGCTTTGATTTTGGTATTTTAGTGAGACCAGCATCTCTATGACGTGGGGAAGAAGATTGGGGAGGGAATTTGGCAGAAATTAGACAATTCTCAAGGCTTGAGAGGTGTGAGAGGAAGAGGGGAGTGAGGGTGGTATTTATAGTGGAGGAGGGGAGGTATTTTAGATTATTTTAATAATTATTATAATATTTTTATCAAGACTATGAATAATCTCAAATAAAGTGGCCCTAAATAGTGATAATATCAAGTGATTTCGAAGAAAGTGGCCTTGCATCACTTATGATGTCATAAATAGTGCATTTTTACTGATAAATTGATTATACAGTATTTTACCGTATTTCACTATTCACCAAAAATTCAAGAGTTTCAGAAAAATACCAAAAATTTACCCCAACCATTTATCGATGTGTAGAATTTAAAAATGAACTCCATTTTTCAAAAATAATTTTCTAAATATTATTAATTTAATTTTTAAATAAGGTCACAGTTAATTCAAAAAATAACAATATTGAAGTGCAACTAGTTTCATGTGACATTGGAAAATTAATTATGATCCCATTATCCTATTGCCATGGAAAAATAAAATAATAATATTATTTACTATTCATGAGGTCATATTACTATTCATATTACTATTCATATTTCTATTCATAAGGGCATGTTACTATTCACCAAAAAAACAAGTTTGTTCCATCAAACTCTAAATAACATACTGAACACAATTGTAGATGACAGTTTCTTGAAATTCAAAACATCGAAGAAATAAAATTATGTTTAAAGGATACTTATAAATATATACCTTAATCAAAATTTCAAGCATTTTCAATTTATTTTCAGAAAACCATGGGATGTTACATTATCCCCACCTTCTTTAAATTGCGTCCTTGCAATTTTATTTACTTATTAAACAACTGAGGGTATTTTTCCCTCATAGCATTTTCAGACTCCCATGTTGCTTCTTCAACCATGTGGTTTCTCCACAAAACCTTTACCTGGTGGATTACCTTATTCCGCAATACCAGTTTTCTTCGATCAAGAATCTGAACCGGTTTTTCTTCATAAGAAAGGTTCTCTGCTAGCTGAACTTCTTTCGGCCTCAAGACATGTGATGAATCTAGAACATACTTTCTCAACATCGAAACATGAAAAACATTGTGTACCTGAAACAAGCTCGGAGGAAAAGCTACGCGGTACACAACTGTTCCAACTTTATCCAAGATTTCAAAAGGACCGATGAACCGTGGACTTAGTTTCCCTTTCTTACCGAAACGCATCACACTTTTCCAAGGAGATATTTTAAGGAAAACATGGTCAACTACCTTGAAAGAGAAGTCTTTCCTTCTGTTATCTGCATAACTTTTCTGCCTGCTCTGAGCTGTCCTCATGTGTTGCTGGATCATCCTCACTTTCTCAGCCACTTCTTCTACTACTTCTGGCCCCATCAACATTCTTTCACCGACTTCAACCCAAAACGCCGGAGTCCGACACCGCTTTCCATACAATGCCTCAAAAGGTGCCATCTGAATACTAGAATGGAAACTGTTATTATAAGAAAACTCAACTAGTGAAAGATGATGATCCCAACTTCCCTGATAGTCCATTGAACAAGCTGGAAGCATATCCTCCAAAGTTTGAATCGTTCGTTCTGATTGCCCATCTGATTGATGATAAAAATCTGTACTGAAATTCAACTCTGTACTCAAAGACTTCTGAAGTCCCTTCCAAAATTTAGAAGTGAACCTGGGATCTCGGTCAGACACAATGGAAAGAGAAACTCCATGTAACCTGACAATCTCTTTGAGGTAAAATCGAGAAAGCTGATCTAATGTCATTGTATCTCGAATAGAAACAAAATGAGCAGACTTTGTTAGCCGATCAACAATAACCCATATCGCATTGTTACCTCGAGAAGTCTTTGTTAGTCCCACCACAAAATCCATGGATATATTCTCCCATTTCCATTCTGGCACTGGCAAAGGCTGAAGCATCCCCTTCGGTAACTATCGCTCTGCTTTAACCTGCTGACATGTCAAACATTTCATTGTAAAATCAGCAATATCTCTTTTCATCCCATTCCACCAGTAATACTCCCGAAGGTCTTTGTACATCATAGTACTTCCAGGATGAACAGAAAATGGAGAACTATGAGCTTCACACAACAATTCTTTCTTCAGCTGGGAATCACAAGGCACACACAACCTTTTTCCAAACCTTAAAACACAATCTTTATCAAGATTAAATTATGGAAACTTACCCATTTTAACCAATTCTACCATTTTCTGTAGCTCACGGTCTTCCCTCGGCGCTTTCATAATTCTGTCTGACAACGAAGACTGCACTGAAACCTGAAACAAAACAGATATATTCCATGCACCAACAACTTCTAAGCCTAAATTTATCAAATCATTAATCAAGGGATCACGTTCCAAATGTAGCATGGTTAATGATGCATGATTTTTCCGACTTAAGGCATCCGCTACTTTGTTTGCTTTTCCAGGATGGTAATTAATCGTGCAGTCATAATCCTTTATCAGTTCTAGCCATCTTCTCTGCCTCATGTTTAGTTCCTTCTGAGTGAATATATACTTAAGACTTTTATGGTCAGTATATATTTGGCATTTGGTTCCGTATAGATAATGCCTCCATATTTTCAAAGAAAAAACCTAAAGTGCCAATTCCAAATCATGTGTGGGATAATTCAACTCATGAGGATTAAGTTGTCTCGAAGCATAGGCAATTACCTGATCATTATGCATCAAAACACAGCCAAGTCCCTTCAAAGAAGCATCACTGTAGATGACAAACTCACCATTCCGGGAAGATAAGGCCAAAACAGGAGCATTCACCAATCTCTTCTTTAGTTCCTAAAAACAAACATCAGATTCCTCTGTCCAAACAAATTTAACCCCTTTTCGTGTTAACTTAGTTATTGGGCTAGATAACCGTGAAAAGTTCTTAACAAAGCGTCGGTAATAACTTGCTAAGCCCAAAAAATTACGAATCTATGTAACATTTGTGGGTCTTGGCCATTCATCAACTACTTTTGTTTTGGCAGGATCAACTGTTATTCCATCCTTATTTACAATGTGCCCAAGAAAAGAAATCTGTTGTAACCAAAAATCACACTTGCTGAATTTTCCATATAGTTTCTTTTCTTTTGAAGTTTGTAAAACAACCCTTAGATGTTTTTCATGCTCCTCTTTATTTTTAGAAAAAACCAGAATGTCATCAATAAATACAACCACAAACTTATCCAAGAACTCATGAAATACTCTATTCATAAGATTCATGAATACATCAGGTGCATTAGTTAACCCAAATGGCATAACAACAAATTCATAATGCCCATATCTAGTACGAAAGGCTGTTTTCTGGATGTCATCATCCTTCACCTTCAGCTGATGGTATCCGGATCTCAAGTCAATCTTGGAAAAGTACTGAGCTCCCTGGAGATGATCAAACAAGTCATCAATATGAGGCAAAGGATACTTGTTTTTAATAGTGATGTTATTCAAAGCTCTATAATCAATGAAAAGTCTCATGGAACCATCTTTCTTTTTAACAAACAAAACAGGGGCTCCCCATGGTGAATTACTGGGACGAATGAAGCCTTTGACAAGAAAATCCTGCAACTGATTTTTCAATTCAAGAAGTTCTATTGGAGCCATACGATATGGGGGTTTTGAAATTGGCTTAGCATCAGGAACTATGTCAATTGTGAATTCGACTTCTCGTTTAGGTATGACACTAGGTAACTCCTCAGGAAAAACATCAAGGTATTCATTTACCACTAGAACATCATTAATTTGAATAGTTCACTTGTTTTCAACAATATGAGCCAGATAACTTTCATTTCCATCTTTCAGTAGTTTCTCAGTTTCTTGATATGTTATCAATTGTATGGGTTCATTCTTTTATACAAACTGAAACACTTTCTGAAAAACAACTTCTTTAGCTCTACAGTCAATCTTAACATGATAATCAGAAAGCCAGTCCATCCCCAGAATAACTTCAAACTCGACTAAGGGTAAAACAACAAGGTTTTCAGGTAATGTCTTTCCACATACCACAATAGAAATATTCTTATAATTCCTCTTTGCTATAACATTTCCCCCTGGTTTTTTAACAACAAGTTCAGGTATCATTTGTTGAGGTGATGTTTCCAATTCACTAGAAAATTTCTCAGAGATGAAGGAATGTGTAGACCCCGTATCAAACAAAACATTAGCAAAATCTGAGTGAACAAACAAAGTACCTGATACAACTTCATTGGATGGACCAAAATCTGCTGACGTAGTCGCAAAGGATCTCACTACACCTTTCTTCTTGTAGTATGGCTTCTTTGCATCATTTGGATCCCTCTTTGGACAGGCATTTGCATAGTGACCCATCTCACCACATTTAAAACACTTTACAGTTTGATTATCAGGATTAGTCTTTGGATCATTTTCATTGCAATCTCGGGCCATATGTCCAAACATACCACATTTAAAACACTTCGCAGTTTTGATAAGACATTCCCCAGGGTGCTTCTTGCCACAGTTTTCACAAACTGGAAACTGTATTTTCATACCACCAGATTTCATTGGTTGATTCTTACCCATTGCTTTCCAATTAGACCTCTTCTTCTCATTTTTTCCAAATTGCATGTGATCATCAGCAAACTCCATCTCTACCCTCTCAGCACATCGAACAAGTTTCTCGTAACTTTTGAATTCACGGGAGGCCAATTCCCTTCGATACCTTGGCATTAATCCTGAGTAAAAGCGGGTGATTTTGTTATCGAGATCCAAAATAAGATTTGGAGCATACCTCGCCAATCAGGTGAAGTTCGCCTCATACATAGCCACTGAATCTTCCTTCTTTTGTTTCAATTAAAGTAATTGTTTCTCCATTCTAAGTCGCACCACCTTAGGAAAATATTTTTCAAGAAAAAGACTTTTAAATTCATCCCACACTAAGGAATCAAAATCCTCTCTACCCCTGATATTCCTTACCATTGACCACCACTGATCAGCTTCCCCTTCAAAACGATAAATGGAAAGACTTACCTTTTGATTGTCCGAACATCCCATAACATAAAATATCTTTTCATGGGCTTTAATCCATCCTTCTGCTGCCACTGGGTCAGAATATCCATTGAATGCAGGAGGATGTTGTCTCATAAAATGTTCCACCACTGTCATGTTCTGTTGGGGTACTTCTATTTGTCCTCTTGCATGGATGCCACCACCATTTATTTCCTGCATTAGCTGAGCCATTACTGTCACAAACTGCTCGGTTCCAATCCCAACCATTCCAGGCTGTTGATCAGGAAGGATGTCATTCTGTCAGTGCCTATCCTCTTCAGCATCCATGTTCCTTCTATGGACAACCATTATAAACAAACATTTCTTAGATGAATCAACATGGTAATCTTTAAATGCTATAAAAAATTAAACATAGGGTGAGAATTATTTATGGTATTCTATTAGCATCACCTTAACCTCTAGTGTTATCTAAACCATCCTTTGATACCAACTATAAGGACCCTCACTTATTTCATACATAATCTTGAATTTATTTAAGAAAACACTTCATTATCCATTGAGGATCTTTTCATGTTTATAGATTTAGTGAATTAAGACAAAACATTCATAACATTACGCATTGTTACATAGTGGATACCATAAAATCAGTTTCCATTATCCTCAGAATATAAAACATTAATACACAAAACAAGACCCCTTGAAAATTCTTCAACATTTAACATGTCTTCCTTCATTGTATTACTCATCATTAACCTATGAAAAATCATTTAAAAACTTGGTATGAGCACAAAAGCTCAGTAAGGTATGAAAAATAAGGAAAAATCACATTAGTCCATGAATACACATGACGTATGAAAACATTTTCAAAAGACATGCTTTCCACCCATAAAATCTTACTTAGCATAACATGAGATTTACACAAGATCCACACAAAAATAATTATAATCATAGAGGTATATTGGGGAATTACTTACATAATCTTGTAACCATCTTGGCTACCTTAAAATTTGTAACTCTCACGGCTACCTTACATTGTGTAACCATCACAGTTACACTTGGAGTAACCATACGGCCGACCTCCAACATAATCATACCCAATGCATTGGAGGGAAATATAGGTCCCACCCTTAATCATAAAAAATGCCCAATAACCAAAACATAATCATACAACATAAATAATAGCATAAAAACATTGCTTTTGAATATTGTAAAACAGAATTTTAAAAGGGGATTTTAGAGGAAAAGTCCCTTATAAACATAATATACTTGAAGTGGGACTTAATAGAGTGTATGGAATAGGTATATACTCTGTAAATATACATAATGAGACATAATATAAACAGAACCCATCACACAAACAATTTAAATAGCACATAAATTAAAAAGTAGAAGGTTAACCCAAAGAATGGAAATCGGGTTAAGAATTCCCTTACCTTGGGCTTGCCTTACTTCAAAATTGCTTAAACCTCCTGTATAATGGTTAAAAGAGTGTTATTAGTATTTTATAGAAATATTTTCATGTTTATAACATCTTATATGATCATTTCATAACCTCATTTCACCCCTTAATTGTTAGTATTTTGTTCCTTGCATTATTTTGGGTGAGTTCTTTTGTGATTTTCACAATCGGTTCATGATGAATCGTTCTTGTTGATTGGAAGTGAAACTCCAGAATTGGAGTGGAGAAGTATTTACATAATTCCAGTACCATAAATTATACCATTTATCACTTTGGTGCTTTATATGATGATCATTTATAAGTTAAAACATTAATTATGTTCGTTTAGATAATTTAAGTGGTTCTTTGATAATTACAACTTCATTTAGTCTTATAAATTTGAATCATGAGTACATAAGAATTACAGAACCTTATATGATTCATAAAACATATATTATAACCCGGTTCAACCATATAAATGGTTTCATGACTAGACTTGAAAGAATTAATGGAGATTGAAAATACATCGTCCACGATATCGGTAATTCGACACAAATGGAAAATGTTTTTTGATTCTTTAAATAAGTGAGAGAGGAGAGGAATAATGATTTGTAATTTTCCATAAATATGAAAACATCCAGAATATACATGATTCTGGAGATTTCATGCCTCTTGGATAATAGGGGGTGAAGAAAGAAGAGAAATGAATCATGAAACATGAGAAATTTCTTACGAAAATTCGGCACCCTAACGACGTCTCTTAAAATTTCATAAAAACAAGATTGATGAGAGGAATGGAATATCTCATCATTCATAAAAAAATTTGACAGTAAGGGGAAATATTTAATGAAATATCCCAACAAAAGACAAAGGGAAAGGAAGAGAATAACATAAAATGGAAGAAAAGAATGAAAATGAAAGAGGATGTTTACCTCTTGATCTCTTCTCCTTGAGATCCTTCTTAAGGGCTTTGATTTTGGTCTTTTAGTGAGACCAGTAGCTCTAGGACGTAGGGAAGAAGATTGGGGAGGTAATTTGGAAGAAATTAGACAATTCTCAAGGCTTGAGAGGTGTGAGAGGAAGAGGGGAGTGAGGGTGGTATTTATAGTGGAGGAGTGGAGGTATTTTAGATTATTTTAATTATTATTATAATATTTTTATCAAGACTGTGAATAATCTCAAATCAAGTGGCCCTAAATAGTGATAATATCATGTGATTTCGAAGCAAGTGGCCTTGCATCACTTATGATGTCATAAATAGTGCATTTTTACTGATAAATTGATTATACAGTATTTTACCGTATTTCACTATTCACCGAAAATTCAAGAGTTTCAGAAAAATACCAAAAAGTTACCCCAACCATTTTTTGATGTGTAGAATTCAAAAATGAACTCCATTTTTCAAAAATAATTTTCTAAATATTAATAATTTAATTTTTAAATAAGGTCACAGTTTATTCGAAAAATAACAATATTGAAGTGCAACTAGTTTCATGTGACATTGGAAAATTAATTATGATCCCATTATCCTATTGGCATGGAAAAATAAAATAATATTATTATTTACTATTCATGAGGTCATATTACTATTCATATTACTATTCATATTAATATTCATAAGGGCATGTTACTATTCACCAAAAAAAAACAAGTTTCTTTCATCAGACTCTAAATAACATACTGAACACAATTATAGATGACAGTTTCTTGAAATTCAAAACATTGAAGAAATAAAATTATTTTTAAAGGATACTTATAAATATATACCTTAAACAAAATTTCAAGAATTTTCAATTTATTTTCAGAAAACCTTGGGATGTTACAATTTGGGTGGGTTTTGGAAGATCCAACAGTCTTTTAGGGTATGAATTTTAGAGAAGGTTGAGTTCCCTTTTATAAGAGGGGTGAGGGCGCCTTAGGAAACGCTAGAAATATTATTTTATAATAAAATTATTTTCAGTTTATAATGGATCCAAGGTGGATTATTTATGGTCTAAGGTGGGGATAGGTCGAAAACAACTCAACCAATATGTTTTAGAATGGTTTGTCTCACTTTATTAACCTTATCTTTAAGTTTTAACTACTAGTTAATTAGTATGACATTTACCATGTCACTTGGTATTTTTATTTTATTTGGTTAATAAACATACTATATACTTCCAATTGACCCAAGTGGTCCATTAATGATAAACTTAACAATATATAAGTCATTTTCCCGATCCTTTTATTTTTTTGGAATGGGTTATAAATTAATAATATAATATTTGTTTTCAAAAATAATTTATATCAATTTTGAAACTATTAAATAATTGATTTTTGTTAAAGTTTTAACAACTTTATTAATTCAAACCAAATTTATTTATGCAATAATAATATGTCATATTAACCAATAAAATTTGTGTATGTCATCAATACATTAAAATTATATTTATTTTATCATTTATATTACGAATTATTTGATTCTTTCATTAATAAAGAAAATACAGCATCATTATTTTGTCATTAATAAATTTAATTATTCAGTGTCTGAAAATGATAAATAATATACCATTATGTAGGAAATATTATTATCTTTCTAATTAATATTTATAGTTGAAGATATAACATACATTATCATATGTAAAAAATTTTTTTACTAAAAGATATATGCTTATGTCATTTTGTTATTTACTTAAACATAATTAATTTAAAGTGTCCCTATCACTTACAAGTTGATACATGGGGTCCAAAAATCGACCCAATGATTACCATGGTCGGACATGTATCAACCAATATGGTCTTGACATGTTTTAGGGTAATTCATTTTTATTAGAATATTATTTTTAACCATTATTTACCGGATTTACCCTTTAACCATGGTAAATAAAATATTTACTGAAGTAATTATTCCAAATGTATAAAAATAAAAGTTAACTATTTACATAAGTTGGAGCTCATGATTATAAATATGAAATCAATTTTGATAAATTCAAAACACATAAGTGACAGAAATTAATTTAATATTAATTCTCGTTGTCAATAAAAAAATCGTGTTTTTATGAAATAATAACTATCAAAAGTTTGACACTTGTTTATGTCTAGTTTAAATGTGAAATTAAGTCCAATGACCAAACTTTTATAAAATAGTAAAAATATATTTTAATATAATTTAAAATCACTCAAATTTATAACATATCACTATTAATTATTTTGATTAAAAAAGTTCTATTTAATTAAAATATAGTATTTTTCACTATTTATCAAAATATGAAAGTTATCCGAAAAGTACCAAATATCCACCCCAAGCTAATTTCGATATTCCGAATCAAAAACTGAAGTCCATTTTGAAAGATAAAATTTATAAAATTTCAAAATGTGTGTATTACTATTCATCATAGCTAGTTTTATTGTGGTGGTGTGTGTTAGAACTCAAAGTTGCGTACAACACACGCTACAGTATTATTCAAAGAGAAGCGTACCATGGAAACATGGGGTGTTACATTCTGCCCTCCTTAAATAAATTTCATCCTAGCAACTTGAAATTGTTATATGAAAATAAAATGTTCAAAATAGAATGTATCTTTGTAGGAAAACCCACATCAGAAATTAGGTTAATAAAATTTAGTCTTTATAAGAGGAAAATAGAAATGAAAGGGTCACCAAAAAATAATGATATCGATTAGTAGAAAATTGGTGGAAATTAGAGAAACATAATTGGAGGAAATATTTAAACTTTTATAGGTATTTATTGAGGTCATCATTCACAAAAAATTTAGAATTGAGGGTCTCAAAGCCCTCAATCTATGATGATTTAAAATATCACCGGTTCAACAATACATAAGGTAATAGGATAACACCTTTGTGGTTTCACGATCCCTTATCTAATGATTAAGAATTAATTTCTTCATATTATAAGAGAAATATATATATATATATATATATATATTAGACAAGTATGGTTTCATCCTTCAAATAATTTCTACCACAAACTCATCTTTCACTCCAAAAGATAATAGAACTCAAAAATATTATATTTATCCTAATCGTATAAGGATCCAAACATTAATTTTTAATTACTCTATCTAAACTAAAGATAACTACATTATACCATCCAGGGAATTCACATAGTCCAGTGGTAGGTGATAAATCCCAATCGCACTATGGTTGTGGGCTCGATTCCCACAGCTTTTTCTGACGTGGCAGTTTGTCACACGACCTGTGTGTCGTCCTTTTTCTAAATATCCAAAAATAAAATCAAACTAGAATAATTAAAAATACTTCTATCTGAACTAACAGTCCAAAATTTATAAGGAAGGGATACACAATGAATATCCTTCTTGCTACATAATAACATGTGAACACCATCATCATGTATTCTTTTAAAACACTGCAACATCCTGAATTACCATAAAACCATATTGATTACATTCATGCTCCCTTATTTTTTATAGAATACTGGATATACTTCATCCATCCCAAAATGTTGTAAACTCAAATAATGGTGGAATATACAAATAATTAATCAGTTTCAAGTTATTCAAGAATATCCAATATAATTTACCCAAATCAACCATCTCTTATTCCAAAATCACTACCTCAATATTAGGACAATATTAAGATTTATCTTTTCTTCAACCATGTAATTTTCAAAAAGTTTAACTCGCTATAGAGTCACATTTCATAGTACCATAAAATCTTAAATCCTCAATGAAATAGTACTATAGTACAATCCTTATTTATTTCCATAATTCATATCACCCGTACATCATTGATACAACACTCAAATGACACAATACATTAATAAAAACATTAGGACTCTTAATCATTACTCTTCATCTTTGGTAGTATCATAACTTTATTCTTATCCAATAGCAGCATTTGGGGAATAATGTGATGATTTGGACATTGATTCCCATAGTTTCCCAACTCCTTGCAGATGAAGCATTGTACATTTGAAACCTTATTCTTACCCTTACAGTCACGTACTTGGTGTCCTTTTTCTCCACACATATCACAAACTCCCATTCCCTTCAGGAATGTTCCCGGGTGTTTCTTCTCATAGTTATCACATTTGGGAAAATTCTTATTTTCCCTCTTACCTTTATCCATATTTCTCTATTGCATCCTTTTCATCTCTTTCTTCCCTTAAAATCCATAGGACTCAGAGAATTCTTTACTTATCTTTTTAACACATGATACTATTTATTCATAAGTTGAGAATACATGGGAGAAAATTTTCCTTCTAAATTTTGTCTTAATTCCATGAAAGATATGATCCTTCTTACTCTTTGGATCATATGTATTACTAGAGTTCACATTCCTTCTACTGGGCGCCATTTCTAAACAATGGCATACACTAGATCAGTTTATGAATTGTAATGAAAAATTCCAAACTTGTAAAATCCCAAACGTAAATTGTGAAGTTTATGGATATAATACCTAATCATAAAAATATTTTCTTTGAGAAAGTATATACTCATAAACCCTTCATAATTATTTGTAAACAAAATGATAATTATCTTAATCATATCCCCCAGGAGTGTCGTAACCAATAGTGCATCAAGGCCCATTGTTGTGCACCAGTTCCCGTTCGAGTCTAGCTCAAAGCGGTGTTTTTGGGTTTTACCCCTACGTACATATGTTCCAGAGCCACCTCTACATACTCGTATCCAGACAGGGATGTATGTCTCGGAAAACTAACAAAATCACTACAACACCAAGATTATAGGATGTTATTCTATACTAATCCTCAAAGTCCATCTTAGGTATATGTGCTCTAATCAAGGTTAATCTAAATCTAGCTCCCAAGGATTATACTAAACTTTCTCTAATGCCAATTGTAATGCCTCAACCCCAGTTACCCAGATTCGGTGCATTATTACATAACATTGTCATGATCCCAAAAGATCAAGTCTCGAAAGACCGATTAGTTTAGTATCCAGGAAATCACTAGATACATTCGTAAAGTTTACATTACATCATAAAATGAAAAACTGCAACAACATCTTGTCTATATAGACCACACTAATATCCCCTCATACTATCCATGGAAGAAATTCATTAAATACTTCTTCACATCTGGGGAAAAATAAAACATATAAAGGGGTGCGCTCAGATGCCCAGTAAGGATAACAATAGAGCGAATACTTTCATAAATAAGCATAAAAATTTAAGGAAATGTATAACTAAAACAAAATCCTTATAAACCTTAACTTCAGCATAATATGTAAATGTTAAAATGAAATAATTCCATTTACTTATTCACATGGATATTATACTAGTCGAATAATAAAATGCAATATGAATAACCACTTTCATAATGGTGGAATGCATAATGCCAGACTATCATAACCGCATTTTCAAGGCCTTGTGACAAGACTTTGAATAAGATTTTTTCAAGGCCTTGTTCCAAGACATAGTTTTTCTCATGATACATACCGATGAATTAGGGGGATATAGATGGCTCCACCCATCACTTACTAAGTCCAATCCATTCCTCATATTAACAGGTTTAAACATAACATAAACATTCATATCAAAACTAGCATACGAAATGTCAGTACATTCTCCATAATCCATGAATGGTATAAAAATAACACATCCATAGTCAAACATATCACAAAACATCAATTCATTGTGGAAGTTAGGTATAATAAAAAATCAACCTCAAATAAACTTAAAATCCATCAAAGGATGTTGACATAGATGAAATCAAAACTATTTTAGAGAAATATCAATTTTTTTGAAATCATTTAAAGTCAAATAATTATAAAAGAAAAAAATTATTTTGAAAATATTATTGTATTCTTGTAAGGGAAGCTTTGAAAATTTTATAATGGCGTAAAATAGTCGCACACACCGTATAAGTTAAAAAAGACATTCTTAACTTAATTCTGTCGAAAAGGTTGAAAAGCATATTGTTTGAAAAACGACAGATAGATTCATTTAACTTCATATAAAATGTAAAACAAGGGAATAAATGACTTTAAACCATAATCATTTAAATGTTAAAAATATTTTGAAATACATTTTTATGAAACATGGATGTGGATGATAAAGAGGTCCCAATATAAAATAATGTATAAACAACCTCAAATAATGTAGAGATTGTGAAATAAAACCTTACCATTAATTTTCCTTGGTTGAGGGTAGGATAACATCCTATATAATAAATAAATAATTTTTATTAAATTATACAAGATTAATATACATTAATATGATATCATATATGATCTTTTAACATTTCTTTGTTTATAATATCTTGGTATTATCGTGGTTTCGGTTATTAACTGATCTGTTATCCTTTATATGATTTGTTACATAAGAAATTTTTTTTATCGATAGGATGTATATTATTCATATATAAAATGATATTAAGTCTTTAAAAATTATTTTTAACCATCAAATGAAAATTATTCTTGAATGGATACTATGGGGAATGAATCTCATCGCGTTCGTGGAGACGGTAGTCCGTTTGTACGCACGAGCGACAATATCATTATTTTGATGTTAAAATAATATATAATTGGATGGTTTATTATATATAAAGAATTATTATCATGTTATATTTATTATTTACATGAATTACACATCATTATCATACCCATCCAAATAATAATGTATTGAATAACAATTACACCACAACGTGGAGACGGTAGGTCGTACGTACGCACGTATGGTGACATGTCATTCAAAGGATGGATTGAATAATGAATATGGATGTACCATATTTATAATAACATAATAGTATTTAAGAGATACCTATGTTATTATTTTAGAATGGTAATAAAAAATAAAGAAGAAGTGGATAATGAAAGGAACTTGAAAAGGGGTGGTGAAAACATTACCTCTTCATCGTGTTCTTCCTTTTGATTTGATCAAAAGGGATCCATAGGTTGTCTTTCTGAGAAAACTAATTCCTCTAGGTTGATGTGAGAGACGTTGATAGAATACCTGGGTAGGGTTTGGCCAATCCAAATGGCTTTTAGTGTAGAAATTAGAGATAAGGGGGGTTCCCTTTTATAAGAGGGGTGTGGGTCACCTTAAGAAAAGCTATAAATAATATTTTATAATAAAATTATTTTCGGTTTATAATGACTCCAAAGTGGATTATTTAATGTATAATGTGGGTATAGGTCAAAAAAAACTCAACCAATAGGTTTTAGATAGGTTTGGGTAACTTTATTATCATTATCTGTTAGTTTTAACTCTTAGTTAATTAGTTTGACATTTACCATGTCACTTTGTATTTTTATATTATATGGTTAATAAAAATACTATATAATTCCAAGAGACACCCAAGTGGCCCATTAATGATAAAAATGTCATTATATAATTCCTTTGTCTGATCCTTATATTTTTAGGATTGGAATATAAATTAATAATATAATATTTGTTTTCCAAACTCATTTATGTCAATTTTGACACTATTCAATAATTGATTTTGGTTAAAGTCATAAAAACATTAATAATTCGAACCAAAATAATTTAAGAAATCCTAACATGTCATATTATCCAATAAAATTCTTGTATGTCATCAAAACATTCAAATTATATTTATTTTAACATTTATAATACCAATTATTTGATTCTTTCACTAATAAAGGAAATACTACATCATTATTGTGTCATAAATAAATTTGGTTATTAAATGTCTAAAAATTATAAATAAAATAAAATTATCTTGGAAATATTTTTATCTTTCTAATTATTATTTATAGTGGAAAATATAACATATATAAGCATATGAAAAATTTGTTTTTCTAAATGATATATGCTTATGTCATTTTTGTATTTACTTTACCTTAATTAATATATAATGACCCTATCAATTACAAGTGGATCCATTGGGTCCCAAAATCGACACAAAAATGACAATGCTCGAACCATTATCATCCAATAGGGTTTGGACATGTGTTATGGTAATTTATTTTTATTAGAATATTATTTTTTAACCCTTATTTACTAGATTAACCCTTTAACCATGGTAAATAAAATATTTACCGATGTAATTATTCAAATTGTCTAAAAGTAAAAGTTACATATTTACACAATTTGTACATCTTGATTAAAAATATAGAATCCATTTTTCAAAATTAAAAACACATAAGTGTCAAAAATTAATTTAAAATTCATTCCCGTTGTCAATACAAAAAGTGTGTTTTTACGAAATAATAACTATCAAAAGATTGACACTAGTTTATGTCTAGTTTAAATGTGAAATTATGTCTAATAACCAAAATTGCATAAAATGGTAAAAATATATTCTAAATATACTTTAAAATTACTCAAATTCATAATTTATCACTATTTTCTATTTTGATTAAAAAAGTTTATTTAAATTAAAATTTAGTAATTTTAACTATTCATAAAAATATGAAAGTTATCTAAAAGTACCAAAAAATTACCCTAATCTAATTTCGATATATGAAATAAAAAAATTAAGTGCATTTTGAATGATCAAATTTATAAAATTTCAAAAGGTGGGTATTACTATTCATCACGACTAGTTTGATTGGTTGTGGTGTGTGTTTGAACTCAAAGGTGCATACAACACACACTACTGTATTATTCAACGAGAAGTGTACCGTGGAAACATAGGGTTTTACAATATTGATGAGATAATTTAAATGGTAAAGATAATTTAGGATCTTCTAAAAGAATCTCGATGTAGGAAAAAGAGATATGTTGACCAGCATAGAAATGATTTGGAATTTCTAGTGGAAGACAATTTCTTTATAAAATTATCTTAATGGAAGGGTGTAATAAGGTTCAATAAGAATGGGAATCTAAACCCCATGTAAATAGGAAAATTTTAAATATTATAAAAAATTGTAGTTTTAGCTTACATATTATCAATGCCACCAAGTCTTTCCAAAGTACATGATGTGTTCCCCATATCATTGTTAAAGAAGTGCATTCTAGACCCAAATCATGTATTCACCTATGATGAAATTGATATGAAACCATGTTTTTATTACTGCTAAGATCCTATCACGATTCATGACACATGATAACATATATTGAGGAATTGGATTACTCAAATGGTAAAATTTCATTAGAGAACCGCTAAAATGGAATAAGTAATGTGAAAACCATATGATGTTAGGAAGAACTATATTGACCTTGATTTACATTACTATTACTTCATTTAATGATGAAAATATAATTGTGTCACAAAACTAGGATCCAACGATTTAGTGTCTTGGGAAAATTATAACCAAAATTAAATTTTAAAAAGTAAAATGTAAGAATTTATTTAACTCTTACTTCTCTATATTCTTATAGGCCCTTGTTTTCTCCAAAGAACATGTAATTACCTATGTAAATACATCAATGAAAATGATTATCTAAAATCCCAGTAAGATGATAGATAATATACATCAAACATTGGTGAGAATAATAATCATCATAAAAATATATGAAAAATATCATCATCACTATAATGAGAGTAATCATTAGATAAAGGAATGTAATGTGGAAATGCATAAATATGAAACACCTTGTATTATCGGGGAACTACCACACATTTTTCTGAAAAAAGATATCATCATGTACATTCATATTTCACTTAATCTCATGAGATACATCACATCACCTAATTAATTAGAGATCTATATATTCCCAGGAGCACCCATCAAAACCTAACATTTTCATATGGCATTAAATTTCAGGCACACTGGTCACATCATAGCACTTACATTATCATGCATTCCATATAAAATGTATATCAATATTGGAAAAATCACTATCTAATGCAATGAAATTGGTTTCATTTAAAAAACTACAATTGATTAATAAACTTTTTAGTTACCAATTTAAAGAGGAAATGATATACTTTGTATAAGAATAATCAATCATGTGTGAAGAAAAAAAAATCTCATGAGAAGTGAAAGATGTATTTTGTTAAAGGGGGGTTCTTTTGGAAAAATCAAATAATTTTTCATAAAACCATTTTGGAAACATTTACATCCCAATAATAGAATGTGAAGGAAAAATAAATGATATTCAAGAAACATTAATGGAACATCCATCCTAAAAATAGGTTGAAAGAGGGAAACCCAAAGAAAGAGGATTGGGTTTGGGAATCCCCTTACCTTGTGTATCAATGATTTCATCACTTTAATATCCTGGATAGTAATATTAAATTCATTAATAAACAAATACAGAACCACTTATAACTATATCTAATTTAGTATAATGTTGTTAGGTTCATTTAATGATTATTTTTATGAGTTAGTGTGTTCCCTTTCGTCATTTGGATGTTTTCATTTTAATGGGTTTAATGATCATTTCACTTGTATTCATGAATGGATGAAACCGTAAAATGAGGATAATTAGTCAGAATTAATATTATATTTCATTCATTAAAATATATTATATTAATTTACCTTATAAATAATTTTTTTATTTGTTATGAAGATGAATCATTAAAAAAAGCAAATGAAAATCATTTTAGGATAATTTTAAAGGGGTTCAATCACAACGATTTTGTTTTGTTTTACCATTTAGTATTATGTATATATATTATTTCCAAAACAAAAAAAAGTTATAACATAAAATTATTAAAAAAATAACCCATTATTAATGATTTAAGACCATACATGAAGGAGGTAAAATAAAATGTGAACTTTTCATCCTTGAAGGCACTAAAACCACACCTCATGGATGAAATTTTTATTTTTATAACAAAAGGGAGAGGAGAAGGGTTATGATGATGGATTATTGAATAAGAATAATAAAATTCCACAATATATAAGGAAATTAAATTATCATTATAATTTCATGACGGGAGGTGGAGATTGAATAAGAAACAAACATGAGAGGAAAATGAAAGATAATATAGTCGATTTTACCTCTTCAATCCTTCTCCCTCAGAACCTCTACTGGGTATTTTTATAGATTTTTCGTGAGAAAAATGAATTATGGAATTAGAGGAGGGGTTTTGGAATAGTAATGGGTATAATTTTGACAAGTATAAAATATTGGAAGGTGTAATGAAATGAGGCGTAGTGGGATGGAATTTATAGAGGAGGAGAGGGGTGTTTTATCATTACATTATTTAGTAATATATTATTTTGAATCAAGATAATGAATATATTGAACCATATAATAATTTATATTACAATAATTACGTATAAATTTATTTTATTGTATTACCACATTGATACATCTTCTATGGCCAAAGAATCTATGTATTTATATTTTATCACAATTTATCTTATTTTACTATTCAATAAAAATTCATGTATTTTAGAAAAACACCAAAAATACACCGTAACCATTTTATGTTGTGTATAATTTAAAAATGGACTCTATTTTATGAAAATAATATTCTAAATGTTATTTAAGAAATTAATTAAAATCTTCATTTAATTGTTAAATAAGAATTCTAAAATAATTACTGATTTTATAATACATTGAAAAATGATTTATAGAATCCTAAAATTATATTATAATCATAATAAAACAAAATATTTATTATTGAATCTATTTTATGAAAATAAAATTTATTTGAACTAATTATATTAAATATAAATTTGTAAATAAACATTTATGTTCTATAAAAAACAATGCTTAATTACTAATTTTTAAAATATTTCTATACTTATAATATAATATAATTATATCATATGATCATTTATAAGATTATATATTATTATTTATACATTCATATATGAGTTTACTAATTTATTGGTTAAAATATTATTTGTAATCATCATGTTTCAATATGATGGTTCAAGTTAATATTTCATCGGGATATGATCCTCAATTTCAAAAAATGCCATGTATTTCATTCATTCTTTATTTATAAGTATTTTAAATTTTTATAAATGTTATTTTATGGGTTTTATAATTTATGAAATATTTAGAAGAAGGGAATCTTCCATTGATAAAATTTTGGGTCGTTCCGTTCTTCCCCCATTATGAAATTACGCCAACAAAATTACTATTCACATAATATGGTAAGAACAAGTTAGGGTATTTTTCCACCATCACTTCCTCTAGTTCCCAAGTTTCCTCTATGGACTTTTGGTTATTCATTAATACATTGAAAATATGGGCATACATTTTTTTAGAACATTATCTATATGGTTTATGATCTTCAATTGATGCTCCTTGTAAAAGAGAAAATTTTACAATTGTACCACATTCAGACATAATACATGTAAGTGATATGGTATATACTTCATCAATAGGGATACAATGAATACATCATGTACTAGATACATGGTGTGTGTGAACATTTCAATTAATAGGACTCTGCTCCAACACAATTAAGAATCTCAAAAGGACCAATGTACCTAAGAATCAGCTTTCATTTTTTCCAAAATCACATTATAAAATACAAGTGAAATATATAGATTAATAATATGTTTATATCCCTAAAATCTATATCCCATTTATGATTATATATATATGTATATTTATAACTTCTTTCGACTTTTGGTTTCCTTGATGTGCTATAGAATAGTTTTCACCTTTTCAACCATTTCTTCAACATTTTTCGGTCGTAGATGTTCATGTTCACCAACATCATCACATCATGTAATTGTTCTATGTATATTATCATAATGGGATTCATATGAATCCATTTGGATGCATGATTGGAACTATAACTATAATTTAACTCAACCAGTGGAAGTTATTATTCTCATCCTCCTTTCATGTGCATATAACATGAAGTCAACATGTCTTTGAGTGTATGAATAGTCAGTTCATATTGGCCATCAGTTTGAGGATGAAAATATATATTGAATATCAAATCCACTCATAGTGCATGTTTGAAACCACTCTAGAGTTTTGAGGTGAATCTAGGATCTCGAATGCATACAATCAAATATGTGAATCCATTCATCATTTACAATTCTCTGATATATATCCATTCGAGCCGATCAAATGGGAAGTCCTCTTAAATTTTGATGAATTTTTATGTATTTATATGATGATCCATAGAAACCCATGTAAAATTGCTTCCTATATATGTATATGGATGTCCATTGACAATATTTGTGGTTATGTTTTCCCATTTCCATGCTATTATGGGTAATGGTTGCATCATCCACTTATATGTTTGTCTTTCAGCCATTATATATTTACATACCAGACACATTGATGTGTATTTAGAGATCTCCTTCCTGATATTGTAAAAAAAATAGTTCCCTCAAAGATCTTGATACAATTTTTTCTCTGTGACTGAATGGAGAAGGTTTATCTATGTGTGTCATTCAAAAACTACTTTTTAACTCTGGATCATATGATATACATCTTCAGGTCCCAAATCATAAAATTCATTCCTAATCAATGTCAAACTATGAGGATTTATCTCTTCTCTTTTCTCTAACCTTATTATGAATTTCCATTCATTTCATTGGGCATCCTTTATTTTCATCATGAGGGATGGTTGATAAATCATTTGATAAATGATTGGTAGTGTTTTTTCATTAATGATTCACCTGGCCATCCTATGAAAATCTTTGAATATTTGATTCTTCTCAATTCTCATAATTGATTATGTTGTGAGATCCATTCTTATAAGATAATCCAATACATTATTTTCTTTTCTGGGATGGTATTGGATTGATTAATTGTAATCCTGGATTGATTAATCGTAATCCTTGATGAGCTCTAATCATATTCATTGGATCATATTAATCTCTTTACATTTGAAGAAATTCTTTAGGCTCTTATGATTAGTATATATTTCACACATTTACCCATGTAGATAATGCTACAAGATTTTCAATGAAATGATCACCGCTTCTAACTATAGATCATACATGAGATAGTTCTTCTCATGAAATTCTTGCATCCTTGAGATTTAGGCTACATATTATCATTTTGCATCAGTACACTACCTCTTCCCAACATTGATGTAATGTTGTATTCCACAAGAGTTCCCCATTTGTCGAAAGTGTAAGTATGGGTGTGGTTATAAGGCTCAGTTTTTACTCTTTGAACCAGTATTTGCATTCATTGATCCAAACTAACTTTTCACCTTTCTGAGTAAGCTTGGTTAATGGTATTGACATTCGAGAGATGTTATTCACAATTTATCGATAATAACCATCTAGACCAAGGAAACTATGAATCTCCATTACATACATTCTCTTGGTCCAATCTTATATTTCTTCTATCTTGTTAGGTTACTTAGATTTCCCTTTTCCAGTGATAAAATGTCCCAAGAATGATAATTTCTCCATCTAGAACTACATTTTGTGCAATTTGAATAAATTTTTATCCCTTCACAATTTTTTCATCATTTTATTCAAATACTCCCCATTTTACTTCTTACCCTTTGAGTATTACAAAATATCATCAATAATGATATCCACAAATTTGTAGAGGTAATATATAAAAACACTATTCATTAAGACATGAATATTTATCGATTATTGGTGACTATTAAAGTAATCACTATGATCTCAATGTGTCCATACATTATTTAAAATGAATTCTTAGAAAAATATTCCTTATTCACCATTAATTGGTGATATCCTGACAGAAGGTCCACCGTAGAGAAATATTTGTCCCCACATAGATAATTTAATAATTAATATATCCATAGATGGGGATACTTGTTCCTTACCATTATTTTTTGAGCTCATGATAAACAATTTATATGTGAATTAGTCCATCCTTCTGCTTGGTGAAGAGGACCGGTGCACCCCATCGTGAAGCAGTAGGGCATATAAAACCCTTTTCCAGATTATATTGAAACATATTATTTAGTTCCTCCAACATAATGGTAACTATTCTATAAGGTTTATTTGATATTAGTAGAGATCTATGAATAAGTTAAATTGAGATCTCAACCTCTCAGACAGGAGGCAGACCAGTCTATTCTTCTAGGAATATATTAGTGTAGTACCCTACAATGGGAATGTCATAGATCATGATTCTCTCCTTTGTCTTAATCGTTTTAGCTATATATGAATTCTCATAATGAAATATTATCAACACATAAGAGTATTGATCTAAAGAATATTCATCCTCCTCGTTATACTTTTAATTGAATTGGAAGATTCCTAGGGATTTGAAGAGTGATATCCCTTTTCCGACAGTTGTTGTTGGATTTTTATAAATATAGCCATTGCATTCCCAATATAACATCATACTCCACTAAAGGAATTGAGATAATATTTTTGTAGAGTTTCATACCATAAACATTACTTTGGGAGGAGTTATATTCCATGAGTGAAACAATTTCCCTATTTTATATTCTCATGGATAACTTAGCCTCCATATTTAGAGGAGGTGTTTTAATAGTTCTATTATACTTGAATGATAAGAATGAATGTGTGGAACTATAATAAAATTGTATATTAACTATTCATAAATTAATAACCAATATACCTATCACCACACCTTTTTTAGGGTCCACCTTAGTAGTATTGATAGAGTAATATTTAACTTTCTCTGTTATATTTGGAGGTTACTGATACTGGTTACCCTCAAGGACTCAAGGTTAACTACACTATAATGTATAATTACCTTTCTCCCTATAGATGAAGCATTTATCCATGTGTGGTCCTCTCATTTCCTCTATCATGCTGTCTATATTATTTTTGTCTCTTCGACATTCATGATCATGGTTTCCTTTTATGAAATAATTTTAGCATTTCCCCATTACATTGAAGTATTTCCCATTATGCTTCTTCCCAAATTTTTGACATTTGAGTGGTCGATATTTCTATTCACCATTCTCATTAGTTCCACCATCATGAAACTTTTTCATTTATTCTTTATCTCCATACCCATTATGAAACTTTGAAACTCCATATCCACTTTGAGAGAAAAATTAAAAACATCATTATAACTTCCAAAGTCTCACATTTCTGAATCCTTTATTAGGCATCATTTTAAACCAATAAAGAATCAAACTATTTTTCAATAATTATTGAGAACATAACCCAAATAATACCATGCATGCCTTATGAAAGTTTCGTTTTAGGTCTAGACAGATTCACCCTCCTTTTTCATCACCTCTATGAATTTCTCTCTCCATTTTGTACAAAGTGTCAATGGGTAATATTTGTTAAAAGACATTATTTTAATGTCCTCCCACTAAATATAATTAATTTAATAGATTGGATTATGGTTTTTAATGAATTCCCACCATTGATTTTTCACTTTATCTAGATGATAAATCATAATATTCACCTTCTCCTCCTCAAAACAATGAATCACAAAATATATAGTGTCCATTGTGTACACCCGATGTTCTTCAACTAGTGCATCTGACAATCCACTAAATTTTGTTTGTTGTAGCCTCTTAAAAATAATCAATATCTAGTTTCTAAATATTAGTTGAAGAATGAATTTTCTTATTATATAGGTTATTGTTCATATCCTGATACATGTGGGTAACCATCACAATGAAATCCTGACTGCCACATCCCAAAGAATTCGAGATGTTTTTTGGGTAATTGTTGTGTTGTCCCGCATGCGGGTTATTGGATTGGTTTCTCCTGGTTCCCACCATTTTCTGAAATAGAAAATTTTAGAACAAAACATAAGTAAAAAATGAATGAATAAATAATTTATTATTTATGGAAATTAAACCTAAATTCATATCATCTCGGATCCCTATGTTATGCATTTTTTCTAAATCAAATCATCTTTAGTGATTACATTTACATGAAGGACCCCCCCCCCCCCCGAGATGGGAGGGAGAATCAAGGTGTCATCTTTTTCTTCTTATGTGATGGAAATTTTCCCCATTTCAGAAGAAACTTATTAAATATTTCTATAATGAATTTTTATAAAATGAACAATCACATGTAAAGAAACAACAGAATTATTATTCCCACTTCAACACTAAAGGTTTTTCCAATGATCATATTCTGAAAATGTTTCAGTCATACAAAAATAAACTAATCATCACTATTTGTGGAATACATAATTTAATATATAGTCACTCTATTTTAGGAACACGTCCTTCATAATAAATTATGAATAACACATTGGGTCCCTTAGAACACTTCGATCTGCACCTTATAGCTCACTGCCTAGGGTAACGTATTACTCAATTAATTGAAATGAAAGCCACGTTAGTAGATTTTAATTATAGTATATGTCTCTAACCCGAACATTACTCTACAGTCACCATATAACAATGTTGATTCCCTTTGAAAGAAAAATTCACTAAAAAACATATGTTCAAAACATCCATTTGTGAAGCTCACTCCTTCACGAAGAAAACTACCTTCGTAGGACAACCACCCTCTGCAAAACTCATTGAGACGTCATGGAATACACTATCATAGAGAATAACTCATTACATAGAATATTTGGAATCAACCAGAAATAAGATATTATTTTCATGATTTTGAAGTTGATGTAGAAACTGAGAATCGCAAATATCCCTACATTTGAGGAATAAGAACAATTAGGGATTTTCTTTTATTATTTTGGATTCAAAATAAGTGGTATTGGCCATATATTTATAGTCACTCCCATTAGTGATGATCCACCACCTCCCATGAATTTTTAGAATCATTCAAAAACATATATATGGTGCTTCTTTAATTTCTATTTCTATTTTCAGATTTTTCATTTTCCCAAACATCCCTATCAAACCATTGTTCACATACAATTCTTCTATTGTCGTAATCTCAGAGAAGACTTTTAAATAACCATGATTTCTCAAAAAACACCAATAAAAACCCCATTATTTTTCGAACCCATTCCATTAACATATTTATGAAGAGTTGATTCCTGAAAAGAATCCATCGCAAAGCTAGCCTCTTTCTATGAATTTTAACCCTAAAAATTATGCAATGACTTGGAAATGACACCACCTTCAACGTTATTGTCATTATGTACTATAATAACAATTTTATTACAAAATCTTGGATCAACCTAGTGATGTTTGACAACAAACCCAAACTAGAATACATTTCATTCAAAGAACACCCTTGTTCATAATAATATGTAGTTGTATACAAAGGGTATTTACTATAGTTATCTAATACTAATTCCCAAATTGACTAATATGTTATCTAATAAAAAAATAGTGACCATGATTTACATTACTATTACATCATTTCAATGATAAACAACATAATAGTTCAAATTTTTTTGAATCCAATGGCTTAGTGTATTCAGAAAATTGGGGTCATATATAAGTTTTACATAATAAAAAATAATCATTTATTGAATTAATTCCTTTATATCTTCTTATTGTCTCTCATGTTATACTAAGAATATCTAATCACTTGAGTATGTAAATAAAATAAAGGGATGAGATAAAATCCTTGTGAGAGGATAAGTAACAGACCTAAATCACGGTTCGACATAATCATCCTCATCATGACATAAGAAATCGATCATCATCAAAATCCTTCTAGGAAACATTATATAATGTCATAGAATGTGGTAATTAATAAAAATGAAACATCTTTTCTTAATGGTTAACTACCATACATAGTTTTTAATAAACCTAGAATCATGATCACACATATTTCAATTTATCTCATGAGATTAATCACTTTACAGAATGCATTATACTTCTATATAATTTCTATTTAACCCATCTCATCATAACATTTTCATGCTCTATAAAATTATAGGCTCAACCTTCTTGTCATAACACTAACATTATATTTCATGGCACATAGAACATATATAAATCTTTTACGTAAAATAACACATAAAAAGAAATGGGTTTCATTTCACAAAGAATACATTTTTGAATAAACTATGGGGTTCCCAAAAAAATTTTTAATAACATAATTGGTATAAAAATCGTCAATCTTTAGTAATGAGGACACAATCTCATGAAATTTTGATGACTTATTATAGGTAAGACGAGTAATTCTTGGAATGATAATTTCATTTTTCATAAAAAAATATAGCAATTATGTATATCCAATAAAAGAAAAGGAATAGAAAATGAAATGATATTTATGAAAAATTAACAGAACATCATTACAGAAAAATGAGTGAAAGAGGGAAACCCCAAAAAAGAGGTTTGGGTTTTAGAATCCACTAAATATATGTCTGAATTCTTTTTTGACATTAATATTCAATAGAAAAAATTAAATTCGATAATTAACTAATACATAACGTCTTATATATTTATTTGATTCATTATAATTTTATTATGTTCATTTATGGAGATTTTTATGATTTAATGTGTTTATTTTCATCATTTGAAAGTGTTCATTTTCTTAGTTTTCTTGATCTATTCACAGGTACACATGAATTGGTGTTGTTTAAAATGGGGATAATTATCTATAATTGATGATAAATGCTATTAATTAAATTAAAGAAGATTGAATGACCTTATAAATCATTTGAATATTTTTTATAAGGATGATTCATTAGATAAAATGTTAATTATAATCATTTTAGGTTTATTTTGGCAGTTTTCAATCAAGGATAACTCATTTTGTTTTATTATTTTCTATTATCTATATATGCTTGTGTAAAAACAAAAAAAAGGATACATAATAAATTTTACAATTTTTTCAAACATTATAATGTTTGTAAGACCATAATTGATGGTGGTAAAGGAAATTGAGAACTTTTCATTCATCAAGTAGATAAAATAACACCTCATTAGCGACATTTTCATATTTCAAATAAACGAGTAAAGTGAAGGTGTTTGATGATATATTATTGTGTTATCATAATAAAATTAGAATATATAAAAGGTACTTTATTTTTAATTACAAATGGATTAGGTGATGTGATTAGAGAATAAGGAATGAAAATAACATGAAAATAATATAAAATTAATGAGAGAGTTTTTTACAGCTTGAATCATTCTCCTTGAGAACCTCCCTGGGGAATTGATTTTGGTGTTTCTTTTAGACCAATGTTTTATGTATATGGGGGTGGGGTTTGGGAAACATATTGGTCATAATTTTTATTGGGCTTTAATCATGGAAGGTTTAAGAAGTATAGGTTGTGAGAGGTGGTATTTATAGGGGAAGAGAGGGGTGTTTTCTTAATGTGTTATTCATTTGTTGATTATAATGGATCAAGACTATGAATATTTTTAACCTTATCACTAAATATATTTAATTAATGTAGTATATTTCTACATATAGGGTTTACAATGTCCTTACATCATCTATTAATCGACAATTCTTGTATTTATCTTTTATCATAAATTTTCATATTTAACTGTTCACCCAAAATTGAAGTATTTTATAAAAATCCCCAAAAATTCACCATAACCATTTCTCAATGTGAGAAATCAAAAATGATCTCCATTTTATGATTAAAAAGTTCTATATATGATAAATTTATATTATAATTTAAATCATCATTTACTTGGAAAATAACGATATTAAAATTATAACTACTTTTTTAACCCCTCGAAAAATCAATTAATGTCTCATAAAATTATTTTATAATAAAAAATGAAAAAACATAATTTCTGAATCTATTTTATGGAAAAAAAAATTCATTTAAATAATTATATTAATTATAAAATTATAAATAAATATTTATGTTTTATATTAATACCAATGATAAATTAATAATTTTGAAATATTTATTTTTTTATCCTATGATATAATGATATCATATTGTTTGT
Source organism: Viscum album (assembly GCA_963277665.1). NCBI lineage: Eukaryota > Viridiplantae > Streptophyta > Magnoliopsida > Santalales > Viscaceae > Viscum > Viscum album. Next base: position 652,574,709 of record OY728151.1, on the reverse strand, counting down.
TATAAGATGAAAAAATATTATTTATAATTTCAATATTATATTACTATTATATTGACTAAAATATGGTTACTAATGGAGATGTTACTATTCTAATGGTTTGGTTACTATGTCATCGGGATAGGTCCTTGAATTTCAAAACATACCTCTTATATCATTCATTCTTCATTTTTAATTCATGTATTGTGTTCCCAATGTTATTTTATGTGGTTTATACTATATGAAATAATTATAAGAAATGAATTTTCTATTAAAAATCATTTGGGTTTTTACATGAAGAACCACCCACCTCTATTTAGCATGAAAAATAATGAATTTTTTTGGAAACAATTTATAATGGTTGGATGAATATGAAACAAAAAATATTATATGTTGTGTAAATTCTTAAATATATTTAATTTATTTGATTGTTTATGCTGCAGAAAACAACAATAAATGTAATTAAATGTTAACATGACCACTGGATTAGTGTTGTAACTGTTAATAATATAAATGTGACCATTAGAATAATAAAATCACCAAAGACATTATAAATAAATTTTAGGAATCTCATAAATGATAATATTATATATTTATATCATGGGATAAGTAAATAAATTTATTAAAAGTGATAAAATATGTGTTTTTTATTGAAATGAAAATTTTTAGTTAAATTTTATAATTAATATAATATTTTTAGGAATTATAAATAAATTTTAGGAATCTCACCCATTGTCGCTGCATCAACACACATCCTAGGCCCTATCCTGAAGCATCGCAGAACACCTCATATGCTGCCCCTTCTTTTGGTAGTCTAAGTACTGGGGAACTGACCAACTTCTCCTTCAGATAGCTGAAGGTCGACTCGCACTACTCACCCCACACAAAAACCTGGTCTTTCTTGGTCAGAGTTGTCAAAGTGGCTGGTACTCTGGAGAAGTTGGTTACGAATCTCCGATAGTAACCTGTCATCCCGAGGAAACTTCGGACCTCTACCACATTCTTGGGTGCTTCCCAAGAAACAACTGCATCAACCTTTGACGGGTCCACCCCTACACCCTGCTCGGACACCATGTGCCTGAGGAAGTGCACTTCTCGCATCCAGAACATGCATTTCAACAGCTTCCCATAGAGCTGATGATGTTGGAGGACCTCCAGAACTGTCCTCAGGTGCTTCTCGTGGTACTCCTCTAATCTAGTGTAGACCAGGATATCATCGATGAACACAACTATGAACCGGTCTAGGTACTCCTAGAAGATGGAGTTCATAATCCCCATTAACACAGCTGGGGAGTTTGTAACGCCGAAGGGAATAACCACGAACTCAAAGTTTCCAAACCTGAATATGAATTCCATCTTCAGTATTTCGCCCTCCTTTACTCTCAGCTAGTGATACCCAAACAACAGGTCGATCGTCGTGAACCATCATGCCCCCTTCAGCTAGTCGAAAAGATCGTCTATCCTCGGAAGAGGGTAGCTATTCTTGATCGTCACCTGATTCAAACTCATGTAGTCTACACACAACCTGAGGCCACCATCTTCCTTCTTTGTGAAGAATACTAGAGCACCCCATAGTGACGCACTCGGCCGAACATAACCCCTCTTCATCAGAACATTAATCTGAATGTGCAACTCCTGTAGCTCTGAAGGTGCCATCCGGTAAGGATCCATCGAGATTAGAAGAACGTCGGGCTGCAGGTCAATACCAAACTCGATATCACGTCGAGGGGGTCGAGTCGTCATCTCCTTAGGGAAGACATCCATAAACTCACGGACAATCTCTGGCACTTCCACCATTTCAGCATCCACTGACCCTACTAACAGCTCAGCTAACAAGGAGAGGAGGGGTTCCTCTCACCTGTCGCCCATATGACTGCTCCGCTCATCGGTGAAAACAACACGTCGGCCGCCCATGTCTGATAACATGACCCTTCTTCAGAAGCAGTCGATGACGGAACACACATAGAATAGCCATTCGATGCCTATGATGACATCGTATTACTGTATTTATATCAGAAGAAGATCCATAACTGACTGATGTGACCCTATCATCAGTCTGCATTCCCGAAAAACAAACAACAAGTAGGTCTGACCCCCAATTGGTGTGCTCAACACCAGGGGAACTGGGAGTCTCTCGGCACCTATACGCAAAGCACATGCTAGACTAGGTGCAAAAAAAGAGTGGGAAGCTCTGGTATCGAACAAGGCATAAGCAAGAGTGATAAACAAACTGAACGTACCTCGAACAACCTCCGGCCCTGCTGGAACTGTTGACTCTGCGGGGTGTAACTGTCCATGCCCAGCTCCTCTACCTCTCGGCTACTGGACACCTCCCCGACCATGCCCTGGTCGAGGTCCCTGAGGTGCACCCTGAGGTCAGACTCCTCCTCCTACTTCTGCCCTCAGAGGAGCGGGAGCTCGCTATCCCTGATGTTGCTGCTGGAAAGGTCCAGCTGGAAGCTGCTGCTGGGTAGGGTGGTGGGGCCGTCCACCACCGTCGTACTATACCCGGTCCGGGAACTGACTCCGGAGATGTATAGGGCTCCCACAGACGAAGCACCACGCTCTCGGGCCTGAAGGAAAAGGGTGAGGACCAAGGGATTGAAACTGAAACTACTGCGGCCTGCTCCCACATAGTCGGAACTTGGAGGGACCTGATGATGTAGTCCTGGTGCTGACGGCCTTCCCCTTCGATGGTCCCAGCTGGATCCCCTCTCGTGACACTCCTCCTAGAGCATGCATCCTCTCCACCACTTCGGCCATCTTCTGGACCACTAAATACATCGGAAGGGTAAAGGGGGTAAAATCATACTGGAGGGAGGGTCGGAGCGCCTCCTCCAAACGTCTTGCCCGAGACTCGTCTTCGAGAAAGAGGTCTGGAGAAAAACGTAGGAGGTCCAAGAACTTGATCCCTAGCTCCCTCACGGAAATACTCCCCTGTTGGAGGGAGAGTAGCTCCTGTCTTCTTTCCGCCTTCATCGTAAAAGAGAGGAATTCCTCCCAGAACTCCCTCTAGAAATCCACCAAGATCACCTCATCCTCTCTCCTCTCCTCCAGGTAAAGCATCCACCACTGACGCGCTGCTCCCCGCATCTGGCTGACGGCCAGAGGAACCCAGTACTCGGTCGGGGCCCGAATTAGGCCGAAAGCTATCACTAGCTCTTCTAGCCAGCCTTTCGTCTTCATGTAAGAGGTGATGCCCTCAGTCAGCTCTCTCCTCTCTTCCACTAGTCGTCCTCCTCTTCTCAGTCAGCTCTCTGCCAATCGGCCAAGGTATTCTGTGGGGCCTCGATCATCTGTACCACACGCGGTCGCCTTCTAGCTTCCATAGTAGCAAGGTAAACAAGGAATGCCTAAGATTATGTAGTGAAGATTATTGTCTTTAAAACTTATTAAAATTTTAGTTTATTCATAATTCCCAAAACACCCCAGAAACACGAGAACACAAGTCATTATGATGCATGTACCTTTTGTAGGGTCTCTACCCTGCAATCAGCGCGGGACCACTTGGTTGTTCGGTAGGTCCAGAGTCCTTGCATCGGATCACATGGGGCCCTAAAATCCCTTGTCCTAGCTGGTCCTCCCTGGCCTAATTCACGCACCAAGTTCACCCAACACTATTGCCTTACCATCCCATGCAATCCTCAATGTGCCTAACTCCTGACTCCATCTTATCCCCAAAACATGCCTCTGATACCATTCTGTCACGACCCGCATTCACCAAAAGGAGGGAAGGGTCAGCAGATTGCCAGGACCTTCCTTCCATAAGTTGAATAAGAGATAACGACCCCCCGAGTCCTACCTTCAATAGGTCCTGGAGTATCGACTAGAAGCAAGGGTATATAAATCTCTCACAAATGGAAGGCATTACCCCTTTTCGTTTTATAGGATCGGGAGATAAGATGATGAAACCCATCAACACCAAGGTAAAATAAAATTATGGCCAAAAGTAAACCATTACCACATGCATGTTCCAAAAGTAAAAGACATAAAGTATAAATGGTGAATACAAAGGTAAGTACCAAATGAAGAAAAACAACAACTACAAATGCCCCAAAGGTCAGAGGTATTATTGTCCTGCGTGATCCCTGAAGTCCTCCTAGAAACCTGAAAGCAGTTTTATATATGTAGGGTGATCATACAAGTACACTCATTAGGGAAAACCAAAGACTCTCGTGTACATGTGGGGGAACGTACTAAAGTCTCATGAGAAAAGAGTAAACCAAACACCTATCAAGGTAAACTATCCACCCATCCCTCACCAAGGAACACACCCCAAATAATGAAAGTACTATATATAATAAGAGCACATTGATGTTTGGGTACCCCGAGGCACTTTCCTACTGGTTATTGAGACATCTTACACATCTAACCAATCCAGCCATTCTCACCGCAGTCCCACTGCCACACCCGCCAGCACTCACGTGGGCCACAACCACACGTAGTCCCAATGCCGAATCCGGCCTGCAAACACCTGGTACACAAATGTCACACGTAACCATGCCTGCAAACACCTTGGTCGGAACAACCACCACCACGCCCGAAGACACCTGGGCTAGAAGATCCACTGTCGCGCCCGAAGACACCTGGGCCTCATCCCGAAGATTCATGGAAAACCACCTTCCACACACACCTAGCCAACCACCACACTACCCTGCCCGAAGGTTCTTGGGATAATAATGGACCTCAGGCCATCACATCCTGCCCGAAGATACTTGGGGTATCCGGGAAAGGGAGCAGAAAAGGAGCTAATAACCAGCCACTAATAATAGTGTTGGAAAAAACACCCTCCCCCATGAAATGGGGGTGTTTGGCATTATGTTCTCAACTTGGGTGGGGTGAAAATAAGAAACACAAAACTAAAAATATAGATATATGTAACAAGAAATCACCCCAAGTTTATGTTTTTATCCAGAAAGCCTACAGATCACAACAACACTCAAGTCCAAGTCACAACTCTCACCAACAAAACCCATTTGTCCAATTCATGTTTCATGTTGAGTAATAATGTTCAAATAATATGAAGCACTACTGGGAAACTAGTAATCATAGGCACTAGTCCATGAAAGTAAACAGCCAAGCATCAACCATAACACCCACACCAGTTTCTTGACAACAGAGGATTCCACCCCAATTCGTGATATAAACAAGGTAACCACCCAGTCTTAAAACTCGCAACACTGAATCCATAACAATAGTGGATCCCATCCCCAATTCCACAACCATCGAGAGTGTAAAAACAGGGGATCTCATCCCCTCCCACATCTCCAAGAATCAGCCTGAAAAAGGAAACAACCAAACCACTACCACCGGTACAAAGTAGTGACATGCCTGTATTTTCAGATTTAAAAGATTTAACACACTCCATGATTTCAAATTCCGTATGACTTAACTGGGATTATCACCGAAGGGTTGATCATGGTACTTTCAATTTATTCATCCAGGTATACATGATTAACCAATTTACTTTTTACATCAGGAGCTTATAATTTCAAACAAGCCATTTAAAACACCACGAGGGGTTCATTAGTGCACAGACAATGACCACCAACGGCCTAGATTTTCAGAAGGCGTAAGCCATCACAACTCAGAAAGAAGATCATAATATAAAAAAAGCATCAACGATCACAACCCCCACTTATTTCTTTATAGAATCTGTTCATTATCATTATTAGGTCTGGATTATCAAATTCTACAGAATTAAAAGCACTCCCACCCTGCATGATACACAAAAGAGAGAGGTGAAGGAGAAATTCCCTAATTGTTGACAGACGATCGACGCTTAGGCCGAGCGCGGAACATTACGGATAACGATGCGGCTCTCCCGATGCACCAGAAGTTGTTCTTGAAATGCCGTAATTGAGGAAAGAACAAACCATGCCTAACCCTTTAGTTTATAAGGGCCACATACAGTTGATATAAGAATGTGAAACCACATAAGGCGCGGGGTTGTGGGTTGGCCACACAGACCCACACGTTATTAAAGGGTTCAGGTTGTTTAAACCGACTCATTAATTCATTAAGTATTTAATTAATACACTTATGGGTGTTACCGGTCTATAAAACACACTTTACGAGTAAGAATAGGGTTTAAAACCCTAATTGCGTAAGAAGGAACGCCGCTGGAACGAACCCGCAGGTGTAGGCCAGAGCCACCAGTATCTAAGAGCTACCAGTGGTTGACAGCTACTGGTAGACCGAGCTACCGGTAGGCTACAGCTACCGGTAGGCTAAGCTACCAGTAGGCTACGACTATCGGTAGACCGAGCTACTGGTTGGCTAAGGCAACCGGTAGGCCTGCTACCGGTAGTCTAAGGCTACAGGTAAGCCTACTTCACCATGATTCCCATACCGGAAAACCCAACGCGAGGTTTTCATAAGGTGATGGACCCCAAAAACCCGGGTCATTCCATAGTACATACACCACACAAAAGGAAATAGTGGAAAATACAGCATGAATCTCATGTGAATAAAAGTGAGATGAAACCTGTTACCTCGTTATAATCAACTAATTCCTTTGATTAAAAGTAAATAACTATTAAATTAATCATAGAATACAATGAATATAAATATAATAATGATAATATATATCAAAGGGCCGTACATAATACACCACATGCAATAATTAAGTGCCGAACAATGGAAATCTCAAAGAATTGAAAGTGAGATAAGAATTCTCCTTACCTCATGTCCGACTTGACTCGATCATTATTTAATCTCATGAATAAAAAACTAAAGTTATTTTCTACTTGAATAACAACCATTTTCAAGTTTATTATTCCTTTTTATATCACTTATCACCATGTTATAAAAATTATGTAATAATTTAGGTTAATAATGTCTGTTTTGTTGAAATTTGGTACTTGAGTCAAAAATGTACTTCTTACAATTACAAGTTGTTCATGTGGTCAAAAGTTCATTATATCCAGAATGATATTTATGATTTGGATATCATATATATCATATATATCCATAATATACATGTATTTATCATATTAAATAACATTTATAGGTAAGAAATGAAATGCACCGTTCATGGAGACGGTAAGCCGTATGTACGCATGAACGCTACTTCCATTTCTATTTCATATTTAATGGAATTAAAACATAATGATACATAGTATTATTATAATTAAGATATTGTATCATATATAATATCATTAAATATATCCTTTATATGTAACACATATGGTATGAACGAGTCAGATCACTTTGAGGGAGCGGTAGTCCGCACTTCCTCTAAAGAGATTATCACGTTTACCCATAATGGAAACCATAAAGGAATGACATAAATGGATATTACAGAAGAATAAAGAAAACATAAGCATAATATATATCATAAATAAATACATTTCTATCATAATAGCCACCATGAGAGGCAATAGGAGATAATCGAACAATAATCGTTTTGTGAGGTTTTAGTTTTCCATCCATAGAAACATTATGGTGTTCATCCTTTAGATGCAAGTGTGTGTATGCGTAGCTCGAATAATTCTCATAAAAACATCCTAGTATAATGAGGATACTTATATTGTTACAAATGAAAGGAATAAAAAAAGTTTAGGGGTTGGATAAGTATAATTAAAGAAAACAATTTAAGATAAACTGTTACCTTTAATTTGGGTAACTCCCTTTGGTTTGAACCAAAGGACTTATTGAAGATCTTCTTTCATAAGGTATTGATTCTAGGAGGAATAGAGGGATGTAGGGAGCTTAATTGAGAAGTGTTTGGATGAGGAAAATGTCTTGATAGGTGTGAGGAATTGGTTATAAGTGGTCTTCTTTTATAAGAGAGAGGAGGGTCTCTTTTGGAAATTTTGATAATATTATTTTATTATATAGTAATATTCAGTTTCAAAAGGCCCATGAATCATTAGAGTCAAATATAAGATGACACATGGTCTAAATAAAATAATCCAATAAAAATTGGGCTGGATTTGGATTTTATTTTAATATTTATAATCTTATTTATTTAAATGATTTATTAATGATGTAAATACTAAATCATTATTGTGTCATTAATAATTAATTTAATTGAGGTCTAAAATTTATTAAAATAATACCACGATGTAGTAAATCATTTTATATTTCTAATTAATATTTATAGTAGAAATGATAATTTATATAACTTCTTGTAAAAATTAATTTACAAAAAGATATTTTCTTTTGACATTTTTGCCTTTACTTTAAGTTAATTAATCTAAATTATCATTTTCACTCTCATGTGGCTCAATGTGGTCCCAAAATTGACCCAAATATGCCCATAGTCGTAAATAACTCAACCAATATGGTTTGGACAAGTGTTAAGGTAATTTGGGTTTATTATACTATTCTTTTTTACCTTCAATTAACCAATTTACCTTTAATCCTAGTAAATAAATTTCACAAGTTACTATTCACCAAAAATTATTTTCATCTTATTGTACCAAAATTTACTTTATGATTACAACCATGTATGTCGGATTTTAAAAATTCAATTCACAGAAGTGGTAAAATTTCATTTCAATGAAAAAGTCTGTTTTTTAACTACCACTAAGTGGTTTCACTATTCATCAAAAATTGAAGTTTTTCAGAAAAATACCAAAAATTCACCCTAACCTTTATTTGATATTACGAATTAAAAAATGATGTATATTTTACCAAATTCAAAACATAGATGTGGAATTAAATAATTTTAAAATTAATTCCCGTAATCAAAACAAATAGCGTGTTTTTAAGAAACAATAACTATCAAAAGATTGATACTTGTTTATGTCCAGTTTCAAAGTGAAATTAATTCCAATGACCAAAATTGGATTAAATGGTATAAATATATTCTAATTAAACTTTAAAAGTTATTAAAAATATATTCTAACCATATAAATAAATTAGATTAAAACTTAGTTTTGAATTAAAATACAATATTTTCACTATTCATTAAAAAAATCAACTTTATGAGATAAATTCTAAAAAATTACACAAAGTAAATATTGATGTCCCAATTCTGAAGAATGATGTTATTTGGTCTAATATAATGTCTTAATGTGAAAAAAAAAACAATATTTAAAGAGGGTTCTCCTTTAAAAGGTGGAAAATCGACCTTTTAATGTAAATTATGCTTCAAATTAGATTCATTCACATTTTAAGCCTCTAACTTTTAATGGATTCATGTAAATACATTTCAAAAACATTTATAATCATACTATAGTAAGTTTTTTTAATTCCCACCAATACATCTTATAGGAGTTAACTACCAATTAATATAATAATATTATATTATTAGTGTGAAACGTAAGATTTCAAAGAAACCTGTTGTTGCGTATTGGGTACACTATCGATAATAGAAACCCATTTGATGTAAAATTAATATTTATTTCACAAATTTTAATAAATATGAAAATTTAATATTCTTCATTTATCTGGAATGTTACAAACTTCCCCCCTTTTAGGAATTGTGTCCTCACAATTTTAAAACTGGGCTTGGAAACATCATTAAATGTCCATCATTAGAAAAGAGTCAGTAAAACTATCACTTTTAATGAAAGAACGAAATATACAATGGTCACCCGAGATAACCTGTACTATTATTCCATGTAGGAAAACATAAATATGGAAGATAGAAAAAATTGTCAAGTTCTGATGGAGAGTGACAGAAAAAATGATTAGGAGAAAGTTAACCACTAGAAAATCAGAAACTTATGATGTGTTAAATGGTCTTTGATTACCCAGTAGGAAACGTAAACCAACAACATTTTTGTTTTACATTCCATTTCATATTTTATAGGAATTCAATTACTACATATAATAAGAACATAAGGAAATATACTTACCGTCAAGTAGAGTTTCATCCTTTAATATGTTTCTACCAAAAACATATCCTTTCTCCAAACGAAGAGCATTAAAAAAGACTTGGTCACATCAAAATCACAAGAATCATCTTATTGAGAATCACATAATCCACAAAAGAAGAAATATATATTTCCCTTGACTTTGGACATTAAATAAAACCAAAATTGTTAGTGCGAGATCAAGTAATACCCAAAAAGGATAATATTTTAGAAAAAGAAAAACTACTCTTAATCTCCAAATTTTTTCAAACAAAACCCAAAGTCCAACAAATACCATTAAAAAACAACTTTCCATAAAATTATTCAAAAGTGATACAAACTAGGATTGAAACCCTAATCTCATAAGGATTTAAGTACATAGTCTTCCAAGATAACATCTATCTCCAAATAACAATAGTAACTCAGAAAGTCTCATATTGAAAAGTAATTTACAGAATCACATGTTCTCCATGATAGGTTAATCATTTTTATAAATAAACCAAATCGTCATATGTCCACAATAAAAACATAGATTCATCCAAACTAAAATTTAAACCATTATTACAAAATTGAAATCCATAGTATTCTATGTTCCTTAGGTATATAGTGTTTCCCAAAAAAAGAGAACGTATTCCACAACAACCTTTTTCACATAATCTCTAAATCAATTTTCTATACTATGTATATCCATTTGATAAAACATAAGTTCCAAAAATAAACTTATTCTTGTTCCATAAAAACATAATAAGTCATACTAATCATGGACATCAAGTAGGCTAGTGGTAGGTGATACACCCTTGTCGCCCTTCAGTTGGGGGTTTGATTCCTGCAGACTTGTCGGATGTGATGGGTTGTCACCCATCCTACGGGTTGTCTTTTTTATAAAAATCAAAAATAACCATAACATGTTTTAACCTCACTGGTTTCCTTATACTTCTAATTTTCATCCAAATTCATTATGATATCAACATCTTAATTCTTGAAGTCTTATTTCACCACAATATTATTAAATAATACGATCCCCAAAATGAGTAACATCAAACCATGGTCATGGTGTCCATTTGGTTTCATCTTCATCTTATTCATGTAGGTAGAAGGTCCATGCATCACAAAAATGATTTATAGATCCTTCAAAATCATTTGCATCCTTGATCCAAGTACACCTTGTACAACATAGTTCATATGGTTGTTCATAGAAAAACAGTTTTGGAAAACAATCATGTATGATATATTTTGAAAACATATGATAAAACATGATTTCAATAAAATAGTTGGACCAAATTTGAGTTAAAACTTTCAATTAATGATCCTTTTAAAATACCATAGGTGTGTTACGAGAGACTATATTTTAAAAGAAAATATAACTATGTTTCACAAGGGACTCATTTTTCATCACCTTTTTTGAAATCATAATATGCTTCATAATCGTGTGATAGGGTAAAATATTTTAAAATTCCTTGATATTATTCACCTTTCTTGAAAATATGAGAATATTGTGAAAATAGGATTTTTCTAAATACAACCCTTGATCCACGATGATAACGAGGTATAGTGGAGGTGTTTGATATCTCAAACAACTTCTTGAAAGTGAGTTGTATGCTAAAAAAAGTTTCACAATCACCTGAACATGATTTTGCAATAATTATTGCAAGAATATAATCAAGAAGAGATAAGAATGTCATTTGAGAACCTAGTCCATCCATTTTTAACTGAATTTACTTGATCTGAGAAAGTCATAAAACAAGGATTTAACTAAAATAAAAGAAAGGTACAATCCAAATGTCTAACGAAAACTCATAATCTTTAAAGTTGTCTAAACAGACCTCTGATACCAACTATAAAGACCTAGCCTTAAACGTTACCTAATATTGAATTAAATGAATAATTAACATTGATGATATTTTCAGGTTTATAGTTTTAGAGAATTAAGTCATAACTATTACATCTTAAATGATTAAAAAGTATACACTTCTACATAGTTTCCATTAATTTCAAAAAATAAAAACTCGTAAAAAAAGAGTCATGTATAGTTCCATGTTTAAGATAGCATGAAGTTTCCTGGATCCCATCCCTGAACCTATTCCACATTATGTGTTCTAAAAAGAACATTTCAAAAACATGGTATGATCATAAAAATCTCATTAAGGGATACACAAAGAAGTAAAAATATTAGTTTTTCAAAACAACAAGTAAACCCTCAATACTTTAACATAGTAATACTTTTGACCTTTATGAAGTACTAAATACTCTTCAATAAATAAAAGATCATTACTTACCCTTTTTTAAACAAAATATTACCATAAAACCCATACAATGAACATGTAACATATATAGGTACCATGGGACATAAACATACTTAATTGTAATAACCATACGGTCGACTTCCACACATATCACTAAATGGAATATCCATACGGCCGACTTCCATACCCAATGCATTGGATGTTATAACCTAACAACCTGTCCTATTTTTTACAGCACCACCCGTCATATTGTTTATCATGTAACCACCCATCAAATGTCCATGTAACATCATATCACATAAAATATTGCAAATATAAACATTTCAGTAATAACATTTCAATTTAAATCACAGGATGTAATTTCAAGATATTGAAATAATCAATCCATTTTCATAAACCATTTAAAAAGATATTTTTGATTAAAAGTTTCCCACACCACATTGAATATTATAATGGAATTATAATTTTAAAACATTAATGTCAATATAAATAAATATTCAAAACCATTTTTAAAACATGGTAATTAAAGATAAATATTTAGAATAACAAATCCTTAAAACATTTAATACGACATTTCAGTTAGAGAGTTTTATTAACAAAAAGAGAGACGCTTGAATAAAAATAATTGAAGAATAAATTTTAATCATAACTTTATAATATAATGGGAATAAAGGTATTCATGATATAATATTTCAAAGTATAGTTTATACACCACATAAGAGTGAGTTTGAGTATAACAACAATGAGGTCTCAGTGGAAATGTAAATTTGGATGAAATCCCTTATAAAGATGGTATCCTTAAATTAATGATAAATCAACCACATAATTATGTTTGAAAATTATAAATACACCCAATATAAGTGGATATTATGTGTAAAACAATCATATGTCATTCACACATATTCATAGGACAACATATTCAAGAAGAACCTGTTTAACCAAAAGAATGAAATTGGGTTAAGAAGTTCCCTTGCAAAAATTTGAAAGCCTAACGACATGACATTAAAATTCAGAAAATGTGTTGATGAGATAAAAATGGTATCTGATCACTTGGACATAAAATTTACATCAATAAATATTTAGAAGAACATATCCCAACATAATAAGATTTAAATTAAAAGACATAACAAAAATAAGTCTATTAAAAAAAGGAGGGTGAAAGGTTCCCTTACCCAATTTGGTAACTTACAAGACATACGCCACATGAAAGTAGAACCATAAAATGTAGATGTAAATACCCATAAATGAATGTGTTTTACACAAAGAGTAGAATCATGGGTATTACATACACCACACAAAAGTAAATAGTGTAAAATATAGCATGAATCTCATGGGAATAAAAGTGAGATGAAACCCTTTACCTCATTATAATCAAATCGTTCATTTGATAAAAAGTTAATAACCATCAAATGAATCAACAAATACCGTGAATATAAAGATAATAATGATAATATATATCAAACAGTAGTACATAATACACCACATGCAATAAATAAATGGCAAACAATGGAAATCTCACTGAATTAAAAGTGAGATAAGAATTCTTCTTACCTCGTATCCGACTTGACTCGATCGTTCTTTAATCTACTGAAGAATAAAATAAAGTTAATTTCTACTCACATAATAAAATTTTTCAAGTTTATTATTCCTTTTTATATCAATTATTACCATGTTATAAAAATTATGTAATCATTTATGTAAAAAATGTTCGTTTTGTCAATATTTGGTACTTGAGTCAAAAAATGGGCTTCTTATAATTAAAAGTTGTTCATGTGGTAAAAGTTCATTATATAAATATTGATAATCATGATTTGGATATAATATATATCATATATATCCAGCATATTTATGTATTTATAATAGTACATAACATTTAGAGATAAGAAATGAAATGCACCGTTCATGGAGACGGTAAGCCGTACGTATGCATGAACGCTACTTCCATTTCTATTTCATATTTAATGGAATTAAAACATAATGATACATAGTAGTATTATAATTCAAATATTTTATCATTTATAATATCATTCAATCTATACATTATATGTACCACATATGGTATGAACAAGTCATATCACTTTGAGGGGGCGGTAGTCCGCACTTCCTCTAATGAGATTATCGTGTTTACCCATAATGGAAACCATAAAAGGATGATATAAATTGATATTACAGAAGCATAATGAAAAACTAAAAATAATATATATCATATAAAAATACAGTGCTATCATAATGGCAACCATGAGAGGCGGTAGGAGATAATCGAACAATCATCGTTTCGTGAGGCATTAGTTTTCCATCCATAGAAACATTATGTTCTTAATCTATTAGATGGAGGTGTGTGTAACTATATATATAATCCTTATCATAAAATAATCCAAGTATATTGAGTATAATGATGTTGTTACAAAAGAAAGGAATAAAAAGAGTTTTTGGGTTGTATAAGTAAAATAAATGAAAACAATTTAAGAGAAACTGTTACCTTTAATTTGGGTAACTCCGTTTGGTTTGAAACAAAGGACTTATTGAAGTGACTTCTTCATAAGGTAAGTCTTTTGGGAGGAGGAGAGTGATGTAGGGAGATTAATTTTTCAGAGTTTGTACAAGAAAAATGGCTTGAGAGGTTTGAGAAATTGGTTAGAAGAGGTCGTCTTTTATAAGGGAGAGGAGGGGCTCTTTAGGAATGTTTGATAATATTATTTTATTATATAATATTATTCGGTTTCAAAAGGTCCAAAAACCATTAGAGTAAATGATATGACGACTCATGGTCAAAATAAAATCATCCAATAAGAATTGTACAGGTTTTGGATGTTATTTTAATACTTATAATCCTATTTATTTAAATTATTTATTAATGATGTAAATACTGGATCATTATTGTGTCATAAATAATTTAATTTATTTTATGTCTAACAATTATAAAAAATACCATTATGTAGGAAATAGTTTTATATTTACAATGAATATTTACAGTTGAAAATATAATTTATATAACCCCTTGTAAAATATAATTTACTAAAAGATATTTTCGTTTTTAATTTTTTCCATTACATTGCGTTAGTTAATCTAAATTGTCATTTTCACTACCATGTGGCTCAACGGGGTCCCAAAATCGACACAATTATTCCCATAGTCGTTAATTACTCAACCAATATGTTTTGGACAATTGTTAAGGTAGTTTTGAATTATTATAATATTCTTTTTACCTTGAATTAACATATTTACCTTTAACCGTGGTAAATAAAAGTCAAAAGTTACTATTCACCAATAATTATTTTCATCTTATTGAACCAAAATTTACTACTTGATAAAAACAATGTATGTTGTATTTTCGAAATTCAATTCAATGATGTGGTAAAATTTTATTTAAATGAAAAAGTCAGTTTTTAACTACCACTAAGTGGTTTCTCTATTCATCAAAAATTAAAGTTTTTCAGAAAAATACCAAAAATTGAACCTAAGCATTATTTGATATTAGGAATTAAAAAATAATGTCTATTTTATCAAATTCAAAACACATAAGTGACATTAATTAACTTTAAAATTAATTCTCATTATCAAAACAAATTACGTGTTATTAAGAAATAATAACTATCAAAAGATTGATACTTCTAAATGTCCAATATCAAAGTGAAATTAATTCCAATGACCAAAATTTGAATTAAATGGTAAAAAAATATTCTAATTAAAATTTAAATAAAAATTAAAAATATAACCTAACCATATTAATAAATTAGATTAAAACATAGTTTTGAATTAAAATACAATATTTTCACTATTCATTAAAAAATGAACTTTATCGGAAAATTTCCAAAAATTTACACATAGTAAATTTTTATGTCCCCATTCTAAAGAAGGATTTAATTTGGTCAAATAGAATGTATTAATGTGACCAAAACTATATTTAATGAGGGTTCTCCATTAAAAGGCGATAAATCGGCCTTTTAATGTAAATTATGCTTAAAATATGATTCATTCACATTTTAATTCTCTAAATATTATTGGATAAATGAAAATACGTTTAAAAATCATTTATAATCATAGTGTAGTTAGTTTTTTTCATTCCCACCAATACAACAGTTAGGAGTTAACTACTATTTCAAATAATAATATTACATTATCAGTTTGCAACATAAGATTTTAAATAAACTTTTTGTTCCGTATCGGGTACACTATCGAACATAGAAATCCCTTAAAAGTAAAATTAATATTTAATTCACAAATATTAAAAAAATATGAAAATTTCAAATTCTACAATTATCTGGGATGTTACAATAAAAATGATCAATACTTGGTGATTTGATCCCTTGTATCTATGAAATTGTAATAATGTAACCATAGCCTTTAGGTTACTATGGTATTGGTTCTAATATATTATATGTTTTGTTTTTAATTAATATATAAAAGAAAAAATAAATTTCAATTCTAAAACTGGAGATATTCATAGAGATATATTTACATATGGAAAATGATTTTTAAATAAATATATAATTTAAAAAAATATAGATAATATTTCAGGGAATCTACATTTGAAAAAAATAACTGAAATAGTAGTTAAAAGGATGAATAAGTCTACTGAATGTTCATGTGAAAATTTTATCAACAATGAATAATAAATTTGATATCATATTGAGTTCCATAGAGATAAATACGTTTTGAGTATTATATCATCATAAGGGAGTCTAGAAATATATCTATGATGTTACATTCATTTTATTATCAAATAGATAAGACTAATGATACATTAGAAAAAAACGTTGATGTTGTTTTAGATGATGTTAAAGGGGATGAAGAAGGAAAAAAAAGATTTAATTATATTATGAGGTTAGTTGATAATGTTTTATAATTGTGATTAATGTTGGTATACATAAATGAAATATTCCATAAAATAGGAAAATTTGGAATGTGTAGATGTTTATAGAAATATGTAATATTTTTATGATAGTATAGAATACAGTTTAAAAAATTGAAAAAATACCAAGGATATTACACTATTTGATTGACATGTAGTTCGTAAATCCCATTTTTAAGAGAATCATTTTTTGAAATTTTATCATATAATATCACAATATCAGTATATATGTTTTTGATAATGTCCAAATCTTATTAATATATCACATCATACAATTATATTGTATTGTAATTCATGGAATGAAATAGAATTTCATGGAAATTTATTTATCAGTATTATACTATATGCTAAGGGTGTATGTTATGGACTTAAAAATTGATATTTCATGGTACTGGATAATTTTTTTATATTGTACAATTAATCATATTTTATGTGTGGAAAATTGTTTTGAAATCACATGAAGTACTCTAACATCATATATATCTTTATTCATGGTGTTTCCATAGAGTGAAAAAAAGTAGAAACACTAAGAGTTATCATTCAAATGACTTATCCCATATTTGAAATCATTAAATAACCAGACATTAGATTTAACATGAAGGCATTTAATGTATCCATCTGAGTCATATTTCTATATGAATTAAATAATTTGTTATAATTTATTATTTATTTATTGAATTTTCCAAGATCATCATTATGGGATCTATATAAACTCACCTCGATGAGATAACAGGGAGTGTGATTTTTCTTGATATGTGACCATGACATCATAACGTAAATCTCACCTTCTCCTACAACCTTTGTCGCATGATATGTGAACACATCATTGAAGATGGGGAGTCCTGCATGAATTAAATAAGATTCATGTTCGACCCATGGGTGAAATAGAGAGGAGGGATTATATTTCATCTAATTTGGACCATATCATGCACATATTATGAAATGGTTTTTATAGTTTCTTTAATGAATAGTATTCTACTATTCATTATTTTTTATTTTATAGGTTATAGAATTTATTAGTATAATAAAATTTGGATTGAGATTGTAATCATTTCCAAAAGATAATTTAAGTGTTAATATCTCCAAATAAATACTAGCACTGGTATGACAACATCGATTGTTTAGAAAAGTGAATTGATGCTATGAGTGTAAAAGTTTTAATACAAAAAATCTTATAGTGATGTACATAATCGAATATGTTAAATTTTTTAATTCTATGGTTTTTCAAAAAAGATAATAAATTATGTAATATGGTTGTATTTCACCTTACGATAAGATATATCTTAGTTAGTGGTAAAAAAGTTCTTGGACTTTTTTATATACCATATAATATTATATGTAATATCATTTGTTATGATTTCACTGTTTCATATAAAGAATATCGATTATCATATTGTATAATATTCATGAATCATATAATTAAATATGGTTATTTAGTAGCTATGTTGGCTTATATTAACATATTCATATCTATTATAATATACAATAGATAATCCAGTGCTTCCTAAATTTTGAAAATATCATACCAAGATAATAGGATTGGGGTAAAAAATTTATATCTCTTCATATTTACAAAATAATTAAAAAAATATGTTTTATGTTTAATATAATTAGTTGAAAAAGATAATTTTTAATATTTATATAATTTTAAAAATATCTGAATGTATTAATTACGCAATTTTTATGATTAGTTAAACTAATGTTTTTTCATTATTTATTATAAATATTACATTAAAATTACCTATTAATATTAAAATAATAGCTTTTTAAAATATAGATAGGATACCTTATAACATAAATATTATATGTTTATATATAAAATTATATGAGTAATGTTTAAGAATATTATGATTTCAAATGAAATGGTACATAAAAATGAATAAAAAATTTAAAAATACATATTTTGAATAGTATAAATAAAATGGCCTTATTTATGTTATCATTTAAACAACATCAGAAGATATTTGATGAATATTTTTGGCAATGGATTGAAAAATTTTATATATATGATATATTAATTATGTAAATAATTGTTGAAATATAAAATATATATAAATCATAAATTATCATATATGAAATATAAAATTACATATGATTAATAGTTTGAAATTTATATATTATAAAATAAATATTAACCTATTTACATTTCGAATTTTTTGATATCCTCTTGGTATATTCTAAAAATTTGTTATTTATAATTTCATTTTTTTTATTAATATTCTTTCGTAAACATTTATCTCATTCTTATTTACAAGATTTAATATTTTAGGGATAATACATTATGAATTAATTATAATGGATAATTGTTTATATATTTTAAATTTGTTTATTATTTAGAGTGATTTGTTAAAATACTTCTTAAAAATATCCACTTCATTCATTACATGAATCAAATGATAACATAAGATTTGGATTTCATATACCGTGGCCTCAATATTTAATTAATTTCATTAATATGATCAAAATTTTAAAAGATATTTTTTATATATGCGTAATTATACTAATGATGAATTTGATTCTCTCTTGAATAATGTGCCCTCTTGAAAAGGGATTTTTGGTCATGTGGGTTATTCCTTAATATGGAAAGTTGGGGGTGTCTATCTGTGAAACTATGCTTACTAAATTAATTATTTTAAATATTATATTATAATAAAAAATACATGATGATTTAATAATCATTAGGTGTAACTCCCCAACTAGGGAGCCACATAACTTGTTCTCTAGGATGGTATGGCACCTTCTCTTAGGTGTGTGTACCCGTACACCAATGGTTTTTTTACCAGAAGAGAGGGTTTATTGGGTTATTTGTGAGGTGAATATGACATCAGGTGATAATAGTAAAAATGGTAATAATAAAATCAATATATAATAGATAATACAAATAAACTAAATTTGTGTAAAATAATAGCAAAATATATCCAAAAGTAAACCATCAACACAGAACAAATAAAATATATATTCCATAATAATCATATTTAAGGTAGAAAGATTACTCATGGGATATTCAAGAATGTGTATAATAAAAAGAATATACCTCTATATGATCATATAAGAACATCATAGTCCCTTTTAATGAACCTTGAAATCTATAATCTGTCGATCAACACCCCCCTCTCATTAAGCTATAAAACATGAGCCTGATCCCTTCCCTACACTCACATTCCTAAAGTATTCCCATATTTTGAGAGTCCCATATAGTGTATGAGTATAAAATCATTACTAGTCACTAGTTTTTTCTAGTATTTAATTTATACGTATACCTATTTATGAAAAACATAAATAAACAACAACTATTCACACATTAAATAACACACTCCAATTATTCTCAATATCCATAAAAATGAATTTACCTTCCTCAGAGAAAACGGGAATGGAACTCTTAAAAAACTATTACACCTAATGTAAGAAAACTTTTCCCCCTTATAGTTCTATATCTATGACAACACATGATAAATAATACCACATATACTACCTTTTCAGTTAAACTGGTATCCCATAAACATTCCCATTAATATACAAGTCCGTTGGAATCCCATTTATAAATTTTCTATTGGTATCGAAGCCTACCATCACAATGAACAATGATATCCATACTTCCATATTCCTAGACCATCAGCCCATTTATATTATCAAGCCTCGTCCCCCATCTGATAATCTCACACATCATCACAAGTGACATTCTATGGGGAGCACCTCCACCATTCTAATTGACACCACAATTCTCTTTGTAGATAAGTCTACAATGGACAACATCTCATATTAAGTGGTTCATAACAAATAAATATGTTCTATTACTATGTTCACATGACTCCAAGGTGGTATTTGGAAGCATTAGTGAGTGGTAATCCAAAACAACCTAATATAATCCTCTTAAAAGCCAACGTTTCCACCAAAGAACCATTCCATTTAACTATAGACATGGTCAGGATGTTATTCCTCATCCAGGTGAACCAAGTTGCCTCATCATTAGTTACCCATATCACCCTTGATCTCTAAACATGTTCCCATGGAACCCACATGGTCATAAAATAAATTGTAAATAAATTACCCAGATGCATTATCATTCTAAAAAACACATATCTATGTTTCACTTCATATATGAAATACATGGATCAATGTTACATTATATAACAAGTGACTACTCTTCGATATATCATAGTAACAATATATAATAAATGAAATAAAAAAACGTCAATCTTGCCCAACCCCACTAACACCTATTTTTAACATATCACATAAAAACATAGATAAATTAGGATAATTCATGGCCCCACCTACATCATTCTTCATAAGAATTTATCTTTAGATTTTGGCCATTTAATTTTGTATAAATGATCAAAAATTAATTGATAGATAAATGGGATGAAAATAGGCTATATGAGAAAACATGGAAATTATTTCCCTATTGGGAAACTATAGTTAGAAATGGGTCAACATGACTTGTTTTCTTACTAAGATAGATACAATATAATAAAACACTTAAATTAGATCCTTGATAAAGGAGATATAAAGAAACTGAGGTGATGGATGAGGATTTCTCACCCATTCTGGCTACCGTGTGAATTGTAGAGGGTAAGTGAGGATTGAAGAGCTAAAATAAATCAAAATAATAATATTATCCATTTCACCCTTTTAAAGGGTTTCATGGTTCTGCAACATGGTTTTTGTAACCATGAGCCCACTGCTCTAAAAAATAATCTATATGACCACCCCCTCACATGACAAGGATAATGTTTATAAAAATTGTATTTAACCCATGTTATTCTTTCTAAAATTTATGGTGTTGGTTTTGCACTCACATTCAAACTCTATGGAATGGATTCAGAGACTATCTGACTCCTATATAAGTCGAGGTAGATTGAGTACATGATTTTCTCTAGCCATGTGCTAACTATGGTCCCCTTGGCCTTTACAAACCTATTCATTTGAATATTGATATTCCCAAAACTAAAATGGACAGAGAATACACATTCTTGGAGATTAAACATATAAAAACCAATTTACAGTGATTTAACTCCCAATATCACACTCAAAAGGCTCAACATGAAATAAGTTTTACTCACCAAATTAAAATTTCAAATACCATATGACTCTTAATCCTACATGGACACAGGATATTATAACCTCCCCACATTACTATAACAAATCCCTATGATATTTTATCACACATTAACCTATGATTTATCCATCATCATGATCATTTCATTCCATGGCTTTCAAATTGACGAGGTTACACTGAACAGTTCTACCTCATTTCTAACATCCCACATTACTTTAGTTACTTACTCACTACATACTAATTCTATATAGATCCCTGTCATAGGTGTCACAAACCTAGTCACTTCCTAAAATTCTAATTGTTCCACAATAATGTTCCCCCCATACATGTATATACAAAGTTTCACCAATTTCTAATACTACATTTTATTATTTATAGCACTGATAATGACCTAAAATATAATGCACGTAAAGTCCAATACCATGACAGATGCCCAAAATTTCTCACATAAAATTAGAGGATCAAAATATCATCAATTATACAAAATTACCAAAATAATAACTAATTCCAAAACATATTATATAATCCTACATCATTCCATATGGCCACATATTAACAAGAACCTAGTTAATTCATCTATCGTATGTTCACCTCATCCACTGATGTCAATTATTCATGAATTAAAAATATTCATTCACATTGAGTACCTCTAACTACAATTTTATACTCAACCTACATTGGACCTCTCATATCTACACTATTATATTTCCTTGACTCCCAACTTGTGGATACATGTCCTCCCTATTCATGTATGCATGTCGCTAACCAAATCCCCCAATTCCTTGTATATCTCTTCCTTTCATGTAAAATGATATCTTGGAAACCAACTCCCAATACCACACCCTTTCCTATAATAGATCCAAAGGTTTGACTCAATCACTTACTTATAGAATTTTAGAATTTCTTCCCATAAGATAACTATAAATGGTTTATATTCCTTCATTATTGACACTCCATTATTGGTTTTTCTAACTGATGTCATGTAATCTAGAACAAGAAGAATACCTTTGACAATAAAATCCTAGGTTTCCCTCGCCAGTCGCTATCCTGATTTCACTATTGAGACTCCTCACAGGATCATTTCATTCTTCAAAGATCTCCACTGCCAAGTTCACCTGACTCTACCATTTGGATCAATAAGGTCAAATATATTAAGATCCTCTCAACTATAAACACTTGATTTAATTCCTCTAAGAATGATTTCATAATTATGATATTCACCTATAATCAAATGGAACGTTTTAATACATCCTCAAAGCATCTCACCCTATTGACATCCTACTACAATTGAGGGTGAACACATGACAGGAAAGTGAACCTACCAACATAGTCCATGAAAAATGTATCTCATTAAATCTTGTTAAGAAATTCATGAGATTGACCACCAATAAATGTCTCGAAGAAGAAATTTCCTAAATAAAATTAAATAAAATTTAGTCCTTGTCTGTGCCTCATGCATTAATGCATGGACCTATAAAAATCACCAGTGTGTATTCTATCGCAAAGCATATATGTGGCCAACTACACCCTCAACCCCTGGGGTGTCTCAATATAAATGAATGTAGACTACATATTCTTGATTAAAAAATATAAATAATGGGGTACATCATCAACATTATTTAAAGGGGGTCAAATGACTAATAAAACCCCATCAGATCTTCCACACACTATTCATATACCTATGATCCTAGGTCAATGATCAGAATGAACCATATAAATCTCACCTAGAGTTGATCATCTAGCGACAACCAAAACTCTTCTATCTGTTATGACTATGCTTCCAGCCATAGAGCCTCTACCCATGGCCCATTGTCACTACATTCCATAGGTTAATCATCCCATTAATGCCCTAGTGACAACCCATCTCCTCCATCCTGATTTTTCATGAGATCCCTTTAATGTGGAATCTTATAGAGATCAAAATTCCATATTTAATATTGATGATAACACTCAAAATATCTAAAATATAGAATTTTGTAATTATGAGGATGTTTCACCATCTTAAAAATTCTATATCGTTCCTATAGCACATATTATCTAGCCTCATGGCCCCACTTCCAACTCATATTACAGTCAATACGAGAAAACCTCAAGTACACATTGTGTTAGAACCTAGTATGGTTGAGTTGAGTTCCACAAATTATATACATAATAATCCACCGGTTACCCTATTGTAGAAACATTAAATAGTCCTCCCATTTCACATATTCATGCCTAATCATATTAGATATAGGCTCCACATATACCAAACACATATAGGATTACATAAAATTATTCGAAGTAACAACTTAAGTTGACTAGCTCGTTAGAATTGCACCAAGAGGTTATGCAATAAAACACTAATTAGACTATTAATTAAATTTTCTATATCCCAACCACTTTTTATGTATTCTAATATCCAAAAATGAATCATAATAATTAACATATGTCATGTTAGGCAATGATCCATCCATGATGCATAATTTTTCTCCTCCAACCTCTTAGAAATAAAGTCAAAAAATAAATTAATAATATCCAATAAAATGTCATATGAATCATAAAACTCAAATATAGTCAATAAAACATATGAAAAATTACTTTTTCACTAGTAACATGGATATCAATTAATGTATGTGCTTTCCAAACAAACAACTCAACTTATATTCCTTCTTCCAGCACTTTCCTAGAATTTTGTCTACCATAGCCCAGAAAACTAATATTTTCAAAACCAAAAGACTAAATTACAAATTTGAATCTTATATAACACTATTATAATTTTATTACTAACGTGGAACTCAATTAAAACATGAAATTCTAAAAACAGGATCCACTCAACAGGTTCTCTGTGTTGGTATTTCACCTCTCTTTAGGTGCACAACACCACACACCAACAGCTTACATTGAGAACTGAAGGTCTATTGGGTTATAGTGGGGATACTATACCCTCTAATAATAAAAATAATATCCATATCACTATAAAATCAATAAACAACCTTAGTGTCACCAATATAAAAATGCATAAAAGTGAATCCTAATGTAACCCTTCTATAAAAAATCATTATGACATGATAGTAAAAAATATAATGAAAAATATTATAAGGTATGATCATATAAATATGAAAGAAAAAAAATAATCCCCATAACATCACATAATATCCACCTAGACCATATTCTGATATAATTCCATCCATTCTGTAAATATTGATTCACCCTTTATCACTACTTTCCAAAAAATAATCTTGACCCCTTTCCAACACACAATTGTATAATGTTTCCATGCATCCTTATGGACCCATTAAGGGTGTGGGTATGAATTCCATAGGCCACCACTAAAATGTTACTATATGATATAAACAAATATTCTTATTTTATGAAAAAATAAATAAATAATTATTATTCGCATATCAAATAACCCTCTTCAATTATGCTTGAAATCATCAAGGACGGTTTTGCCGACATATTCCAATGCTTGAGTAGAATGATCCATTCTCTATATATCATAATTGAATAAACCCTTGTCCCAAATCAATTTCAATACAACATGACTTAACATTCCAACACATGACTCATATACATCATGTTGGTTAAAACCAATTTATCTTCAATAGTACCATAAACATATCAAAAATCAATTAGACAAACATTTACTAAATCAAAATTATTTAGGTTGCATAATGTCCCAAGGAATGATGATATCTACCTTCTATTATCTTGGACCATCATCCCTAGCATATCAATGAGTCACACCCCCATTCCATGGGCTCAAATATTATTACAGGTAAAATTTAAAATGAGAACCTTATTCATTATGATTGTGGTCACCATCCTCTATATTGTGAAGAATAAATTTGATTTTACCGAAATCGTGTTTTCAAAACAAAAACATTGGGTCTTAATCCAATGTGTACATGACCCGGGTAGCATTATAGTCCAACCCCAATGAGAGGTAATCACAAACAATTTAATTCACACCTCTCTTGAATCTTCATCACCACATATGAAACACAATGCCCACCTATTTCTATAGTCATCACTAATCATCTCTACATGAAAAACCATGTTTTTTCAACTGAACTGGCCAATACCTCTCAAGTCCTCATGAGCTATTCCAAACATGTTACCATAGAACCCACATATCCATAAGTTAGATATATTAAAATATAATTTTTAATGAACATGAAATACTATTTCAACTAATCGATTTCTATACTTGGATCAACCATACATTAATAGGAATGAGAATACTTAGCAGTGTCTCTTAGGAAAAATTGAAATGTAATCTATAAGAAATTGTTTAAACTAGGCCACCCATCACAGTAAGTTATCTATTTTCACATAAATACATGTATAAATTTAGAGAATTCTTGGAAACACATAATTCATTCATAATATGCTTAAATCATCTCATATTAGCCTTTGTTTCATGCCAAAATGAAAGGAAATGGAATAATATATAGACTCCCAAAAAAGTGTATATGAAATCACAATGAAATACCATCCTCTATTGAAAAATAAACAAGGAAATGAACAGAGTGCTAGTTGTATTACAAAGAGGGATCTAAAAAATTCCTGAATCAAAGACTAAAAAAATTGATGAAAAAGAAGCCTATATAAGGGTGGGGGAAACCATACACACTGTGGATCATGTGTGAATGTATATGGATAAATAAAAACAAAATGTATAAATAAATCAATGGTAGAATTCCCATTTCACATATTTTAAAGGATATCATTGTTATACAACATGGTTTGACAAACATTATGCCAACCATGTAAACAAAATATCCAAAATTCCATGCCCTCAAATGGATATTTATGTGGTTATACGAACCATGTGCCAACAATATTTTTTTCTAATATACTGTAGAGGCGTCACAAGGGAGAGAGTCAACAAATGAACAATTTGAAAATCCATTTCAAACCCCAATATGGACATACAGTTTGTGGTTAATGGTTATCCATAACTATACAATATCCATTAACAACCCATTGGCATAAAAACATGGAAGATTGAATCTAGATGATCCTAGAAATAATCTATACTTCCAAGGAACCCTTAGGTACTTAAAAAATATCTACCAACCACATTATAGTGTTACAAGTCTAGAAATTAAACTCAATGTATCAAATCGAAATTTGGTCTTGCCCCCAAATATAATATCAAATATTCTTGTAATTTTCTACCCACTCAATACAAGAGATATAAAAACTCCACACATTACAATATATCATCACTGAGCTATCTAGACACATGTGAGATCAATCTCTATATCTCATCCCAATCATATATTAATTATATT
The DNA here is from genome assembly GCA_963277665.1 of Viscum album. Lineage (NCBI taxonomy): Eukaryota > Viridiplantae > Streptophyta > Magnoliopsida > Santalales > Viscaceae > Viscum > Viscum album. The sequence continues at coordinate 652,547,494 of OY728151.1, read as the reverse complement.
ATTATAAAAAGATGTGACACTGAACATTTCAATCACATTTGTTTTATCTTGGACTACCACAGTTACCTACTCACAGATTACTCCTTTTGTGGTCCCCCCTACACCATGGGAATGACATACCTGGACATTTCATGACCCTTTTTCAATTATTTTTATGGAACCATACATACCCTAACCTAGTTAGAAAATCCAAAACAATAACATATGGTCAATCCTAAATCTCATCTACTTCTCATCACATACCGACAAAATATGAAACTCCCATAAGGTCCAAAATTATTTCTGATGCCAAAAAATTCATGGATTACACTTTAATCCCAAAAGGTCATACATCATACATAATTCCAAAAAAATGATCCATTCCTCTAACACATTTCATAGAAATACTAGAGAATTCTCATTTCCCACAAGTTCACTACCACCTCAATAATTCATCTGTCATATGTGCACTGCATACACCAAGTTCTATCATGCCAGAAATAAAAACAACCATTATTATGATATACCTCTATTATTTTTTCTCTTTATTTTTATTTGAATATGTCATATCAACCACAGGTATCTATATTGATTATTAACATTCATATATATGTACTCCCTACGGAGCTACCCCTGTGGTTGGAAACTTCCCCAAGTTCCCGGTAAGTCCATTCCTTCCACATATAGTCATATCCCAACAAAAAGATCCTAGAACCATGCTCATCCAAACCATATATCTGTAGTTCAAACCCAATTATTGAGATACAAATATTTGAGATGAATTTCTGAAAAACAACTCAAAATGAACCATCTTCCCACATGTCTAACACTTCTTTGGAGGCTTCTCACACCAAATTCAAAAATGTCTCAACATACCACACTATAATATTAAAAATGAATATCTACTCAGCAGCCTACCTGACTCTCCAAAATAACTTCCTCGCTATGATACAATATGAAATCATTTTAAAAAACCCATATCTCTACTACCCAACATACATAATGCTACTATCAAGCATGGTATGGGCAGGTCCATCAAGTTCCCCTTGTATTTCAACACTTCATTTACTACTTCTAAGAAAGTGGTCAGCCATTAGATGTTCTCATGAACCTAGACGGTAGACCACAATCCATCCTCAAATGGTCTCACCTGAGTAATGTCATATATATATATATACCCTAGCCTTTTACACATACCTGTACATAATTTCTTTGGATAATTATCCATCAAAATACAATCCATGCATTGCGAATTCTAGTGTCATTGAAGACTAGGTACATACAATTGAAATCATAAGACATTTCATCATTTGAACATAATATTGAGCTCCTATGATCATACATCATCATAGGATTTCCTAGGGATAACATGAAAAATGAGATGAGGTAAAATCATAGTAAGGAAACAAATCATAGTAATAATGCTTTAACACATCAGTTAGAAGGCATGGCACAATGATAAAAAGGCATATGACATGTGAAATCATAACATAAAAACAAGGGATCATATAATCATGGAGTCATAATATTGTAGAAGAAATATAAAACATGACTTTAGTATTAGTCAAATCTTGTCGAATATAGAGGATCACAAGTCAAAGTTAACTACAAGGATCATTACATGTGGTAGCACAATTCATGGAAAACTGTCGAGACTATTAAACATGGTAGAACGATACATGGCTAACTGCCGAGTCCGTTGAACATAACATATCATGACACAAAATATTTCCTAATTAATTAGAGACTTATTTATGTTCAACCATAATAACATGTTCATGATTATTTTTACCATATAAAGTATCATACATAATCAATCATACATAAACCTATGGGTACCCATTGAATGAAATGGGTAACATAATCATTTCATAATATGTAAAAGATGGTTGTATCCTAAAATTGTTTATGAATGAAAAACATAATACATGGAAAGTCTTATGTTGAAAATTCATATATATTTATATGTTGTTTCAAATAAAAGTGACTAGTTGAAAAAAAGTATTAATGAGACATTACAATTAAAAAAAATATTGGAGTTCTGGGGAAAATACTAAAGGGCATTTAAAATACAAGAGGAAATAAACTTTTACATAAAAACACAACTGTCCAAGAATGTTTTAATAAAAAATTTAGTAACTTTATAAAAACAATGTGTCATTAAAACATATTATATATTTCCCTTGAAAATGGTCACGAATTCAGGAAGTTCTCTTAAAATGGTTTTGATTATCTAGAAGAAGGAGGGAACCATTAAAAACATGTATATACCCAAAATAAAAGGATTAATAGAACATTATAAAAGGGTTTTGATGATTCAAAAATAATTTAAAAGATAATAATAAAAAGATAAATTTATTTGGGTAAAAATAATGATAGAGAAACCTGGAAGAATAAATGAGTTTCGAGAAAAATTCTCATATGGAATATCAGCCTGGTATTAGGTGTAATTAGAAGGGATTAATTTGAAAGAATAGGGTTTCTAATAATTTATACATCCCGAGTTCTATATAGGGTAGGTAATAAAACATACCCCCCATCATTAGTAATTACACATAAAATGTCATTACACAGTGTAAATTCCTGGATAAATGTGAAATAGAGGGGATCCCTTACCTTCAGTCCAAAGGTGTTCCCCTCTTGAAATTAATGGCAAGAATAATAAAATTTGGTTCATTAATTAATACTTTCAGAGCCAGTTTTACATTTAATTGATTTGTTATATCCTTTGGAGTGTATTCATTATCGTTTGTGTTGGTTTTGTGGTTCAGGATCATTGTTTGGTCCTATTTGTTTCACGATCTGTTTACATATATACATGAGCGGATAATCATGTAAAATGAAATTATTTAATAAAATTGGAGTTATATTTTTGAGAATACATAATTTTTCGTGGTTTTAATTTTAATTTTGTTAATTATAGAGAATTTTAATCATTATAAAAAGTATTAGTGAAAACCCTTTGGGGTTAATTGGTGGTTTTTGATCACAACCATCATATTTAGTTTTATAAAGAAAACCCGTGTGTAAAAAAATATTATAGAAACATTGATGATACATAATACATTTATTATAGTCTGTGTAAATAATAATATTTGTTTCATTATCATAATTGAAGATTGAAATGAAAATAGAAAAGCCATCATCATTTAATGTGGTAAATTAACTCATCTCAGAGGGTGTTTTTAATAATAGTATAGATGAATGGTAAATGGGATATGCTAATAAATTATCCCACTATCATAAAAAAATTATAATACATATAATTTAATATATTTTTCATAAAATATGGATTATGTGAGGAAATAATAGAAATGAAAACAATGGAACTTGAAAGGAAAGTAAAATAATTGAATAGATGAATTTACCTCTTGAATTAATCTTCCTTGAGGGCCTTTTTAGGGGAAAGGATTTGGTCATTTGAAGAGAATAAATGTAAATAGATAATAGGGAGATGATTTGGGAGAGTTTGGACTATACTTTAGGCAAGTAAAAAGTTTTTATTGGAGTGAATATAAGAGGGGTGTGTGGGTGGTTTTTATAGTGGTGGGGAGGGGGTTTTCTTAAAATTAGTGTGATATTTTTTTCATAATACAATAAATAGTGGGAATTCCATGACCAAAAATAGTAATATGTACATGTTAGTTCTATAAAATTGTGCTTAAATCAGTAGAACATCACCCATGACTCAATAATTAATGTATTTAGCTTATTTTCTAAATTAACATTTTTCACTATTCAAAATAATTAATGCATTTCAAAAAAATCCAAAAAATTCCCCCGAGTAATTTTTTTAAATTTAGAATCCAAAAATGAACTCCATTTTATGAAAAATAATTTTATAAATATAGGAAAATTAATTCTTAAATAAAATCATCATTTAGCTGAAAATTCCATATTTAAAAATTATAATAGATTTTAAAATGATTTCAAAAATTACATATGGTCTTATAAAAACATCATAAAACCAGATGAAATAAAAGAGTTATTATATGAAAACCCTTTATGAAATACATTTTCTTTTAAATTAGTTAATTAATTAATTGTAATTAATTAATTGTAATTAATTATTTATGTCATATAAAAATACAAATACTTTACAATGGTCATATTATCACTTATAAGATTCCTATATTATATTTATACATTCAAGGGTGAGGTAACTATTCTTTTAGGATATTTACTATTTATAAGGGCCATATTACAATTCGAAAGGTAGATAATTAATCACTATGAAATTAATTATTTCTTACCCAACTCCAAACATCTTATTGATAACAACTATGTATATCAGATTTCCAAAATTCAAGACATGGAAATGGAAAAATTATGTTCATCAGCTACATTATATTTATCTTTTTAATACTAATTTATGTTTTATAGAGACACAATGTTTCATTAATTTCATTAAATTTTGTAGTAAATCCATGGAGTGTTACATTATTCCCCCCTTATAAAATTTCTCCATCAAAATTTCTTTTATCATACTAAGGTGAAAACATGTGAGGGTTTTTATACATAACTTGTAATCATAAAAGGGAAACTTTAAACATAAAAGGCTAAACTCGTAAAGGAAAACTATATCATAAAATTTTATCCCCAAGGATTCAATCTTGTTTATCCCTGTTATGTTTCCTGACATATATTCTTCTGGGAATAATTATGTTTTGTTCCCTTAATAATGATATGTACTAAGATTATGAATATACAAATGAATACCCACTACAGTGTTAATCCATGAGTGTAGTAAGACCCGTTGTCATGAACAAATACCCATATAGCTCAAAGAGGTGTTTTTTGGTTTTACCCCTAGATAAATCTTCACCAGATCCACCTTTAATTGTTTGTATCTAGAAAGTGATGTATTTTCTTGATAAACCACATACACTATACTTACCAAAATCAAGGAATTATTTCTTATACTTAGTCTCATCCTTATTCTTCTTACTAAAGTTATATATTCAAATTCTCCAAAAATTACATGTCCATCCTTAGATACGAACAATAGAGAATTTATCCTCTTTCATATCACATTAAATGATTTTATGTATAATTATCCATTGGAATACAAGAAAAGAATTGTGATATTTTCTTGTTTTTGAAAACTAGGTATATAAAACTAAAAATATAGAACAATTATTTATTTAATCTCCCTATTGAGATCCCAACATCCATTATTCTCATACATCATCATAGTATAACCATGGATTAACAAGAAAAATGGGATGTGCTAAAGGGATTATACAGGAAAAAAGCATAGTAATAAAGCTTTAGCACATCGATTTGAAGAATGGAATACTGATAAAAAGGAATAGAACATGTGAAATCATAACATATAAACATAGTATCATATAACATTGAGTAATAATAATTTGGTAGCAACATAAAACCTGAATTTTAAAAATTCAAGCGTCATTTCACATAGAGGATAAAAAGTCATGGTTAACCACCAAGATCATTGCATGTGGTAGCAGAAGTCAATGCTAACTGCTATGACTATTTCACATGTCATGTAGAGACCCGAAGATTGAAGTACATAGATATTACATTACTTTTGCGGAATACTTAATATATAACAAAAACAGACACACAAAGACCGTAATAGTTTATTGTCTTTGGAAACATGGAACGTAATCTTCTAACATTGAAAACTTGTAACGTAATCTTCTAATCGTGGTGAAAGATCTTCAACATCTCCCATAACGATCTTCCACTTTTTGTTTCCTTGCCTAAAACCTTTATTTTAATCCTGGGGGAATATAAAACATAAAAAAGGGTGAGCTCAAATGCTTAGTATGGGTAAGAATGAATAAAATAAAACATATCATATACATTTGAACTTTAAAACATGAACATAATGATTAAACATCAAAATCGTGAGCAAAGTCATAAACTGTGGAAGTACATGAGGCATAGATCATAATGGAACATAAATCATAATAAAATAGCATGGGAATATAACATGTAATTGTGGAATCCATTAAGCACATGTAATGATTTCCATAGTAGCCAAGGCATTGCTACCAAGACCATCTTAGTGGACAAAGTCCTTTTCTAAATCGAGTTCACTCTTCATTCCAGTCCTTTAATACTGAACTGGATTAACTTATCATTCCAACCATGTCTATCTCATGAGATATAAATCTTTACCCAATGCATTGGAGGGAGATATAGGTCCCACCCATCTCATAATGAAATAATTCTTACTTGTGCCACAAAATAAACATACATCATTCATAATAACCCAACGAATAAAATGGGTTTCATAAACATAATACCATCATCACATAATCCATATAAATGAAATGGATATCATTTCATAATTAGGTAAGTGAAACCATGTAAATGATATATACATTATACTTGAAACATACATATATGAAATAATGTCATCTTAGATGAAAAAATGGTTTTGATAAAACACTTGAAATGAATTCTTGAGGAAAATATCCTTTCTTCTTCAAAATCAATTTATTTTAACAAAACGACATGAAATTTTAAAGAAATAGATTTTTTATAAAATAGTCATGAAATATTTTGGATGATTCTTCATGAAAATACGCCATTATAAAATTGTAAAAATCCTTTCATGCCGTATAAGTTAAAAAAAACATTCTCCTCGTACTTTTATCGGAAAAGTCAAAAAGTACCTCGTAAAAGAAAGAATCCATACATACCATGTAGTAAAAGTCAATAATGGGTAAAAAGGACTTTGAACATGCATGAAAACATTTTTATAAAACATGGACATGGATGATATAAATAACCATAGTAAATACTTGCGAATAAGCAATCTCGGATAAAAATGAGATTTGCAAAATTATCCCTTACCTTAGGTCTCATATACTTCATACATATCCAAAACTCCTATATAATGATTTACATAATGTCATTGACTTATTACAGAATCATATTCATTGTTATGATATCATATATGGTTCACTTGTGACATTATATTACCTTTTCTTTTGTAAATTCCATGTTAATGAACGTTTTGGGTAAAATCGTTTCATTTTTCATCCGTGATTTGATTTGTAATTATTCATATGATTACTTAGATCATGATTACTTAATTCAAGAATATAAAACATGATTTATATATAATATATATTCAGAATATACATATACATAATAGATCGATTAATGGAATGAAATACACTGTTCTTGGAGACGGTAGGCCATACGTACGCATGAACGTTGTTTTCGTTTCCTCATTGAATTGAATGGAATTAATTGGATGACATAAATATATATATATATAAATAAATCCAGTATCTTTATTATGTACTATATTTTATTATTTCTTATTATATATACTTTATAATCATTTATGAATGGTTAATCATTGAGAATGAATCTCATCGCGTCGTAGAGACGGTATTCCGTATGTACGCACGAGCGATGATATCGTTACCATGATCATGAAGTTTTATTGGAGTGTATGTATACTATTACAGAATAAATATCACTTTACAATAATCATATATAGTTATTATTTACTCCATTATACCCATCCAAGTAAGGTGGTGGTGGAAAATAGATTACACCACTGCGTGGAGACGGTATTCCGTACGTACACACGCGCTGTGATTTCATTTTCCGTAGGATGGATAGATGGTGAAATAGGGTTGTTTCATACTTATAATAACATATCAGTATATGAGTGATAATGATTTTGTTACTTCATAATGAAACAACCTAAGAATAAGAAGTGGAAGAAGAAATAAAGTTGAAAGAATCGGTAATGGACATTACCTCTTCTTTGATGCGCCTCTTTGAGACATCCTCTTAGGTCACTAAAATTTGTCTTTTAAGAAGACCAGGACCTATGGGATGTTTCTAGGGAATTGGAGAGGAGAAATTGGCAGGGGTTGGCCGAGCATAAAGGCTCAAAGTGGTGTGAGGAAAAGAGGGAGGAGGTGCCCTTTTATAAAGGAGGAGAGGGGCACCTTTGGAATAACCAAAAATATTAATTTATTATAAAGTCATATTCGGTTTTTAATAGCTCCAAATTAATATATTTCGAAGCTAAGGTGGGTATGGGTTTAAATACTATCATCCAATAGAATTTAGACAAGTGTAGATCATTATATTAACCTTATATTTTAGTTTTAACTCTTAGTTAATTAGATTGACATTTACCATGTCACTTCGTATTTTTATATTATATAGTTAATAAACATAACATATACATACAAGCGACCCCCAAGTGGTCTATTAATGATAAAAATATCAGGATATAAGTATCTTGGCTGAACCTTAGATTTTTAGGAATATAATAACAATTAATAATATAATTTTTTTTAAAAACTATTTTATGTCAATTTTGACACTATTTGGATATTGATTTTTGTGAAAATCATAACAGAATTATTAGTTCTAAGAAAGTTAATTAAATAAATACTAACATGTCATTTTAAAATATAAAATTATTGTAATTCATAAAAAGTCTCAAATTACATTTATTTAGGTATTTATAACATCAAATATGTCCATATTTCATTAATAAGATAATTACTGCATCATCATTGTGTCATAAATAAATTAAATTATATTATGGATAAAAATTACAAATAAAATACCATTATCTAGGAAATATTTTTAGTTTTCTAATGAATATTTATTGTCGAATTTATCTCATGTATAACCCTATATTAAACATGATTTTGTTATTAGACTTTGATTTTAACTATTTTAACACTTCTTTAAATAAATTAATAATAAATGTCATAATATAATCCAAGTGGACCTAAATGGTCATATTTTATTCCTAAGGTTGTTTTTTTTCAAATTACACTTATCCAATAGAATTAGGACATGTGTTAGGGAAATAATAATATCATTTTTACCCTTAAATACCCTATTTACTTTTAACCGTGGTAAATAAAAGTAAAAAGTTACTATTAACCAAAAATTATTCTCATCTCATTGAACCACATTTTACTTAATGACATCAACCGAGTCTCTCGGATTTTTGAAATTCCACTCACAGAAGCGGTAAAATTTAGTTTTATGAAAAATTCTGTTTTTTAACTACCACTGAGTTGTTTCACTATTCATCAAAAAATGAAAGCTTCCAGAAAAATACCAAAAATTAGGCCAAAGCTATATTTGATATTATGAATTCAAATATGATTTATATTTTACCAAATTCAAAACATATCAGTTGCATTAAATAATTTAAAAATTAATTATCGTCGTCAAAACAAATAGCGTGTTCTTAAGAGATAATAACTATCAAAAGATTGACACTTGTTTATGTCTGCTTTAAATGTGAAATTACATCCAATGACCAAAATTGTATTAAATTGTAAAAATATATTCTAAATGTACATTAAACCCACTAAAATTAATAATTTATCACTATTAATTATTTCTATTAAAAAAGTTATTTTTAATTAAAATTTTGTAATTTTCACTATTCATCAGAATATGAAAGTTATCCGAAAAGTACCAAAATTTCACCGTAAGCTAATTTTGATATTCCGAATCCAAAAATGAATTCCATTTTGAAAGATAAAATTTATAAAATTTCAAAATGTGGGTATTTTTATTCATAATGGCTATTTCATAATAATATTATAATAATATCTCGTTTAGTGAAACTCTGTATTGCATACTACACACGCTATCGAGGACGGTCACGATTGCGTGTAATGCAAGCCAAGTAAAGGATGCGTGTTGTGAAAGCTCCTTTTGGTGTAGCGTAAAACACAATACATCAACGAAATTAAAATAATATTCTTCATAAAATCAAGGGGTGTTACATTCTACCCCCTTAAAATTTATTTCACCCTCGAAATTCGTTGGGGTTATAAATCGTTTAATATTCATAGAAACCCACATCGTAAAAAGGAATACTAAAACTTTATTTTAAAAACTAACGTATGAAATGTAACGATAACCCAAAGTAACTCATCACTAGGTTTCCATATAGGAGAACAAATGTGAAAATATGGATATGGAAGAAAAATATAACCATCAAGTTATGATGGAGAGTGGTAGAGAACATGGATATAAAAAAGACAACAATCACAAGGCCATAAATTTGTGATGATATAAGTTACCATCTGATTCATCGGATATAAGAGCACTATGACAACATTTTTGGTTTTCAATATCATTTCCCTAAAGTTGATGAAATTGGAATTAGAAGTAATAATTTCGTGATTTTGGTACAGTCTCACTGTTGGTTGTTATATGGACAATTTTCACTTCATCTATTAAATAAATGAAGTTGAATTTCTCATTCGTGATGTGTTAGAAGATCATGTGATAGAATGATGGGTCAATCCATCTGTCTCAAACAAAATGTTAGAAAAGTTATAAAAAAATACATAAGTCCATCTATAGTGAGATTAATCATATATGGTTCCTAAAATGGCCTTATACTTCATATATCATACTACATAATATAATAAAACAAGTTTCTACTAAACAGGGACTTCTTGTAGGCTAGTGGTAGGCGATAAAGTCTATTCGCACTTTGGTTGTGGGTTTGATTCCCACATCCTTGTCCAACGCGATGGGTTGTCGCCCGTCCTACAGGTTGTCCTTTTTCTAAAACTACAATACTATAACTTCCTATCAATAATATCAAAAAATGTTCTATCTTTAAACAATAATAACTTATGTCCAACATAATCTATTCCAATATTTAGGCTTATCTAAAATACTCTGGTCCATGCTAATAGTATAAAGAAAACAATTACTAGAAAGGTTATCTACCAAGAATGTGAATACAGTCATTTATCCCACATATATCATAAGATATATCTTGTTGGTTACATTCCAAACACATGAATACCTTAGTCAAATATTCTCTTGAAACATAAATTACCATATAACCTTAGTGAAAACATGAATATTGTCAAAAGGTAACACTTTCCACATACCAAAATCCCAAAAAATCTATATAATCAAACCATAATATCACTTATTCCTTATATCATTCATGAGCTCATGAATATAATAAAACATCTCATTATCTTCTTATCCCATCATTATGTGCATATCATCTACTTTCCAAAAAAATTTCGATGACCTTTTCATGGTTACCAGTACCATCTAATTATTGAAAACCAATACATAGATATTCCAAAATTCCACAATACCATACATGAGATTCCATGATACTATTTTGAAATCCCATTACATAAACACTTAATCACTACACTACATCATTTTTATACTCAAAATCACAAATAGTGATTGCATGAGACTACCATTTATCCTTTTCCTTAAGTGGTTTCTCACGTTGATCATCATTAACCCGTGGATTAGGGCATTTATTAGCATAATGCCCCATTTCCGTGCACATGAAGCATTGATGTGTTGGTGGACAGTTCTCTGTAGTCTTTTCTCTATTCACATCATTAGCAAAATTTTTCCATTTCATTGATATTAAACTGCTCGATGAGCTTCTTTTCCACACTTAAAACATTTTCTAGTACCTTTTAGGAAATCTCCACCATGCTTCTTTCCACACCTTGAGCATAAAGAAACATTCATATTCTTTTCACCATTGTTCTGAGATTTCTCCTTGAACTCCATCTTTCGTTTCTTGTCAAAACCATGAGATGGATATGTTACACCAACCTCCAGTTCTACCTTGATAGCACAACACACAATTTCTTCAAAGCTAGTAAAGTCTCTTATTGCTAATACCCTTCGAAGACTTGGTTTTAAGCCACTAAAAATCGATCAACTTTACGTTCAGGTTAGATGATAAAGCCAGATGCATACCTTGCAAGTCTTGTAAAATTCTCTTTGTATATACAAACAGATTCATCATCCTTCTGCTTAAGCTCATGAAACTCCTTTTCCATCATTGTTTGAAGAATACGAGGGAAGTACTTGCTGAAAAACAAGTTCTTGATCTCGTCCCATTCCATGGAATAAATTTCATCTATTTTCCTCATATTCTTGGTAAGATTCCACCATTGATCATCATCACCTTCCAAACTATATACTACTAAGATGACAATATCATGCTCAGAACATTGTAGAACTGAAAATATCTTTTCATTAGTACTGATCCATTGTTCAACCACTAAGGGATCAGATGACCCGCTGAATGAAGGTGGACGCTGCTTCATGAAGGATTCAACAGAATGTTTCTCCTTTATCTGCTCATTTTGAAATCGAGAATTATTCATAGCTTGTGTAAGTATTGAAATAATATTGTGCACTCCATCTCCCATGACATTGGTTTGGTCAGGAGGAAAATCATTGCATTGTCCATTACATTGATCAACATGGTTCCTTCGGGTTCCAGCCATCGTCTAAAACCCAAAAATAATATTGTGAGAGGTAAATACCATTCTAGGGAAAAAAGAATAATAAAGGTAGAGTACCTTCAATATATAACATATTAGGTTTAATTCTATGATCGTTAGTGCAATTCTAGGACCATAAACTATACATATACTTAACCTTAGGGACATCCCTAGACATACCTTAGAAATATCTTCTAGGTATCTCACTAAAGTTTTCGCATCCTAGTTTCCAAAGGTTAACTAATCCTTTCCTCTAATACCAATTGTAGAGACCCAAAGATTGACGTACATAGATATTACATTGCTTTTGTGGAATTCTTAATATATAACAAAAACAGACACACAAGGACCATAATAGTTTAGTGTCTTTGGAAACATGGAACGTAATATTCTAACTTTGGAAACATGGAACGTAATCTTCTAATAGTGGTGAAAGATCTTCAATATATCCCATAAAGATCTTCCACTTTTTGTTTCCTTACCTAAAACCTTTATTTTAATCCTAGGGGAAAATAAAAAATAAAAAGGGTGAGCTCAAATGCTCAGTAAGGGTAAGCATGGATAAAAAAAAACATACCCTATACATTTGAACATAAAAACATGAACATAATTTTTAAACATCAAAATGTTGAGAAAAGACATAAATTGTGGAAGTACATAAGGCATAGATCATAATGTAACATAAATCATGATAAAATATCATGGGAATAAAACATGTAATTTTGGAATCCATTAAGCACATGTAATGATTTCCATAGTAGCCAAGGCATTGCTTCTAAGACCATCTTAGTGGACAAAGTCCCTTTCTGAATCGAGTTCACTCCTCGTTCCAGTCCTGTAATACTGAACTAGATTAACATACCATTCCAGCCATTAATATCTCATGAGATATAAATCTTTACCCAATTCATTGGAGGGAGATATAGGTCCCACCCATCTCATAATGAAATCATTCTTACTTGTGCCACAAACTAAATATACATCATTCATAATAACCCAACGAATAAAATGGGTTTCATATACATAATCTCGTCATCACATAATCCATATAAAAGAAATGGATATCATTTAATAATTAGGAATGTGATACCATGTAAATCATAGATACATTATACTTGAAACATACACATATGAAATAATGTCATCGTAGATGAAAAAATCATTTTGATAAAACACTTCAAATGAATTCTTGAGAAAAATATCCTCCTTTCTTCAAAATCAATTTCTTTTAACAAAACTTCATGAAATTTAATATAATGTGGTTTTGTTTAAAATAGTCACGAAATCTTATGGATTAAGATTCATGAAAATATTTCTTTATAAAACCATAAAAATCCTTTCATGTCGTATAAGTTAAAAAAACATTCTCCTCTTACTTTTGTCAGAAAATTCAAAATGTACCTCGTAAAAGAAATATTTCATACATACCATGTAGTAAAAGTCAATAATTGGTAAAAAGGACATTAAAAATACATGCAAACATTTTTATAAAACATGGACATGGATGATAGAAATAACCCTATTAAATACTTACGAATAAGAAAACTCGGATAAAAATGAGATTTGCAAAATTATCCCTTACCTTAGGTCCGATATGCTTCGTACGTATCCAAACCTCCTGTATAATGACTTAAATAATGTCATTGACTTATTAAAGAATCATATTAATTGTTATGATATCATATATGGTTCACTTATGACTTTATATTACCGGTTCTTTTGTAAATTCCATGTAAAAGAGCGTTTTGGGTAAAATTGTTTCATTTGTCGTCTGTGTTTTGACTTGTAATTATTCATATGATTACATAGATCACGATTACTTAATTACAGAATATAAAACATGATTTATATATAATATATATTCAGAATATACATATACATAATAGATCGATAAATGGAAAGAAATACACCGTTAATGAAGACGGTAGGCCGTACATACGCATGAACGTTGTTTATGTTTCCTCATTGAATTGAATGGAATTAATTGGATGACATATATATATATATATATATATATTCATAAATCCAGTATCATTATTATGTCATATATTTTATGATTTCTTATTATATATACATTATAATCATTTATGAATGGTTAATCATTGAGAATGAATCTCATCGCGTCGTGGAGACGGTATTCTGTACGTACGTAGGAGCGATGATATCGTTCCCATGATCATGAAGTTTTATTGGAGTGTATTTATACTATTAAATAATCAATATCACTTTACAATAATCATATATATTTATTATTTAAACCATTATACCCATCCAAGTAAGGTGGTGGCGGAAAATGGATTACACCACGGCGTGGAAACGGTATTCCGTACGTACGCACGCGCGGTGATTTATTTTTCCGTAGGATGGATAGATGGTGAAATAGGGTTGTTTAATTCTTATAATAACAATTAAGTATATCTGTGATACTGATGTTATTACCTCATAAGGAGACAACCTAATAAGAAGAAGTGGAAGAAGAATTAAAGTTGAAAGAATCGGTAATGGACATTACATCTTCTTGGATGCGCCTCATTGAGACCTCCTCACAGGGCACAAAAATAGGTTTTTGAAGAAGACCAGGACCTCTAGTATGTTTCTAGGGAAGTGGAGAAGAGAATTTGACAGGGTTTGTCCGAGAATGAAGGCTCAATGTGGTGTGACGAAGAGAGGTAGGAGGTGCCTTTTTATAATGGAGGAGAGGGGCACCTTTGGAATAACTAAAAATATTATTTTATTATAAAGTCATATTCGGTTTTTAATATCTCCAAATTGATATATTTAGAAGCTAAGGTGGTGATGGGTCTAAATCCTATCATCCAATAGAATTTAGGCAAGTTTAGATCATTATATTAACCTTATCTTTTAGTTTTAACTCTTAGTTAATTGCATTGACATTTATCAAGTAACTTTATTTTTTTTATATTATATAGTTAATAAAAATACCATATACATCCAAGATACCCCCAAGTGGTCCATTAATGATACAACTATCCTGATATAAGTATCTTGGCCGATCCTTAGATTTTTAGGAACATAATAACAATTAATAATATAATATTTGTTTTAAAAACAATTTTATGTCAATTTTGATACAATTTGTTAATTGATTTTTGTGAAAATCATAACAGAATTATTAGTTCAAAAAAAGTTAATTAAATCAATACTAACAAGTCATATTAACATATAAAATTATTTAAATTCATAAATATTCTCATATTACATTTATTTGGGTATTTACAACATCAATTATGTCAATTTTTCATTAATAAGATAATTACTGCATCATCATTGTGTCATAAATAAATTAAATTATTTTAAGTATAAAAATTACAAATAAAATACCCTTATTTAGGAAATATTTTTATCTTTCTAATTAATATTTATAGTCTAATTTATCTCATGTATAAACCTATATTAAAAATTATTTAGTTATTCAACATTGATTTTAATTGTTTTAACCCTTCTTTAAATAAATTAATAATAAATGTCCTAATCTAATCCATGTAGGCGTAAATGGTCATATTTTATTCCTAAGGTTGTTTTTGGCCGAATTACACCTATCCAATAAAATTAGGACATGTGTTAGGATAATAATAATATCATTTTACCCTTAATTACCATATTTACTTTTAACCGTGGTAAATAAAAGTAAAAAAGTTACTATTCACCAAAAATTATTTTCATCTCATTGAACCACATTTTACTTAATGACATCAACTGTGTCTCTCGAATTTTTGAAATTCCACTCACAGAAGCAGTAAAATTAAGTTTTATGATAAATTCAGTTTTTTAACTACCACTTAGTGGTTTCACTATTCATCAAAAAATAAAAGTTTCTAGAATAATACCAAAAATTAGGCCTAAGCTATATTTGATATTATGAATTCAAAAATGATGTCTATTTTACCAAATTCAATACATATCAGTTGCATTAATTAATTTAAAAACTAATTCTCGTCGTCAAAACAAATTGTGTGTTCTTAAGAGATAATAACTATCAAAAGATTGACAATTGTTTATGTCTGGTTTAAGTGTGAAATTACATCCAATGACCAAAATTGTATTAAATTGTAAAAATATATTATAAATATACTTTAAAACCACTCAAATTAATAATTTATCAGTATTAATTATTTCGATTAAAAAAAGTTGTTTTTAATTAAAATTTAGTAATTTTCACTATTCATCGGAATATGAAAGTTATCCGAAAATTACCAATATTTCACCCTAAGCTAATTTCGATATTCTGAATCCAAAAATGAATTCCATTTTGAAAGCTAAAATTTATAAAATTTCAAATAGTGGGTATTACTATTCATAACAGCTAGTTCATAATAATAATATAATAATATATCATTTTGTGAAACTTGGTATTGCGTACTACACACGCTATCGAGGAAGGTCGCGATTCTGTGTAATGAAAGACAAGTCAAGGATGTGTGTTGTGCAAGATCCTTTTGGTGTAGCGTACAACACAAGACATCAACGAAATTAAAATAATATTCTTCATAAAATCTCGGGGTGTTACATGTCAAGGATAGCCACCAAGACCATTGAACATAATATATCATGAGGCTCAAGCATACCTAATAAATTGGAGTTCTATCTAGGTGATACAATCTTAACATGTTCATGAATATGTGTATCATATAATGAATCATAAATAACCAATCATTCATAAAATAGGGGTACCCATTGAAAGAAATGGGTAATATAATCAGGTCATAATACATAATAAATGGGAGTATCATAAATGTGTTACTGAAATAAATGAATTAAATAATATAAGGACATTAATATGGGTAAAAGGCATATATCCTGATAATTTATGTCACACAAAAGCGAAAACTTAAAATATTATTAAAGTGTCTTTAGAATTAAAAAAAATTAATTTTGTTTGGAGGAAAATACCAAAGATAATTTAAAATATAATAGGGAATAATCATTTATATAAAATAATAAGAAATCCATTATGAATATAATAATTAATTGAAATATTTTATAAATACAATGTGGCATAAAAAATATTATAGAGAGCACTAGAAATTTGGAATGTAATCGGGAAGTTTCCTTAAAACAAGGTTTCTTATTAGGAACAATTGAGGAGGGAATCATTTAATGTCATTTATATCCCCAAAATATAATGATGAATGGAACATTATACATGAGTTTATAATATTAACACTTAGTTTAAAAGATATGCATTAAAAAAGATAACTTCATTTGGGTAAAAAGGAAGATAGAGAATCCTCGTGGCATAAAGGATGTTTGGGTAGAATCCCATACATAATATCGACATGGTATTGGGTGAAATTAGGAGGGATTAATTAGAGAGAAATTGTTATATAATCATTTATAAATTATGAAGGAATTATGGGGAGGTTCAAAATCATACCCCATCATTAGTAATTACCGATAAAATGGCATAAGATATTGGTCATTCTTGAATAAAAGTGAAATAGAGGGGTTCCCTTACCTTAAGTATGATGGTGTTCCCATATTGATATTAATTACCTAAATTATCAAATTAGGATCATTAATTAATATTTATATAAACAATTATACATTTAATTGATTTAGTATAACCTTTTTTAGTTCATTTATATCCATTGGGACTTGATATGAGGATCAACTTCACTGTTCGGGTCTGTTTGTTTCATGATCAGTTTACTTCTATACATGAATGGATAATCATGAAAATTTAATATCTATTTCTATAAGTAGAGTTATTTTTTTGAAAATATATAAGGTTACATGGTTTTATATTTAATTTGGAATCTTGGAGTTATTTTTAATCTTATATAAAACTTTTGTGATAACCCTTTGGATAAATTGGTTGTTTTTATCCCAATGGACATATTTTGTTTCAAAAATAAAAACAATGTGTAAAAAGGGATTCCAAGAAACATATATGAGAAATAATACATATATTATATCATGAATCAACTATAAATATGTTTTCATTACAAGAATTAATTAATGTAATATAAATTGAAAACCCATCATCGTTGAATGAGAAAAACTAACACATCTCAGATGGTGTTTTTACTATTTGTATAAAAAGAAGGGTAAATGAGAGATTTTAATAACATATTTCATAATCATAAAAAAATCCATTAATTATAATTTAATGGAGTTGTCAGAACATTTGGATAAGGATATCTAAGGTTAGAAAATAAAAAAATCAAACATTAATGAAATGTAAATGAATTGAAATGTGGAATTTACATTTGGAAATAATATTCATTGAGAGCATATTAAGGGGGAGAGTGTTTGATCTTTTAAAGACACCAAGGGATGATGGACGTGGGGGAGGAGGTTGGGGAGAGATTTTAGCTAACATTAGGCGAGTCAGAAGGATTTAGAGTAGTGAATAGAAGAGGGGGGTGTGGGTGGTCTTTATAATGGAGGGGAGGAGGGTTTTCATAAAATTACTGTATTATTTCTATAAAAGGTAATAAATAGTAATGCTTCCCTGAAAAAATAGTAATATATGCATGTGAGTTCGAACTAATGGTTCTTACATCAGAAGAACATCACCCATGACTCAATAATTAATGCATTTAGTTTATTTTGTGAATTATCACATTTCACTATTCATAAAAAATTCATGTATTTTAGAAAAATACCAAAAATTTACCATAACAAATTTTTTACATGTAGAATCAAAAAATGAACACCATTTTATCAATTAATTTTCTAAATATGGGAAATTTCATATTTAAATAAAATCGCCATTTAACTAAAAAATACATATTTTTAAATTATTTCTTATTTTATAATGCTTCCAAAAAATAAACAAGGTCTTTTATAATTATCTTAAGACTAGAAGACAAAAAATTGTAAATTTATGAACACCTTTTAATAAAATAAATTTTATATGAATAAAATTAATTAGTTAATTTTAATTAATTATTTATGACTAAAAAATACAAAAACATTAATTATGGTCATATAATAACATATAATATGCCTTAATATTTTTTATAAATTCAAGGGTGTGGTTTTTATTATTTTGGACGATTTATTTTTCATAAGGGTCACATTACTATTCATAAGGAAGTTTTACTATTCATAAGAGAAGGTTACAATTAAAAAAATTTAATGTTTGTCTTATCAGACTCCAAACATCTTACCGATCACAATCGTGTGTGTCAGATTTTTGAAATTCAAGAAACAAAAATGGAAAAATTATGTATAATGGCTAGGTTATAACTATCTCCATAATATACAGTGTGGTTTTACAGAGACATAGTGTTTAATTCACTTCATTAAATTTATTTTAAAATATTTAAGGTGTTACAATATCCTTCCATGGAGGGTGGAAGCATGATTTCTCCATGAGCCACCCATCATAGTCCATGATCGATTTTTTCTCTTCTATGTTTTTGTAAACTCGTGAGATAAAAAAACCATTAATTTCCCAGGTAGGAAATGCACAAAGAAAAAAGCCTTTTTATCCTTCCATGTCACCCCCACCCCCATCCTGACTGAATACACCTATATGTCTCCAAGGTATTTTCCAGTCCATTGATTATATAATTGTAAAAAATAACCCTCTTCCTTTGTAGTTTGTCAATCTAATTGAAAATAGTATTTTTAGATTCAATCCAAAACTCTTATTCCTTTTCTCCACACCACTAACAATCAGGGGGGTTCTGTGAACAAAACTCTAACATCATATATGACATAAATGTCATAGCTCTATGATATCCCTAATTAATTATCTGAATGATCCTTATCAACCACTCCCAATGAAGTTCATCAAATCCTTACCAAAACTCCAATATATGATTGGTTTGTCCCACCTTTCTTAGTGCCTCCAACTCTACCTCATGCACACTAAATCCAACAGTGTATTCATATCATTAATTCTATAGAAACATAAAATATATTCCTTGAAGATGCAATATATATTCATTTCCAATGGAGTCACGCTGAGATCCTGAGGCCCCAGTTAAAACAAATGAAAAAATTATTAATGTCACATATATGTTACATTGTAATAAGAAGAATATATCAACCCACATACAATTCCCTACCACACAAATAACTTTTATCATCTAGCCTAATGGACCCTTTCATTCTAATATCAAATTCATGGACCGTATAATTAATGTAAACAATGAGTTGCAATATAGGATGGATGAGTAGAAATCTAGTAAGAGGCAATACAGAAATAACTATTTAGAAGATTATTGACACAATAGAAACATAACACCTTTTTTATTCCCTAATACTCATGTCATAATTTGGATCGTGATACACCGTACACATGTAGGGCCACATAAAAATCACATGAGCAACCATATAAAAAAGCTGCATGAATAGAATGCCCCAATGAGGCTATGCTAAAACACTGTTTATCCGGTTTTGGATAACATAAATAGCCCAATGCATTTTCCCAATCTCCGTGTTCCACACTATAATCAAAATCACAGTCATATCAAAAGTGATCATATGTTCTTAACATTATTCATGAATTCTTTCTACCTACCTAACATGAAAATATCAGAAAAAAAATCAACAATATCAATTAAAACATCATAAGAATAAAATATCTCATCTATAATAATAATAAAACAAAAAAACAACCCCTTTTCCATGGTAATGATTACATCAATTAATTTATGTGCCAAATAGACAACTAAAACAACCTCTGTCCCTTGTTTTAAATCATTCTAATGCTACAGTCTACTATAGAGAAAATATTAGTCCTTCGGAAAATGGAATTAATTAATTAGAACATGAAAACCATAAAAACATTGTTACCATTATATTGAAGACTTGGGGATCTGATACAACTTGTTAATCCCCAACCCAGGAGCCACACAACCAATCCTCTAGGCCGGTATGCCACCTGGACATAGGCACCCCCCATACTAATGGATGATGACTAGTAGTGTTGTTCTATCCAGTTATATTAGTGATACTAAACCATCTAGTTATAATAGAAATAATTTTACTAATAACATCACTATAGGAGTGATAAACACACATAGTGGATCAAATATATAAAATTACCCAAAAAGGACCAAATGTAAAACTACTCCACATAGTATACAAAATATATATTCCATCAGAGTTATACATAATCATGCATGCTCACCCATGGGCCAATAATATACATATGTAATAAAATCTCAAAATGATATGCATCTCATCAATGTGGAACCACCTAGCCCATGTAAAAAACTGTTCCATAATTTTTTCATTATTTGTTCACCCAATCTCACGAAGGACCAGACACTGATCTTGATATTTTTATTGTATTCATATACATAATGATTTCACAAATCTTAAGGTGACTATGTACATTCTGAGTATAAAATCATTAGCCCATAACTAATGTGTTCTATTATTACATCTATGAATACACCTATTAATGGAAAATATAAATAAAAATTAACAACTCACACATCACATAAATTTATTCACATGTTCTAAATAGGCATATCAAAGAATTTTCCTACTTGAGAAAATGATCGAGTGGAATGATGCATCCAGATTCTATCATACCTGAAGAACACATAGTCTCTCAACCATTTCCATATCACACTATATCAGGATCCAAACCATATAACATATGATTCATGTCAAAGAAATTAATCCCCCTCAAAATTCTTATAAACATATCATAATTCCATTTTAATTCCTTTTATTAAATCAACATCGTCCTGGTAACTAAAAATTCCAAGAAAATAGGATATCCATTATTTCATTTTCCCATCTATTGGGCTCAATTATATTGGGGATCCTCATCACCCATCTGATAGTATTACATAAATCACATCTGGTTTTTTACATTGACCACCTTATTGATTTTGATGCTCATCATCATCGTCTATGAAGCTATTTCTAAGGATAAATTATCCCAAATTGTTTTTCCAACCCCACCTCATTATGTCCCGATCATATTTAATAATTACCACTAAAACATTTTCATAAAACCCAAGTGAGATGAAATCACCAAAATTATATGCCACACCATTGACAAAGCTCTTTGACCACCTGCGAACCATATCGGCCAACTACAACATTTTTATCACCAAGAACATCAACAAAATGGTCCATAGAAACTAAAATTTATTGAACATCATCACCCAATACCCCATTTAAAATTTCCATAATTTTTCCATAAATAAACATATCCATAGGTTCAATTTTATAAAAAAATACATAGTTGGAAATATCCTTCCAAATGAACATGTAGCTCTATTTCACATCTACCATGGTATAACTAGCTCAACAAATACATAAAATACATGATACTATGGTAAGAAATATCATAGGAACAATATAAAAAGTATACAATACAAAATGGTCACACCTAGGAAAAGTTAACTTACAGATGTTTTTTACTCATCACATAATAACATGTGTCAAATAGATGAAAAATCAACCCCACCTACATCATGATTACAAATAATTACTCAAATAATATTAGAATTTAATTTATGCTAAAATGATAGAAAATTAATAAATAATATAACACATCGAAAAAGTGCATATGATCACTCAATGAAATAACATACATTGTGGATAAATAACCTATTCAATGAACAATTGGTAGCATATTCTTACTAACAGATATCAAAAGTGACGAAAATCACTTGAATTGATGATGAAACAAAGATGATACAAAAAAATTGGTCAGGGATGATCATAGATTACCCATGGTGGATATTGTATTAATAGGGGATAAAAAATGATGCCGAATGGGTTAAAATAAATCAATTGTAGTATATTCATTTCACCCTTTTTAATAGGAACCATGGTTAAGACACATATTTTGGATAACCGTGTTCCGACAATGCACAACCACTATCAAAAATTCCCTCTTGCACATGCTAGGAACATGGTTAGACAGACTATGCACCAACAATCTCTTTATATCAAAAATTTATTTCTTTGTTCTAACATAACCACTCCAACTGATTTTCATGGGATAATAAACTATATTAAATCCCTATAGGGTCACATGGTTTGGGTTGCATGGTTACCACTAATCATGCAGTAATTGTGAACCAATTTTCATTTCTAAAACCAAATATTGCCAATTTGGATTCACCATGAATAAAACTAAAAGCATTAGAAACATTCCATGTCTTTAAACCCATACAAGAACAACACATTAGAGTGTTCTAACTCTTTGAATTACACTTTGAGGCTCAAATTGAAATTTACTATACTAGAAAAATTATATATTCAAATTACATTATAATTTTCAACCCACTTGAAAAAATAAATCCTAAATTATGAATGTTTATAAATATGCATGGATTATATTTTTTGGTAACACATTTTTTACATTCACTAAGAATTTAAATGTTAATAAAAAATGAATATATTAAATTTTTTGGTACAATATAATTTCAAAACAATTTTGATAAATGAATTTCTACAAAAAGTAAATGAAAAGAAAATCTACAATGATATCAAATCCAACTCAAATACTTTTTGTTGAATTACTTCAAAATAGGATCTTTTCATGACATCAATAATACAAAAATGTTGTTCATTTTAAATATGTGTTACACTAGATTATATTTCTTATGGAATGTAATAAATTAGTGACCCTAATATGATTTGATATATGTTTTAGGAATTTTAAATTGGTTAAAAATATAAGGATGTCCAAAAATGGATTAGGTTACTATATAAATAACACCACCATAATCAAAAATATATTTGATATTATTCATACACAAAGATATTGTAAAGAACCCAACACCAGTGGCCCTGAGTCAGTTGTAAATTTATAAAATTTCTATATGATTGAAGGAATCACATACAAAAGGACTGAATAGTATAGTATTTTGGAGTAACAAAATTCATAAATGGTATCTGCATTATATGTGTAATTAAATATGGTATATAATAAATGTTATTTAATCTTTATACATGACCTCATTCAAATGTATTATCCTTCATATCTGGGGTAAAGGAAACATAAGAAAGGGATGAGCTCAAATTATTAGTTAGAGTAATCGTATAATGTATGCTATGAATACATAAGGCATAATAAAATATGTGAATGTAATTAACTGAAACACACTGAATTTAATCGATAATTGGAACAAAATATATTTGTAATAAATGATGTTCAAATAATACAATATAAAAATTCACATGAGTAAGAAATAATAATTATGGATATTCTAACCATTATAATAATCACATGGAATAAAAAAATTAAATTCATAATGGTGGAATTAACAATTATAGACATCTGATACATACCATCGAGGCATCATGATAAGTCCTATAAAACCATATAGGTTCATGAAGATATCTAATACTATTGAGGATTCATGTAGAAATCTAACTAATGGGTTTGGTTATTTCCAAAAACACATATAATATATTTCATTAGATCTAAAAATTTATATAGTGGAAATAGTATTCCCTTCATATCACATGAATTGTATAATTATTTCCTCATATTTATAAATAACATAACTCAATCAATATGCTATAAAAATGGATAACTATCTGTATTTGATGAGATAGTCACACAAAATATCAATACATTACTTAGAAAATAAAATCATAAACCCTAAAAAGAAATAAGATGAATGGTATCCTTATATTACCTCCTATAAATAATTTTCAATAATATATTTTGACATAGATTTAAATAAATTAAAGCTATTACTAGAATTTTTCTTGGGGGGAAACCCTTTTTTACTTCGTAAATGATTTTTTACATATAATAATTGGGAATATAATAAAGAAATAATTTTATTTTAAAATAACATAGTAAACAAGTAAATTATTCTTCAAAACATTTATTAGTCATAATGAAAATAAATTATTCTCATTTTCGTTAAATTTACTAAAATATTCCTTTCACTATTTTTTAAAAGTAAATTGTTCTTAAAATGACAAGTTTATACATTTTATAACACTTTAAAAAAGACAAGGAATAATGAAAATTAAATAAAAGATTATTGTATAATAGTAATACAATTTGAAATTTTTTATAAATAACTGATATGGGAGAAATACTTATCTCACAGGATACATAAAATTAAATAATCCTGAATAATGATGAGATGTGAAAAAACACTCACCACAATGGTGTCTTTGGAATCATAATCCACATTAATGAAATAACATCAAATAAAACTATTAATTCCTTGACAAAAAATATATTGATGATATAATATATCAATTGGAATGTATATACACCACAAAAAAAGTGGTGAATATGATATATGTCTCGCCAAAAAAAACATGAAACAAGAAACCCTTAAATCATGTTCAATTTCATTTTTATGTCCTGAAACCTCATATTTATTAAATTTATTTTAGTTTTACACACACATTTGTTATATACAAATTATAATATATATTATACCATATATTATTTATTGATAAAATTTTTCACCCATTAAATATCAATAATTTTTAAAATCTCTTTTTGGTGAGGTAAATGATTTCTTTCTCAAGTATGTTTTGATTCTATAGTTCCGAACCATATATTTCACAAGATTACATAAAATTAATAATTTATTTTTTGGTTTAAATATAATATATATTAAATATATAGATATTTATAGTCATCTATAAAGATAGATATAATGAAATAGATTACATATTTCATGCAGAAGGTAGGTCGTACATATGGATGAACATTACTTCCATTTTTCAATAGATATAGTGAAGGAATGGTGATTAGTAATTAATATTTAATGAAACAAATATTTTTCATAAATAACATATATATTCATTACATCCATATTTTTTACTATTTGAGTATATTCGGCATGAAAAACTAATTATTGTTTTACATGGAGACGGTAATCTATATGTACACACTATAGATATTTTCGATTTTCATTGGATGGAGAAGTGATGGAAAATTGATGTCAAATAAAAATATTAAAAACTAATTATATTTAGGGTACTATATTTATTAAATCATTATTTTTACAACACATTAAGAGGAATTAGAAGAAAATTAAAATTGAAATAGTAGGTAAAGATGATTACATTGTATTAAAGATTCCTCCTTTGGATCTCATATATGGAACACTAAGGTTGATCTTTTTGAATGATGAAGACCTCCAGATATTGGATATTGATGATGGGAAGGTAAATAGTCTAGAATTGATATATATATATATATATATATCAATGTTGTGTTAATAAGTGAGGGATGGTGATCCCTTTTATAAATAAGCTGAGGGGCACTTTTTAAATTTCTCAATATATTACATTTTAATAGATTAATTTATCATAAAAAATGAATCCAAGTGGAATGGTATTAGAATATAAGAATGTATAGGGTAATAATAACATCTTCCAATATATGTTTTACTTGTTTTTACATCATTTTACACCTTATTAGTTAAAATATCCCCTTGGTTCGATATTTTTATCCTCAACCAAGGTAGCCACTATTTTAATCATAAAGGGATAATTATATAAATATAAATGAAAAAATATCTCAAAAATTAATAATTTAATGATTTGTTAAAGTATTTTCCATTCACATGGACGATGATCATTTTTTATTAATTTTATGAAATTTGGTAAAATACTATTTTGAAAACTATCAATAATGTCAATATTACCCAATTCATAAAATTCAAATTCAAATACATCAAGAAAAATAATAATTTAAAATATAATGATTTATAACCTCCTTAATATGTCATATCGATATATTAAATTTGTTCTAGACGTTAACTTATTCAAACAATTTGAAAATTACTATTTTTTAATTTATTGAATCATTTTTATATTAATTGAATAAATATTGTTTTAGTATTGCATAATATTTTTGAAAATTACATAATTTATAAAATTTAGACAAAATTATGGTATTAAAATAATTTTACTAATATTATAAAAATCAATATTATCTTTCTTTTTATGCTATGTAGATACATAAAAAATATTAAAAAAAAATAAGAGAGTGACCTTTTGTAATTAACATTGATTTAAATAACATTTAAGTCGTTTTCATGGAAAAGTGTCCATTGAAAACAAAATTTTGAGAATAATGTGTTATTTTTTAATAATTATCTTATAATAATTGTAGACAAGTTTGTGTCTTAATTATACCATTATGGATTTGATTTAACATCCCATTAACTCTTTTGATAATTTCCAAAATATTGAACTTATCTACTATATAGGGGTCAATAATGTTATAATAAAATTACAAAACTCCAAAAAATGGAATATTGTAGATTTAGTTTTCTATATCCTATTAATTTAGATGAAATTATGATTTTTTGTATTTTTAATCATTTATTAAATTCTTATTTAAATAAAATATTCATAATTTCAATTTTTAGAACTATTCCTTTCATTAAAATTAATTTCATCCATATAACACATATAAGTATAACTAAATATTTTTTTATATCATTAACATCTACAATTAATTTAAATTTTTTTTATCTCAAAAATCATCTAAAATATATTTATTTTAATATTTTTAATATCATTTATTCTATTTTTCAAATTGTGAATAATTACTACATCAACATTTTGTGAGCATTTAATGTATTTATTTCATTAGTTATAATTAAAAGTAAATTACCATGGTTATTAAAAATCTATTATCTTTCAGAATAATATTTATATTCTGACATACTCAACAGATAACCATTTAATAAAAATATTACAGTCATTAAAAACAAGACTACACCATCGTTAAATTTTCTTTAAATATAATAATATAAATATCATAGTCGCTTATAAATGAATAAAAGACATTTATTTGAACCTAGATTTACTTAGAATGAAATTTACTCCTAAAATAAAATTGAGACATGTTTTAGGGTCATTTTTAGTCCTTATCATATTATTTTTACCCTTACTTACCAAATTTACCAATTATCATGGTAACAAAAATTATGAAGGATATGATTTATATTGAAAACATAAATGAGATTTATTTACTATATTTTAACTCTTAATTCAAAATATGGAATCCATTTATCAAAATTCAATAATCATAATTTTTAGAATTTAATTTTAAATTATACTTTAAAAACAAAACCAGAAACAACTTTTTAGAAAAATTCTATTCAAGTATAAAAAGTTTTTAATCAAAATTCATGAATAAAATTCATTTCAAATACAAATGTTAGAAGAAATAGAAATAAATAAAATTTTAAAAATTTAATAAAATTCAATTCGAATGTGTCAATTCTTTAATGAAAATATTTTTTTCAAGGAAAACAATGATTTTCCTCAATTTGAAAAACAAATTCAATCATTTCATAAAATAAAATAAAAACTATTTTAATATAATTTTGACAAAATTAATCCAAATATGAAATTCATATTTACATATAAATTTTCTAAAAAATTTATCATATAATTATAATATTCTCATAAAATATGAGAAATCCAGTTTTTGAAGAATGTATATTTTTGAAAAATATTTTTATTTTCTAAAAATATAGTGATTCCTCACCATCAATTAATTAATACATTTTTACATAGTATTCCCTATATATATTTAATTATTTTTTAATAATATTGATATCATAAAATTTATGGTTATATTATAATCGTCATATAATTGTATTTTTGAGTTCTATTAAGATCAATGTTAGTTTTTGTTTCCACTATTGAACATACTATTTTTTTAAAATATAAATTTGTTACATCCCACCCCCTTTCAATAAATTACATCCTCACAATTTGAACATTGGATTGTTAATCATGGTATTTAAATTTTTTAAAGAAAATAATTGTAAAAATCCAATATCATAAAATGGGTTAAAAACATCCTCTTTAAAGAGGGAAAGTGAAATGTGATGGTCATTCCAAATCAATGATTCCAAATAGGAGAACATAATTGGGTTTTCATTATATGGAAATTGAAGATAAATATAACTATCAAGTGATGATATAGAGTGATAGAAGACATGATTATGAAAATGTTAACCATCACAAAACCATAAATCTTTAATGACATAAAATTTCTTTGATTTCCCAATATGAAAATTAAATATATAACTTTTTTATTCCAAACTAATTTTATTAGATTTAAGTAATTAATTTACTAAAATAACTCAAGAAAATAACCATGGAGGATTTAATTCTATTTATGAAGAATAATATCATCTATTGGAAATGATTTAATCTCTTTCTATTTCATTCCTCACACTAGGAGATGGATATTCAAGATGAATTTTTATGCCTGAATAACATTTAATGAATCATATGATCCATAATTTTTTTCTTCGGACTCTAAATATATAATTATTGAAAAATGGATATAAAATTTTATCCAATATGATTAATCAAAATTTATCCTCGAATAAAAATAAAATATATTAACATTTAGCTATTCTATATGTAGTTATCCTTAATGAACCTCCCAATATTACTGACCACATTGAATATCCAAATTTTTTTTCAAGCACTTATCCCTAGATAACATAAATTAATTAAAAATTAAACATTCCAAACATGTAAATAATTATATAATATATTCACCAAAAACATGTTAATAACAAGAATCACCCTAAAACCATAATGAAAACATTTATGATTAAGATAATTAACACTATCTAAATTCCTTGAATAAAATCATAGATTATCGAATATATTTCATAAATTAAGAAAATGTTGTAAACTCCATCATGAATTATATTTCCATCAATTCTCCTTCTATTTTAATATCACTAATACCTTCCCGTCTACATATAATTATAATATTTATCTGATTACCAAACACATATTTAAGGTGATCCTCCCAAATCATCTTATTTCCAAAATATTTACTTTCTATAGATTTACATCTCTTTGTTACATCTATTTTTCATCAACGGCTTCAATATCATTATAAACGAAGTAATATAGTATGATAATTATACATCTAATGATTATTATAACAAAAATATAATTGTAAATATAAATATATAAAATTAAACTTGACTCGAAAAATCGGAAAATTAATCATTACACTACATTATTAAAACATTATCTATGACTCATAATATTATAACATAATACCTCCATCCTTTCATATGTAATTACTAGTATATGAATCATAAATAATGTAACCATTTCCTATAAAATAAGATTTTCCCCTATGAAATCAACATATATAATGCGAATACATTCCACATTTAAAACATTTAAATACCAAGAATGCATAATGAAGTACATTGTATTCTATTACATATTTAACCAATCGTTTAATTTTTCATATTCAATTAAATTATTTAAATCTTTATTTTTTCATACCCAAAACATCTTTCCATTTCCCTACGATTGTAACTTGGGTGTTTGTTTTCAAAATATTAACATATAAGAAACTAAACCATATTTCCTTTACTGTCTCTACCACATGATCTTTCAGCGAAACATGTCCTTATATTCGTTAGTGAGTCTTAGAGTTGATTAAGGTGAATGTTCCAAATCATATATAATAAAAAATTAATTAGTAAAAATCACAATATCCACTAGTATAGTCCTCATCCCATATTGTTTCTCACCAATACATTGTCTATCACATTCAATGTTGACATAGTACCTTTTTGTTCCCATAATATCAGAAATCCAAAAAACAACTTATAATAATTGATTTATAATAATCAGTTTGATATATCAAATAAACATGAAATATAATTCTATGTATGTTTGATTCATTAAAGCCTCTCATAAATATATATATCCATAGTTTTAACTATGGTTATCCATGGTTGTTACAA
Source organism: Viscum album (assembly GCA_963277665.1). Taxonomy (NCBI): domain Eukaryota; kingdom Viridiplantae; phylum Streptophyta; class Magnoliopsida; order Santalales; family Viscaceae; genus Viscum; species Viscum album. The sequence goes on along the minus strand of OY728151.1, from coordinate 652,516,545 downwards.
AATCAATAGGATTTTATCCTATAAACTGAGTTATCCTAAAAGTCATACATAGTGTTATATCCTCTGATCTATGTATTCCTAAATCTAGTTTCCAATATTTCAAACAAACTTCCTCTGATTCCACCAATAAATAACCCAACACCAGTACTCCAGTGTTAGTAGTTACATTATTACATTTTCATAAGATACACTAAATTACATCCCAATGGGCCAAATAGTTTTGTAGTATTGAAGAAGAAGTTACATATATTTTATCCTTATTACATAGGTAATTAATCCAAGAATATTATAAGGTATTATAATCTACAACATTGAAGTCATTCAATCTATTCCCCATCATATCCTGAGGAAATATAAAATAATAGGGGTGAGCTCAGTGTAAGAAACTGGGTTTTCACTCTCATATGGATCCTATAAAAGTTTAGTCTAAATATTTAATTTGGACTCAATATGGATTATTAATTAGTTAGAAAAGTTCATAGGGGTTTCTGGGGTATGGTTGGATCCCAGAACACATCTTTTTTTGGAAATTGGACAAGTCACATGATTGGCTCATGGTTTTCCTAAATGTGAGGATGGTTAATTTCCGGACAGAACAACATCAAATGATTTGTGCAAGGTTCTGCGTCCTAATCATCTGCGAACCCATTTACCCAATTACGTATGCATTGTTTGTGCACGGTTTTTCAAAATCTATGGACAAACCGTGCCGATGATATTTTAGGCAAAAATATCCCTTTTATTCTTAATTTACTAATTAAGCCACCTCCATCTTCCCTATGATGAGATTATGAAGGATTAAACTTTTTATATCTTAATTTGGGGATTTCATAACATCTAACATTAGAATCAATAATTCTCCTTCATCATACGACAGATTGATCTAGCATCCATCATATTTGATGCACAATGGTATGTACACGAGTTCCCTTGACCCATTCTCCTTCTATTTTTATCTCGATAAAGATATCAAGGTATGAGTGTTTTTTTTCATAGATCTGCTTTGATACAATCCAAATCAAGGGCCAAAACGGAGTGGAATGATTACACAACCTTAAGGCGAGTGATTTAAAATACATCCCTTATGTTTGTTGATTTTAGGATTTGTCGTTGGGAGTCCAATAAATTCATTGGGTACTGATTATTGGAATTTTATTCCATGCTTATAATAATTTGAATAATTTGGATGTTCTATTTCTTTATATATGACTAATATTTGGTGGTTATGACCACTAATCCATCCCTTCCATGTCCAAGTTTATGTAATAATTGGGATTTTAGTGTTTTCAAACATTTGAGCCACTGTTCAGGTGTGCCTTGGATTGAAAACTCTAAGGGTATGATTTTCAATATTAAATGGAATATATATATATATATTCATTTGAATAATGGAATTCACCTTGTATGGTCACCCCTTTAACCACCTATGGTAAGTGCTTCATTAGATAATTAAATATGAATGAAAATTGGCAAGTATAATGAGTATGTGACCTGACTCTATTAAATGTAAATGAATAATAGGTTCCATATCCATATATCCCCTTACCACATTGATTGATAGTTGTAGAATGAACCTTGAATATGGAATATATATTAAATTGATTATATGGTTTCATGCTACTTGGCCTTATCACACTAATGAAAGGCAATACTTCAACCAAATGACTTGATTAAAAGGTTTCATGCCACTTCAATGTTTCACACTAATGAAAGGAATGGATTGAACTAAATGAAATATTACAAGACATAATAATTAATCCTAAATGGATTAACTATTGTACTCCTTGGATTTTTATTAGGGAAATTCATGAGAACTCAAGAACCCCATTTTGATTCAAGGATAGGGATTTCATATGTTGATACAGACCAAGATCATGTCCTAACTCTATTTATTGATTACCGGTATGACAGCATGAGATCCATTAATATTATAATTGGATGCCTTATATACAATACATCTATCGAACATTTCAAGTAGGTTCCATGGTTAAATTACATCATGCCCTGTCTCTACTTATCCTTGTTTTACCTTGTTCGATCACCTTGGACTCAATAGGTGCCTCACAGTAGAATACATGTATTATGATCCTTGGATAACACTCTAACCCACATGCCACACTGTACTTATTACTGATTAAGAAAAACTTGAGGTCTATGTTTCCAGAGTTATTACCCTGGGAATTCATTTTTAAATATCATAATTCATCGTTTCTAGGTTACATCTTGGAACCTTCACTATTTATACTATTAGGAGGTTTTGTTAGTTTTTTTTCTACACGATACTTTTAAATATAAAATGTTAAATTAAATAATTAAATTAAATAGTTACATGTTCAGACACCAGATGAGGGATGAAGAAGGCACTTGGGTATCTAGTTAAATTGTATTTCATTACGATATATTTATATGCCTACCCACAGTTACATTTACATTATGTGGGTAGATGTTATAAACAATATTGGTGGTGGCTCACTGAGATTTATCTCACACCCTCTCATGCATTGTTTGATACCTGGGGATGAATACAAAGTTTCACATGTTGATAAGGGTAAAGATGTAGCATCAAACACTTGATTGATTACTGTTTAGTATGGATATTTTTATTATATGAATGAGATGGTGTTTGAAATTATTAAGAGAAAATTTTTATTCCTTTATACTTTTTATGAACATGTTATACATGCTATTTGATATCCATGTTTTAAATTTTTCATGTGACGTGACATACCATCAATTTTCAAATGATATTCAATTTGTTCTAGTTATTGTTACTTTTGTCTCCATTTTCCATTGTGCCTTATTTTTACATATATTTATTCCTCTATTTACACATGTTCACACTCATATGTTATGCTCCACTATGGTAATGAGGTCATAGTCTCCCCACATACACACCCTAGGCCATCCCTTATAGTCAGTAACCTCTAACATTCAAGGAGATGCTCTTAAAGCCATGTGGCCAACCGGGATAGGAGCACATAATGAGAGGTATCTGGATTCGGTACATCACAAAGTGGTATCAAAAGAGTTTATATACTTTATTCTCTATTTTGAGGCAATAGATTTGAAATTATAAATTCCTGGTACTTTTTCAAAATTCATGTTTGGCGGTCACAAACCCATGTTTAGGGTAAAAAAAATGTTTTCTAAATTATAATTATTTTTTCATTTTCCTATTATAGTTGACATTATTTCACAATTGTGTGATGCACATGTTCTGTGGTGTTGTTGATTATTACTCAGTTTGTGAAATTTATATCATCCTTGGCCAAATGATATGAGGGCATGCAACATTGTTACATGCATCATTATTGGAACCTATAATTTTCATGTCATCCAAAATATCATGTCATATAGGTTCATTTACCTGTTTTTCATTTCATGACATGACTTTGATTGTTGAGTGATGACATGATATCTGATTATGCTTGTATTAATCGTGATTGTGATTTCTTGATTGCCTATCTCAATTCATGAGGTTTATGGGACCTCATAGGTTGGGATGATTAATTTAACGATTCGAGACATTATGATATAAATAAATTGGCCTCTTTTATTGGGATATGGTGTATGGAAACTGATTCACCAGAAATGAAAATCCATTATAAAGTCAATCATGAAATCTATAATGAGATTCTTTCACATCCTTATCCATCCATATCATGTTTATGAAAGGTAATGGAGTGAACCATGAAATTAAATGAATAATTAAATGAAACATATAAATTATCACTTACTGATGCCTAGATGTCTATGCGGGTAGTTGGGGTAGTATGAATTTGGTAGTGAGTTTTCATACATTCAGCTTCCTCAAGTGATGTTATCTACTTGATTATAACTGTGTTTTAAAGTGTGTTCTTAACATTTATAGACCAATTTCACCGTGTATTCCTCTTATCATATGCCTAGATAGTGGATATGACCATACTCTAGACATATTGGGCCCTGAGATACCACTCTTACCTCTAGGAGTTTCATATGTCTGATGCAGTCTATGCATGGTTCTCCATATCTTGCACCTATGATGGTTAATCTAACATTTGAGTCCCAGCAGCAAAATCCTCCTACATTTTAGGGTTTGGAAGTCTGCAGGATTATAATTCTTAGGAGGAAGATACCCTAACAATTATTGATCATCTAGAGAATCCTCCACAGTGAATGGTCATTATTTACTGATATATGATTTAGTATTAATAATATTATTGGTGGGATGTGATATCTCATTATGTTTGCCAACCGAGAATGTTATCGATTGACATTAAGGATGCCTTATATGATCATTTGTTTCTTATGATGCTAAGAGCTGACAGAGCCATAGATTTCATGCCTCTTTAGCATGTTTCTATGTTAGTTGTGGAGTATTCATCTTGTTTCACTGTGTTGTATAGATTTTCACTATATCTCACTAGTGATGAGATTTCATGTGCTAGACGTTCCAGGGATGGGAGGTAGTATTCCATCCATATGCAGGTCAATGTCTTTAGAATGACTATTTTTTCTACAATTTTAAATCAAGATCTAATCACTGAGTGAAACCTAGGGGTTGGTAATAGTATTGAGCATAGAGAACTAGTACTAAGGTTGCCCAGTAGTTCTTCTGGTGGCATGAAATGTTCACATGAGGTCTCTCATTAGGGAAATGACAACCGTAGTGCCGGTTTAGATAGCTCTATAGAGTGTCATCATTATGGACGACAGGGTTAAAATAATCGTCAATGTGATAGTGATCTAATGGATTCATGGGCTTGCAGTTATATGGGACATCTTCAGGGTTTGTGTAATACCTTTCCATGAGCTTAGTGTGGAAAAGGATTTACGATTGCTCCACCTTTTTGAGAATGTTCGTATACACCACATCAGGTGGGGAGTTGGAATTGCACCTATAGGTGAAGCCAAGAAAAAGGTAATTGTTGTGGAAGTAGGACCCTGGACCCATAGCATCACTTGTATATCTGTTATGTTCATGGTAATCCATCTTTTTCATAGTGATATGGATTAGGATAATTGAATGCACTACAGCCGATACTCATGGATCAAGCTACGAGACCATCTATAGTATGAGGTACTATTCGATTATCCTATAATATAATATCTAATATATTTTATATAGGTGCTTTAATGTATTTTGTCTCTGTATCTTTCGTGGATAGTCTCGGACTATAAATACATTATCATTGTGGTGAAAGGATCCAATATATGTTTTAGGGGTACGAAAAGAGGGAATACACCAGTATAAGGACTCTCCCCCTATGGTAGGAAGTTACCCATTCTTATGGAACATTTTTTTTTTCTAGAGTTGATGAGCATAGATGTCATTCATGGGATTGATTAGTTGGATCAATTTCAAGCTTTTGTAGACTTCTATCACTAAATGGTATCATTTACTTCACGAGAGTGAAAAAATTAAGTAGATAAGGGTGAGTAGAATGTCTAGGTGGGTAGACCTGGACCTGAGCATCATGGGATAGGAAGAGTGACCACTTAGATCACAAATATCTTCATGGAGGAACATGGTTTACATCATGGGGATTTCCGTCAAATAGAAGACTATTTTAGAGATGTCTTTACAGATGATTTTTATCGATTAACTTCTAAGAGAGATGTAGATTTTAGAATTTAGCATGTTATAGGCGGATCCCTAGTGTATATTCCTGTATATATGGTGGAAACTATAGGGCTTCTGGATCTCAAGTTGCAGTTACAGGATTTAGAGGCCAAATGATTTAAATAGCCCAATATATCCTCTTGGGTTTCTCTAGTGCATTTTTTCAAGAAGGCAGATAGACCCTTATTGATAGGAATTGATTACCCTTGGTTGAACTAGATTATGATCAAGAACTAATATCCACTTCCTCAAATTGATGATCTTGTTGACCGGCTCTAAAGAGAAACGGTCTCCTTCCAGATCAACCTAATATCAGGTTAACATCAAGTATGACTCAGATCACCAAACATACTTCATACAAATTTTTTTTTCTTGTATGGTCTATATGAGTACCTTGATATGTCATTTGACCTTATAAATTCAGCCACCATTATCATGGGTCTGATGAAAAGTGTGTTCCACCACTATTTGGTTTCTTTTGTCATTGTATTAGTAGAATACATCTTGGTGTATTATCTCACTCATTGGGACAAAGAGAAACATCTTGAGATCATTCTGAGTACACGGTGAGAGAATAACCATTATTAGAAGCTTTCTATGTTGTACGTTTGGATCGAAAAATTCCAATTATTGTGTTATATATTATCAAAACCAGGAGTTTCTATTGTCCCAAAAAAGATTAGTGTCATAGTTTCTTGGGAGAAACCCATGAACATGTATTATATATAGCGCTTATTGAGGCTAGATGGATTTTAATAGTATTTCAAATAGACCTTCCCATTCCATGCATCACCCCTTACTGTTCGAAGCAAGAAGGGTGTCAATTTTGGGTTGTCCGAAGTGTGCAAGAATGACTTTCTAGAGCTAAAAGGGAGGCTTGTCTCTTAACAATGTCAGATTTTTACCGATTGAGGTATAGGTTATACAACCTCATGTGATGCATCAACAATTGTCCGAGGAGTAGTGCTAATGCAAGATGACCGAGTTATTGCATACAGATCTCCGCAGTTTATACCTCATGAGAGAAACTACTCAATGCATAACCTTATCATAGAGGTAGTTTCCCATGCCTTACATTGCTAGAGACATTATCTATTGGGTGAGATCATTATGGATTTCAGAGACCACAAGAGCCTAAAATATATCTTTTCTCGGTGTCAGTTTAACAATAGATAGTGGGGATGGGTCGAATATCTACATTCCTTCAATTTTGAGCTTTTATATATGACTGGGAATAGTAATGTGGTTGTAGATGCACAAAGTCCGAAAACTAAATCACATGACATACATGAATCAACTATTGAATGGATGTTAATGGCCCTATTTTATGAACTATATCTAGATTTTCATGACAGTCACAATCAGTCTAACCTATCATCCATGACAATTACCTCTTACCTTTGTGAGATGGTGGAATATAGGTAGTTTTTAGAACCTAAATTCTTGGTTCTCTTTGAGATTATATTAGGAGATAATCCAGTTTCAGATTCGTTTGTAGATAGAAATGATATTCCGCATCTGTGTAGATGTATCAGGGGTTCAAAAGACATCAAAAATTAGTTAATAAAAGAGTCTCATGCCTCACAGTGGGTAGTTCATCTTGGAATATCGAAGATGTATCAAGATTTGTGATGCCAATATTGGTGTCCTGGGCTGAAATGTTAGATAGAAGGATTTTTCACTATGTGTTCCACCTATTAGTAGAAGAAGTTAGAGCACTAGAGACTGGAAATATTGTTATATGCACTTCTAATATCGAAATGGAAATGGGAATATTTTTCCATGGATTTTGGGTTTGGCTTACCAAGTTCATCGAGGGGTAGAGATTCTATATAGGTAGTCATTGAACGACTAAAAAAATCATCCCCCTTCATTCATATTCAAGGGACTTTCACAGTTGATGATCATGGAAAACTGTATGTCTATGATGTTATATAAATACATGGGGTTTCACATACTATCATTTTCGATAGGGATGCTTGTTTCACATCATGGTTCTATCAAGGATTGTAATAGTATATGGGAACACAGATGCTTCTATGAAAATCATTCCACCCTCATATTGATGGAAAATAGAATGAATAATACTGGTTCTAGAGAATATTATACGAGCATGGTTCATAGAATTTGACTGTACTTGGGAGAAGCATGTCCCTATCATTGAGTTATCCAGTAATACCAGCTTTAAAGAGAAGTTTTATATGGATATGTTTTATAACGTATATCACATGCCATGCTATTCTCCCCTATGCTGGCTAAAGATAGGAATGGTAGCCCACTAGGTCCTTGTCTTGTTCACGAGACATTAACGAACATTTAGTTGATCAAAAAGTGAATGACCACCGCATAGTCCAGATAGAAATCATTTTTTGATCACCATACAATACCTCTAGAGTTCAAGATTGGGGATCATGTTTTCCTTCAGGCATCACCCAGTCTAGGGCATAGATGCTTAATAAAATATAGGAATGTTATCGCCCTATTTTTTATTGACTTTTTATATTCTAGTGAGACTCGGGTTGGTAGCCTATTGGTTTCTAGAACCTCATAGGTAATGTTCCATGCATAGTGACTTTCATGTTCCTCAGCTTCACTAGAATCATGCCAACCCATCTCATAATTCTGATCCTGCTAAAGTTGAGATAGATTTTGATGATACCTTTGAAGAGTATCCAGTATGCTTTGTTGACTGATGAAAAAATGCTCTCAGAAGATGGTATGTTCCTATAGTGTGGGAGATATGGCATCACAGCTATGTACAAGATGAGATATAGGAGTGGGAAGATGATGTACATGATGAATGGAAAGTGTTTCTATCTGAAAATGTTCTTCCATCCTTGGATGGTGAACTCGAGATGAGTTCTTTAAGGGGGAAATATTGTAAGAACCCATTTATTAAATTCGGTATGGATATTTTAATTTTTTTTGTCTAAATCATTACATTGGTCTGAATATGGATCTATAATGAGTTATAAAAGGTCTCATGTGTGTCTATGACATGTTTGGTGTCGATAACCAATTTTTTCAAGAAAATAGACATATTCCACGATTGCCACATGGTTTTCCTAAACATGTGGATGGTCAATTTCAGTATAGAACCACTTCACACGATTTTCACCTAGTTGTATGGCCTAACAATTAGAGCACCCATTTTTCCTAACTACCCATTCATGGTTTTTACAAAGTCTGTCAAACCACAAGGGCAAATCATGAACAAGCTACTTTAAGTGAAATTTTTCCTTTTTGGCCTTAATCATCAAATTAAGCCACCTCTGTCTTCCCTAATATGAGCCTATGAGATATTATCCTATTTCTCTCCCATTTTAGGGATTTTTGATGATTTTACCTTGTAATAAATTGTTATACTTCATCCAATAACTGATCAATCTTTCAGTCATCACTTTAGATGTGAAATGGTATGTACTATAGCACCCTTGAGCTGTTCACCTTCTCTTATTCTCTCGAATGAGATTTCATGATATGAGTCTTTTTCACTTTTTCATAGATCCACTCTGATCTATACAAATTCGAGGGACAATATTAGTGGAGAAGGATCATACAACCCTATGGTGGGTGGTCCATAACTCAGACCTAATGTTTTTTGATTTTTAATTTTCTCATGTGGGGACCATCGATTTCATTGTGTGTCGTTTATTGAATATATATACCCTGATTATAATAATTAGAGCTGTATGGATATTAATATTCCATATATTTTATTTATTATTAGTTTTTTTTTACCAAAACTCCTTCCTTTCCATTTCAAAAGATATTCCATAATTGTGTTCTTGGTGTTTCAACACTTCTGACTTGCCATTCGGGTGTGCCTTGGATTGACAACTCTAAGGGTATTTTTTCAATTTTAAATGGAATTTTTATATTGTTTATTTCATATTGGAAGGTACCATGTTTTCTTGCCACTATAGTCACATAAGGTAGGTGCTTCAATTGATAATTAAATGAGAAATAAAAATTTGCAATTATATTGAGTATATGATGTGCCCGTATTGACTTTTAATGAGTAATATGTTGAATATCTATAGAACCCCTTACTACATTAACAGAAGTTAGATGAATGAACATTGATTATAGAATATACATTAAAAGGATTAAATGGTTTCATGCTACTTTTCCTTTTCACAATAATGAAAATCCAGGCATGAACCAAATGACATGATCAAAAGGTTGCATGCTACATGACTTTGTCACCCATATAAAACGCAAGTCATAAAACTAAAGAAATATTACTTGACATCATAATTAAATAGACCATTATTGAATCAAGATCTCCATGGTTTTTTATCATACATTTTTATAAGCGCTCAAGAATTCCATCTTGATTCAATGATATGACTTTCAGAGGTTGAAACCCTCCTAGATCCCAATACTTGTCTATTCTTGGATTCTTGTTATGACAACATAGGATCCCTTCATATTATCATAGGATTCCATGGAAACACTCAATGGATCCAACATTGACAAGTAGCTACCATGGATAAATTCCATTGTGATATATCTATACTTATCCCTATTTTACCATGGTTGATCTCCTTAGACTCAATAACTACATCATTTTTGAATGCAATGGATTAATCTCATTGGATTTCACTCATACAACCTGCAAGATTTGAGTTATTATAGAGTTCACAACCATTGTGGTCTACATTGCCTTGGTTATTATCTTGGGACTTCATTATTAAATATCATAAATCATGGTTTATTTGATACATAATGGAACCTTAACTATTTATACTATCCTAAGCTGATTTCTATGTTGGTTATTCCTCACAAGACCTATCAATATAAAATTTTCAATTACTTAACAAAATTCACTAGTTACATGTTCAGACAGTAGCCAATGGCTGATGTAGATACATGGGTATTTAGTTACATTGTACTTATTTACATTATATATGCATTACTATACAATGTTACATTTTCAATACATGGGAAGGATGTTATTGGAACCATTGGTGGTTGCAAACTGAGAATTATCTCATACCCTCTGAAGGAACTATTTGGTACTCGGGGCCAATTACATGGTTGCAGGTGTTGTTAAAGGGAAACATAAGGCTTCAAACACATGATTGCTTGATGTTTAGTATGGATCATGATAGCAGATGACCAAGTCGAAGATCAAGATGCTTGGGATAGTCTATTTATTTTTTTTATAATTTTTTTGAACATGTTATGCATGTTATTTTTTATCCACGTTTTCTTGTTTTCTATTGACATAACATACTATCAGTTGTTGAATTCTATTCCATTTAGTTCTGTTTTTATTACTATTATCTCTATTTTCTGATGTGCCTTCTTCTTACTTATATTTATTTCACTATTTACCTTTGTTTACACTCATCCACTGTGATACAGTTTGGTAATGTGGAAATATTTTCCCCATAGACACACCCTAGGCCCTCACTACTAGTCTCCAACCTCTATCATTTGGGGAGATGTTCTTGAAGAGATGTGTTCCACAAGGCAGGGGACACACAATTAGTGGCATTCGGGTCTAAGACGTCACACTCAGATGCTTAGCAATAGTAAGCGTACTATGGAAGCTTTGAATGAATAATTCATAATAAATGTAATAAAGGAAACCAATAGAAAATTTGTCATTTAATCCATATCTTAGGAATAATATGGTTGGAACAACTGATGATCAAATAATGCTATATAAATAATCAGATAAGCATGAATCCAAACTATGGATATTATATATAATTGAATAGTGACATAGAATATATATAACAAAATTCATAATGATGGAATTTATAATTATTGAAATCTGAATCATACCTTAAAGGCTTTGTACTATGACATATAATACCATTGTGGAATTGGGTTGACGTATATGATCTTGAAGGATTTGTCAAAAAATGTAATAAAAATGAATCCTATGGAAAAAACCATATCTTGTTTGTATCATGAGACTTATTGATTCATTTAGGGACTATAGTGAGACCTACTTATAACATACTAAGTCCAATTCATTCCGCATATGAATGAATAATACAACTGAATTAATTTTCCATTACAAAATCAATAATAATATATATTGTAAGAACTAGTCATAGAGTATATATATACATTCCTTAGTAAAATTGATCCTAATCAATCAAAATAAATATGATAACTGGTACCATTAAATTACATCCTAAACATAATATTTGAAAAGGATGTTCAAAAAGAAAAAATAAAATAAATATATTACCATAATATTTTTGAGGAAAATTTCCATTTTAATTTTAAAAAAAAATTGAAATATAAAAACTTGATACAAAATAAAGAAACAAATTCCATTAGAAATATCTTTTAAATATTTAAAATTAATCATCCAATCATTGGGGCATTATGAAAGGGTAAATTATTTTCATGAATTATAAATATTAAAAAACATTCCTTTCATGCTTTGGTAAAAAGTACCTTGTTCAGAAAATGATAAGAAGATTCCTTTTAAATAATTTTTTAAAAATAAAAAAAAATGGTAAAATGAAATTAAAAAATTGTATCTTAGTGAAAAATTTCCGAAAATGTTTTTATAAATGATGGGAATGGATGAAAAATATTCCTTATCTGGGACTTAAAAAACCCAGAATATAGATGATATTGTGAAATTAAACCCTGCCCCTTGGGATTTTTCTGAATCATACTCCCCATGACATAAAACCATTTACATTAAAAATTAAATGAAATGAATTAAAATAGATTCATTACATAATATATAAAATTTTCATTACATAACCCAAACAAATGATGTATGTGGTGAATATGACACATGTATCAAAGAAGTAAAAGTCCGACGAGAAACCCTTATCACATGTTCGATTTCTTTTTTATGTGTTAGGACATCATATATAACAAATATTTATTGATTATATGTATATATATATCATTAAAAAATAAAATATTTTGTACCACATATGATTCACATATAATTTTTTATCACCAGTTTTTATCAATTCATTGTTAAAATCTCTATTTTGGGTAGTAACAACTTCATTTTTCTTGAATATTTTGATTAGATAGTTCATTTCCTAAAAAAAATATTTTTTACATCATCTCAAAAATATTATTTATGTTTTATACATAATACATATAAATTATATTGATATTGATACGCATCCATAATGATTGCGATAGAATGACTAATTAGATCATCCATTGATATCATCAGTCGTACGTACACATGAACGTTATTTCCATTTTTCAATTGATATAATGGAAGAAATTTGAATCAAAATAATCTTTTTTAAAATACTATATATGTAATAAAATCATATATACTCATTTGATCCATCTTTATGAAAATCCGAGTAATGTGGGGATGAATAAAAATTTATATCGCTATGTGGAGACGGTAAGTCGTACATATGTGTGATCGATGATTTCAATTTTCATATACTGGAGTATAGAAGATAAATGGTTTTCAATTAAATATAATAAAATCACATTATATTTAATGTTAAATAGTTAATAATTTATAATTGGTGAAGCACATTAATCGAATATAGAAAAATAAATAAAATTGAATGAGACAATAAAGATGATTACCCTTTCATAAATTATTCCACTTTGGATATCCTCTATGTGACACTAGGGTAGTAATATATGGAATACCAGGACTTCCAAAACATGGTAAAAGATACTGGGAAGTGGAATGGTAGGGTATTAGTAGATATATATATCTCATTGTGGTGTGGATAAATGAAGGATGGTGCAAAATTTTATAAATTTTATGGTTTTACTTTTGAAATATCTCAAAGGATTAAGTTATAATAAATTAAACTATCCGTGAAAATGAATCCAAGTGGAATGATATTAGAATATTATATATCATATTGCTTTTATCCCTTAATCCAACAAAATTTAGACTTTTTTAGTGCCATTTTAAACCTTATCATTTTGATTATCTCCTTGGTTATTTATTTTGAAAGTTAAAAAATGTAACCATTAATTTAATCATAATTTGTTTATAATGATACTAAAAAAGAATACTTGACTCACAAATCGAAGATGAATTATTTATCCAACTCTTTTCCATTCTCATCGATTAATATATGACCTTTATGGATTTTAAAGAATTTAGTAATATATTATTTCTATAAATTAGCATTATTGCCAATTTTGACATTATTCATTTCATTTGACTTATAATTCATCATTTAAAAGTGTAAATTGGTATATATTAGACTAAATATAATATTATATTTTATATATCACTAAAAAATTAGTTTCACAAATTTTCTAATTCAAATCACATCAAAATTATGATTTTTGACATAATTTATATTTTTTTTATTAATTAAATAAATAATGTATTAGCATTTAAAAATAATTTAATGTAATTATATAATGTATAAAAATTTTAAAAAAATTTATATAATTTAAATAATTTCATAAATATCATAATAGATATTTATGTTTGTTATTATCTTTATTTCTTTTGTTTGTGGACACATAAATGATATTAAAAGTGAAGTGAGTGGTATTTTATTAAAATGAATGTTTTAAATATTATAAAAGAAATTTATATAGAAACATGTTAATTAAATAAATAAAATCAGATAATAATGTAATGATTGTCAAATAAATAGAATCCAGTTTTTTTTTAATGTTGAGGCCATTTTTAATCCATTGTCTTTTTTTTATCGTTCTATTATCTTTTTTGATAATTACTATAATATTAATATTTCCTACAATATAATGGTCAATAATGTTACAATAAAATTTATAAAGTACTGTATATAAAATTTGATAGATGAAATTAACTATATCACATTCATTTGGTTTAATTTAGTATTTTTTTCTATAATTTAGTAAATTATTATTTTTTTAAAATATTCATAAGGGAAAATTTAAGAACCATTTAGTATGTTGATGTCAAAAATATCAATAATTATATAATTTATTCATCAACACCGTGTAATCATTTATGGAAATAATATATTCACTAGAAATTAATAATATATCACCATGATTAAGAACATTTTCTTATATTTTATAATAATAATGATAGTTTTACATATCCATAGGATAACCGCATATTAAAAAATGTTATAATAAATAAAAACATGAGTCCGACCTCTTTGTCATTTTTAAAATAAAATATTATAAATAAAATATTCAAATAAAAAATGAAACAAAAATCCATATATTAGAAATTTTAATAATTATGGATGAAAAGTAATCATCCAATAAAATTGAAAAATGTGTTAGGAAATTTTTTTTGTCCTTATTATTTTATATTTACCCTTAATTAAGTTATTTACCCATTAATGTGGTAATAAAAATTACAATGGTTATAAATCATAATAACCAATAATAAAAGGTGTCAGTTCATTAAATTTAGACCACCTGATTCCAACTATAGAATCAATTTTTTAAAATAAAAAAATTCAAAATTTATTTTAAGATTAAACATGAAAAACGCAATGAGAAAGAATTAATCAAAAAACCTTTTAAATAAAAAAATTATTTTATACTAAAATAATGTTTTAAATTAATTCTAAATAAACAAATTATATGAAATGAAACATATTAAATATTAAAACAAATACAGGTTATTATTTTCATTGTATATTCAATAAAAGGAAATACAGTTTTCAATGAAAATCAGTCATTTTCACTATTCATTAAAAATTCAATCTATCATAAAATTATAAAAAACTCATCTTAAGATAATTGTGACAAGATGAGTCCTAATAAGAAATAATTTTTGTCTCAAAAATAATGTAAAATTCATAAAATTTATTTCAAATTCTATTAAAAATAATAGAACCATTTTCAGAAGAAATTATAGTTATGAAAAATAAATGTACTTTACTCAAAATCATGATCTTATTCTGAATTAATTATGTAATAAAATTGTACGGTGTGTGACCTATATATATATATATATCATACCATGGTTAATAATATTTATGCCTTCCAATTTCACAGAGTGGTTTTAATGGCCATATAATAATATTTCAGCGTCCATTTAAGAATAGTGTTTTGTGTAGTATATGATATTGAACATAGTGTTCTTTTAAAATCATAGGCAATTATAAAGATTCATAATGTAATAAATTATTCTAAAATATTGCATGGGATGAAATATTTTTAATGAATATTTTTATGTGTAATAGAAATAAATTTTAATGAATCCAACATTAATTCTTTTTCAATAGGAGAACTTAAATTACTGATAAGCATATAAGAGTTCACATAAGATTTCAATGATTGTAAATGGACTAAACAATTTTAGACTCACATACTAAAAAATATTTGGATTTTTAAAATTCAACTCTATTATGTTGAATATAAAAATTACATAGATAATATAGATGTGTGATTAAGGATTAATCCGGTTTAGGAAAACAATCTCTTTTCATCTATAGAAATGTACCAACAAAATTAATGCTCTATAGAATTTATTTTGCAGTACTCGTAAATTTTTGGGAATTGATGACCCGGGGAAATTATTCATATAATTGGGTAATATATAAAAAATATATTTGGGTAAAAATATCATAAAACAATGAAAAATATTGGTTGTACATTCAAACATTGTTTTCTCACTTATATATCCATGTTCATTGAAACCAAAGGGTGTTACTACGGAGGTGTACTAACTATAAAATATAGAATTATTCTAGAATCCTCTCCGGGTTTTTGTAACTCTATTTAATTTTCCTCATTGGTATCAGAATTCTAAATATCAATTATTAATTTTTTAATGGAATTTAATTTTAAAAGTATTTTTAATTTTTATTGTAATTATAAATGGGAGTAAAATAATTGGAATTATTGACAGTGAAAATAGTTTTCATTCAAGTGATAAATAAAAAGATATAAAAGTATTGTTTTCATATAAATTAATTTATATATTTTGAGTTAGAACATAGTATAGAATGTGTACCGTCATCACAATTTTATTATATAATAAGAGAAATTATTCCCTAAAAATTTTACTACTTATAAAATGATGTTATTAATTAATTTCACATGATTTATGATTCGTTGGAATTTATAATTCATTTGAAAAAAGGAAATAAATAAAATGTTTTTTCATTGATAATGTGTTTATCGATGTTTTAAATGAAATTTGATGCAACATTTTCATGCTACCCATTGAGGGAATATTTTGATAAAAAAGTATTTTTTTCAACACATAATAATCAAGAAACATTTAATACTATTTAAGATATACAAACTATAGACTATTTTTAATATATTCCTACAAAAAAAGTAAGAGTACATTCAAAATCAAATAACTATTTCCTTTTTTTATCATGATATTTTAATGAGAATAATGTGTCTGAAAATTTATGGTAGTATTTATGAAGATATAGATGTTAATTATTAAAAAATGAAATGTTATACCTTTATTTAGTTAATGTTATTTTCATATAATATCATAAAGTGTATATGATATGAGATATTAAATTATGATTTTAATTTTATATTGATTTATTATGAGAAAGTGAATATAACTATTTTTAATGGGTTATTTCTGTTAAAATAATTTTAATTACATTAAATTTCATATAATAGTTTTAAGATATGGTGAAAATTTTTAGAATAAGGAGTTATATTTTATCGTCCTGGTTCCGAAAGACGCCCCGAGGTGCCCCGTACCAAGTTGGTCACATGGCCTCAAACACATTTCCAGGAATTATAAACTATGTTGACTAGAAAAAAGGGACTTTTGTGTCGTAGTGGGGAAACTATGCCCTCATTGGCACTGTAACACAATAAAAGTAAAACATATAGCAATAGAGGAAGTAGTAATAATACCATACCAAAAGTAAAAAGCAGACGTAATAAATAGTTGGATATCATATATCTAAATAATGCATAATACATATGTCTAGGAAAACAACCAAAAAAATCACAATGTGGGAATGCATTACTAAAACAGAGTACAAAATAAAAGAATGTAAACGGCTCCACATTATCGAAGCCTCAGCTTAGTCCCTAGCTCCCCAGCTTTACAGCAATCTAGTACCTGAAGTAGAAGGGTGCTTTACCTTATCTATACCTGCATCAATATAATTTGTTTGGGAAAAAAAGAATTACCCAAATATGGTTTGAGACTAATCCCAATAGGAAACCACCTAAATAACTGTCCCTAACTGTCAGTGAATATATATTCCAAGAAATTAAAAAAATGAAGCAGTAAGAAAGGATGTACACATTGTAATAATCCTACAAATTCAATTGCATTCATTTTCATATATCAAGTAATTTTATAATCAAAATAATATTACCCTTTGGGAATTACTCACAGCCTGACCCCTCTGGTTCAACCATAAAAAATACATGAAACCCTCTGGGAAGTACATACAATCTGACCCCTCTGGTTCATCTTTAGCAAAGAGACTCTGAGGAAGCACTCAGGTTCAATTCCCCATGTGTTCTCGTATCGGTAACTAATAGAAACTCTGATAAATAACCCAACATCCAATTCCCCCTGTGGCCCATAACGTGGACCTACAGACAATTTTATGGAGCCCACAGTCCATCCCCCTATGGTCTCACAACTTAATAGTAAACAGACACTCTAATAAGCACTCAACATCCATTCTACATGTGGTCTACTAAACCAGGTTCTCACGACCCTATGTAAGACAGTCATGAACAAATGATACATGTATACCAATTTAACCCTCAAGAACAACATTTCTTATCATTATACATCATATCATATCACTTCAGATAATAATCACTCCATCTTCACAATACAAGGTATGGGAAACAAAGCAACAACCTAACAGACAAAGCTAGACCAATAGTCAAAAGCATGAAAACATTGTATAAACATCCATATCCTATAAAATTTCACCTTATTCACAAATATTAACATCTATCCAAACAAACAAGACATTGTAGGTAATAACATGGTTAAAACCATAAATACACAATACCCCGTTATTGGGTATTGGGAACTTTTGCACATTAAATTCCCTGAAAAACTATGGAAAGGTACAAACCACCTACGTCGGCATTGTGAGGTCATTATATGTGAAATTCATGCCTTTAATCTCCCTATAATGTCGTAGATCTAGAAAAATGTTAAAACTTTCAACAAAGGATAACTCGAGATATTGCAGAAACCATGAGATGGGGTTCAAGAAGAAAAGAGAACCCACTAATGCGATTCTAAGGCAATTGACAGTGGTCGATTCAGAGAACAGATGGTGAGTGGGGGGCTTAGAGAAGATCTACAGTTGTACGATCGCTCCTAGATTAGACAAATGATGAAAAACAGGGTTCTGTCGATTAGATGCTACCCTAGTCCATTTACTAAAAAAAGGTACTACATGTCGTGTATTTTCAAAGTACACAACATGTATTTCAATTTTCTGGCCTCTGCTTTAGGAGGCCTCCAGGTCACCACATATAGCCATGTACTTGGCCATTATATATCTAGAACTCAGTCACCCATGGAAACTAGGTACATGGCGTGTACTCATGAAATTTCTAGAAACTACTCTTTTTTCAAAAAAAAAACTATAAAAGAAAAAGAAACCGGCAAAGAAGATATGGGTTCTTACAAAAATCCCCCCTTAAATAAATTCATACCCGAATTTCCCTAGAAAGAATCCCTAGATGAAGAAGAATCCTCAAACAACTCTGGACACTATGATCATACATCGGCCACCCTCTACCAATTCTCATCCTATACTTTCCCTTGCTACCATAGCACTCATACCATAATAATAGACCGGCCACGGAGAACCATCGCACATCGATCAAAAATATAGATAGGGATCTCCTCTATGGATTCATACACCTCTAACTCAACCTCCTTAGGTTGTAAAATAAGAGACGAGTCAAAGAAGTAACGACAAAGCTGAGAAACATGGAGGAAATCATTCATAACATGGTACCTCTGTGCTAATTACAGTTGATAGGAAACTAGTCCGACTCTCTCCAACATCTCAAATTTCCCGATGTACCTGGGAAAAAGCTTACCCTATTTCATAATCCTCCTATGTCCCAACCTTGGTGTGACATATAAGAAAACCCGTTCTCTACCCTCAAACTCCATAGGTCATCTCTATCGATCTGAATAAGAATTTTGTCAGGACTGTGTAGTAGCCATCTTCTTCTGAATGAACACTATAAACTTTGTGGTGTCCTGGACAAGATGAGGTACCCATATAGCTTCCTCTCCTACCTCGACCCAACATAAGTTTGATCGACATTGCCTACTGTTCAAAGCCTCAAAAGGTTCCATCTAGATATTTTCTTGAAAACTAGTATTATAGGAATACTCCATGAGAGGTATGTGCTTCTCCCAAGAACATCAAAAAATCAGGATCCACGCTCGAAGCATGTGCTCACGGACCTCAATCATACACTCAGATTGGCCATCTGTCTTAGGATAGTAAGCTGTACTCAAAAGTACATGTTTAACCAAATCCCTCTAATATACCTTCCATACTCGAGAAGTAACACATGAATCCCTGCCTAAAACAATGGTGTGTGGAACCCAATGTAGACGTAAAATCTCTCAGATGTAGAACCTTCCTAGCTCATTTACGCTGAAGGTATCCTTGATCGGTAGGAAGTGAGAAACCATCGTGAGTCTGTCAATGGCAACCCAAACTACATCAATCCCTTGTGGAAACCTTAGAAAACCTATCATGAAATCCATCATGAAATCCTTCCATTTCAACTCTATAATGGATAACTACTACCAAAGACCTAATGGTCATTGATGCCCTGCCTTCACCTGATGATAGGTGGAACACCTCATGACAAAACCAGAAACATCTCTCTTCATACCTGGCCACCAATACTGGCGGTGTAGATCTCGATACATCATGGTGACACCAGGATTAATTACCCAAACTTAGAAATAAAAGTCTCAAATCAGCTCCTCGCATATGTCTGCTATAACACACACGCATCCCTAAAGATTCATGATCTCATTCTTGACTACTATCCATCAAAGAATAGGTTCCTCTCTTGACACACCCCCTTATAGGACTAGGCCTTCTGAATCTGAGGGATACCTCATTCGCAGTCGATCAAGAAGAGTAGAGGTAACAACTATAGAAGATTCAAATGACTTCCTCTCTCTGTCGTGCACCTCCAATTGAATTTTAGAGAACATGGCCATAAGCTACCACTCACTACTGGCCTCCTGAACTATCTATATCTGAGTCTTCTCGCTCAACACATCAGCCACATCATTGCCTTTCTTAGGAATGTAGGCAAGCTCATAGTTAAAAGACTAATGGTATTCAACCCACATTAGTTGTCCCAAATTCAGGTCATGCTGAGTGATGATATACTTGTAATATTTGTGGTCAGTGAAAACAACAAAATTCTCTCCCAACAAGTAGTGTCTCCAATAGTGTAAATCATGAACAACTACAGCCAACATGAGATCATGTGTCGAGTAATTTCTCTCATGTGGCCTCAACTGCCGAGACCCATACGTAATGATTCCTTATCCCTATATAAACATTACTCATTGCTCGAAAGATGTGCTTCATAGTACACAGTAAAGCTCCTACCTGGATATGGATGAATTTGTACCAGTTTTGAAGTCATCCTCCCATTCAACTCCTGAATGAATGAATCACAAGAATAAGACTACAAGAAAAGCACACCCTTCGTAGTCAGACCCATCAGTGGTGGTGCAATTCATGAAAATTCATGTATGAAATGTCTGTAGTAGCCATCCGGCCCTAAAAAACTTTTTACATTAAATATGTTCTTTGGATACTCCTAAGAAACTATTTCTCTCACTTTCTCTGGGTCTAATAATACTCATGTCTCTGAGATAATATGTCCCACGAAGTGACACTGGTCCACCCAAAAGTGGAATTTTGAGAGGTTAACCAATAATTGATGTTGTCCTAGTGTACTCAAAATGATTTCAATATGGGTAACAGGTTCGTGTTGAGTTTGAGAGTACACCACGATATCATCCATGAAGACTACCATGAAATAATACAAGTATGGTTAGATCACTTGGTTCCTCAGCACCATGAAAAGTGCAGGCATGTTTGTGAGACCGAATGACATAACCACATACTCATATAGACCAAACCTACTCTAAATGGATGTAAGAGGTATATCAGATGGTCTAATGAAACACTGATGTTATCCAGACATCAATTCAATTATCAAGAACACTCGGGCTCCTCGAATATGATAAAAGAGATCATCAATCATAAGAAAGGGATATTGGTTTTGACCATCAACTGGATCAGCATCTGATAATCCACAAAAAGTTTGAGGGTACCATCCAACTTCTTCTCAAATAGGGCATGCACAGCCTAAGGATATGTAATGGGTTGGATGAAACCCTCTGCCTGCAACTCCTCCAAATGCTTCTTGATCTCCTACCTCTCAGGAGTAGTCATCCAATAAGTAGGAATGGACAACAGTTCCACTTCTAGCACAAGCTCAATAGAAAATTACACCTCTCTCTCAGGACACCGACAAAAAAAGACCACTGAAAAGAAATCCCTGAAATGATCCACCACTGGAAAAAAGTCAATCTTGGAAGTCTTCTAGTCATCCAGATATAGACTTGCAATCTGGGCTATATGTCCTCCCAACCCAAGATGCTTGGGTCCTTCTCTACTTTCCTTGACATCCCACTCACCCTTATAAAGGATGATCCCCCTTCTGGGGATGTGAAAGTCACCCTACAAAGATAAAAATAGACAGCTTCATGGAAGGGAACTAACACGTCCATTCTGGGAATGACATCATATCATGTCATCTCTATAACATAAAGGTCCCATAGGAAGTGACACCCACCAACCTCGAGAGGGAACTCCATGCACTAACGTAAACTAGTCATTCTTGTCTCCAACAATGTGTTTAACATCCAATCATTAGTAGAAGAAATGATACAAAGGCCATGGATATCCACAATAGTAATAGATATAAATCTATGGGAAGCCCTTGTATCAAAAAGAGAAGAAGATTAAACTGATGAAACTAGGTTCGTAACTCGAACTATAGTGGGTTTGGGATCCTGCTCTTACTGGGGTTGTTCCCCTACAAACGTTTGTCCTACACCATGGCCCTATGACTCTTCCCAACCACACTGAGCAGATTTGTCATCTTGTCCCCGAATGCATGAAAACTGGCTACCACAGTCGTGATCTCGACCATGGCCTGAATGGCCAGAAGAGCTCTAGTTCCTAGAAAAATGAGAAACTAGTGGTACTACTCAAGAATGAGGAGTCATAGAAGAACCCTTGTCACCATCTTTCGGTGAGAATATCTGACAGATGCACTAAAGATGACCCATCTTTCTTTGTGATCAGCATTACAATGGGTCTCTTGGGCAATGTGGCCTCATAATCCTGCTCTTCCCGCACTAGTAAAACACCAACTGCCTACAAGAAGGTGTCTTTATCCTACTATGATATCCAAAATTAGTATCCCTGTGGCACATCCTACTTTCATTAAGACGGATATCAACTCCAGATGTTGAATCACCCTAGTTCACCACTATAGAATCCCTCATATTGCACGCCATTATCAGTGCCTGGTTGACTATCGAAGTGATGGAAGTCATCCTGAATATTTTCACCTATGATCGAATGTTTTGCCTGAGACCTCCTCTATCTTATTTAAAAGAAATAACTCATCACCTCATAAAATAGTAATGAAGCACTGCAGCTCTGTGAAGTAAGAAGAATACTTCTGACATAAAGAGTACCCTGCTCTAGACTCTTGAACTCTCAGGCACGATCGTCCCTAAATGTCTCTTGGTAGAAGTAGTCATAGAAGGAATGTTGAAACTGATCCCACACCAAAACATTCCACTATCCAACCTGTGAGATCACATCCCACCATCTCTTGGTGGAATCCTGAGTCTTATACATAATGATCTTCACCATCCTCTCTGGAGGCATCTCCATACGCTCAAGGATAGAAATCATGTATTGTAACCATGAATCTACAGACTAAGGTCCTCCTTACCCTATGAAGGAGGGTAGATGATTCTACTAGTAAACCTGCATCAGATCTACCATAGAATTTGCAGGATACGATACTCCTCGTAAGGTCTCCATGAACTTTATAAATCCATCACAGAAATATGTGTCAATTCATGTGTCCAGGATGACGGCTGGAGCCAAGACTGGAACAATCGGAGGATCTACTGATAGTCACTGATCAACAATATTTGGGGTTTGATAACTACCCCATAACTGGAGGACAACTTTTGTACGTCTCGGTTGCATGGATCTACATGGTCAAGAACACACCTAAGATCAAGATTAATATGGAATGAAAATTATAATTGTAATAAGGTAAATGGATAAATAAAGCATTCACATTTTTGAAATCATTGGTACATGGAATGTATAATGTATACATGATGTGTTCCCTTCAGAATTCACATGGGCATGTAATTCTTCCAACTTAGGTCATGTGACACCCCATACACATGGTGTGTTGTCTAACCACATGGTGTGAACTTGGATCATCTTCCCCTGCCCACATTCTTCTACACTGATAAGGCACACAGTTCTCCTAAAACAAGGCTAAGGGTGTGTTTGTTCTAGACATGACATGTACGAGACAAACATCAATGACCTATATTGTTCATCACACGACTAGTTACATGAATCACTCAACACGGCGTGTTCCAAATAGACACAGTGTGTACTAGAAGGATTTCAACTTCCTGTGTTGTTAGTGATAGAGGTGAACACACGGCTGACTATACACGACATGTTTTCCCCAAACATGGCATGGAAAATAAGGTTTCCACCGTCCTGTATGGTTTTTTATAGGTTCAGGTACATGAGTTACACTATATGGTGTGTTCAATCTGGAAACGACGTGCATAACTTATGTTTTATCCATTCGTGTCATCAGTCACACACGTGGACACATGGTCTAGACAACACGACATGTACATCTGGTACACGGCATGTCCAACCAAGATTTCCCAACCCTATGTTTCTTCCCACATAGCCAGGGACACTGTTAGAGACTACATGGCCTATACATATAGAACATGGTGTGTACTTAATAAAAACAGTTCATCCTCGAACAGAAGGAAACATGGTGTGTATTCATAATTACCCAGCGTGTATTCTAGGTTTTTCAGATATTAGGCCTTAGAAACTACTATGAAAGCCCATAAAAATAGTGAAACAAACATTAAAGTGCTAAATTCCGATCTGTGTGGGCCCATACTCCCTGCGAATCAATGCTCAGCGTCTTATACATGTCATATTCATGGACAATAGTGTAATGATCCACCAAATTCTGATCCATGAGGGCCCATAGAACCACAAGAAACAAATATTGGTTTTCATTTAATCCAATACTTAAAAAAACAATACCGTATCAAAATGTAGGTATTAAATCAAAGCATCTATCAAAAGAACATTAATATATAACACAACCTCTATCAAAACAACATGCAATCACTGATTCACCCTTAATGGCATGGCAGGAATGCGTCACATGTGATTTTTAACAAGTGCCTATATGATGCAGAGATGGCATACCCTCAACTCATTGGGTTGAAATAGAAAAATTCCTTTAATAATATCAATGATAACAACACAAAGAAAGTGAATCACCCAATGGTGAAATAAAATAAACTATAAAATCGAAAATCCATAGAAAATGCAATAACGAGGTAGATGGGCTTTTCTCTATACATGGGGTAGCTACTCCCAGACATAGCTTATTACCAAGTACTTATTCCATCGTATCCTTGGATATAATACCAAAATAGTAAGTCAAAAAGAAAATAATCCCTCTAATACCACTTTTTAATGTCCCGGTTTTGGAAGCCGCTTAGCGGAACCCCATAACTGGTTGGTCACATGGCCTCAAGTGCATTTCCCTGAATTTCAGAGGCTGCCGACTAGCAGTGAGGGACTTGGGTGTGATAGTGGGGAAATTGTGCCTTAATTGGCCGAGAAACACAGAGGAAGTAAAATAGGTAGCAATAGTGAAAGTATTAATAACACCATACCAAAATTAAACCACAAAAGTAATAAATAGTTGGATCTCACATATCTAAACAATGCATGATACAAAAATCTATGAATACATCCAATAAAATCACAATTCAATAATCGTTTACTAAACCAATGTACAAAAGAAATGAAAGTAAACAACTCCAGAGCATCGCAATCCACATCATGGTTCTATGTTCCCCATCTATACAATAATCAATTACCTAATGTTGAAGGGATCTTGCCATTATCTATACCTACAACAATATAATTTGTTTGGGCACAAAAGCATGACCCAAGAATGGTATGAGACAAATACCAGTAGTCAACCACCCAAAGATTTGTGCATAATAGTCAGGGAATATATATGACAGGCAATTAAAAAAGGAGCAGTAAGCAACGAAGTACACGTAGTAACACTCCTACAAATTCAATTGCATTCATTTTCATATATCAAGTAAGTAGCTAAACAAATGCAGGTAACCCCATGGGAATTAATTACAATCTAAATGCTTTGGTTCAACCAAAAAAACACAAGAAACCCTCAAGGATAAACACACAGTCAAACCCCTATGGTTCATCTTTAACAAAGACACTCTGAGGAAGCACTCAACATCAATTCCCCCTTTGGTCTTGTATCGGTAACTATTAGGCACTCTGAGAAAGCACCAACATCCAATTCCCCATTTGGCCTATATCAAGGAACTACAGACTCTCTGAGGGAGAAAAAAGTCCACCCCCTTATGTTCTCACAATATAACAGTAAAAAAACACTCTGGAGAATCCCTCAACGTCCATTCTATCTATGGTTTACAACACCATGTTCTCATGTCCATGTGTAAGTCAGTCGTGTACAAACGATACATGGCCACCAATGAAAACCTCGAGAAATACTTGGCTAAATATTCTACAGTATATCCTTGCATGTTATATAATAATCATTTAATCCTATCAATAATATGTATGGGAAACAAAGTAGATTCATAACATGAAAAGCTAGACCAACGGTCAAATACAAGAAAAAATGGGCAAAACATCCCTGGCAAGGAAAAGTCAACTCAATTATCAAAGATTAACCTCTATCCAAAAAAACATGGCATAGTAGGTAATAACATGACTAAAACCATACACACGCAATACCTCGTTCTTCGGTATTGGGCATGTTTGCACATAATATTCCAAAACTAACTACCGAAATGCACAAACCACCTACCTCAGCATCATGATATCAATATACGTGAACATCAGGCCTTGAATTTCTCTAGAGAATCATAGATCTATAAAAACTATAAAAATGATCAACCGAGGATAACATTCTAGAGAAGTGAAATCAAGAGAAGGTGATCTAGAAAAAACGAGAACTCGCCGATGAAATTCCAACACATCAACACCAGTCGATTCGTAGAACATACGATGAGTGGGGGGATTATAGGAGATCCACGATTTTATGGTCACTCCTCAAAGAGGCGTACAAATAAGAATTGGGTTATGTTTATTAGACACGACATCAGTCCATTAAATGAAAAAAATAAATTACACAATATTTCTTTCAAAAGTACATGGATGTACTTGCCTTTTCAAGCCTTCGCTTTACGTGGTCTCCAGGTCACCCCAAACAGCCATATACTCATTCATTACATAGCTAGTACTCAATCACCCATGATAACCTGGTACATGGCATGTAGTAAGAAGTACAAGGCATGTACTCCAGAAATTTCCAAAAACACCTCTTTTGGACAAAAACAACCAGAAAGAAAAATATACCTGGAAAAAAGATTTGGGTTTTTACATATATTAATTTATCATAACAATGTAAATTTTAAAGTATCAAAAATGATTTAAAGATGATGTGGTGATTAATAATTTAAACCATTACATTATTAACCAAAATATCTTAAGTACATGGTTTATGTAAAATATTCTAATGATGGTGATCATAAATATATAAATGTTTTGAGAAGACAATAAATGTTAAAATGGTAGTGTTTTATGTTATAGAGTGAAGGAGTTTAATTATATAAAATGATTTGAACATTGAAAATGTTAATCCATAAAATTAACATTATCTAAATATCCATTTTTCAAATATATTAACCACTTAAGAATTTTGTGAGAGAATTTTTTCAGATATTGACATAGGGAGATGATAGGAATTAAAATTAGATATAATGATTCTGTTAGACCCCTATATGTGAGATAAATATATGTATGAATTAGTAGTATATAATATTTTATGTGGTACACATTTTTTATGATGGATTTTGTAAAATTTTCCTAATATTATTTATGAATATAGAATTATTTATATAATAGAAAATCTATACTTTATCACTCTTTCATATTTTCCACAAAAATGTAATCAGGGGAAAATTTTTCTTGAATTATAATGTTAGTTTACCTTTGAAAATAGAAATTGATTTATCCCAAAAAAATTTCATCATGGTGTTTTTCATATTAATGAAAAATGTTACTATTAACCTGGGGTAAGATTTCGGAATGAGATACATATTATAATCATGAGTCACAAAAGTGTTTTTGTATTGTGGATGTCCCACATATTATAATAGAAGAAGTTACATGAAATTTATATTTTTTATACTTATGATAGATAAATAATATAGTAATCCACAATACGTAATGTTAATGAGATTTATATCATTATATATTTCATACTTTGATACCTTTATTCCATAATACTTTTAGGCCTAGATTATAAATGGGTGGTTTGGTATGTCATTAATCCTATCAAAGGAAAAAGATCAACCAAGATTGTATTTGTAAGAACCCAGTTTTTGCTGTGGAAGACTTTGAAATATTTTTGACAATATTCCAGAGCAGCGCCTTCAGACGACGTGCGATTCTGAGCCCCATAGTGGCCGGAATTAAATTTTCTGTGTGTTCACACTGGAAACGCCAAATAAACGGGATAACTCTTAAAAAGAGTTCCGGATCAGAGATCCGAATGTATGGATGAGTCCGGAATAGTGTGTTTACCCTAGGAACGACATAAAACGTGTCGGCGCGGGACGTTTGGACCCCTCGCTCACTTTAAGAACGTTAAATGGATTAATTAATTAATTAATTTATTCGTTTAATGTTGAAACACAGGTATCTATTAAATGGTGGCTCGAATTGGGAAACCAAGGTCACCGTTGAGTTTGGAGTGTGCCGTTTACCCTAGGAGGAATGTAAGTTTTGTGGGCATGGGCGTTTGTGAAAAATGGACCCAGGGGTGTTTTCGTAATTTGGCGGCCTCGGGTGTTGAGTATAATAACTTTTGAACGGGGTATTGGATTAAAATTATGAGAAAGTCGTTGCTCTCAGAGTGTGGTTTTATTCCTATGGGAGTCTTAATCCCGACCTTGACGGGAGTTCGGGTACGGGGCTGCGAGAGGGTGTTTAGGTTAAATTAGATTATTTAATTAACCTAACCCTGCCCTCTCTTCACTCCCATTTCACCCTCCCCTGGCGAGCTCCTCTGGTCCATCATCCTTCTCCAAGATGGCAACGACAGATCATAGGTAGATTTGGCCACGGCGGAGCTCAAATCTAGCATAGAAGTATTGGCGTTCTGCCCGCAGGTAGGCGGATTTGAGTTTTACACCCCTCTCCCTGCTTAATTTCCATTAATGCTCAATCGCGCCATTGGATCATCGAACGATGCCCATAATTGCGTAGAACCCGTTATGAGCTTTCCTGAATGCTATTCGGATCCAATTTTCGACCACTGGATCATTTCCGGTGGTCCTCTGCTGTTTTCCGGCCACGAGGTCGGTTTCCGGCGACCTTTGGCGGCGGAGCGGCTCTAGGCGGCGGCTCCGGAAGGCGGCTGGCTCGAAGGCAGCAGAGGAGGGCGACCCTTCGGTCAGCCGGGTGGCATATCGCCAATGCAGGGAGGCTTGGTCGTGCAGGCTCAGGGCGCCGGCCACGGTTGCCGGCGAGAGGGGACGGCCGGGGTCGCGCTCTGCGACGCCACGACTGGACATAGACTCGCGCGACGTGGGTCTCCACGTGGAAAGCCGAATGGCCGTGTCGGCCTGTCGGTGGAAGAGGCACCCGTGTGGCGCACGAACGATGTGGCCTCGCTGGAGGTGGCAGGGCCGCGGTCCCAGTGGGCCGGCCGGAGCAGGCCGTCCCGAGTGGGGCAGACCGGCCAGACTGGGCCGGTCCGGCCCAAGAGCCCCCCCCCCCCCCGTTTTATTAAAATATTTGGACGCCCGAATTTTGAGCTACGGGTGTCCGTTTTGCATGCCATCTAAGGCGGAGCAGACCTGACGCAGAGGAGGACCTTTTGAGGTGATTCTGAGAGTTTTAACTTTCGAGACGAGGGGCTCGGGGAGGACGTCGCGTGCGTAAATCAGCTAAGTGGGTTCCCGAGAATTCTTGTTTCGGACGGCGCAGACACCTCCTATGTATGAATTGGGCACCGTCAGTGGTGATGCGACCCTAGTGTCGAGGCAGAAGATTACAGGGTGGTTCCAGGCATTAATGCCGGAGTTGAGGAGTGGGCCCCATGGCCCGTCTTTTGAGCTGCGAGCACCGTTTAACGACATTCTCATCTGGCATCCGTTCGGGGCGTACGAGCAGTCGATTTTGGATGTTTTTCCGAGGGGATTGCAATGATGCCATCTGCATGCTCTAATTATGCACAATGGTTTGGGGTCCATCATGGCCGTTTAGGCGTTGACGGTGATTTTCCATCTGTATCATTGGGAGACCTTTTTGGACAAGTGAATAGTCCACCGTGTGTGCTTTTTCGAGATGATCGCAACGGTGTGATCCGTCCATTGAGGTTTGGGACCGAGATGCGGGTCCCACATAGCACTTCTCGTGTGCGGTGCACTGGAGTGCATCATTTTCTCCGGATATCTGTTGCACTCAAGTGATCAGTCTTTTTGACATGTTTTCCCGAGGGGATCACAATGGTGCGACGTGCCGAACTGTTTTCAGGGCCGAGGCTCAGGTTCACGGGATCTCGTGCGGGCGTGAGGCGGTGTTGGTGGATTTTCCATCAGATATCCATTTGAGGTTAGTAAGTAGTCTAAATCGCGTGTCTTTCGGCGAGGATTACAATGGTGTGATCCGTTTGGCGAGCAGAGCCTCTCACGCGATCTTATTAAATATGGAAATGTGAAAGGTGCCCCATTGGCGGTCCTTCTACTGTGTTTGTAGAGGACCTTTGGCATGTGATCGTGTGAACTCCTTTGAGAGTGAGGCTAGTGTCTAAAGAGATGTGGTTGGATGTGCCTCAGCAGTTGTGGTGGCAGGTTGGAGTTGTTACATCACACCTTCGCGTTGAAGTTGGGTGTCGTGTGCACGATAGCCCTTGGGATTAAAGATAGGTATACTCTGGGAGTATACGGGAGCACATGGAGGTATGTTTGGTTCGTACCTGAGACATTTGTGCTCTTGGTTGGGTTTAACATGGGCTCACATGTCGTGTGGGCCCCAGGTACATGTCGTGTTCTGTTTTGCGTACTTTGACCTCTCACAACGCAGAGGGTCCCTGTGTGCTCATTTGTTTGACTAGCAGGGTTGTTTGGTATCCGCTGGTTTCGTTCTTAATGGATCGGTCAGTAACGGTGCTAGTGAAACCTAGTGATGGACCAGGCGTTGAACCCCTATTGGTGAGTTGTGATGGAGTTGTGTGGTTGCGCGATACCCACTATGTGTTCGGTTGGCCAGTGGTGTACCCTCCTATAGAGATGGCCATAGCAGTTATGAGTTTTACCCTCCAGTGGGGTTGGGCAGTGGGTTACTCATCGACATCTTCGGGTTTACCCTCTAGTAGGGTTGGGTAGTGGGTTGCTCACTGACTTCTAGTGTTTACCATCTAGCAGAGACTGGGAAGTGGGTAACCCGACGCACATAGGGTCTACCCTCCAGCAGAAACTGGGCAGTGGGTCACCTGGCAACCTCTTATGGTCTACCCTCTCGCAGGGCTGGGCAGTGGGTCGCATGTCGTCTAGTTTCAGGTTTACCCTCCAACAAGCCTGGGTAGTGGGTCGACTCTCGACTTATTCCAGGTCTACCCTCCAGCAGGGCTGGGCAGTGGGTCGCCTGATGATGTATCAGGGTCTACTCTCCAGTAGGGCTGGGCAGTGGGTGGCATGTCGTCTAGTTCCAGGTCTACCCTCCAGCAAGGCTAGGCAGTGGGTCGCATGTTGACTTATTTCAGGTCTACCCTCTAGCGGGGTTGGGCAGTGGGTCAATAGATGCTGTATTAAGGTCTACCCTCCAGCGGGGCTGGGAAGTGGGTCGTCGTATGATGTATTAGGGTTTACCCTCCAGCAGGGCTGGGCAATAGGTCCCCTTATATCATATTATGTATTACCCTCCAGTAGGGCTGGGCAGTGGGACACCCGTTGATATTCCAGACTCAGTCCATTCTACTAGGCTAGTCTGTGACATTCCTCCGTGATTATCGGTGCTGGACCCTTGGTTGTACGGGTCAGTGATGGAAGGGCTTGACTTTGAGGAGACCTCTCGACTGCGAGGCAGTGACGAGTTGTGGTTTGATGTTCCCCCAGAACTCTCAAGTACGCGGGTCGCTTTTCCCCATCGAGACGTGTCCTTGAGACGTGACCCAAAACCGTGCGGGCGATTCAGTGCCGCCCAAAGCTGATAGTGTCAAGGTGTGGTTATTTGAGCCCTTTGACTTGTAGTTCAGGGCAGACGTGCGGGATGTTTGGCATCGATGGTGTTTATATCTAGGACTTTTGGCTACTCGTTTTCTTGGACTGAGCTACGGGACATAGATCCCCTTACAACGTTGTTCGGGCTTCTTGCTGAGCATAAGGATATGCATATACCTTGTTCCAGAACCCACTTCTTGAGTTTGGTTACTCTCCTTCTAGGAGAGGATAAGACGCATGAGGTATGCCACGTGCTTTCCGTGTCTATCTTCTAGTGGTTGGACGAGTCTACTCTCCTGTTATAGGTAGAGAAGGCTCGATGAGAAGTTCATCTTCTCACAGTTTCCAGATCCTTCTTTCTGGATGAGTCTACCTATTTTTTCTTGTTGGGTTGAGATGGACTCTCTACTATTACTCTTACTTCCCTTTCAGTTGTACTTCTCTACTTTTCCTGTTCGCTCTACTGATCACCCTTCTGTACCTCCTTTGTTTCTCCCTCGAGCCTTCGGGGTATCCTTCAGAGTATTTTTATACTCACCCCTTCTTGGGATTTTCCTGCACCCGGTGTGCCTTTGTTGAAGACGGAGAGGTGGAGCGTGACTTCATTGGAGCATAGGGGCTTGGGTGTTTGGACCGCGTGCAGTGGTCGTAGCCGGGTTCCAGGTGGGAGACCTGTCAGCTGTTTCATTTTGATTACCTGTTCCGGGTTGTGGCCCCTCTTCTAGTTGGGCGCGTGTTTTTCCCTTTTTCCCTTTTAGCACTCTAGTTGTATTGTTTAGAGGTCGATGCACATTTGTGGTATATATATAGAAGTTTTCCTTTCCTTTACTTGTCGTTTCTTTTACTATGCACTTTTTCATTGAGTGTGCTATATGTGGGTGTGTATAGTTACTTAGGATAAGGCCTCCCCGAGTTGTTGTGCCTTCGGAGCTGGTCGCCAGCCCCTGGTCTATGGAGGCGGGCTTGGAATAGTTGCGGATCGAGCCCGGGTAGGGTTGGGTCATCAAAAAGTGGTATCAGAGGTGGTTCATTCCATTAGAAGTTATTCGGACATCCCTAAAATAAAAGGAAATGGTTGGGATTTAGGGCAACAGTGTTAACATGTATCGAGAGTGGCTCTCAGGCCAGGGAGTCCAGTGATGTTGTGGCCGCTGACGTATCCATTCACCAGGACCCTGATAACCCGCTTGTCTACTCGGCATGCTGAGACACTTGTTGTAGGGAAAATTTGGTTTGTGCATCACATAGGATTGAGTCTTTGACTGTCCTTCTTGAGTCAGCTCCCCATCATTGTTGTTATTGGTATATACATATATGCTCATCTGACTGCGGCACTCCTTGATAATATTCAGGATTTCTCTGCGAGGACAGCCAGCCATGATACCAGCTTAGTTGAGTGATGATGACCCTGTGAGCTAGGAGGCCACAGTCCAGGACCCATCATGTGAGCCCTTTCTCTGGATGGGCCGGTAGCAGCACGCCCACCTATTGAGCAGCAGGTAGTTTCAGCAGAGCAGGCTGAACTTGAGCGCTGGTTGAGCGCGCTCTGTGAGTTCAAGCGGTAGAGACAGCTGAGATTCAGTGGTGAGACAGACCCTCAGGCAGTAGAGTCTTGGCTCGAGACATTGATTTTCCTTTTCAAGCTTGTGCAGATGCCAACATATCAGAGTGTGGCTTTGGCAGCCAACCTTTTTCCTGGAGCAGCTCAGCGTTGGTGGAGTCTGGTGACTCAGTTTCTTGACGATTTGTCACTTTCGTGGGGCAACATTCAGTTGTTGTTTCGTGAGGAGATTTTCCTCTCCATCTTGCGCTCCTTTAGGATTCAGGAGCTCCTGCAGTTTCAGTAGGGAGGGGTGACGGTGGCTGAGTACGTGGCTAGTTTTGCCGACCGTGCATGCTTTTACCCGGACTTGGTCCATGATGACAACATCTGAGTGCGGATGTTTGAGAAGGGTATCCAACGAGAGATTCGTGTTTTCATAGGACCCTTGGAAATTTCCACATATTCTGGGGTGCTAGAGTAGGCGCTGGTGACAGAGGGCTTCCTGTCACGTTCTAGAGTTGGTGTTGGCAGCAGGCACATCAGATCAGAGACGTCTACCACAGCTAGTGGGTGTCGGCAAGCAAAACATCGACGCAGGTGGTTGTGTGACAACTGGACTCAGTGGCGTGGTTGTACACCACAGTGGTGCTGGAGGGCACTAGTGAAGCCCGAAGAGAGTCAGTGCTATGCTTGTGACGGTCGAGATCACTTGGCATGAGATTGCTCGACCCGAGTTGCTGGGAGCTTTGGGCAGGCAACATGCGCTCCACCATAGCAGAGGCAACGCCGTGATCAGAGTAGTACCCAGGTAGGTGGTTCTAGGAGAGGAGAAAGAGGATCTGGTAGTGGGGGACGACATTACGAGGTCTTCCCATCACCACCAGGCAGTCCACATCAGGCTCTAGGAGCTAACAGTTGGGACTGCGGACAGCCGCGATCTTTGGATGTCTACGACCCTACATAAAATGAGGTGGCAAGAGGTACGCTCTATAGCTCTTCAAATTTTTGTAGTATAATTGTTAGACTCTTGGTGTGAAACGATTTTCTCCCTGCTCCTTGCTTGAGGTGTTACCGGGGTGACGCAGGGCGTTGGTATGGTCCTAGGTTGGAATGTTAGAAGGAGTGGATCCTTTTTCTTTCATCGATGGTAGCGACTCCTTCGCCTTTAGAGTGTATAAGAGGGTCTTGGTCATGGGACATCGACTGTGAAACCTCGTGTGACCAGATATCTTTGGGTACTTCACCATAAGGTTATTCTGAAGGAGAGAATCACTGGGCCTTATTCTAGGTGCGGGCAGTAATTCTAGTCGCGGCGTGCGATGTAGAGGTTCGATCGGGGAGGTGAGCTACCCTTGTGGGCCTTTGGGCCATTTGAAACTGTGAAAATGGGTGTCGAGGTTCCCTACCGCCTTTCTCTAACCCCAAAGTCTGGAGTTGGTGAACGACATCAGCAAGGGAAGACCTCACGTGAACATATCAATCTTTTGGTCCGTGAGCATTGGCGCAGAGCTGTGCGAGAGTTCTTCTGGGTACGGAAGAGCCGGGTGTTGGCATTGTACCCTGTGTTGCTCCCTAGTTTTTCTTTTCGTGGATGAAATTATGGAAGGAGGGAATGATTTAAGAAACTATTATTTTTTGCAGAAGTCTTTGTAATATTTTTGACAATATTCCCGAGCAGCGCCTTCAGAAGGCGTGCGATTCTGATCCCGGGAGTGGCCGGAATTAAATTTTTAGTGCGTTCACATTGGAAATGCCAAATAAATGGGATAACACCTAAAATGAGTTCTGGATCAGAGATACGAGTGTACGGATGTGTCTGGAATGTGGTGTTTACCCTAGAAACAACATAAAACATGTCGGTGCGGGACGTTTGGACCCCTCGCTTGCTTTCGGAAAGTTAAATGGATAAATTAATTAATTAATTTATTCGTTTAATGTTGAAACCTAGGTATCTATTAAATGGTGGCTTGGATTGGAAAATCGAGGGAACCATTGAGTTAAGAGCATGTCGTTTACCCTAGGAGGGGTGAATGTTTCGGGGGTGCGGGCTGTTTGTGAAAAATGGCCCCAGGGGTGTTTTCGTAATTTGGCGGCCTCAGGAATTCAGTTTAATAAATTTTGAATGAGGTCTTGGATGAAAATTCCAAGACAGCCGTTTCACACAGGGCGTTGTTTTTATCATAGGGGAGGCTTAATCCTGACCCCGTCGGGAGTTCGGGTACGGTGCCGCGGGAGGGTGTTTAGGTTAAATTAGATTATTTAATTAACCTAACCCACCCCCCCTCTCTTCACTCCCATTTCACCATCCCCTAGAGAGATCCTCTTCTCTTTCCTCCTTCTCCAAGACAGAGATGATGGATCAGAGGCAGATTTGGCCGCGGTGGAGCTCGAATCGAACATAGAAGTGTCGACGTTCCGCCCGCAGGTAGGCAGATTTGAGTTTTACACCCCTTTCCCCACTTAATTTTAATTATTTCTCAATCGCACCATTATATCATCCAAAAAATCCCATAATTGCGTAGAAACCATCCTGAGCTTTTCGGGATGTTATTCGGATCAAATTTTCGACCACAGGATCGTTTCCGGTGGTCCTCTGATGTTTTCCCACCACGTGGTCGGTTTCCGGCGAGCTCCGGCGGCGGAGCGGCTCCAGGCGACGGCTCCGGCAGGTGGTGGGCTCAGAGGCAGTGGAGGAGGCTGAATCTTTGGTGGCCGGGCGGCATCTCACCGGTGCGGGGTGGATCAGGCCCATCGGCTGAGGGCGCCGGCCGCGGGCGCCGGCGAGAGGGGACAGCCGGGGTTGGGCAGTGCGACCCCTCGGCTAGATAGAGACCCGCGCGACGCGGGTCTCCACGGGGAAGGTCGACCGGCCGTGTCGGCCAGTCGGTGGAAGAGGCGCCCGCGTGGCACGCGGGCGAGGTGGCATTGTGGGAGGCGGCTGGGCTGCGGTCCCAGCGGGCCGCCTCGAGCGGGGCGAACCAGCCGGACCGGGCCGGTCCGACCCAATAGGGTTCCCCCATGCTTTTTTAAATGTTTGGACACCCGCATTTCGAGCTACGGGCGTCCGTTTTTCACGCCATATATAGAGGTGCTGACATGACGCAGAGGTGGACCTTTTGAGGTGTTTCCGGGAGTTTTATCTTTTGAGATGAGGGGCTCGGGGGCACGACACGTGCGTAAAGCAGCTAAGCGGGCTTCCCAGGATTTTTTGTTTTGGACTGCGTAGACATCTCTGATTTCCTAATTGGGAACCTTCAGTGGTGATGATACCCTGGCGTCGAGGCGGAGGATTCCAGGGTTGTTCCGGGCATTAAAGCCGGAGTTGAGGCATTGGCGCCACGACCCGTATTTTGAGCTGCCAGCAGCATTTAACGACTTTCTCATCAGGCGTCCGTTCGGGGCGTGTGAGCAGTCGATTCTAGATGTTTTTCCTAGGGGATTGCAATGGTGCAATCTGCCCACTCTAATTCAGCATGATGGTGTGGGGCCCACGAGGGTCGTTTGGGCGTCGACGGTGATTTTCCATCTTTATCACCGGACGACCGTTTTGGACAAGTGAATAGTCCACCTTAGTTTCTTTTTCAAGAGCATCGCAATGATGCGATCCGTCCGTTGAGTTTCAGGACTGGGATGCGGGTCCCACGTAGCACCGCTCATGTACGGTGCACCGAAGTGCATCTTTTTCTCCGGATATCTGTTGCGCTCATGTTATCAATCTTTTTGACGTGTTTTCCCGAGGGGATCGCAATGGTGCGATGCGCCCGACTGTTTTCGGTGCCGAGGCTCGGGATCATGGGACATCATTCAGGCATGAGGCGGCGTTGGTGGCTTTTCCGTCAGATATTTGTTTCAGGTGAGTAAGTAGTCTAACTCACATTTTTTTTCTATGAGGATTACAATGGTGTGATCTGTTTGGAGAGCGGAGTCTCATACGCGGTCTTATTAAATGTGGAAATGTGAAAGGTACCCAGGTGGCGGTCCTTCTACATTGTTTGTAGAGGACCCTTGGAATGTGATCGCATGCACTCCTAGGAGTGTGAGGCTGGTGTCTAAAGAGATGTGGTTGGATGAGCCTCAGCTGTTGAGGTGGTAGGTTGGATTTGTTACATCACGTCTTCGTGTTGACGTTGGGTGCCGTGTGCACGATAGCCCTTGGGCTGAAAGTTAGGTATACTCTGGGAGTATATGGGAGCTCATGGAGGTACGTGTGGTCCGTACCTGAGTCGTTTGTGTGCTTGGTTGGGGTTAACTTGGGTCCACATGTTGTGTGGGCCGCCAATGCGTGTCGTGTTTTGCTTTGCGTACTTCGACATCTCGCGACATAGAGGGTCCCTCTGTGCTCATTTTGTTTGAACAGTATGGTTGAGTGGTCTCCCCCCGGTTTCATTCCCAATGGATCGGCTGGTATTAGTGCTAGTGACACCTAGTGATGGAACAGGCGCTGAACCCCTTTGGTGAGTTGTGCTAGAGTTGGGTGGTTGTGTGATTCCTACTACGTGTTCGGTTGGCCAGTGGTGTACGCTACAATAGAGATGGACAGAGCAGTTCTTAGTTTTACCCTCCAGCGGGGCTGGGCAGTGGGTTACTCATCGAATTCTTCGGGTTTACCCTCCAGCAGGGCTGGGCAGTGGGTTGCTCAATGACTTCTAGGGTTTACCCTCCAATAAAGACTAGGCAGTTTGTCACCTGATTCACTTAGGGTCTACCCTCCACCAGAGACTGGGATGTGGGTCAGCCGACGACCTCTTAGGGTCTACCCTCTAGTAGGGCTGGGCAATGGGTCGCAAGACATCTAGTTCCAGGTATAGCCTCCATCAAGGATGGGCAGTGGGTCACCTGTCGACTTATTCTAGGTCTACCCTCCAGTAGGGCTGGGCAGTGGGTCACCTGATGATGTATTAGGGTCTACCCTCTACCAGGGTTGGGCAGTGGGTCACCTGTCGTCTAGTTCTAGGTCTACCTTCTGGCAAGCCTGCGCAGTGGGTCTCCTGTCGACTTATTCATGGTCTACCCACCAGCGGGGCTAGGCAGTGGGTCGCCTAATGATGTATTAAGGTCTACCCTCTAGCAGGGCTGGGCAGTGGGACGTCGGTTGTTGTATTAGAGTTTACCCTCCAGCAGGGCAGGGCAGTGGGTCACCTGATATCATATTATGAATTACCCTCCAGTAGGGCTGGGTAGTGGGATAGCTATTGACATTCCTGACTCAGTCCTTTCTATGAGGCTATTCTATGACTTTCCTCCGTGATTATCATAGTAGGACCCTTGGTTGTACAGGTCAGTGATGGAATGAATTGACTTTGATGAGACCTCTCGACTGCGGGGCAGTGACGAGTTGTAGTTTGAAGTTCCTTAGAACTATCAAGTACGAGGGGAGATTTTCCCCACTGAGACACATACTTGAGACGTGACCCAAAACCGTGAGGGCGAGTCAGTGCCGCCCAAAGCGGATAGTGTCGAGGTGCAGTGATTTGAGCCCTTAGTCTTGTAGTTCGGGGCAGATGTGCGGGATTCTAGGCATCGATGGTGTTTACTTCTGGGACTTTTGGCTACTCAGTTTCTTGGGATGAGCTACGGGACAGAGATCCCATTATGACGTTGTTCGGGCATCTTGATGAGCATAAGGATATTAATATACCTTGTTCTAGAACCCACTTCTTGGATTTGGTTACTCTCCTTCCAGGAGAGGAGAAGACGTGAGGGGTATGACACGTGCATTCCGTGTCTAGCTTCTAGTGGTTGGACGAGTCTAATATCCTTCTATAGGTAGTGAATACTCGACGTGATGTTCATATTCTCACCTTTTACAGCTCCTTGTGTCTGGATGAGTCTACCTCCTTTCTCTTGTTGGGTTGAGTTGTACTCTCTACTGTTACTCTTACTGCTCTTTTAGTTGAACTCATCTACTTTTATTGTTCTCTCTACTGCTCACCCTTCAGTACCTCCTTTTTTTCTCCCTCGAGCCTTTGGGGTATCCTACTATGTATTTTTATACTCACCCCTCCTTGGGCCTTTCCCGCACCTGGTGTGCCCTTGTAGACGATAGATGGGTGGAGCGTGACTTCATTGGAGCATAGGGTCTTGGGAGCTTGGACCGTGTTCGGTGGTCATAGAAGGGTTCCAGGCGGGAGACCTATCAGCTGTCCCTTTTTGTTTACCTGTTGCCAGGTTGTGGCACCTTTTCTGGTTGGGCCCGTGTTTTGCCCTTTTTTCCTTTTCAGCACTCTACTTGTACTGTTTAGAGGTCGATGCACATTTTTGGTATATATATATCATTTTCCCTTTCCTTTACTTGTCTTTTCTTCTACTCTTCACTTTTAAATTAAGTGTGCAGCGTGTGGGTGTGTACTGGTACATAGGCAAAGGCCTCCCTAAGTTGTTGTGCCTTCGGCGCTGGTCTCCAGCCCCTGGCCTATGGAGGTGGGCATTGGGTAGTTGTGACTCGAGCCCGGGTAGGGTCAGGTCGTGACAGTATTTGTTCTCATATATGAAGAGTGTGAAATCATGGCCCTCTATTGAGAATTTCATGGGATATTTATGTAACTCATTGACAATACACCTGATTCTCATAAATATTCATGTGGGGTATTTAATGGTATCATCTCTAGAAGTGAATTTACTATGATATATTCATTAATTAGGCTCATCTATACATAGAGTGTTGATAATTATTATGTTCAAAATATGGTATTAAAATACTATATATTCAATGGCTGCATTTTTTTCAATGGGGAAATGCGATAGTGCATTCTAGTATGAGACATGACTAGTAGAAATAGGCATTGATATACCTCTGTTTGAGAAAGATCATGACAGATCCAATTTTATATTTAGTACAATTGATTCATTTATATATTTCCCTATTTGATTAATTTTTTGGATAAATTAATTTATATATTCTCCTAGGATACATATTTATATGCGGTTATAGTTTGTGGTTGACTGAATTGGGTTGAGTTAAACATGGATAGATGCTCCAAATTTTTTATTGAGTTTCTCCAAAACACTATTAGATAGTTTATTCCGAAGGTATTACTAAAATATTCATATAAGGGGTTTTCAATGAGGGTTTTATAAAATATATTTTTATGTTATAAAAATTTATTTTTTATAAGATTTTGGATATTATTTTTTATGATTAACTATAGGATAAAATCTAAAGAAATATTTTCAGGATTTAGTTCATGTTGGAAATTTAATGGTCCATATTTCCTAAAGCTCATTTTTTTGAGATACATTTGTTTAAATAATATTAAATTATTGTCCAAGGTCATTATTCATAATTAAGTAAAATATTCCATCTTCCTCTAATATCATAATATATTATTTTTTGGTAACATGTGGAATAATATGATATGATATTTAATTTAATTTTCATTATATATATAATAATATATGATATGGTTGTATCAAATGGTTACATGAAAAATGATTCCCATCGACTTATTACTTCATTTATAATGTATGACTAGTGGTAATGTATGGGTAAAAACATGATTCCAAACATAAGAAATTATCTACCAAATCATGCTTCGTACACATGGTACTACCTTTATTTTCATGGATAGTATAATAATAAGGGTTTTGTACCAATTATTTTTCCTACACATGAAATTATTTATGAACTATTATATTTAATGTAACATGAATGATTTTAATTCCATCATGAGATGCATATTTATCAACATGTTAACTCATGAGTCATAATGAACGTCTTAATACTAAAATGATCAAGAAGAATCATTGGGGATTTTAGAGAAACTCAATCCAACTCACGAATAGTTTTTATGATTATTATTTAAATTTTAATTGAGACTTTCTAACCCAAATATCTCTCTTCTACATCAATTTTAACATGATATTATATCAAAACACCAGGAGAGGAGTGTCCCACATTAATGAATTGAACGTATGATACAACCCCTATACATAACATGATGGAAGGATGTTTTTTATATTTAGATCCTCATAATGAATAATGGAAATTTTGAATGACACTATGTATCTTCGGTGTAAGAAAAATGATTATTTATAATTTTCCAATATTTCATTTTGTTTCACATTTCATTGTGTGATAATCATGGAAATGGGATTATAATAACTTCCTCTTATTCTATTATGTTTCAGTAAGCCCTAGTAAATCAAAGAACTATCATATAAAACACATTTAATACTTGTGGGTTATTATTATGAGATATAAAATCTCTGTGTGTGGAAAAAGTTATCATTTTAAATAATAACATTATGATAGGTAGGGTATCTCTAAAATATATGTAAATATTGATATATAAAGGTACAATTAGTGGAAATATAAATAATATATGAATTTTTGGACCGTTTCTATGAAAAGTAATTTTAATAAACACTTTTGTAATGATTAATATGGCCATAGATAAGTAAAATAGCAAGTTAAGAATCTTACATATTATATATAAGTGTTATCTGGTTATAATTAATCAATTATTATGAACATCTTGGGGATTTGTATTAATTCAAGGAATATTGTTAAGAATTACTTTGATAATCCATGTTTCACTTTGTGGTTTTAACATTAAAAATTATAATAATAATAAATTATCAAAAATTAAACTTCTTATCAAATCTCCATAACATTAAGATCAAAATTCTATATTATTAGGAAATGATTTATGAAACCATTTTTAGTGATGAATAACAATGAAGAAGAATTGGATCTTTATCAAGAATAAGAACATTATCCCACAATATAGTATATAGATAAAAAAGGGTGATTTTGTTTCTACATGTTAAGATACGGTTACCAAGTGATGATAAATCCACATCATAGTGTCTGATAAATAGAGTTTTTTAGTATAAAATCACTCTAATGTGTTATATCACGATAGATTAGAATAAAATTTGAATGGGATTATATATATTTTAATACAAAAAAGTGATGAAATGATGAAAAAATGAAAAAACTTTAAATAAGACAATCTAATGAAAAATTAGTTCACATAGAAATAATTTCATTGCATTTTATCAATATAATTCTTAATTATATTCATGAGGTCATTATGGATGTTTAAAGACAGAATCGATAATAATTGATCAAGGTCATGTTGATGAAAAAGGATTAAAAATTGAAAATTGAAAGAAATAGAGTTATTTTGTTATTATATAATTACAACTGCATATTTAATGAATAAATATCTTGGAGAAAATTTTGGGTTCATCACAAATAGTTTTTTATGAATTAAATACCAAAAAATATTATTGATAAGATGGAATAGGAAAAATGATGGTATAAATACCAATGGTTTTGGAGTAATGATATTTCTATATTATATGGTCTTTAAATTCAATAAATGAATAAAATATATTGGATAGATGTTGTAAATATACAAATAGAAGGATATGAAAAAATGTGTAGAGATATTGAGAGGAACTAAAACATTAAAATTATTATAAATTTTTGAGTCAAGAAATATTTAGAAAAAAAACCAGCTTTGATCCAACATATCATTATTATTTCAGGGAAACGAGGAAACCCAATTATAAAGTTAAAATAATTGTGGATTGAATGAGAAGAATAATAATGAAACGTGAGACAAAAAATGATTCTCTTATATAACTAGACATTGAATACATGTGGGGATACCATCTTAAAATTCCTTTATATCATAAGTTAAAAATATTTTTGAGTTAAAATTGAAATTATGGTATAATGAGTTATTATGTCATATATATTTTATTCAATATGATAATTATGTTTTAAAAATATTTATAATAATTATGGAAGCATTGAATTTATTTATTTTTAATTAGAGGGATGGTCTTTTCTAGAGCCAAATTATATCAAGTGGGTTATTGTATAAATGTTTGGATTGATAAAATTATTTAATATGATAAAGTAAAAACTATTCTCTATGTTTATTTTGATAAAAACATAAGTTATTTTTAATGTGAATGAAAAAAATAATACACTAGTGATGTAGTCATCAATCATAGAGACAAAACTCATTAAAAACAATTATGTTCCATAGGTTTATTTTCTAGTTCTATGAAAATCATGAAAATAAAAGTTGGGTTATGAGGAAATATCAATTCATCAAATATTTATAGATTAAAAGAGACTAATTTTTTTAATTCAAAAATAATCACCCATACTGATTCTCCGACACTATTATTGGCATTTCACTGATACTTGCAGAACAATAATGACTCACACTCCAATAGAGTGGTATATCATTTCATACCCTCACCATATTCTTCACATCAACTAATTAGAGTCAATGGTATGAGTTTATATTAATTTACTGTCTAATATTATGCATATTCCATCTCTTTTCTTTTTCTTCCCTTTTATGATGTAATATAAAACTATAGGGGTACATGGATTTTTTGGTTACTCTATGTTAAGGTGAGAAACTAAAAACCAAAAAGTATTTAGATCTATGATGTAACATTGGACCTCTATATGTCACACACATCATATTAGGGAGTCCAGTTCTATATTACAACTCTCTAGTAAGAGTCCCAGAAATCATGGGAATTGATATATTATTTTACTTTTTTGTGTGGGATTCCAATTTATTAATAATGATTATATATTTCTTAAATGTAGGAAACTATATGATAAATAAATTTATAAAAATACTTAGGATGTGAAAAGTGTAAGGTGTCCACATGTTAAATCTTTTTTTTTAATTTTGAACTACTCATTCTTGTGTTATTTTAAATCTGTTTTCAACAAATAATATCATTATATTAGTGTTTTGTGGATACGTATTCAATATAAATTTGTATTTAATTGGATTATAAAAGGGATGGAAGATAATTATATTATTTTTTGGTAGGTATTAGTTTAAATTTTAAACTGGAAATTTTACAATGAAATTACCAAATTCGAGTTTCATGGTATATAGTGGAATTATTTTTCATAATAATGGTATATATTTTATTAGAACGTTTTTAAAAATTAAAAATATCTGATTTTTATAATTTATATAATGTTAAGATTATATCTGAAATGTGTATAATGTGAAATTATTGTTTAAAAAAATTATTTTTTTGGCCTTTTAGAAACATG
Organism: Viscum album; assembly: GCA_963277665.1. Classification (NCBI taxonomy): domain Eukaryota; kingdom Viridiplantae; phylum Streptophyta; class Magnoliopsida; order Santalales; family Viscaceae; genus Viscum; species Viscum album. The sequence continues at coordinate 652,471,760 of OY728151.1, read as the reverse complement.
AGTGACATCTTTTGTGGGGTGATAATACTTGAGGTTTTTATTACAAATTAAATAGTATACTACTATCAATATCTATACATTGGAAAATATGGTCACTTATTTTGATTGTGGCCTAGAATACGATGCCTACCTATATTATTTGTAATGTTACTATGGATCCCCATCCTGAACCCAACTACATTATTATAATGTTGACGTAGAAAATCAATAAATCTGAAACATTGATCCCTAGGTTTCAGGATATGATGATGAAAATAAGGACATTTCTTTCCTTCGATTATACATATATTAAGGGCACTCCATACACTATTTTACTCATCAACCCCAATCTTATATACAATAACTATTTTTTTATAAATCATAAATTGTATACTTTTATATGTGTAATTCAAACTATATTAAATTAGAGTATTTTATATGGATTTTACATTGGGTGGTTTGTGAAATCAAACTAGGCATGCTCCCTTAAGCCATATATAGATCCAAATGTATTATTATACTGAATCCACCAAATTTTTTACCACTATAGTTGAATGAATACTCTTCCCTTGGAATTTTCCCTTTGTAACAAGTAAGGATAAATAGATTTGGTGGCATTAGATGGTGTCCATGTGTCATTATGAGTTAGAATTATTCACTTATATAACATTATTTAGATTATTATATTTTTATTAGTTGTGTAGTTGACGTAATAAATTTTTTTATCTTATATAAAATCATTTCCTTGAAATTATGATGTTTTATATTTTTTCTATATATATGAATTTTAGTCTTTTGGGTAGAAATAATTCCAATCTATGACAGTAAATTCCCATATTTCTCATTGCATTCATGTGGGGATTGATAATGTTCTCCATGAACTATTTTGGCCTTGTTCATGCTAAGTCAAGTTGTGGACTATTTTTTCATTATATTTCCATAGTGGTCATGTTATTATTAAAATAAAAAAAATATATTTATTTATCACACTTTCATTTGTAAAATTATCAAGTAAAATTTTTATATTACTTATATTAATCATATAAATACTCATTAATTCCCAAAAAATAAGTCACCTAGTTTTTAACTAATGTTGAATCACGTTTAAATTTTTTTGATACAACATTTGGTGAGTTTTATAGTGTTTTTTCAATATTCAGTGAATAAGGATTTAATTGATGTTAATATAGTGGTGATATAGTAAGGAATTATTTTCTAGGTGTATTGGGTGATATATCTAATAATATAGAATAATTTAAATATGTTCACGTTCATTATGATAAGAGGCAAGGTGTTTGATGACTTCAGCACTTGATTAAAATAACATAGATTATGAATTTGTGAATTATTTTCTCTTCTCACAAAAAATTGTTATATTAGGGGAAAAATAATTTTGATGATTTGGTTACAATCCTTGGATTATTGGTTCGTATGTTCATTGAAATTAATTCTTTAATATCATTAAATTTTCCCTTATTATAGTAGTCAAAAGATATTTCATTTTTAATGTTACATAGAGTCATTAATATTGAGAATTATTCATCTCTATGGGGAAAGGTAATTATATTTTCTATCCTCATACCTTTGATGAACTCTAATTTTACTAAAATATGTAATTTGGTCAAAATTTTAATGCTCCAAAATGGAAATAATATCGTTTGTATTTATTCATGAATCCAATTATATCATTGGAATTATAATAATTTCATTTATTATCCATGTTTTTTTATATAAAAATATATATGTATTAGGATGAAGAAATCGTTGTTATTCATTATTTTTCCCATAAATTTCTATTAATCCATATTATTCTAACTCATATTATAAATGATGTAATTATTTGTTGAGATAAATTAATATTATGAAAAAAAAAATTCATTATGACTATATATCATGAGAATAGTTTATGATTCTAGCATATTAAAGGGAATTATGTAATGTGTTCCATGCTAAAACATAGTATTCTACATATATTTTTTAATGGAAGTAGATGTATGTTGCAATAAATATTCCACATCATAGAAATGAATGGGAATAAATATCGCCCTATAGAAAATATTTCTCACTTTGGAGATGATCAATTACATAGTCTTTTAAAAAATGGCCTATAGGACATCAAAAAATGGTGACTGAAATAATCTCTGGGGAATTTCAAATGATATATCATCACCATATTTAAGGTTCTTTCAAGAAGGAATTTTATTATATATTTCAAGTGTTCCTAGATAATTTGTGTTATTCCCACTATATAACATATCCCATGCTATAGTTAGTGGAAAAATTGGATGGCACCATCATGGTGTATAAATCACACCCCAATGTTAGATGGGTTGTTTTTTAATGGATATATAATATTTTGAGAGTATCATGATATAAATATGTATCATTCAACATATTAACCTGAGTAGTTAAAAATTTTAGTTTAAAATTCCACCTTATAAACCAATGGGAGAGGCTATGCAATAAAAAAGGATTATTTTGGAATTTTTTTTGAATTTTGAATAGCCTTATTTACTTTGCTTTATATGATATATTTGGTTATTACATCACCCTATAATAACTATCATATTGAATTATATGATGATTTTCTTTTTATAATAATATCCAAATTCAATTTTTCAAAATGATGATCAAATAATATTGTAATTATAAATTGAAATAAAAATTCTATCATGAAGGATGTTATGGTTAAAAACTATATTCACATAAAAGTTGACACGAAAAATGGGGTGAAATATAAATTTAAAATAGAATTTTTAACTTTTGGCATTGTGAATTTAATGTTTTATATGATTTATAATATATGAATCAAGATTATATGACAAATAATTATTTTTATTAAGGAGAAGAAGAAGTGATGGTTTATTATTATATGTACACAAATTCTGATGAATAAAGAGTAATAACCAAGGCTATGATTGTTTGAATTTATGTCATCAGAATATAGTAGTGGAAATGAGAAGAATATAATTCTTATAATCTCTACAATAATGTACACCCATAATTAATATTGTGATGTGAAATAAGTAAGTTTGGTTTCCATCATTGTTTGTATACAAAAGGAAGAGGAAGATTATTCTTGCTACTTGTCACTTGGAATAATATAAGATTAATATGATGAAAGTAATTTAATAAAATAAATCCATTAAAATATCTAAAGTGGTGATACTCTAATGTTTTTTCCTCTACTGACTTTCATTTTAGGGTACAATATGAACCTATTTATGAGATGTATCAAAGAGTTATCGAGGGACATCAAAATAAAAGTCTCATTTATATACACATATCATTATATCTCATAACTAGAATATAGAGAGTTATGTGATCATATCAAAAACTTGTTTACACTGAGGAATATCCCTATCACATTGACTAATCCTTATAAAAAGTTGTGTTCCTTTTCTGCATGTGCAAGATTGTGTTTCATAAAATAAATAAGAAGAGAGAGTAAAAAACACAGATTTCTTGCCTATAAAAAGTGAAATAGCTATATTGAAAACAGATAAAATTTAATGTTCTAATTAAATCTAGAAATAAAAACCTTAATTAACCCCCTTTAATTATGGTTCATATCCTATCTGGTCTACAAAATTAGTATTGGAGTGAGGTTCAAAACTATTAGGTTCTTAATATGAATCTTTCTCTTTAATGATTTGATTCTTCAATCCTAAATTATAGTTTGGTTCAATTTTGGAGAAGAAAATTCTATGTCATATCAAAACATAGTTTATTCTAATATAATTATCAATATAATAATTAAAGAGAAGAAAATGATGAAGAAGAATTACCTATTCTCAAAAATATAATAAATTTAATGTGTTCTAAAAAAGGATTATAAATCAATTTTGGATGGATAATAACATGTAGTTCGATATATAAAAATTGATATAGATATCTTTTCTAATTAAAATGGATCAAGGGATATAACTTATCACAATGTAATTGTTGATTCTGTTTAAAAAATCCATAAGAAGAAGAATCAAGTGGTTGTGAGGAAATTTCCAAAGATTTATCAATTAATCCATTGTAGTATATGATTCATGTTACTCCCCATAAACTGTATTCTATCATTTCAGGGATTTTTAAATTCAACTTTAATAAGTCGTCTATCATAATGATAATTGGAATAATTTAGATTGAGATTAGTAGAAAGAACAATAATATACATAAATAACTATAAAAATGTCATTTTCAAAGAATATGAGTATAAGGTGCTTAAATAGAGATTATATGAATTTGTAGCATAGTATACTATCTCAATATGAGAAAAATATGTGGCCACTAAATAATATAAAATGATGATCAATTCATTATTTTTTTTATAACACTATTGATTTAATGAATACACAAATGAATATTAAATCTAATAACATCCAGGAATATGATTCATTATTATAAGAGAATATTTTTATTCAGGAAGTGGATGGTTAGAATTTAAAAAATATATTTTAAATATATTATTTTGTTGATTAAGGATCATTGTAATGAACAAAATATAAATTGTTTTGAATTGAAGATTAAATACTCTAATATGGAAATGAGAAATATTACAATCGCACAATAAAAGGATGATGGAGGGTTTTTCAATAATTTTTCCGTGGAGGATTACTCTGTCAAATTACATCATTAATATAAAAAATCATCATCAAATCATTTTATTATCATTCCCCATAACCTATGATCAAGAAGAATCCATCTATATCTAAATTTCATATACATACTGAATCCTTTTACTTGAAAAAAGAATAATTAAATTATAAACATGAATATGTTTAGAAGAGAACAATTGATGATAATCATAACAAAATGTCTATGTTTAATATAGGTGTATGTATGAGTATGGGTGTCCCTAGAGAATGAACTCTATAATTGTTAATAAACACAAAAATATATTTTCTCCATATATATTAATTCCTAAAAATAATCTGGTTTTTTTGAAATGTTTGTGATTCATTTCGTAAAGTGGGTGGTTAAATTGATTTTAGAAATGCACAATTTATTTTTCGTGTAATCTTTTATATTAATTATCACAGTGAAATATTATTTTAAGGGGATGAAATTTGATGTAGATGCAACATCCATAAGTAATGAAAGAAAATCTAATTGATTATAATAGATTTAAGTATATTAAATATTTTTTTGTTGGGATTAGTAGTGGTAGTCACAAAAATGTTACATTCCTAGCTCAATATATATCAAATCCATAAAAGTATGTAATAGAACATAATAAAAATAAATATTAAATATTGGGAAGAATATAAGATAATTCTACAATAAAAAATTCTCCCAATTTTTTAAAGATAACTAGTGAAATATCCTAGGATAATAATCTGAATAAAAATATTATTTATTATAGATCAATAATATTATTAATAGGAGTTCTACATCATAAAATAATGATTTAGAGAAATTCATTCATGTTAACCCATTTAGAAACTCCAAGAATATTACAAATATTCCTAATTAAAATGTAGTACATTATGCTGTAGTTTTGTAAAATTATAATATGTTAATGGATTCATAATTAAAATATAGTTCTAAAGAGAAAGAGTAAGATCCACATGAACATGTGGAATCTCATGAGATATTTTCAACAAATGGAAATTCTTTTTTAATTAATTTTTATGTAGAAGAACTAATATGATTGTATAAAATTGACGACTTTGATTGTCTATGTTTATACACTAAGAAGAATCATTGTAAAAATATGAAAAAATAATCATTATGAAATATGATATCTTAGGAATATATGAAATAGCTAATTTCAAATGATCATTTTTACTAATGGAAGAATTCTATTTTTAAATCATTCATAGGAGAATAATGGTTATAACATATCTGTTGATAAAATCCTCTTAACCATTACATTCATATTAAATAAGAGAGAAGACCCAATTTATTTAATTAACATTATAGAATTCTATTTTTACTTATAATTAAATCAATTAAAGGTGAAAATTTCTTCCAAGGGTATAACCATATAATGTGAATATATGATCAATTCTCAACAACAATGTCAAAAAAAATCACAATCCTATAATGGTCCCTAAATTGTTAAATTGAAAAACTTAATGAAAAATAATCTCTGATGAACTTGAAATAAACACATTTAATTTTTGATAATAAAGATACAGATTATTCCATTCTGGTATAATCTATTAATTTTTATTAAAATATAAATATTTTTTAGATTTATATTTTATTATTTTTATGAAGGTTTCTTTTTTAGTGGACAACATGGATAATATTATTCCTAATTGTATTGATCTTATATGTTATTATTCCATATAGTATAACATTATTTTCTAATCTATGGTGACGATGTGGTTTTCAAAATATGATTGAAAAAATGAAGAATCACATTTTTCATTATTATCTTCATAGAAATCCAAAATAATATATTTTTAAAATATTAATCATTAAGATGATCAGAACGAGTTTCCGCTTGAGGGGTAGGCAATAAATTGATATTGATTATGATTCCATAATGTTTGTGACATAAAAATCAGGCTATTATGAAAATTTCATGATGAGATTTATGTGAAGACTTATGTTATTATTTATCACTCATATTTGATAATCAAAGTAAGATACAAAATTTAATGTGGGGAAATTACATTAATGAATGACATAAGTGAATAAGATTAAATAAGGAACATTTATATTGTGACCTTATATTCGTAATTAAATGTATTTAACCTATGCTTTGAAGTGTATAAAGTGATCTAAAATTGAAATTCATGATAATTTGTTATATAAAAATGTATTATAGTCATTTATCATATCATTATAAAAGATGTAAGGATCATTAATATTTTTTGTGAGTTGTGTAATTATATTTTGTCTCATTACAATTACAAATGGGTGGCTTAGTACTGCATAACAAAAATAGATGGTTTTACAGTAAGTATGGCTCACATAGTCGTAGAAAAGATGTTATATTTTCATTATTGTATTAATTATTTTATACACAATCCCATGTATGGTATATTTCCAGAAATTATGTTTGGAAACGTTAAATGTAATGTTTGACGTCAATGAGGGAGAGAATGAGAAAAGGTTTAGAGAGTTAACCTAATTGAAGTGTGTTGGGTGGTGAGATTTTAAGGATCTATGAGTGCATATTAGCATATCATTTAAAAATGATATTAAAAAAAATAAAAAAATTTAGATTATTGATCTCACATTGTGTGATTTTAGAGGTTTTATGTTAAGGTCCATTGATTAAAAATTTCATTTATTTTTATGTTATAAATTTTTTGAAAACATGAAGTAACATTGTTTTTCTGTTGATGTATCCAAACTGTTGATTTCGTCAATGAAGATCCTAGGAATTTTGTTCTTTTTTAGCATATTTAATGATTTTTACACAATTGTCTTGGAATAATTATTTTGATCTCTGGAATGATTTTCATTCGGTAGAAATAGTTTTTATATAATAAGGAAATGTTTTTTAATGATTAATTGGAAATCCTTGGAAATTTATTTTAAAAAATTAATGATTGTATTTTAAGGAAGTAAATGAGTAATCATCTGATTATTTTAAGAAAATTCTTTTTATTTTTAATGTTTTAAAAAGGTTTTAATATTGATCAATCGTTATCTCAATAATAAAAGGTAATTGATATTTCCATCTGAAGTTACCCAGTCCGGATCCAAGTATCTCTTAGAGGGGAGTGGTGAATTAATGAAATCTTTTTCTTTTATGTTTCTATACTTATTAAATAACAGTTTCCTTAAATTAAATATTTCATTCACTGTTGAACACAATTCAAATGCACAAAAACATGGAAAACAAAAATTAAAAGGGTCACTTCCCCACAAGAGTATCTACGTCCTAGGTATAGTTTTGAAACAATCCAAAATGACACAATCCACAAGAATGAAATCCTTTGATGTTGAATAAAATTATTAGGATATTCCATTTCACTCGTGAAGAACTATTAAAATAATCCAGTAGAACATGTGCCTCCTACTACAAAAAATGATGCAAATCATTATTTCCATGCATCTTGATCAGCTTTCAGAAATTTGATCATTAAAAATAATCTTTTGTTTCCTACATAGAAGTAGGTAGGAACATCTTTCAACCATTTAATAACTATTATATTTCCATTTTGAAATGTGTGTATCATCTATGAACTGATTATCACCTCCTAGCTTGAGTGCTTCATGAACCACCTCTTCTTTAGCGAACTATCTTAGTTCCACATACTACTGATGCTCTATGTACCTCTTCCACATACCTCTTTTGCATACCACCTCATCATACCACCTCCATGTACCACATATAATTTAGGGGAATTCCATCTTCCATAGACTGCTTCGTCCAATTCTGGGCATAGTATCTTCTTCTATAGATATCTTTACCCTTTGTGAAATCATTCCTCCAAAACTGTTTCACCTCAAAGAATTTTCCCATGCAAACTATTCTACACATAGACAAATTTTTCCTCCATGTGAAGATGTTATCTTATGAAAATCACTCTTACTTATAATGGTGGGATTAAATCTCATTATATAGGAAAATGGTTCTTCATGATCCACTAATCTGATATTTACCAAATCATCACTGCACTACAGGATTCACCGCGTACCACTTCCCCTGATAACTGTTCATACCTATGCTATCCACATAAAACGTAATATCATCTCTCTTCCTTCAATGTGGAAAAAATCACAACCTCTTTTTGGATAATTAATATTTTTTCCATGAACTACTAACATCCCATGATCTAAAATCCTCCCACAAACCATGATCCACCAACAGAATATTTTCCAAAAAGATCCAAGTACCATGATTTGTGGAATCCTTCCTTGGTGGATTTTTATTCTCTCTCCACATACCACCTATTAGCTTCACAAACTATCCTTCATTTTCCAAAAACCATGAGATCCATTTCCAAAACAAATTATTTTATAAAAACCAACTCCCAATCATGAGCGTAAAAAATTTTCCAAACACTACAAAATGGAGCCTCCTTAAAATATTCTTCGGTAGGAACAACCATGTCACATCACTATCATTTGTATTATTCAAAAAATAGCTTATTTCATCAAGAACCTTGTCTGTTTTGATATATATTTTATGATCAATCACCATTAGAATCAACATAACTTTTGAAGATTATATTAAAATAATCCTATCATTGATTGACAGTATTCATTCCAATCAAAACATAGTATAATTGGAAACAAATTTACACTCCCTTTGCCTTATAATGATTTCATCAAATGTTATCCAAAAAACATATGATTTTTTTAAATAAAAATAAGTATAGTATCTTCTAATTTAAAAATCTTTTTAAAAGTGGTTTTATTTATCCTTTTTGAAAAAAATATATCACCTTTGAAAACAACTTATTCTTGTATCCAAAAACTTCTCCAGCCAACATCATCCCAACACCATCTATATATGTCGGAGGAAGTATTAATTTTACCAGATCTAAAATTTAAACATATGTTTATACTTTAAAAAATAAAATAATTAAGTTTTTAATTATCCTTATAGTCTTGTAATTAATAATATTTGTATTGTTTTCAATGCTAACAAAATTATCATTTATGCAAATATTGGAGTACTAGGATAAATAAATATAAGTGATTCATTAAATTGGATTTTATTTTCAATCCATCAATCGTATTGAAACTCATATTTCTTTGGTAGTGAAAATTTATGGATATAAACTGAGTGGTTTCTTAATATAGCTAACTTTGATAATTGAGCTTTTTTTCAGGAAATGATGACATTATTCGATGACTTTTGATCAATGGAAGACCATGTTTATTCGAACAAATATATTAACCAAATATTAATATTTAATATAGTAATATATAAACTATTTGTTAAATTAGGGTTTATGGATAGTGTTAAGAAACATATTAAAATATATGGTTTTCCAAATAATAAAAGGAATTATTTAGTTACAAATTAATTATAAATGAATATAAGAACCAATTAAATAGAAATGGAATGTTTTTATAAAAAACTATATTTATGCACACAAAGTTATTTTTTCTATTAAATTAAATTAATTAAAATTAAGGAATAATAATAGTAAAATTTAATTATACATTTATTCAAAATAATATTTTTTATATTAATAAAATATATTTTATTGGCATAAGATTATCGTAAATCTAATTTATGCTTAAAATGGTATTTCTCTTAAAAGGAAAATTTTTCACCTTTTAAGGAATTAAATATTGTAAATAATATTTTAGGAAATTTTATAAACATTATATATCAAAATAATAATTTTTTTAATTTGAACATAAAAATTTAACTGTGGTTGAAATTTTCGAACATTTCATTAGGGATTCATTTTTTCATGAACAGTGAAAAACCCTGAGTTTTAATCAAATCTAAATTTTCATCTCATTTTATTATAATGTTAAATTATATATTTTACTTTTAATAAATTATAAATATATAAAAAATAATTAAAATAATCCAATATATATCATTTGAATCAATTTTGGTTTTAAATTTCAAATAACATCTTCACAAAAGTTTGAACATTTTTGCATGAAAACCCCTCAATAATGTCACGTTTATGGGATTAATTTTATATTAATTTCAATGATTTCCATGTTTTTACTTTATTATATTAGACTGAATATTTTTATTCATACTAATAAATAATTTCCAATAATGTAAAATTATTTTTTGATGAAAAAAATTAGTCAGTGTTATTAAAATTCATTACTACGATTAAGAGGAATATTATATTAAACGGGGACTATACATTAATCATAAGGGTGTAGATGACCTAGGAACTAGTTAAAAATACATTTTATTGAAATATTTCAATCCTATACTCCTGTTTTTATAAATTTTTTCATTATGGGTGAAACAAAAAATTGGTAAAATGTGGGAGAAAACCTGTTCTCAAAATTTTACAAGAATGCCCCTTCTCCTCAACTATAAAAAGGTACTCAGCCCTCCCACTAATTCATACGTCTCAAACCCTATGGATTTAACACAATATGATAATATATGCTCCTAAAATACCAAAACTAACCATATAATACTATCCATGGGCACAAATTAACCAATTGAAGTATTTTGGTATAAACAAAAAGGAGATAACTAAAAATGAGGTAACATTATTGAATGATCAGTTTCATTTTACTTCTTTCTCCAATAAGTCAATAATTACTATTAAATTATTATATAATAATATTAGTACTATCTATATAATTGAATTATTTATTATAAATTTTATACTGACAATTACACACACTTCCATCAAGTGGGTAACAAACTTATCATTTATGTGTACAGTGAACTATCGCCTCACGAAATGATGATCAATCATTTCGTTACTTTACAACATCTCATGGTGGGAATTATGAGTCAAAAAATATTGATATATATGTTATATATTGTATTTATAATTTTTTTATTCTTATTTTATTCTTATATAACATATACCTTCATGTGTTCCATTTTGTAGGGATACGATAACATCGTTTGTAGACATGTGGACTACATCATCCTCAAAGAGATGGGATTCGTTCATTCTATACATAAAATAGATTAAAAAAATATGTTAATAATCTCATTATAAACTTCTAAAATAAATATTATAAAATAATTAATATATATATATATATCATTTACTTTACATTCTATTAAAATACGATAATAAAATGCTAGTAGAATTCATGAGTACATACGGCCTACGATCTCAATGAACGGTGCATTTTATTTCGTACATCCAAAGTTAATTAATTATTATAAATACATGTGTATTTAATATTTATGATGTTTACATCATGGATTAAATTTATTATATTATTAAAATGTGATATCTGTTATAGAAATAAACAATAACAAATTTAAAATACCTGATGAACATGGAAATTAACAACATAAATAGTGAAAATGATAAAATACTATTAAATAATGAGTAATAAGATATTATAATAAGTTAATACATGATTTTATAAATATTATAATTGTTTTTTATATGTTAGTAACATGATTAAAACCATTATATTTGAGGTCAAAGGATGTTCGCTGAAAAAGAAACACAAGGTAAGGGATTCTTGTCTCTATTTTCTGTAGGGATACATGAACCATTTTCACCAAATACAAGGTTTTTTGGTGTCTATACTACCCCTTTTTATATATTATATCATTAATTTTTTAATTTATTTTATTGTTTAATTTAATTTAATATTTTTCAAGGCGTTTATGATCTAAAAGTTACTATGTAGTGAGGAAATTTGTCCCAATTTCCATTGTATGGGACATAATTTATTATTGTGAACCTAATTTATTATATATTCTGGAAATAATAACACATTGAAATACAATTCAATGATTAAAAAATTCTCTATTATATATTGAGTTTTAATTTATATTATTATATCTAAGGGTATTGGAATTAAGTGTTTCCAGGTGGAGAAGAAATTCATAACGAAGATTCTTTTCTTCGGGTCATATTACATCCTCGATGTTTTTAACAATCTAATATTATGTGTGTAATAACTTTTACTACATTTTTTTGTTTTTCCACTTTTTTCATGTGGATTTAAATTTGGAATATGTATTCTATTTATTGATTGATTCTCACATCAACATTTTGTTCTTCTTAAGGGTTTAAGTCACAATATTATTTTGTTTGGGATTGTTTAAACTTGAAATTCCATCAATGGATATTATTTGGTATTTGTTTCATTAATCATTCCATTTTATTCTCCTCATGTTATTCATTACCCTTTTCAAATAATAGTATATTTTTCCACTATTTGGTTTTAAAGATGTTTTAAAAAATGTTTTTATAAGACCCAATGGCATGCCACTCTTTAGTCAAAGAACTAGTTTTCTTAAAAATATTCATTTTATAAAAAGGGTTTAAATTTTTTTTACCCCTTAAAAAATTATTTATTAATTACATTTTTATCATTTTATAGTTTTTGAAAGTAATATTACTATCTCATTCCATATAATGATATTTTATAACATTCTTACATTGAAATAAAATATATTTTTTACAATGTATAGCAAAAAATGATATACACATAATCATTTATTCAATGATCCATTTACATGTTTAAAAGGATAAATTTTAACGAAATTGGATTAATGAGTGATTTTAAAAATAAAGATTTATAAAAAAATGAAAATCAATGAGATATTTTCATCAATAATGTTATTAAATGTCTTTTTTATATTATTTCTATTTATTAGCAATAGAAAACATTATTTTAATTCACATGGGATATGTTGTATTGATTCTATCCATATTCATTCTATAAGAGGAAGGATCCTTGTGGATCAACGCATTGAACATTTTTTAAGAACGTGGTTATTGGATGAGGCTCAGATGAGTCATGAGGAGTTCAATAACTAGAATCAACAAGCGGGAAGATTTCATGTTGTGTAATAATTTTACATGACATGAATGTAGGATTCACACATATAATTAATCGGTGTTAGAGAGAAATAATAAAATGAAAAGGTGATATGTTTCTCAGAGGAAACCGAACCCTATAGATAACATGATGGGAAGTGGGATTACAAATCATAGGAATTCCCAATGTTGTATGCTTTAAAATTTGTAGTTTCTTGGGTTTTCAACCCCTATGGATATAACACCCCTCTCTCTCGGTCCAAGAAACTCGTCATCTCCTTCTTCGTTGTTTTGGGGAGTCCTTCCTCTGGAATTGATCTCTATCTTCTCTCCAATGATATGTAGCAATATATCATAGATGAAGGGTATATTCCACCTCAGTTACTATGTTTTATTTGATATATTTCCTCTCCTGCATATTTTCAATGTGATTGTGCTTGACCATAATGTTTCTAATGGAGTTTGTTTGTTGTTTTTTTGAATAGTTTTTGAGTGAAATATTTAGGATGATGAAGTTCTTGTGGGACAGGTGATCAGGATATATTTCATTTTTCAATTATTTTGAATATAAATTTGGCACACTTTAGTGGTAGGGGAATCCTTTCTTCCATAACAATTTGTATGCAATCATATAGCTCAGATGATTTAACGTATTATATCACAATAAATTTAACCTAATAAGTACTAAAATGGGATTAAGGTATTGATATTATTCGCATAGAGATGATTTTGTTTTATAACATGATAATAGTGTGCCTATTGATTTTCTAAATAGTGTGGTATATATGTTTTGATTGATATAATGGGGTTGGCATGTGAAATTGGAAATAAATTTAATGCATGATTTAATTGAAAATTATTTATTTAAAATATTAATCAGGAATGATTACTTTTTCAGGTTTTATTTAAATTTGATGATAATATATTTATGTAAGTGTACATGTTTAATTTATTTGGCTAATAAATCTGAATCAAGAAGACTCATGTTGATAAAACAATCTAAGGCATGTTAAATTAATTTTTAAATTAATTTTTCATATATTGTGATAGCTTTATTCATAGGTTTCCCACAATTAGAACATTTAAATTATGAATCCATTAATTCAATATAGAATAAGCATTTTATGAGATAAAATATAATACCTTTGTAGGGCTTGGTTCACCAACTTTCTTATAAAGGAACTATTCCTTATAAATGGAGCTGTTAGGGCTCGTTGTGTGTGAATGCTGAATTCCTTAATTTAGGTCCATGATCCTTGTTGATATGTTTGTTTTCTTCTACATTTTATATATTGTGGGAATGGAGGGAAGTTGTGGTTTAGGAGTCAAGGAGGCCCAGATGTGATGTGAACCTAGTATGGATGAACACAGATTGATGTTGTTGTATGTGGGGTAGGGAGGCCTAGTTCTTGTGGTAATAGTTGAAGAATATTATGGTGAGAGGAATCATGATATGCATGTGGATGTCAGGGAGGAAAATTAGGATTATAGAAACAGGTTGATGTTCGGCTTACCCATTGTTATGTAAGGTAGATTCTTGTCTTAATGTGTTGTTTGGCCAATGGCCAGGTTGGTTATTTATCTTCATTCCTTTCCCTACAACATGATGTCGATGGATGTTCTTGGTTGTTAACATTCATTCAGATGTTTGGATGATTTCATAGAATTAATTCTAATAAAGAATGTAATAATATTAATAAATTAAAAATTAATCAATGTGGTTGGATCTTGTTTTTATAAAATTATAAGGATATAATTTTGAGATGTGGTGGAAATTATTTAATAATGCCTAGAGGGCATGGAGACTTGTTGTAATGAATGTTTGATGGATTTTGGTAAATGAAAATGGTTAATTATTTGGTAATGAATAAATTAACATAAATTGAAACTAATGAAATGAAATTATAAACATTAATGTATCTCTTTAAGTGGTTGTTCTCTTATAAGACATATGGTCTTAGAAGTGTCAGTTTGGAGTCCGAGAAACATTTGATACATTTGATTTTGACACATGGATATGACCATAATGTGGTTGTGAGCAATATAATATCATTTACATTTATTTTATATTTTACTCCACCCTTTTTGTTATAGAAACTGACACCCTGAGGATTATGGGCCCTAAGGGGTGTTTTAACCAATATTTTGGTCTGAGGATAGATGGATGAATACTCCCCTTGACCATGCTCTATTCTCTTCATAGATACCTGGGTTGGTATTCATGATGGTAATTTTCCCCATATATGTGTATATAGGGTCGTAATTAATTTTGGTTAATAAAGACACATTTATTCTGGATATATCTTCCTAATGAATAGTATAGGTAAAATGTGTGTAGGTTGTGATGGATTGAGGTTCATTACTTGGATTGTGGGTTGAGATGGCTTGAGATATAATTCAAGATGTATGATAGAGGTTATTCATCATGTGATAGATAACAAAAACTATCTGGTTATTTTGGGTTACATGGAAGAGGTAGTGTGTTGCATGAGGGGAATGTTGTGGGGTTTCACCCATGTCTGTAGGCTTGCCTTTTGGAGAGAGATGCTTAGGATGTTTGACGTGGGGGAAAATCAACAAACTAGTAGGGAAGCTTCAGTGGGGTTCCCTTAATATTCATTATTATATTATTCTATTTTTATGAAAAACTTGGTCAGAGTAACCATGGTGAGGTCGATAACATAGTATACATGTTTTGGTGATGATTTAGTTTCACTTTTTTTTTAGAATTCTTTAGTATTATTTCATTATCTTTTCCCTGAGAGGCACCTGGGTGGATCATACTGAGTGTACTGTTATACTCACTATTGTATATATATACTTTTTTTCATGTCATCTAGATTAGGCTGGAGATCTGGCTACTTATTATTTTCTTAGGGTTTAACAAGAGTTGTTTGCTCTACATGGTCACCATTTCCCTTACATTTTATTGGTACTTGAATTTTCCCTTCAATTGTAGTATTTATTTCATTTTATTACATAAATGACCTTGGGTATTATTATATATTCATTTTTGAGGATGATTCTGTGGGTTTCTATATTCTCTCTCTCTTTCACATGTGTTCTCTAAAATGGTAATGACTCCCATCTGTGTGTTTATTATACCATTGGTTCTAGTCACTGACCTGGTGCTATTAGAGGCAGGACTTGGGTGTCACTATCTCCCTTCTCCCATTGCCTACCCGGGAGGGGTATACTCTATGGGATGGTGGTTATGACAGAGTGTTATCAGAGATCTGGTTGAGGGATTAGATTAAGTATGGAGTTAAGCACTATTGAGGTTTCAAGGTATGGTAGGGTATTGATGTCAGCTATATTTAGAAATCATTATAAACATGTTAGAACCATTTATACATTGGTATTTAGTGACCTCTATGATCTGATGCACAAACCATTAGGCTTATATTGGATATTAAATGAGATGATAGTGGTTATAGGGTAGAGACCTAGGAAAGTATCACACCAAATAATTCTATGTTCCTATGTTTGAATGGGTAGACACTGGGATGGGTTAACCTAAAAAGAAAAATATAAAACAATTAATTATTTTTATGGTCTTCTTTATTCTATGTTTGGTAGATTTATCTATTTATTCTTTTGTATACATGGATCCAGGTCAATGTACTCACTAGGTTTTCATTGAATATGTTTAGTAGGTCATGCTATCAGATCATCATAATGTATAGTTTGATGATGAAGATTCTTTGAGGAGAACACTAAATGATTTTTAGCACCAGAGTCTACAGAGGTTTGAAGGATCCCTTTTAAATGTAGTCATATAAGACTGGTTAGGGGAGGATGAGATATCCTTTAGTTAGATCTGTGCTTAGAAGGATCACTGGGTATCATTGGCCATGATTATGATGCATGGCGCAGCGAGGTAGTGGTGTTTCATGTTCTTTAATGAATTCAAGGATTAAATAGTCTCATGGGAATAATAAGGACACCAGGTCAAAGACAAGATTCATTCTTCAACTGTAAAGGATGCTAGTCACCAAGAGTTGATTACCCATTGGTATGGGAGCACCTGTGTGTGATATTTTTGGGTCCATTTAAATAACCTTATATGATATGCGTCAGAACTATTTCTAGATGAGGATTCTATTGAGAGAAATTTCAAGGAGGATTCACATATAGAGATCCATCGGTGGGTCACCAAGATTATACTGATGATGTATCATGTGGTTCTGGTGAGAGAAAAGGTAATCAAGAGATTTTTGGAGATAACCATGTCATCAAGAGAGGGGGCTCACTAGGATTAATAATGAAGAAAATTTTTAGACTTGTGTTCTAATTTACCGAGATATAAGTTCTTCTAATCAACCGGGAGAGATTTCAGCCCTCAATGTCTCGTTTCTCCATAGGTGGTGGCCTTTAGGGCAATGTCATGGGATCATACGCATTTTTTTCGTATGGAGACGGGGTCATAAGTGGTGATAGTTCTTTAATATTCTATTTAGTTTGCATTCACCAGTTGTTCTTCTTTATGTTCATCACCTAATGTAGTTCCAGTCGAGGTAGTTGTAGTAGGTTTCTCCAGTTTGGAATTAGAAATGATTGGATTGGGTCATCTAGGGATAGCCTCGAGCTTCTCCCCATCCTCAAAGGGTAGAGCACAGATGTTGAGGTGTTCGTAGTCATGTTCAAAGAGTCTATGAAGTATGTTATAGTCAACTTCATGCATTATTATTATCATCCCTAGGTGAGTTATACATAATTCAAGGTTCCATTTTCTTGTTTTCTTCTTGGATGAATTCAATATTTCTTGAGTTACACACCCATTCATATGACATGCCTTTGTCATTGCTTTGGGACTTTAGTTCTACAGTATTATGGTTCCCATATCATTGACTATGCTAGTTAGAGATTGATTTGACTTTTTTAAAGTATGTAGAAATGGGAATATAGTACCAAGAAATAACCAGTCATGGTTATATCCACTATTTTTATAAATATAACCATATTATATCATCCTTAAAATAGATTGGTTAAATTTGGTTTAGACTATAATGGATTTCTTGAAGAGGTATTTTTTGTTCATCGATGATGATGTAGACCCAGCAGAGTTGGTTGGTGAGAAATTCCATCAGATGGGTTAGAGTCATATTCATTCCTTTTCATTTTTAATGGCTGGGATGATTCTTATTTCATCAAATGTTAAAAAATCAAAATTTACCAAGGCTTTAGAAATGTACGATGATGTATTTCTAGAAGATATTGTATCATTACCCCGTCCATGTAAGATTAATTTCAGGATCTCACTATTTCTAATCAAGTCTCTTATCTTGATGTGTCTATATAGGATGATGTATTCTAAATTACGATAGCAATGTATAAAGTGTGATGTTCTATAGTGATGTGGTTTTTTTCAATTGTTTCACAATGGGGGCACTAGTTTCGTTTGTAAATAATTTCGATGATATTTTGCAGTTGTTTATCAATTATCAATACTCGAACCATGTGATAGTGAGGAACTACTATCTTTTTCCTTGTATTGATGATTTTTTAATTAACTAAAGTGTTTATGTTGGTTCTCAAAAATCTATTTAAATTCCCAATATATATCATTAGAAGTGTGTGAAGTATGAGGACATCCCGAAGACTGCTTTTTGTTTTCATCATGTTTATTAAATGCATCTTGTTATGTCATTCATTGTAACCAATGATCTAGTTATATTCATGGGTTTAATTAAAACAATATTTAATGTGTTCCTGTATAATTTCATGGTGGTTTTCATCAACAACATCCTTTTGTACTCTATGTCATAGGAGGATAATGTAGAGCATCTACGTTCCGTTTTTGGGTTTCTTTGTCCTGAGTAGTTGTTTGAGAATTTTTCAATGTTTTAGTTTTGGGCTCTAGAAGAAAATTTCTTGGGCAATGTAATATCCCAGTAGGTAGTAGATGTGGATCTTTCAAATGTAGAAGTATTTTTCAATTGGTAAACCCCTAATACATTAGTAGATATTTGATGATTCCATGGCCTTCCCTGCTATAGATGGTGATTTGTAGCTAATTTTTATTATTTTAAAAATCCTATGATAGAATTAACCACATTAAAATAGGTTTTACATAGTATTTTTCAGTTTTAGATGGATTTGAAGTATCTATATAAGAAGTTGGTCATTGATTCAGTTTTTATTCTTTAAGAAAGAGCCCAGTTTGTGGTTTTCTATGATGCCTCACATCTGGGGTTGTGCTGTATTATAATGAACAAAGGATTTGTCATCTATTATATGTCTTGATATTTACTTCCCCATGAGAGAAACTATGGCACCCATGATCTTTATTTTTTAGAGATGGTTTCTCCCTTATGTTGTTTTGATATTACCTCATCGACGAGCATTTTTTGGTCATCACTGATCATAATTTCTGGATTTTTGTTACCTACCAAATTGACTTGATCATTATCTTGTGTCTATGGATAAAGTTATTATAGGATTAATACTTCATGATTTTGTATACACCTAGGAAGGGGAATTCTGTAGCAGATTCACGGAGTTGGAAATCATGAACTGATGCATTGTAGGAATCAAAAAAATTCTTTGAGATAGATGGAAGAACATTCTACATTTCCTCTAGATATATGATAGGTATGGGGAGTTAGTTTTCTTTTTCATATGATGGCATAGTCACATCTAGTGTTACAATTATAAGATCCCCAGTTTAGGGGTCTTGAGGTAGAGGTCTTGAGATACTATGTTGTTTGTGGTGAGACCCCTGATAATTTGTCTAAGGAAGAATAACTACAAGTGGTGATTTAGAGAATATATTTTATTCTATTGGATATGTGTGATATGGTTCTTGCAGGGTTCCATAGTTCACATTTACGGGTATTGCCTGGTGTGAAAAAGAATTACTGAGATTTAGGGGATAGTTTTGGTGGCATTGGCCGAAGCATGTAGTTGTGGGGTTTGGGTGTCGATGTTTCTTCTTCTAGAAGGTGAAAGCTGAGCACTATGTTCCTGGGGGTTTTCCCTATCAATTATATATTCCTCAGGTTAAGTGGGAGGAAATATTCATGGAATTTATTATCATTTTACATTGAGATCAATGGTGTTTTGTCAAGGAATTATATCGAGGTTGTGGTGAGACTTAAATGTTTCTCAAGGATGATCATTTCTGATCTAGAACCTAGTTTTTCGTCCATGGTGTAGAGAGTTATCCAGCATAGTTTTGTTTCATAGTTCATCATTATCAATTATTTTAATCTACACATGTAAGGTCACACATATCCAACCATTAAGTCTCTGGAATTCATGTCATGCTTTTTTGTCCTAGATTTTGGAGGTTCATAGATCACGCCCCAACCCTTAGTAGAGTTCACTTACAACAATAGTTTCCACTCCACCATTGGTATGGATCATATTTATGCATTTTAAGGATGACCTTTATATTCTAGGTTGTGTTGGACTAGGATCATAGAGTCACAAAATCTCAGCCTATAATTGATATAGAATACAATTGAGATGGTTCAGATGATTTAAGAGAGGATGAAGGTGGTGCATGATCATTATAAATACTATGTCGATTAAATGAAGAGTACTTTAGATTTTTATGTTAGTGATCATGTGTTTTTGGATGTCACTCCCCATCAAGGGATGTTAAGGTTTTATTGTTGGATTAAGAATTCTACCTTGATTGTTGAGCCTTTCGAGGTGTTATCTTATGTTGGACCTGTTGTGTATCAGATAATGCTCCCCACATAGATGAGTCAAGTGCATGATGTTTTTCACATGTCAATGCTCCTTATTTCTCATTGTGAAGACACTCACATCATTTATTGGGGAGAGATCTATGATGATGATGTATCCATTGTGGACCGACCTCTAAAGATCCATGGCCGCTAGGAGAAGGTGTTTCATGTGAATTATTTCCCCTTGTTTCTCATCTTATGGAAATATAGTGGTATTGAATTGACTACCTAGGAACCGAAGTTGCAGATTCACACTCAATACCCCTGATTTGTTTTATATTTATCATATCTCTTATAACACAATTCATTTTGTTATGGTAGACCTCTTCTGGTTTATAAGATGGATTTATCATATTTCTATTTATGGATTTCCAACTTTTGAGGGGTATATCTCATGGGAGAGTGTTTAGGACATGGATGTTCTTGTTTAATGGGTTCACATTATCATCTTTGCGAGGTGGTTGAGCTTCATTGTTAGTGAGAGCCTTTGGAGGTATCTTCTGTGGTGGATTTTCTGGCCACCTTTTTCTTTTTCTCTCTAGATTGGTTCTGGATTCTCAAGGATGGGAATGATTTTGGATTTATCTAATCTATGGTCTTGGATACACATGGATAAACACATTCTGCTTTTTTGATGACTGAGTTAATTGGAGGATTATTGGACGATGTCTGGAGTATTTTGGACTCTAGAATCTCAAACCAGCAAGATTTCAGTAATTGTAACGATTTTACCTGACTTGAAAGTAGGTTTCATGAGTTGTAATAAATCAGGATTAGAAATAAAATAAAATGAAAAGGTGATGTGTTTATCCACAGAAACCAACCACTGAGGATACACGATGTGGAATTGAATTACATGTCTACTAAATCACTTATGGTGTACCTTTTAAAGGATTCTTTCCAACTGGATTGTCAAACCCTATGGATTCAGCACCCCTCTCTCTCATTTCATGTGACCCAAAATCCCCCACATTAGTGTTTTTTGTATTCCTTCATCAGGGATTGATCACTAGCTTCCCTCCATTGAGCAATATCAATATGTATTTGAGACAAGGTATGTTCTACCTCTGTTCTTGTTGATTCACTGATTTCTTTCCACTTTTTCCACCTATGAATTTATAGTTCTTGGTCACCATGTCTCTAAATTTTTTTTTGGTAGTTTATTGGTGTGGTTGTGGCATGTCATCTTAGCATGGATACAGTTCCTAAATGAGTGGTGATCGAGATCTAAAGAATTGCAACCTTCTTATAAAAGTAAATTTGTCACCATTTTGAGGTAAGGGATTCATTGATTCTCTAATTATTTATTTGTAGTTGTAGAGAAATCCTGAATTTCCCCATGGATCACAATGAAATTAAAATAATAATCACATGAAATGAATTAAATAACTATTATTTATTGCATGGTGATGTTTTTTTGTACCGTGATAATGGTTTACCTATTGATTTTCTAAAAAGTTGGGTTTCTATGTTTTGCTTGTTATGCTTGGTTTGGCTTGTGAAATTGTTGAAGAAAGTAAATCAATAATTAATTGATAATTAATTGGATAATTAATTAAAGAAGGATGATTAATGTATTTGATTATCATTTTTATTTGATTATAGTCCAATGATTAAGGTATTAATGTTTAATTTAATTTTATAATGAACATGATGCAACTGTATAATTTTTAATAAATTAATTAAAGGCATGTACAATTAATTTTTAAATTAAATTGTGGAAAATTTTGATAACTTGTTTCTTAGGTTTCCCACCTTTTGAAAAAATATATAATGAATCAGTTAACTCAATATGGAATAAGAATTAGTTTTGTGACAAATGATAATGTCTTTTAAGGTTTGATTCACCCTATTGATTATAAAGGATGAATGCCTTATGTGTGGAGTTGTGAGGGCTTGTTGTGTGTGAAGGCTAAATACCTTTTTTTGTCCATGATCCATGTATCTATGTTCATTACTACTTATTGTGATATGATGTTATCATGGAGGGATGTTGTGTTTTATTGGGTAGGGAGGCTAGGATGTGTTGTGTGCCTAGGATGGCTGAGCCAAGAGGGTTGTTATGGCATGTGGTGTAGGGAGGCTCGGTTGTTGTGGTAGTAGATGACGCATGGGATGGAGAAGGGAATTGGGATATGAAAGTGGGTGTTATGGGGGAAATTGAGGATGATGGTATGGGTTGAATTTGGTATTACCCATTGATATGAAATATGGATTCATTTTTAAATATGTTTGTTGGTTGACTACCAGGTTGTTTGTTCATCTACTTTTCCTTCCCTGCTTCTTAAGGCATATAGATGTCCTTGGTTGTATACATTATTTGATTGCTTATTTTCTTTTCCTATAACACCTAGTATTATAGAAGGTAATAATTTTATTAAATGAATAAATTTTTAGCCCATGTGGTTGGTTCTTCCTCAGATGTAATGCTGAGGTTATAATTATAAGAATCAATATACTCTATTTGTGTATGCCTCAAGGGCATGGAATATTATTGTAATGCTAATTTAATGTAATGTGATAAATGAAAATAGATATTTAATTGTTAATGAATTAATAAACATAATTTAAAACTAATGAAAATGAATTCAATGGTTTAAAATATGTATATATTGGATATTTGGTCTTATTAGTGGAAGCCATAAGTTCAAGATACGTTAGCTGTAGTTGAGTCTAAGAGTAGGTTAGGACGATAGTGTGTTTGTGATATATATTATATCATGATTTTTTTTGTTTTTATATTCTAATCATATAGACCGATTGGGGAAACTAACACCTGGGGTATTCTAAGTCATGCAGGTGTTTTCCACAAAATCTGAGTGGGAAGGCAGATGGATGACTACCCACTTTGACACTGCTCTATTATCATTGTTGTTATTTGTGAGGGTATACATGGTGTTCATTATTTCATATAATTTTTAGAGGGTTTTAATGGGTAGTGTATATTTTTTTTTACAAAAATGAATTCTATTTGTAGTTTCCTAAGGACTACAATAGGTATAATGTTTGTAGGTTATGATATCAATACTTTCCATGCACAACATATGGGATGTGATGTCTGGGGTTATAATAATCGATGTATGATAAATGTTTTATGGGATGTGGTGGCTCCTAGATACTATTTATTTACAATAGGTTATGTGGATATAATGGTTTCTTCCACAATGTGCATGTTGTGGTGTGTTTCCCATGTATTTTTTGGCCTATCTTTTTTGGAGAGAGATTCTCCAGATGTGCGACATTGGGGAAAATCGGAAAACCAATGGGGATGCAGTTGTTGTTTACCCTTGTTATTATTTTTTATATTATGCGCATGTTTGTGATAATGTGTTAGAGTATACATGGTGAGGATGGGAACTTAGTATGTATGTTTAAATGATAAGTTATTTTCACGTGTTTTTCATTTTTCTTTTGAATAATTTCATTATGTTCTACCAAAGTCACTATAAGGAGGATCCTACTTAGTATACTGTAACACTCACCCTACATATTTATAAACATTTTTTATGACAGTAGAAGCATATTGAAGAAAAGGTTAGTTACTACTAACATTGGGTTTAGTAGTAGCTATTTATGCCTCATGGTCAATATCATCCTTATTTTCCTTTTAGAACATGCATTTTCCCTTAATTCATATTAGTTTTCTTAGGTCATTAAATTTATGCACTTGGGTTTTATTTTATATTGTTTTTTGAGAATGAGTTGATTTGTCTATGTCTTATCTCTCTCTTTCGTTTATGTTCATTAATAGGGTAATGCCTCTGATCTTGGTGCGTACAATACCCTCATTCCCAACCACCAACCCATGGCTAGCTGAAGGTAGGACTCAGGTTTTACTATCTATTGTTCCCCATTTATTTCCCAATATGGGTACACATTGTGGGGATAGATCGTTACACATTTAATGAGTATATTATGATTCCTTTGACCAAGGATAGTATTGATATTTACTACTTTGCTTTCATTGTTCTTACCCTTAAAATACTAATTTCCATAAGATCATTATACATTAAATATACCCAAAATATCCATATCATTTATCATGGTATGACTATTTCCTAAACCCTAAACCATTTTTACAAAAATTGATTACTTAAAATGTTATTTGATATCTAGATAGATTTTGATAAATTCACATCTTTTATTTATATAGATATTTGATGTGATATATTTTTCATGAATTAAATAGATTATTTAATATAATAAGAATGATTTGGATGTGTACAACACTATAGGGGATTGATTATAGATTTCCCCACAATGCATTGGTTATCTCATGAGATGAAATTAGTTTACGGTAAACCCTTCGAGTTTGTTTCGAAGAAAAATTGATGGGGTTATTCCCATATATTTAAAATATCATTAAAATATATATTTAAAATAATGGTACCATATACCTAGGAAATATGGTGTCCAATAATTAATAATTTCATTCATTTTGAATTAGTTTTTATTTATCCAAATTATTTTTCATTGATGTATCTATGGATGCATTTCATTCCCATTTCGTTGATTAAATGTCTTGTGTTTCAGTTAATTATTTTCCATATTTATTTCTCCTTCTTTAGTTACATGAATGGAATGTGTTTTTAGTTATTACCTTGCATTATTTATTATCCACTGGAATTATTGATTATATGGAATTGCTATTCAGTTAATTCCTTTCCATATTGACAATTTTCATTGATTCATTATTAATTATTCAATAATTGACTATGATGAGAATTTGATCTCACCCATATTTTCCTTACAATCACCAAGAATCCAACATGTGAACTCAAAAATACCTTCAAGGATATAATAGATTGAAAAATGATATACTTGAAATAAATACAATTATGTGGTAATTAGTGTTTTAATTTTTAATACATGACTAATGTACGTATCTATTTTACAGATATATGTAAACTCTTTAATCTTTTGGGATTCAATTCTTGAAATAATGCTAATGTAATGGTAGAAGAAACCACCATTGGGCTTACTAGGGTCAGTTCCCTATAGTTTTAATCAGATAAAGGTTTTTAGAAACCTTGGGAACAATATTTATTAAATAATAGAGTAGAGAACATAAAACTAAAGTAGAATATATATATTATTATAAATGAAAATACTATAATTTATGTTAGATATTGATATGATGTTTTTCTAGAAATATATCACTATCTTGAGAATGCAAGTGTACATGGTTATGGAACTGTTTTATCCAGGGAAAATAACTCTGATAATGTGAGTCAGGACTCACTTGAGCATCAACCACTACATGGTAAAGGGCCTTACAATGCACCTAATTTGACATTCCCAAGGGATATGCTTAGGTTAATTCACATTTTACTTAATACCAATTTGGATCTATTATAATAGATAAAGAAAATGAATGTCCTTGGATAATCCTTATACCAAAGAAGGACCTTTATTGAAATAAAATTGATTAATTATTTATGTATTGAGGATGTATTGAAACCCTTAGTTAAATTGATATTTAGTGACAAACAGTAATTCAAGGATTTAAATCATATTTATTTTGGAAATTAAATTATGTTAGTATTATATAAGGAAACTCAATATACCAGGTGAAAACCCATCATTTTTAGTAAGGTTGTAGTACATGAACCCCTTACTGATGTAAGATAATGGTTTAATACCATACACTAATCTACACAATGTCATGATTATTATATCATTGTTTTTTAGTTAAAATTTTGTTGAATAAATATTAATGATGAACCGGTAGTGTTAATTTATAAGGATAGATGTTAATATATTTAAAACATTGGCATTAGAGAATAGTTAACAACATATGAAATATATGACTCTCTTTTTGGGCTTTTTGATCCTTAAAAATTTTATTTTAGTTTTTCTTGAATCAATGTTACTTTCTGGATATCCATTTATAGAATTTATGGTTGAACTTGAAATCGATTGAAATAAAAAAAGATTAAAATTGTATAAAAATATATCATAAAATAATATTTCCTTATATAAATTGGCTCTAAAATAATTATTCAACATTAGGAGAGTATCATAAATAAAAAATGTATTCCTAAAACAATATTTTTTTGAAACTATTGTCTTCCAAATCAATATAGATTTGTTAATATGAGACCCTATAGATTCCACTAAACATTCAATGGTGTTTTATTGATGATCCCAATCACTCCATAATGTTGTGGGATTTAAACATAGTAAATATAAAACAATTTATTACCAAAGTAATGTTTACATTGTGATGATGATGTTTGAAATTGATGGGGATAATCTAATCCCAAAAAATTATAATTTAAGATCATTGTATTCAATAGTAGGTATCACACACAACACCAAGTGTTTAAGGGGGTATGATATCCCAATTCTTTATAATATATTTACTATTTAAAATAAATTAAATGTATAATATCTCTTTTAATTTACACTATATGAAGATATCTTATCTCGCATAGAACAATGTATTTTTTTGCTGACTTGTGTTTCACGCAAAACTGAGTTTTTCTAAAGAAAAATATTATATTAATAAAAAAAATTATTATTTGACATAATAAGGTTTAACAGATCCATTCAATTTGTAGTTTTTAATAGTATTCACTAAAAAAATAAAATCAATTCATTAAAAAATATAAAATGAATTCATTTGTTAAAAATTAATTATAAATGAATATAAAAATCAATTGAATATAAATGTTATATTTTTATAGAAAAATATATTTTTTCTCATAAAGTTGTTTTTATAGAGACTCGTCGTTTTGGCCCTGTCAGACTTTGGAATATTCCTACGAATATTTCCAGAGTTAGGCGCAATGACGGCGTCCAACCCCGAGGCCTAGTGTGGCCAGAAATAAATTTAGAAAAATATTAATTCTTTTTATAGAATAAAATTATTGGGGGTGTTTTATCTCTTAAACGGTATCTCATAATGGGAATATGAGGGCGCGGTTGTGTCCGAAGCATGTCGTTTACCCTAGGCGTGGTGTAATCTTTGCGGGTGCGGGGCTGCTGTGAGGAAAGCCACCAAGGGAATTTTCGTAAATAAATGGGAATGTTTATTTATGAACGTTGGCTCGAATAAATCCTGATTAGAGTCTCAAATCTCAATTCTGAGTGTGTCGTTGCATTCAGAATGCTGTGTTTACCCTATGGGAGACCTTCTCTTCCCTATGCCCGGAGGTTTGGTCTGGGGCGGGGTGTGGGTTGATTTAATTGGATTTTAAAAAAAGTAAATAAATATAAATATCCTCCCCCTCCTTCCTCTATTCACAATCCAACCCCCACCCCCACCCCCTCCTTCCTCCGTTCATCACCAGTGATCCTCCAAATCGAGAAAATGAATCATCGTCTGTCTCAGATCTTGATGGCGAACGCTCTCGGTTCGTGCAGCAGCAGCAGCATCGAAGTGTGCAAAGAGTCGGTGTTCCACAAAAAGGTAGGCGGTTTGAGTTTGAAAATCATGGATCCCATTTATAGATTTTTTTCCCTCAAATAGTCAATACAGTAGTGTATTTCGTGTCCCAAGGATTCCAAAACATTTTTCACATCTGAATTTGGAGCACCGAGGTTCTCCCGGTGGCTCCCGGATATTTTCCTGTGGAAACCCGATTTCTATATGCAGCAATGGAAGATTCCGGCAGGCAGCATGGTGGATTTTGGCAGGCGGTGGTAGATTCCATCGAGGGCGGCAATGGTGAGGCGGATTCTGGTGGCGGCGCTGTGGTTTCCGGTGAGGTAAACTGTGGTCCGGCCAGAATTTTTCCGGGGTTTCTTAAAACCCACGTAACTCGCGAACC
Organism: Viscum album; assembly: GCA_963277665.1. Lineage (NCBI taxonomy): Eukaryota > Viridiplantae > Streptophyta > Magnoliopsida > Santalales > Viscaceae > Viscum > Viscum album. The sequence goes on along the minus strand of OY728151.1, from coordinate 652,442,945 downwards.
GTAACTGCGATTTGCGAGCCGTTTGCGATGACACGAATATTGCATTGAGACAGACCTCATGAAATTCTTTAGGTTATTTTTTGAGTTGGTTTTTTTGCACGGGGACATGAAACGTTGAAAATAATAATAATATTTTATTATTTTAAACTTCGATCTGCCATAACTCCTGCACGAAGTGTCCAAATGTCATGCTATCAGTGGTGTTGAGATTCTAATGGTACAACATACTTTTCAATATAGTGTGTAGGTACTGGGACCGAGAATAGGGTGTGGGCCCCATGAGGCCAGGTTTCGGTGTGTATAGAGAAATGTGATTTTTCCACCGGGTGTCCATTTTGGACGAACGAGTAGTCGATTCCGTGTGTTATTCCGAGGGGATTGAAATGGAGTGATCAGCTTGATTAGTTTCGGGATCGTGGTGTGGGCCCCACCTAGGTTGGCTACGGTGAATAGTACCTTTTCCCCGAATGTCCTTTTTTGATGATCGAGTAGTCGAGCTCGTGGGTTTTTCTCAGAGGATCGCAATGGTTTGATCTGCTTGATGAGATTTGGGATCATGGTGTGGGCCCCACTTGGGCAGGCAACGGTGAATTGTGCATTGTTCACTAGTTTTCCTTTTTAGGTGAGTAAATAGAATATCCTGTGTTCTTCTCAATGTAGACCATGACGGTGGCCTCGGTATCAGCCTTGGAGGTGCGCGGTGTGGTGTTGTGGCAGGTCTCTCGGGTTAGCGACGTTTGGACCAACAGTGGTTGATGGCACCCCCTTGGTTCATTATTATAAGGGTTCGCGTGGAATCACAACCTTTGTATAGGTTTTTGATCCGCTCAATGGGATTTTTAATCTTTTAGAGTGGTGGAATCCCTCTAGTGGGCTGGGAGCAAGATCCTCTAGCATAGTTTCCTAGATCGGGTGCTTGGTATCGCTGTGATCGCATATCCACCAGCAGTGATACCCTATCGAGCAGGTTAACCCCATAGGATTTTTGGCATCATCGGGAATATGATCCACTACGCAGTGAGACTTGATTAGTAGGGTAGTTTCATCCTCGGGTATATGATCCCCTACTCAACATGATGATTATATTAGGTTTGTGTTATCATTGGTTATATGATCCCCTATTCAACGCATGGTGTCAGTAGGGTTGTAACATCATCAATTAAATCCCCTACCATGCGATATGTTCCAGATAGGGTTTAGGTATCATCATGAATGTTGTGACACGGTTGACTATCCTCTATCTGAGTGACGTGTTTCTGACGAGCGCCAGATCGGGTTGTGGTATCCCCCAATAGATATTGGGAGTGACCCCCTAACTGTGCGATCTACGAATGCCAAATAATGTTTTAGTATCCCCCCAATGGACCCTAGGAGTGACCCCCTATCTATGAGATCTTCGTATACTGGGGTGGGATCTAGTATCCCCTAACGGAACCTTGGAGCGATCCCCTATCCGAGTAGTTGGGTGTTAATATTATTTCAGCGAGGGTTCCTCAGTGACGATGCCCGACGAGCGTGAACTTTCGGGTGAGCGTCTGAGATTCTTGTGTGGGAAACAATGAAGTGTATCTCCAAGACGAGTGTCATCTAGATGAAAATGCTCATGGAGTGTGTTGTCCTTGGTGTGAACCATTGCTAGTGACGAGGTCAGTACCTCATGTGTCTTGCTACGTGAGCAGGCTAGTTGTGTTTAGCAGAGGATGGTCACGAGATGAAGTTTCTCTCTCATCATGGTTCCCTCTTGCTGGGATGAGAATACTATTCCTTTAAGTTTCTCATGTTTTTTTGGGATTTTGGGGTTCCTATTGAGTATTTTAATACTCACCCCTGCACTTTCTTTTCCCACACATTTTTTTGTCTTGTGCAGACTACATGCCTTTCGACAGAGTCCTTAGAGGACTCAGAGTAGGCAGAGCTGAGTGAGCGAGACTAACCGTGGAGTCCTATAGGAGCTGTGCCAACGAGATTTCCAATGGTGCTTTTGGCAGCACACCCCTTCTTCTGAGCAGTTTTGATGCCTTTGTAGATCTTTCTGGTATGCCATGTTTTTCCCTTTTTGTACTCCTACTGCACTCTATTTTTGGATAGTTTTATGCATGCATTTACTATTAAGTTTTATATATCTCTACACTATTGCATGGAGGTGTATGTGTGTGCGTCTATACAGGTACCTTAGGATAATTCATCTATTTTGTGTGATATACTACTCAGTGAAAGTCACCAACCACTGGCCTATTGGTGGCAGTCTTGGGGAGTCGCAGCTCAAGCCCTATTGGGTCAGGTCATGATAGAGTGGTAACCGAAGAGGTTCCCCCTTTGGGGACTCTGAGTGTTGGTGTTTTAGCTGGGAGTTTGGTTTGGTTTGCATAGTGGCATTTTTAGGATGTTTCGAGTTTATCTTTCAAGACAAGGACTCCAGTGTTGGTGCGGAGGCCGACGTATCCATTCATCAGGGCTCTGATAACCTTCCTCTCAACTCATGACATTTTGACAATAGTCGTAGGTAAATAATGGTACATGAATCATATAGGACTGGATTTTTAGTTTCCCTTGTTCTTTTATAGTCATCTCCCCAGATATACTCTTTGAGTGTGTTTTGTCTTGATTGTATAGCAAGATTCCTCCACAGAAACAACCAGTGAGGGTTTTGCAACATGATTGTGGTGACGATCTGCCCTGTGTAGAGGATGTGGACCTGGGCGTAGGTTCTTAGGCTGGACCTCCATGTGGTCTGCCAATTGAGCCACCACATGTCGAGCAGCTGGTTATACCGATAGTGCAGTATGAGGATGTATGTAGGCTGACTGCATTGCACGAGTTCCAGAGGCAGAGACCTCTAAGGTTCCATAGTGATCCAGACCTCCAAGCAGCAGATGACTGGCTTGAAGCAGTTACCTGAGTTTTCCACCTTATGAGGACACCTCCAGATCAGATGGCGGTCCTTGCGGCATGCCTTCTTCATGGTTTGCTTGGTGGATTATGATGTTTAGTGACACATTCCCATAATGAGGAGACACTCACGTTCATAGAGTTTGGGAAAGTCTTCATGGAAGTGTTCTATGCAGTGACGCTGCAGTCAGTTCTGATCTAGGAGCTTCTACAACTTCAACAAGAGGGCATGAACGTGTCATAGAACTCAGCGAGGTTTATAGACCTATCATGCTAATCCTTGGTTATTTTTTAGGACCCATTCTTTAGGGCTTGGACCTTTGAGAAGGGGCTACGCAGAGACATCCGGGTAGGTGTTGTTTCATTGGGCCTACCAACCCATGCTGGAGTGCTGGAGCGAGCCTTGGTGTTGGAGATATTTCTGGATGAGAAGATTCATCCCATCAATGTTGGGTCTGTGGCAGCTGGGACGTCAGCAACTGGTAGACGGTGGTAGGAGCTAGGGACTGGAGGTGGCCAATGTTTCAGGAGGTGACCCCCGGATGGAGGATCTATGGATTAGGGCTCACAGGGATCACATGTCAGTTTTCATCAGCCGCATGAGAGGCATTGTTATGATTGCATTGGTCGAGACACCTTGCTAGAGATTGTAACGACCCATCATGATGTTGAGAGGAAGTCAGTCGATAGACCACCTTGGTAGCATCAACTTCTCATGTTTGGAGGTCAACAGGGTAGCTGACGTGACGATGGAGCCGGTGCAGTAGTGGGAGGTGGTAGGTTGTATCAAGTGCGATCACCATAACCCCTAGGTGGTCCACACCGAGCATGATGTGCTGGAGAGTGAGGGAGAGGACATCTTCAGGCCTTGGTGGTTATTGACCTAGAGGCTCCGTGAATGGATAGAGGTACACTCTGTGTCCTTTATAAATTATAAAGTAGTTTTGATCTACATTATTAGGTTGTACTCACTCTTTTCCATTGCTTATTGGAGGGTTGTTCAGGGTGTTGGTAAGTCCCTGTGTGGGTGTTGTTTGATGTGCATAAAATGCATGAGAAAGTGGAATCATTCCCACACCGAGACACATTTTTTTGACACGATTAAAACCATGAGGGCAAGTCAGTGCCACCCAAAGAAGAAAGTGAGAGGTGTGGTGGATTGGTCCCTCTAACTTGTGTGTTCGGTATGGTTTTGTGTAGGAAAACTCCTTGGTGTGGGAGACCGAGTTGAGAGTTCAGTTGCTTTCCCCCATACTTTTGGATTTTTGGGGACAAAAAGTACTAAGGTGGGGAGGATGTACCAACTCATTGTTTTAGCCCTGTCAGACTTTGAAATATTCCTATGAATATTTCCAAATCTAGGCGCGAAGACGGTGTGCGATTCCAAGGCCTAGTGTTCCCAGAATTAATTTTATAAAAATATTAAGTATTTTTATACTATACATGGGGCGGGGGTGTGTTATCTTCTAAACGGTAGCTCAGAAAAAAAATATGAGGGCACAATTGCGTCCAGAACATGTCGTTTACCCTACGCGGGGTGTAAACATTGCTGGCGTGGGCCTCCTGTGAGAGAAGCCATCAGGGGAATTTTTGTTAATAAATGTAAAAGTTTATTTAAGAGCGTCATCTTGAATAACTCCAAAATAGAGTCTCATATCGCAATTATGAGTACGTCGTAGCATTCAGAATGACGGTTTTACCCGAGGGGTGACCTTATCATATCTGCATTATGAGGTTTGGTCTGGGGGTGTGGGTTGATTTAATTGGTTTTTAAAAAACAGAAATAAATATCAATACCCCTCCCCCTCCTTCCTATATGCACAAAGGAACCCCCCCCCCCTTTCCTTCCTCCGTTCTTCACCAGTGATGCTCTAAATCGAACAAACGAAGCACCGTCGATCTCAGATCTTGATGGAGAATTCTCTCCGATCATGCAGAAGTAGTAGCGAAGCATGCAAAGCATCGGTGTTCCACCAATAGGTAGGCGGTTTGAGCTTCAAAATCCCATATCCCATTTATGAATTGTTTTTCTTCAAATAATCATATGGGTTGTATAGTTTGGGTCCCGATGTTTCCGAAACATTTTTCAGATCTGAATTTGGAGCACTGGGGTGCTCCTAGACGTTTTCTGGTGGAAACCTGGTTTCCGGCAGGGGCAATGGCGGAATCTGGTAGGCGGCGTGACAGATTCCGTTGGCAGCGCAGTGGTTTCCAATGAGGCTTACGCTGGTCCATCCAGAATTTTTTCGGGGGTTCTTTAAAACCCTATAACTCGCAAACCATAACTCTGATTTGCGAGCCGTTTGCGGCTACACTAAGCTTGCATCAAGACAGACCTATTGATATTTTTTAGAAGATTTTTTGATTCGGGTTTTTGGCCCAGGGAGATTAAAGGTTTAAAATAATAATAATATTTTTTAATTTTCAACTTCGATCCAACATAACTGATGCACCGAGTGTCCAAATGACATTCCTTCCGTGGTGTTGATACCCTAATGGTACGACGGAATTTCAAGATAGTTTCTGGGTGTTGGGACCGAGAACATGGTGTTGGCTCCATGAGGCTGAGTTCTGGAGTTTGTGGAGAAACGTGACTTTTCTGTCGGGTGTCTATTTTGGATGATCGAGTAGTAAATCCCCTATGTTCCTTCGAGGGGATTGCAATGGTGTGATACTCTTGACGTGTTTCGGGATCATGGTTTGGGCCCCACCAGGGATGTCTATTGTGAATAATACATTTTTTACTAGGTGTCCATTTTGGACGATCGAGTAGTCGATCTCGTGGGTTTCTCCAAGGGTATCACAATGGTGAGATCTGCTTGTTGAGTTTCGGGATCATGGTGCGGGCCCCACAAGGGCAGGCTATGGTGAATAGTGTATTGTTCACCAGCTCTCCGTTTCGGGCGAGTAAATAGCCTATCCTGTATGTTTTTCCGCGTAGACTTCGATGGTGGCATCAGTATCTCCCTTGAAGGTGATTGGTGTGGTGTTGTGGTGGGTTGTTCGGGTCAGCGATGTTTGGACCAGCATGGGTTGAAGTTACTCCCTTGGTTTGTTCGTACGAGGGTTCACACAACATCACAACTTTAGTTTAGGTTTGGGATCCTCTTAATGGGATGTTTAATCTATTAGAGTTGTGGAATCCTTCTGGTGGGCCGGGAAAGAGATCCTCTAGCATTGTTTCCCTAGATCAAGTTCTTGGTATCACTATGACCTCTTATCCACGGGAAGTGATCCCCTATCTAGCAGGTTAACCCCGTTGGGTTTGTCGCATCGTTGGGAATATGATCCCCTATATAGTGGGCCGTCCTCATAAGGGATGTGACATCGTCAGGTATAAGATCTCCTACTCATCATGATTATTATAGTAGGTTTGTGGTATTGTTGGTAGTACGATCCCCTACTACACGCGTGGTGTCGGTAGGGTTACAACATCGTCAGTTTGACCCCCTACAACACGAGATATTCCAGATAGATTTTTGGTAATGTTGTGACCGTCGTGACATGGATGAAGATCCTATATCTGAGTGGCATGCTTTTGAAAAGTTCCAGATTGGGTTGTGGTACCCCCCAGAAGATCCTGGTAGTGATCCCCTATCTATGTGATCTATGAATGCAAGATCGGGTTGTCGTATCCCCCTACCAGACCCTTGGAGTGATCCCATGTCTGTGAGTTCATCATATACTGTTGTGGGTTCTGGTATCCCCTTGTGAACTCTAGGAGCGAGCCCCAATCCGAGGAGTTTGGTTTTTATGTTGTCTCAGTGAGGGTTCCTCAGTGATGATATCAGACGAGCGTGATCTCTCATGTGAGCGTCTGAGATGTTTGTGTGGTACCTGATGGAGTGTATCTCTTGGATGAGTTTCATATGGATGACAGTGCTCATGGAGTGTGTTCTACTGGTTGTGAACTGTTTCTGGTGATGAGGTCAGTACCTTATGTGGCATGGTGCATGAGCTGACTAGTTGTGTTTAGCTGAGGATGGTCACGAGATGGAGTTTCTCTCTTGTATAGGTTCCCTCTGGCTGGGATACCCGGACTGTTTCCTTTCAGTTTCTCTCATTTGTTTTTGGTTTTTGGGGTGCATACAATGTATTTTTATACTCCCCCTTGCATAGGATTTTCCCGCACTTGTTTGGGTCTTGGGTAGACCACAGTCCTTTCGACGGAGTCCCAGGAGGACCCGGAGAAGGCGGAGCTGAGTGAGCGGGGCTGAACATGAAGTCTTACCGGAGCTATGTCGAGGAGAATTCTGGTGGTACTTTTGGCACCGTACCCCTTCATCTGAGCAGGTTGCATGACATTTTATTTATCTTTTGGTGTGCCCTATTTTTTCCATTTTGTTCTGACGATTCATTCTAGTTTGGGATAGTTGTATGAATGCATTTACTATTCAGTTTTATATATCTCTACACTATTTCATGGAGGCGTATATGGATGCGTGTGTAGATGTACATTAATCTAATTCATCCTTTGTGTGTGATAGCCTACTCAGCGCTAGTCGCAATCCCCTGGCCTATTCGAGGTGGGCATGGGGAGTTACAGCTCGAGCCCCGTTGGGTCGGGTCCTGACAGTTTTTTCCTAATAAAATTTATTAACTAAAATTATAAGATTATATTAATGAAATATGTATTATATATTCTATAAAGTATATTTTATATAAATCATATATATTTGATTATCGTAATATAATAATTAATGAAGATTCCCTTTTTGAAATGGAATTTTTCTAAAAAGAAAATTTTAGCACCTTTTAAAATATAAGCTATTTTAAATCAAAATTTTGGAACATTTATTAGTTTTATATTTCAAAATAAAAATATTATAATAAATAGGAACATAAATATTATATTAGGGTGAATTTATGGAATTTTATTATGAGAATTCTATGAATAGTGAACAATACTGAATTTTAATACAGAAAACTTTTTCTAATAAATTTATAAATATATATATATTTTCTTATTTTTTTGGGCAATAATTAGTTAAGTAATACATAAATTAATCTAATTTAGATCATTTTAGTCAATTTCAATTTGAAATTGGATATATTAACATCTTAACATTTTGAACAGGTTTACTTCAAAAATCCACATTGCCATCTCATCTGTATGATTGACATTAAATTAATTTCTACCTATTAAACAATTAGAATTTTTAAAAATGGAATACATTAATGTAATCATAGTAATTAATAATTTTTAATAAGGGAAACATATTTTTTAACCAAAATTATTAGAAAATTTAATTAACATTAATTGCAATGATTATGAGGAAAATTTACTTAATTAAGGACAAAACCTTAATCTAATGGGTCCACATAACCTAAAAACTTGTTAAAATACATGTTTTGTCATATTTAGACTCTATCCTCCCTTTTATTTTATTTTGTTCCTTATTGTATCTACTTCATATGGGAAAAATATAGATGGAAGTCCTTTTTAAAAAAAATCATTAATGCTACTCCTCCTCCACTATAAAAAGGCCCCCACATGACCCACTTAATCTTACACCCCACATCCCTCCCCTCATCATAGAATCCTCACACTGGGATTAAATACAACCACTGAAGTATTTTTGCATAATCCGTCATTATTTACCCAAAAATGAAGTAACATTCTTCAATGATCACATTCATTTTATTTCTTTTTTTCTCTTTAATTTCTTCTTATTACATTCTCAAATAATATCCTCAACATCTTCAATGTATTTATATTTTGTTCTTCCTTTACTAGCTCTCACGGTGGTAATTATGATTGAAACTCTATTTATATACAATATTAATTATATTTATAATATATTTATGCTATATTAAATATTATATGAAACATACCTTCATGTGTTCAATTTTATGAGGATACGATAACATCATTTGTGGATGTGTGGACTACCATCTCCTCAAAGCGATTTCATTCGTTCTTCCTATACATGGATTGTATTAGGGGATAGATTCAATGAAATCATGTGACATATATGATATAAATATGATACTATAATTACAATATACATATATATATATATATATATCATTTACTTGTTCGTTATTTTAAAATACGAAACTAAAATTGAAGTAGTGTTCATGCATACATATAGTCTACCCTCTCCATGAACAGTGCATTTTATTTATTTTCTCCAAAAAATTTTCATTATTATAAATAAATGTATACTTGATATATATATTATTTAGATCATCATTTTAATTTTGTATATTATAAAATCGTGATCTATTTAGTATGAACAAAAATAAATCCTTGAAACATACCTGAAACACTAGATAATTAACACTATAAATAGTGAAAAGGATGAAAAAATATTTACAAAAATGTAATAATATGTTATATGAGGTTAATATATGATATTATAAATATGATCATGGTTATTCAATAAGTTATTAACAAGATCAAAACCATTATATAAGAGGTTAATGGTTGATCACCTGAAAGGAATCACATGGTTTTGGATTCTTCTCTCACTTTTATTTCTATGAGCCACACAACATTTTCACCACATAATTCATTTTTTTTGTTGTGCCTACTAAACCTTTTGATATATTATGACATGAATTATTTTATATTCCTGTTATTTATTTTTTTATATTAATTATTTATTAGGACTTATGATTCAAAAGTTTTTATGTAGTAACGAACTTTATATCAATTTCAATTATTTCAGACATACATTATTGTGGTGAACCTAATTAATTATATATTGTGTATGTACTGAAAAAATGACATGTAATATCCTGATTCATTCATTATTCCTGGTATTTTGGGATTAAATATGAATTATATAATCTATGTGATTTAAAATTAATCATTTCCATGTGGAAAATAATTTTATAACCCTGTTTATTTTTATTTGGTTATATTACTTACTTGATTTTGTTAATACACTATGATTATGTGTAAAACATATATTTCTATATATTATTGTATTTACACATTTTTTAGTTTTTTTAAATTTGAAACATATAGTCTATATATTTATTGATTCTTACATCAATGTAATTGTATTTTCATGGGTTTACTTCACATTATTATTTTGTTTGGGATCATTAAAACATAAATTTCCTTAAGAATAAATTAATGGATATTTTTTAATAAATCCATTTATTTTATTCTCCTCTATTTATTCATGGTCTATTATATGTAAAAGATTCATTTTCTACTCTTTTGAATTTATGATTCTTTTGAATGTGCTTTCTACAAAACCTAACTTCATTTCTCTCTTTAGTTAGTGAATGGGTTTTCTTCTATAAAATTGTTTTTAAAATGTTTTAAAAATTATTTTAAATTTGGTAAAATGATCTTTAAATAAATTTTTAACCTTTCGTATTTTAATTTTTTTTAATGTTGTCTTCAAGAAACTTTTGGAACAAGGAATATTTTTACCCTTTTTTAACATTCTAAGGGAATGTTTTTTCCTTTTACAACATGTACATATTTACCCACCCTCATTTCTGTGAATCTTTTATTGCATGTATAAATAGAATACCTTTTAATGAAAATGTTTTTGGTAGTTATATTAAAAAAATTATCATTAAATTGTTTTTCAAAATGAAAAGTCAATTTTCATGACGAATATTTATAGAACACCTTTTAATATTATTTATATTCATAAGTGACAAAACCCCTTTATTTTAATGAAATGGGATATGTTGTATTGATTCCAATTTTATTATTTCTCTATTGTGTTTATGAATAATTTGACCAAGGATAATATTTATGATCACTTCCTGGATTTATTTGTTATTACCCTCGAAATATTCAATTTTATATGATCATTAGACATTATATTTCCTTTTAAATTTAAATATTATTTATCATGGATATGATTATTTCCCTAAATGAATATCAATTTACAATTCGACTATTACATTGAAATTTATTTTATATTTGGATAAATATGGAAATATCTGCATCTTTTATTCAATGTGGATATTTGATAAGGAAAATTGTTCATGAATTAAATTGAATATTCAGTTTTTAAGGAATGCATTGTATATGTAAGAAATGAGTGGGCCCAGTTATGGATTACCCCTTGTTGCATTGGTAGACTCAGGTGATGAAATCAGTTGGATATAAACCATTCATGTTTGTTTCTAAGATGAATAGATAGGTTTTTACCCATAGGTTTAAATTATCATAAGAATAAATATTGACTATAAAGGTACCATGTTCATTTGAATCATTTAATCCAACAATTATGTATTTTTTTCATTTTTATTCAGCTATTATTTATCCATGGAATTTTACATCAACATATCTATGGATTCATTTCATTCATAGTTCATTTATTAAAAGGCATGTGTCTAATATTTTTCCCTCCCATATTGATTATACATTATCATATTGTTTAAATAGAATTTTTTCCCTCACATTACCATGCCATATTTTTTATCCATTCAATTTAATGAATATATGGAATGTGTGATATATTGTTACATTTCCATATTGAATATTCCCATTGATTGATAATTTATTCCCCAATACTTGACCTTATTGAACATTTGGGATCACCGTCATTTTTATTCCAATCCCCATGAATCCTAGAAGAGTACAGTGAATGTTATAAATGTATATTATATATGGAATAAAGTTATCCTTGAATGAAAAAATATAATTTTTAAATTAGTGTATTCATTTTTAGTTAAGACTCGTGTAGGTATCTACTTTACCAAGATTACTCAACTATTTGGTCCTATGGGATTTCATTTCTTGTAATCATGAAAATGTAATAGTAGTAGAAAATGGATCTAGGCCTACTAGGGTCAGTTCGGAATAGGTAGTGGGATGAAAAGTGTTCTATAGGACCTCACACCATAGAGTGAGTGACCACATTGATTGGGAGATTTGTCATAGGTCTCCACATTGCTATGAAGGCCCACAACATAATAAATGGAAACCTAGATTTCATATGTTCTATAAAATTTATGAAGTCCATACCATATCATATATTCCATGTTTTATTATAGAGAAAAAATAAATATCCACACTACATTGCTTAGATCGTGCTATAATTGATGATTAGTTATTTTTGGGTGGAATTAAAAAATTATAGATCATTGTATAGCAAAGAAGTGTCCTATGATGGAAGAGTTTGAGAAGGTAAAAAATAACTCATTTGATCTACCATAACCTTCCATTATTGTAAAACTTGTTATTTTAAATGAATGAAATTATGTTTGACAGGGCGAATGATATGCAACATTATACTTAAATAAACAATGAAATATTATTAATTAAATATGGATGTTATAACCGAGCCTCTGAATTGGTGGATGCAACAAGATTAATAGAATTAACACACATATATATATATTGGTACTAATAAAAAATCATTTAATTATTAATTAATATTAAATAAAAACTTAATTTTTATAAAATACATTTTATTCCTGAATATTATGTTTTTAAAAAATTGTATTTATTTCCTTTTTATAGAATAATATAATTTCTTTCAAAAAACTATAGAAATATAATTTTATTAAATTGTTCTAGTATTTAATTATGTAAATCAAAATTAAATAACGTTTAAATATATATATTTTAAAAAATTGTGGGATTTTTCAGTGAATATAGAAAAATAATGATTTTTATTTAATATTGTATTTTCTTATTGTAATTTACAATGTAAAACTATATTTTCGATTTGTTTAAAATTTTATTAATTACTATTTGTTTTTATTAATACAATTATAAACATTATAATTATTTTTATAGTTGAATTTATTATAAAAAAATTTCTAAATAATAAATCAATTTTCAATAAAATTATTATTCATCATGTGTTGTTGGATTAATGTTAAATAAAATTATTCTAATTAATATATTTAGTCAAGAAAAATGATTTTAAAATTTTTAATCTTGTTTTCCAAATATAGTGAATATATCTCAATTTTTTAATATAAATCATGGTAAATGTTTTCAACATAGTAAAGGTCAAATTGGATAATTAAGGATAAAAATAACATGACATTTACTAGAAAGTACCATAACAATTTCAATAATTTACATAGATGATTATTTTTCAAACATTATCATTTAAAATTATAATATATTATCTATTTACATATATCTATGATATTTTATATAATAAAATTTTATATAATGAAAATTAAAAAATTTCATTCTATTTGTTTAGTTATGATTATTTTTTCATAATAAGGATAAAATAAAGGAATTGTTAGAAATATATTTTATCTTGAGGTATGTATATATTTTCTGTTTAAATTATTAATATTGACCTAATGTGAATGTCCTTTGAGGTCAGGGATTTATCGAGGGTGTCTTGGTCTTATTTGAAGCCTAGAACCAATTTTTTCTGTAAAATATGGTCGGGATACATGGTTAGTTGAAACCATGAAAGATAGAGTGCATGGCCTAACTAACAATTCCAGGCCTGGGGATTATGAAATAGGAGACCTGAGATTTTTAAAACCATGGGGATAATGATACATGCCTATTTAGAAGAACCTATTATTTTGGATAGTGGGTTGAGGCACATTTTTTCATTCATTTTTTAAAACCATTCACACTAACCATGTGAGGTTCCTCTCTTTATAGTAGAGGGAACACAGTTCATGTGTAGTTTTTAAAACAATTTAGCCAACCACAAGGCCTAATTAAATAGAGGAAAAGTCCAATTATCCCCTTAATTACATTAATTTTTTTTCCTCATTTCTTCTCCTAAATGGATAAATACTTGTCATTGGAAGGTCCATCATGATCCAAATAGTAGATTTGGATCCATCCTTTTGTAGGATCTCATATTCCAATGGTGTCGATCATTTTGGATCCACATTGTTGAGTACTTTATTCCATTAATGTCTTAAATATGTCACCTTGGTTTTGGATGTGCTATTTATGTTTAATCTAATATCCCTTATTTTTTATAATTTTCCATCATTCGTCATTTTTCTCCTAATCCTAGATAAATTAGGAGATGATACTAGATGAGCACTCTGGTGTGGACATCTGTAAGGTTGAATCATTATTTTCCCTTATCATCATCATGTTTTTATATATTCTTTCGTGCCGAATGATCAAGATTTCTTATGGAAAAAATGAATGGAATTTGTTTCTTGATTAAAATCGATAGGAATGACCTATGTAATTAATGAGAACCGTTAATAAATTATTAAATGTTATTAACCATTAATTGGAACCAATCCTTGGGTGAATTTAATAATTAAATGGACCACCATTTGTGGCATACGAATTGGTCACTTTTAATGTGTGACATCTACCCGTTTCTATAGGATGTCAAATGATTAATTGAATTGTTAATTGTAATTTGAATTTGAATTTGTTAAATTAATGGAACTTACAAGCATTTACCTAGGATATGGCCTTGTGATTTCCTACTTAAGAATATTTTTCTTCTTTACAACGATATTCCCACTTGAGATATTTAATATGATAAAATTTCTATCCTTATCCCATTAATTAGGCCACCTTATAAGGTGAGGTTAAGTCTAAATAATCATAGTGATGGCATTTGATATAATATAATGAAATTGATTGAAATATTTTTAAATTCTTTGGGAGAAAAATGTGTTTATATATGAATTGTATGGATAGAATCATTTTGATGCTTCTAGAGTTACTCCCAAGAGACTGTTTGACTCCCATGAATATTTCCAATGACGGAATCATATGATTGATATTATGTACGCATGATCTATACATGGAATCATTATATGTATTTCCATGCAAGGACTCAAAGGTATGTTGATTATATATTCCATGGGTGACACATATGCAACATTAATAGGCCACCAAGGATAGACTCATGGAGAGGTGATGTTATACTACACCTAGAGTGATACCTATGTTTTGATGAGGATCAGCATGAATTGTCTTATAATATCCTTGATTTAGGTTGTTCCCATAGAAATGCCTATATTATGAATAAGGTATTCCTAGTATGGGATTAGGTTATTTATATAATAATTAATGATATTTTTATATGATGTGTCTAGAAAGCTTTAAAAAATCATGGATTTGAATATATCCTTAAACCTTATTGATTGGTCTATTTTGGAAACTCCTGATTAAAAATAATTACATGTTATGATGGACAACATGCTAGGTCCTGAGACTTGGGTTTCCATGGAAACTCAATCATTTATTGGTTGTTTAATTTCTGTACTTACTTTTCATATTCTATTATATAATACAAACTATTATTATTATATATTCAATGAATAGATGGAATTAAACACCGTTGGTGGTACCCTACTAAGATTTTACCACACACCATTCCCAGGATGCCTTTGGAACTCAATAATATAATATAGAAGAAGTTATTCATAAGGGAAAGTGCTCTATTACACTTTGTTAATTGCTATTTAGGATAAATGGATAAAAGAACCGAGTTGAGGATCACAATTCTATCTAGGATAGTTTTTTTGGTATATTTGATATATTTATTTTACACCTTCCATGTATACCTATTTTTGATGCTTTATAGACACATGAAATTATCATCATTTTCATATTAGATTGCTTCTAGATTTGTTATATATACTTATCTAGGATGTTATCGATTTTTGGAATGGTTTGCAACTTACTCTATTGAATGAATGTTTATACCACTATGTTACACTCTAAAAAGAGGGCACAATATCCCCACAATTAAATCCTAGGTTCTAGATTCTAGTCATATTCCTCTGGTGTTTGAGGAGATTTTCTTGAAGCCAAGTGACCTAGTGGACTCATGGCATCATTCAACAACATTTAGGTTTGAGATTTTACGAAGTTGTAACAGAAGAGTATTTTCTAGTTTTAATTACTATTTTATAAAAAAAATATGTATAGTAAGGAGTAATGATTTTATAATGAGATGTTCTAGGTCTTAGTTGACCCATGTATTAGAAATAACCATATATTGTCTAATATAAATTCATATTTTATAGATTTTAAATATTGTTGTTGATTTGATTCCAATGTTCAGTGATGAACATGAATTGCGATGTTATAATTGATATGATTGTGGGTTTTATTTTTTCAAAACCTGATGATATGAGTATATTACATCTCTTGCACATTTTTATAAACTTGGAGAAATAACATGATCTAAATTATTCAATGCCATATAGGATGCATTTCATATTTTAATGATATTTTGATAGGTTTTATGGAAGATATACTTGTGGATTCATAGTTATAATGTTTAGGGGGTTAAGAAGCAAGGTTGTTAAACAGATTTCCTTCCATAAACTAATATTTATTTTCATAATTAGTGTATTGAAGGCACCCTTAGAATCCAATTGTGAAACATTGAGTCATAGTCCATGAGTTTCATATACTGGGATGTGTTATGGTGTGGAATAGGTGGAAATAACATTTTAGTTCATGAGGTGTCTGGGCCCCTATGAATCAGAATATGGTGACATATTTTATTAAAACATTTTAAAAAATTAATTGTGATATTATATAAATCAAGATGAAAATTGAATGGAAATTTAAATTGTTGAATAGAGAACGAGATCTTGTCATGGAATTAGTATTGGCTATTAAGAAGTATCACTTTCTTTCATATAAATTATTCATCACCTATACCTGACTCAAAGAATATGCAAAGGGGTTCGATTATTATATAGGAATGTTTTTACCAATACTATTGTAATTTATACACTTTTAGTTGTTTTTTAATCTTGTTCTTAGGTGTTTATATAGCGTTTGTAGAGATATTCCACCGCAACATCATCTATACATCCATCATGAGGGTAGAGATGATCATTCTATAATGGTGGTGGTTCATGGGAAACTATTAGATCCTAATATAGTCCAATGTTTGAAACCATCATTTTTACAAAACATATGTGCTAATGAATAGTTCCACGATGGGTTATTCCACTTATTGTAGACATTTCAAGGATCACCATAGCCTACCTCCTCTATATATGAGTTGAATCATGTGTTCTAATTGAATAATCTATATATTGTTTCATAGGATGGTGGACCCCATACTATAGATTCATGCCTAGTGTCCATGTTATCTCACTTTGAGCATATTTTGAAACCTCTTGAGAGGATATTAAATTTTGATACCTATATGTTGCATGATTACACCAAAATCTATTAATATATAATTACAAATATTTATCATCATTGAAGGGTGTATTTGAAGGATTTTTACATAACCATTTATGAATAATTATATCCCTAGATTTTGAGGACCAGTTGATCCATAGAGTTCATGCACGTATAGCAAAGCATGTTATCTGTTTTGGATTACTCAGACAGTTTTACATAACTCTTGCGCTTTAAAACCATTTCAATGGGTGACAGGTTATCTAAATCTATGTGATTCATGGATGGTCTCTAGTGTAAAATTATAATTTACGATAATTCCTTTTTGATGGATACAATTTCATGAATAGAGATTCAGTAACTTATCATGGATCATAACCTTAGAGAGGCTGAGGGTGTGCGTCACGGTGGTTCGACACCTATATCTATTTCTTCATTAACTAGTAGTAGGAATGATTATCTAATATTCCATATGGTGATATTATTATCCATATCAGAATCTTAGTTAGCTAGGTGAGGTTCCACTTTTAAAATATACGGGGACATATGAGGCCACATTGCACCTGAGACAGTGTTGAGTTCTGGTCCTATGAAACGATAGGCCAACTAGAGTGATTTCTCATAACATTCCTTCTAGATTCTAGTGAGAGAGGGTATGCAATGCCTCATCATGTTGCAGTGGGATCAGTAGATTCTCATATAGTGTGAATTTGTAGTATATTTTTTCACTCAAGACAAGGTTGTGGTCATGGATTTTGTTGTGAGACCCCAGATTTTGAGTGACAACAAATTAGATCTTCTCGGGGTATCCATGTAGTATCACATGGTCACTGATCAGTCCAGAAATTTATAGTGCAACTAACACCTGAAGATAATAATCCCAAACCTTCTATTGTGATAGTTATTATACTAGTATCCATTACCTTATCATCTTAACCTTTTGATATATGCGCTTCCCATAGCTTTTGATCTTTGACTATTCAAAAGTTCTTTGATCTCAATGTGCTGTGTTTTGAGGGTATAATGGCTCTTGATACTCTGTTATGAATTAGAATGGGGGATGTAAGTCATTTTAGGGAGTTCATCTTTGAGATTAGTGGGAGAAAATTTAAATGAGACCTCCTTTTCCTAAATATTATAGGATTTTAAATAATTCATAAGATGTACTGGTTGGATCCCCTTTATTCATTCGTTTATTTCAATCATTCAAGGGTGAACATCACATTACTAGAGGGTGGAGATTTTGTTAAAAATGGTGAATGAGGTGTATAGTTGTGTTGAGATGGACCCATGTATCATGTTTTGGGTATCATGATACCCTATATTGCATTTTTATATATGGATTACCACGAAATAGTTTAGATAGATTTCCCTCCAATGGTTGATCATTTCGGGGATATTTTCCCAGAAAAAATTTCAAGACAACCTCCAGTGTGAGAGGTAGGGTTCCCTAATGATATAGGGTCAAGAGTTGGACCATTATGAATTTCTCCTTATAGGATGCCAATAGCTAATATGTAAGATATCAAGAATAGATATACTATTTAGAGGTAAAGTGGTTTATCGGGCCTACTACTTCTCCTTGGGGTTCAGTAGTTCTTATTGTGAATAAGGATGATGGTTACCTTAGTCTATGTGTGGATTATTTTAAATAGAACTTCGTGACAGTTAATAATTGATATCATTTTCAATGAATAAATTATCTATTTTACCATATTCAAGGATCGTGGGTGTTATCCAAAATTGATTAGATATGTGGTTATGATTATGTGGTTGTTAAACCATAAAACATACCTCACAATTCTTTTTGTAGTAGGTATACTCTACATGAGTATTTGATTATGTTGTTTGGTTTTATTATTTTTTTTGTAGATATCATGGAATGGACTAATTGAGTTTTCAATCCTTATATGGATACATTTCTCTTGGAATTATTAGATGATATAATGGTGTATTCTCACATTCAACACAAACCTTCCATGCATCTTGAAATCATATAGGATACACTGAGAGATTATAAATTTTATGCTAACATCACAAAGTTCCACTTAAGGATTGATCAAATTCACTTCATTTCTCACATTATCTTCAAGATAAGAGTATCAATTTTTCCTTTATAAGGTGAGAGATGTATTTTCTTGGTTTTATTTCATGATCTTCTTTGAGATATAGAGTTTCTTATGAATATATTTAAAATAAAGGAATTTTTTATAGGACTACTCACACATATAAGTGTGAATCATGAGCATGACTATGAAGGGTGTGATGTTTTAAGCTTAAATACATGGGATTCATCCATTCAAGAGATGAAATTAGGATTTTATTCAAAAATGATACTTTTTTCTCATAACGTGGAAGAATCTATAGTGTGTATTCACACACAACATGTATAAGGCACAAAGATGTTCTCATTTTGGGGGGATGATTTGTGGTGTATGGTTCATGGCAGTTGATGACACATGAGAAGAACTAATTGAATCATGATCTTGATCAAGCTACTGTTGTTCATGATTTTCACTGATGGAGACACTATTTACTGGGAGAGATTTTCGTGGAGTACAGAAACCACAAAGTCCTCTTGTATATTTTTGAATTGTGTGATCTTAATCTAATATATCCAAGGTTGGTTGAGTACATATTGTATTTTCAATTTGAGATTTCTTATACTCCAATTAAAGGTAAAGTAGTTTGTGATGAAATGAGTTGGAGGAATCATATATAAGAAATTCATGATTCTAGTAGTGTGTGGAAGCATATGGAATTCTTCATTAAGATGTACTAGGAGGTACATGATAGTTAGCTGTGGACTTTTCAATCATCTATAGTTGTGACGTCTAACCATATTTATGAATTGATTATAATGTAACCATAAAATTCAAAGGGAATATTATTACAATAGAGTGTGACTGGTGAGGAACCTACTCCTAGTTTGACTATAGGTAAGGATGAAATTATATGTATACATGGTCATATATGGGTTCTAGTAGACATGCATGGGGAGTTGATGCAAGAATTTCATGATTCCTCTTCTGTAGTGAACCCTAGAGTCACCAGTATATATCAGTATTAACGTCTCCAATAACGGTGGATGGGGATGTTGATAGACATAACTAGTTTTTTCCTTAGGCGTTACACCCATCTACCGGTGAAGGTAGAACACCTGTGACCAGCCAAGCATTTATAGAAGCAACACATTCCTGAGTGGAAGTGGGATGACTTGTGAGGGGTTTTTGATTAGGATATTGAGGTCACTATGAGGAAGTGAAGCATTTTTTTTCAATGATGAAAGGAACACAATAGTATATCATTTCCTACCTATAAAAGATAACTCTTTATTAAACAATCTTTGTAGGTTAAATATAGATCATATAGTATGAATTCACGTGGCCCCTCATATTATCATTTTATATAGGGATGCACAGTTTATATCCCAATTTTGATAAGGGTTAGAGAGGATATTAGGTATACAGGTGCTTGTGGTCATATATTAACACCCTCTGACTGTTGGGTAATCATAACACATGATGAAGATTCTTGAGGACGTGTTACACACACATTACTTATATTTTGTGTGCTCATGGTAGAGACATGTTTCCCTGGTTGAAAGGTCCTAAAATAATATATTTATATTGACAATAAAAATTTATATTTATGTGGATCAATATTGTAGGAAATTGTGACCACCTATGTACTACTTAGATGCATGAGAAATAGAAATTCTATGACCTCATCATGTACAAGAGACTACAGAGAAGGTTCAGTTTATTCAGAAGAAGATGGCTAATGCATAGTCTCAATATAGATCATTCACCAATCTCCAGCCATGACCTGTATAGGTAATGGTTAGGGATCATGTCGTTTTATGTGTCTCATGAGTCTAGGACATTGGAACATTTAATGACTGTGTAAACACTCCCCACAATATGTCTTTTGAATCGAGTTTTAGGATGGAATCAGGCTAGTAGCCTATCAGTTGTAGTTTCCTCATTAGTATCAAGCCATTCATGATGTCTTCCAAGCATATCATTTATTCAATTATCATAAGAACCATTTATTGGAATTGTTTCATGAGGAAGTTGAGTGATTATAAGATACATTATTCTGGGAGCATCCTATTCATATAGTGGATCATAGCCTGATGGTTCTTTGAGGCCAGTCAGTTCAACTGGTATGGGAGATTTGGAAATATGGTTGTGTATATGATGAGACTTGGAGTGGGAGGTCAATGTTCTTGCATAGTGGCTGGAATGTTTCGTATATGATTCTTCACCACTCTCATAAGGGAAATTCATGGGCGAATTGATTTAAAGGGGAATTTAGTAAGATCCAAGTTCTTTATTGAGGTACATATAAGTTATTTTAAGTTAAATGGCTTAATTATGTCCTAATGTGAATTTATGTTGAGGTATTGGGGTATTGTGAGTGTATGGGGTTTGTTTGGAGCCTAAAAGCTATATTTTGGGAGAATTAGGGTAGGCCGCACAGTTATTGAAAACTCTGTGGGACAAGTCACACAATCAGATTAATAATTCATGGACTATTTATAGGTAAAGATGATCATATATAGTTTTTCAAAATATTTTCATGATGGATCATTCTCATGTTGGAGTCCCTACAGTTTTGGTATCTGGGATGATACACAGTTTGTGCATGTTTGGTCAAACTGTGTGCACCAACCGTATGATGTTCACCTTCTTCTATCTGAAGGCACACGATTGGTTCACCAATTGGCCAACCATGTGGCCAAACTATACAGTCTTGATAAAAAGGGTGAATTGAAAAATTTTCCCCTAAATTATTTGAAAACCCTAATTATCCTATTTATTATCCTATATGGATATACTCTTGATGTTTCAAGCTCCTACTTGAGGAAAATTTCTTATTTTTATCCCTCTCCTCCATCCAAACATGGAATCAGGCATTGTTGGTATTAATGATTCCATGTTAGTGAGTTGCTAATTCTTACTGTGTTGTCATTCATTAATCTTAGTATTATATTATCTATTTAGGTATAAACTAATATGTCTTCTTTTTTGGGGTGTTTCGTTCGTTCTTCATTTCTCTCCTGATATGAGTCGAATCATGAGCTGATAGTGGATGAGCACTTATTTATTGAACTACAGTAGTTAGTCTTAGAATTTTTCATTAAAGTTAGGGGGTTTTTATAAATTCCATTGTGTACTACCATGAATTTTCAAATCAGCACCTTTGAAAGAAATTGATTACTTGATTAAAATTATTATGTATGCTCCATGTTTATAATGGGACTCAATTTAAAATTTATTAATGGTTATGATCCTTGTATTATATCCACCCCTTGGGTTCATTTTTTAATTAAATAAACCAACAAATGATGCATACAATCTAATAATTATTAACGTGTGTTGTTTACACCTTTCTTGGGGGATGATCAATGATGAATTGAATTGTGAAATGTAATTTTAAATTGAATTTAATGAATTAAGGGAATAAAAGATTATGCCCCTAGTATATGGAGATTTAATTACATTATTAAGCGTATTTTTCTTCTTAAAATTAAATTCCAACATTAAATAATTAAGAGGCTAACCCGTCTATGCATATCTCATGCCTTGATCAACCATATATGTTGAGGATAAATTGAAATGATCATGGTGATGAACTTTTAAATAATTAATTTAAATTTATTGATTGATTTTATATTCTTTTTTTGGAACATGGGTTCATATGAGAACTCCTTGGATAGACTCATTTGACTACTACCATACATACACCTATGTGACACATGGAATCCCTAGATAATTTCCAATGATAATCTTAGAGGAATGGTCCTATATATGCTTGATTGATATGTGGATTCTTTATGTGGACTTCCAATGATGGAGTGTCATGGTAGTGGATTATATATTCCATGGGTGACACATAGGCTCCTATAGTGGACCACCATGAATGGAATTTGTTCATGGTTATGTAATACAACACCTAGAGTAATTCATGGGTACTAAAGAGGATCATCATCGATAGGATTTTAAAGTGATTGAATCATGCCCCACATGGAGCGATACATTGATTCCATATAATTAATTACATTGAATGTATCATGTTCTTAATTGAATAATTAATGAAATAATTATATCAGGTATCTACCATCACAAAGAAAAAGAATGGATTCAGTCAGAGCCTTACACATTTTTGGTAGGCCTATTTATGAAACAGACGATCACATATATTTACAAGGAATACCGAGCTTAATGACATGTTTTATATTTTTTTTAAATAATACATTACTAACTTCTTATTTAGATAATTCTTACTATGGTAGAATTTAGTATTAGAGGATGGGTGTCCAAGGGATCCCAAACCATTATTAGTTGTTTACAATTAGTACATTTTTTATATAATATATTACTTCTTAAATACAATTCTTGTTATATGTTCACTGACTACATAGAATCAGACACAGTTAGCGGTAGACTTCTAGGATTTTATCTCACAACCTACTCAAGCAAGATTCTGTACCTGAGAATATTATATGACTACAAGTGGGTATAAGAGAAAGCACCCTACTATAGTTTTTTATTGCTTAATATGAGCATGGGAGAAAAGGACTGAGAAAAGAATCATGATGTAGTCTTGGATTGTTTTTGGCCTTTTTTCTATTTAAGATATATGTATTATACAGATTCCATGTATACCTATTTTGAATTCTTTTCAAGCACATTATATAATCATCATTGTATATGAGATTCCATCTGGTATTATAAAATATTTCTTTCATGGATGTTATCTATTATCTAAACGGTTTATGTCATCTTAAATTGATTGAATTTTGGTATCGCTATGTTAAAATTTGAATATATTTGATTGTATCTCCACAAACACAACCTAGACCCTCACTACTAGTCAGTAACCTATCCTGTTTATGGAGATGCGCTTTTCGCCTTGTGACCAACCAGGATCGGGGCACAATTTAGTAGAATCTAGTTCTGGGATGTGAGGAAAATGATCATTTAATATTATTAAATTGAAAGGTAATTTTTTTTCTTTATAATGTTAATTTATTTATAATTTTTAGTGATGAAAATTTCACATTAAATTCATTTTCAATACTGGCACATTATTTATTCAATTAGAAGAAAATTCCAAATAATAATTAAAAATTATAAAATTAATATCATTTGAATGATTTATTGATTAAAGTAGATTTCTAGTCAAAAAAAATAGATAATGTTTTTTTCTCATATTCAAATTTCTTTTTTTCCTTACAGATTTCAATGAAAAAATTAAAGGAATAGTTATAAAATTTAAATTAATTTAATTTTATAATATATAATATGTTATAAAGGGAATAAAAATAAAAAAACTACTATATTTATAAAAAAGATAGTTATATGGCTTAAAATATCAATCATTATCTCCTTATGAATCAATTTATCTTTTAAAGTAACAATATTTACCCCTAATGTGTAAAATCATCATTTTCATAGTAATTGGTAAAAATGGTTAACCTGTGTCCAAACAAAAAGTTAATTGTAAAAGAATCACATATAAATATTAATTTTTTATTGGATGATATTTTTTACAAAAACAATAATCAAATATTCAAATCATATATAATTTCATCCGCTTTTAATGGAATATATTTTATGTTAATTTAGTAAATAAAAAATTCCAAGAATGTCCATCCTCTATTTTATTAAACAGATCCTTCATTCCTTTTTTAACCCAAAAAAAACTATTTTGTTTTAAATAATAAAAGAAAAAATACCTTTCTATATTCAAAAAACACTTTATTGAAGTCTTATTTTTCGAAAATACCAACCTTAGTGTGCATAATATGTAAATCATAGGGGTTTGTCTCATGAAGAGGCGATGTTCTTAAACATGATTTATAATTATATTTCATATTTTAAATCATTCATATTATCATAAAAAATAAAAAAATAAAAAAATTTCTTCCTTGATATTATATGTTTTCTTCTCAATTTAATAAAATATATCAATCCTATATTCAATTAAAAGGGACATAAAATTGTTGTTCAAGTGTACAACAAATGGTTTCCTTACTAGTCGATGTAATTAATTTTCCATGAATAAATATCATGAATTGTTAAAAATTTTAAACTAGTTCATATATATAATATTTATGATATATTTTTTTCATTATTAATAAATAATATATGATCATATTTTATCTCATTCCATCCATTTAAAAATGATAATTTCATTCATGTGTACTTGAGGACTATGAACTCCATGAAGGGTTGCGATTCATTTTCCATAACCACATCATATTGATGTTATATATAATCATTAATTTTAATAAATAATATTAAATTTTTGATATAATTATTATTCCACAGTGTTAAAATAACAATTACCACATTTCCATAATGATCATTGAAAAAAATAGAAATGTTACTCATGTGTATACATGGATTATAGTTTCATTGATTGTAACAAAGATCATGTTTCATATCCATATTCCATGGTTGGTTTTAAAATAATAATTTATATATATATTTAGGATAATTACTTCCTAATTATTATTTTATAAATTTTTGAATTATGACCTCTTTGACCATAGTTTTCCTACTAATATCTTTATGGGAAAATGAGAAAAATATAACCAAAACATCAGATGTGTTATTAATTAATTAAGTAATAGTTATGAAAATGATAAAAGGAATAATGAAAATGATAAATATTATTTTTTATTTTAAATATATAATTTAGGTTTATTATTCATCTTGATAAATAATTTTTGTGATTTTTCAGACTTGAAGAAAGGGCCATTCATTAAAAAAAATATTTTAAGGTTTACCGTAAAATATTTTCTTCTTCCACATCCCTGATCCCATAAATATTTCAAGAATATTTTTATTACCTACATGGTTGAAGAATTATATTTGACCATAATTTACCTTCTTAACAATTTTTTAAAATATAATAATGTAAATTTTTTTCACAAGGAATAATTTACACTAAAAACTTTTTTTCAAATTTTTTAAATATTTATTTTTTAAATAATTCTCCTCCTCATCCATATTAATGAAATTATTTTAGGGATGTATTTTAAATGTAATAATAAAATAAAAGGTTAATTTTTTTGTCTTATTTGTACTTTCATTCAATGTTTTACAGAAATGAATATTTTAATGAAACATTTTTACATCCATTATAAAATACAAAGGGAATGTCAAATTTTAATGTATAAAATGAAAAAATATTTTCTTGTATCCATAACCATTATTATATATTTTTAGTGATTTTTATTCTTTATTTTCTTCATAAAATAAAAACCATCCTAAAAGTTTTTCTAAGTGGTTATGTTTTCAAAATGGGTTTTTATAAGTTAATGTAATTTTGATATAAAAATGTGTTTTTCATATGGGTTTAAAATATATTTTATGGGGTTTATAAAAATGATGTGAAATAATAAAATATTATAATCATGTTATAATAATTTAAAATTATTTATTATGATGTGTAAAAATGATATAGATCATGGTGATGGGTGTTGCCATGACCCCATCCCCACAATGTTCACCCTTCCTAGGTCAGTAATGTGAGAAGGGAGATAATAACCCCCGGGTCCAACCACCAGTCGGCGTTGGGATGGTGATTATCACCGAGGGTATAATAAACACACAGATGGGAGTTATTAACCTATGAGAGAACACTTGAAAAAGAGAGATATAAATAGCACCAACCAACACCAACTCAGACAACAATATAAATGAAATCCCAAGTACACGTATGTAATGTCATTCAGAACTACTAATACTTAAATTGGAAAACTACAAATACCAGAAATAATGTAAGAACAACAGCAACCACAAGCCCAAATAGCTCCAGCAACCCCATGTTAGTAGAAACCATCTTGATCTCTAACCTGCACCATGTCACCTGAAAAACTGTTTTTATAAACATAGGGTGAGTATAACAGTATAGTCAGTAGGATCCTCCCCAAATCCTCTAATGAAAATTTAAAGAAATCATTCTAAAGAACTGTTAACATCAAGTGAAACTAACTCTTCACCTAAACAGGTATACTAAGTTTCCAACCTCACCATGGATACTCTGACAAAGAAATTCATAGAGATTATAAAATATAATAAATAATATCAGGGTTTCCTCGCTACTACTTCCCAACTGATTTTACACTTTTCCCCAACGTCACACGTCCTAAAAATCTCTCCCAAAAATACTTTCTCGCAGACACATGGTCAAGAACCACAACATGAACCACGTGGTGAAAACCACCATGTCCACACAAGAAAGTAACTTGGTAGTTTCCAAGAGCCACCATATCTCGCATAACATGTATCATACATCTAGAATTATACCACTAGCCATTACATCCCACATACTGAGTAAGAATCTTCAAGTTTTCATACCATACACATGTTACACCTATAGTAGTACAAAAGATACTATATCCAGAATATGTGTGTGTGAATAACCCCAAGCCATTACAACCCTCTACACACTTATATGGGGAAAAATAACCATAGTGCCTACCAGTACTAGTAACTACCAAGAGAAGAGAGCGGGGACAAAGGGGGTAGTCAACCATCTATCCTCTCATTGGAATGTTGAAGAAAACACCCCCCAAGGCTCAGAATCCCCACAGTGTAAATTTCACTAAATGATGGGGTGGAGTTGTATATAGAAACACCAAAAGTACATAATATAATATATCTCACAACCACACTATGGGCATAAACTAGTCTTAGACTCAACTACAGCTAACGTCTCTTAGACTCCCAACAACCACTTCTAAGACTAAGTATATTATCATCAGACAACCATTTAAAGAGATTCATTACATTACTTATTTCCTTTTTTTATCAGTTACATATTATATTAAATAATATATTAATCATTAATTACCCATTAACAATTCCACGATAAATTTTATTAGCATCACAGCCAAAGTCTAATGTCCCTTTAAAATTGAAACCTCATCATTGCATCCCCACAAAATCCAAATCCCTGGGTTAACATCATTTATTGAATAATCTTTTTACAGCATTACATTCCCTTATTCCTAGGTGTTCTGGAAAAATATTCTATTCTACTAAATAGAAGGGGGATCTACACAATGAGATGATGAACTACCCATCGAGTCTTTTCCGCTTATAGCAAGAGTTTGTACCCATCCATTCTTGAGAAGATAAACACGAAAAGCACAAGGCATACCTCATGCGTCTTCTCCCCATTCAAAATATGGGTAAGAAAGACCCGCTATCATAAATAGTGGGGAATATAATGCATATAAGAAACCAAAAATAATCAATAAGAAACCAAACATTCACATCCCACCCACTTCTTCATCCATGGTTCCCTCCCCGACACCCACATGCCTAAACTGATGCATCTCACCACCCTAGGAGTCAACTACTTCCACAACCTTTAGGCCTCCATTCCCCCACATATCACAACCATTATCCAGACTCAAATCATAACACAAGCAGCATGAAAACAAACATCATATCAATTGGGCTCTTATCCCTTAAACCAGAAAGAGGGTACTCCATTACCCTTCACAGAATTATCTTTTTTTAAACAACCAGTTCATTAATACATCATGGATTAACTGATTTATTATTGATAGGTTCCAACATCTGTAATCTTAACCAGTTTGCTGTCACAAATATTTACACCTACATATTGTACCAATTTGATTAACATCATATTACAATATGAAGAACAAGATTAATTTACATGCCCTTTATCTTTATCCATTAATTTTGGCTAAACATTATTTTCAAATTTCAATCAATAATGAGAGGCTAAACAAAGCAAGAATAGATATCACAATATTTAGAAAAAATGGAAATAACATACAATCGATATAAATTTATTTATTCGGTTAAAATATTATTTATGTAAATTCCCTTGTGATCCAGTGTGATAAAACATGATAACTATACACTCTCACACAAAAATAAATGAGAAGAAATGGATCCCCTACCTCAAACGGTTCTTGAAGTTCTTTATACTAGAATGAGCCACACAACGGATTATGATGTCCTCATCTGTGGCAACTGTATCTACCCGAGGATACAGAGACACCACCACATCTATAAAAACCTATGAAAATCCCATTAGGAACATGGAGATAGAATTCCATTAAAAGGGAAAGGAGAAACAAAAGGAGATGAACCGAAAAGAATGATGAGAGAACATACCTTATATCAAAGATTGATCGATACTGCTGGTTGCATCAAACCATAGTGGAATCAATACAAGGAGGATAGTTTGATTACGCAACTCCTACAGGGTGGAATGAAAGGTTCATGAATCTTATATCCATGAACAAAGAGGAAGAACTGTGGAGGAAGATATATCATACCATTAGAAGATTCAATGGAGCAGTGGTTTAAGATACACTAGATTTTTCATTAAGAGAAGATCACATTAAACCATGTTGTTTAACAAAGTGAAATTATCCCGATCCTTAAGAGAACTTAATATAGGTGTTATGACCATTGAATCAGCCTTAGAGTCTTTAAAAGACGGCTTTTAATGCATTTGAAATCAAAGAAAACATTGAAGTGGTGACATTGTAAGAAATTGGAAACACTATTCATGAACAAAATATTTGGAAAAGGAAAACACTATTCATGAACCTCACATTTGAAACCTCACCATTTAGGAAACACTGTTCATGAACTCAAAATTTGGAATAGGATAGAGGTCAACATTGAAACCTTACCATTGGAAAATCATCGTTGTACTGTTTACATAAAGCTAATGATGACAATGTTCACATAAGGTCACAATTGCACTATTCATATATGGTTACCAATGACACTTTACATATAATGTACTCAATGGAACTATTCATAGTAGTCTACCATTGGAACTGTTCACATGGCTACCATTGGAAATGTTCATCGAAGTGGAAATTTGGAAAAGTGTTGGGCATAAGTAACCTGGACCTCCCAGAACACCTCAGACACCAGATTTTCACAAAGGAATGGAAAAGAGAGGTCTAGGCCATTACATCATATACCTCTGAAAACATTCACAACCTTGAAAATTCAAAACCATCCTAAAAGGAAATAGAAAAGAAGTCTGAACAACCCCCCATCGATATTCTTCTCAAAAAAGACCAAACCATATGAATTAACAAAAGAAATTCATCTCATAATCACGAATGGTCTACCACCTCAAAGAGAACATCTCTCTCCATCTCTCTTTATCATGAAAATTGTTAAAAATAATAGATCTCTGGGTACTGAGCATGTATCTGTGACTTACATTCCTAGGTAGTCTCCTCCATGCCACCGTGTCACCACAAGATATGAACCATGGGGATAAAACGACCGCAAAACTCCTTCTATTCATGGTCTTGGATCTCCAAATGTCTCTCATCAAAGGTTGTATCATCATCAACATTGATCTCTCCCTGATCGATGATTTTAGTGTCATCATGAAGCTAAAAATGGAGCTATGATACTTAAAAAGAATAATGTATCCGGCTCATCTACAATGGAAGTGCTAGTCGATACACCACAACACCAACACGATCTTACACATAGAATGGCCCAAAAAACTGGGGGGATTCTTACTCCCATGACCAAAACTTTTCAACTGATGACAAGGATTCACCTTCATAAACACACGATTCCAAACATCTAACTATAAGGGTCTCCTCCTTTGATCGGCATATTATTTCTGACAATCTTGCGTTGTCTTCATCCTCTGACGATTCACCTAAACCATCTATAGTGTATTCTACACTAGTTCTAATCTGAGAATGGATGACTCTCCGACCCTAGTCCAGCACAATGGAGAACGGTAAGGCCAGACATACATGGCTTCCAACTGCACCATACCGATGGTGGAGTGAAATCTATTGTTGTATGTGAACTCCACCTAGGGTATGTACCTCATCCATGAACCTCCAAAATCATGGACATAATAGTGTAACATGACCTCAAGAGGTTGGATGGTTTCCTCTGTCTAACCATCCGTATGAGGATGAAAAAATGTTCTAAGAAATAGATGAGAACCAAAAGCATGATGGAAACCACTCCACACCCATGAGGTAAAATGAGTATCTCTATCAGAAATGATCATCCTAGGAACTCCATGAAGTCTCACCACCTCCTCAAGATACTACCTCGAAAAAACTTCCACTAGGATTGAATCCTTGATTTCTATGAAGTGGTCTGATTTTGTTAAACAAGCTACTACCACCTAAATAGAATCATGTCCTCCCTGAGCTCAAGGTAAACCAATAACAAAGTCCACTGAGATCTCCACCCACTTCCACTGAGGAACACATAATGGTTGGAGTAGACCACCAGGAACATGGTGTTCGACCTTCACCTTCAAGAAGACCAAACATCGAGACACAAACTCTGCAGCCACACACTTCTACCCAGGCCACCAAAACTGGATCCTAATGACTCAGTACATATTTTTCACACCAGGATGCACCGCTAAATGGGAAATACAGAACCCTCTGAGAAACATTTCACACAACGTCTAAGTAACAAAAATCCTTCCATGAAACAACACTCGATGTTGTTCACCCTCAGACCAATAAATTGGGGCCTCTCCACATACTACTTGGTCTCTATAGACCTGCACCTATAGATCCCACTTCTGGGACGCTTCCACCTACTACACCAGAGATTATTTCATAGTCATATGAAAAAGACATTCTATACCCCAGACTTCTCCAATTTCAATATGTAATACTGAATGTTCTTCCAGTACTCCCCATGAGTCACAAGATTCATGTACTGCATAACTACGGGACATCCAACTCAGTGCATCAGCTAAAAATTTCCCCATTCCAGGTGTATTCGATATTTTGAAGCTATATTCTGGTAAGAACTCCATCCACCAATGCTATTGTTAGTTCAATTCACGTTGGAATAAAACATACGTCAGCTCTTATGATTGGTGAAAACCACAAAGCGCTCACCAATGAGATATTGTCTCCACAACATCAGATCAAACACAACAGTTGCCAACTCATAATCATGTGTGGTATAGTTACATTCATGGGGATGTAACAGTCGAGACCCATAAGAAACCACCAATCTCGACTACATCAGAACACAACCTAACCCCAGATGCGATGCCTCACAGAAAACCTCAAACTGAACTCCCAGAGCTGGAATACAGAGAACTAGAGAACTTATTATCTTCCCTTTTAGATACAGGAAGTTTTCCAAACACTGATCATTCCATATGAACGCTTTATCCTTCCTAGTTAATTCTATTATAGGATTCATAACTCAAGAGAAACTGGCTACGAACCACCAGTAGTAGCCTCTGTGACCAATGAACAATTGCACCTCTGACACTATCTTGGGGGGCATCCCAAGACAAAACTGCTTCAATCTTCGATGGATAAACTGCTACTCCCTACTGGGACACGACATTCCCTAAGAAACGAACTTCTTGATCCCAAAACTCACACTTCATCATCTTCCCAAACTGCTTATGTTGACGAATAACTTCAAAAATAGTCTGTAGATGCTCTGCATGCTCCTCCTCAGATGTGGAGTACACAAGGTTGTCATCGAAAAAAACCACCACGATCATGTCTAGGAACTAATGGAACAATGTATTCATCAATCCCATCATCACAGCTAGATAATTTTTCACACTTATGGGAATTACAACGAACTCATAATGACCATGACTATAATGTAAAACAGTCTTCAGAATATCCTCATCATTCACCCACATCTAATGATATCTTGACCACAAGTAAAACACTGAGAAAAAATATTCATCCTTCTGTTAATTGAATAAATCATCAATCCAAGGAATAGGATAGTTATTCTTCACATTCACATTGTTTAAGTGAGGATAATAGACACATAACTGCAAACTACTGTCAGCCTTCTTCACGAACAAAACTAGTGCACCCCAAGGTGATACACTATGCCATACAAAACTGTACTATAATAGTACATCATGCTGTATACAAAGATATCATTACTCAGAAAGGTCCATCCAATATGGCTACATAGAGATAGAAACCGCTCCTAGTTGTAGCTCGATCCCATACTCAATCTCTTGTCGAGTGGGTACTGCTATAACCTCTTCTAGAAAGGCATCAGGGTACTCTTCTATGACCCTAGGAAAAACCAACTGATGAAACTTTGAAGAACTAATCATAAGATCATCCATCATATATGATAAGGATATAACATGCCTTTAACCCATCTGAGGCTCTCTCTCTCCATCAATGTCCACTGGCTCTCCATCCGCATCGAAGAACACAACCTGCCTCCTAACTCAATACATGATACCATACACCGAATACATCTAATCCATGATAAGGATGAAATCATATGGTTGTATATGGAAACATAGGAAATCTCCTCGAGTGTGTTTCCACCCCCACACTAGATCACGGTTTCTACATACTTCAAACAAGTCATCTTGACCTCCAACTGGCATAGTCAATGCCAAGGGCACTGGAATTCTCACTACCTCTAGTCCCAATGCATGGACAAGGGTAGGTGATATGAAGGAGTTTGTCTCTATTGAATCAAAAAATTCATACACCATGGTAGAAAATAATAAATGGTTACCTAGAATAATGTTCATTTCTCCGGGCGCTAGTAATGCTAAACCAAGAAGCTAACCATGACCTCTTCCATGGACTCTCTGACCCTGATGAAGACCACCACCATGGTTGCGCTCTAATATAAGAGGGACATGAGTGTCAGAGAGCTTCCCTCATTATTCCCCATATAACCACTACTGATCTAATGATGGTGCAACCCATTGTTGCTACCTTGGATGGAACTGCATCAATAGAGGAACTTAGAGTGGAAAACCTAGTGCACGATGACTGTTTTGAAAGGTAAGGCCCTCTAACTAAAGATGACCTCATCTACCACCGAAAAAAAAAGAACTAGACCACATCTATGATTTGTGAGGAATCATGATGACTCCCCACTCATGATGATCTGGTTCTGGGTAATGTCCTCTCAATGTCCTCTACCCTCACCCACACCTTAAGACATGTCTTTATCATGAATGGGGTGACCTAGTACTGGATCTCTGCACCCAAGGCCTCTTCAAAATGCCTCGCCCTTGCCTCCCCATCTAGAAATAGGTCCGAAGAATATCGTAAAAGGTTATTAAAATGGATTCAAAACTCTCGCACATTGGAGCTCCCCGGTCGAAGTGTAAGAAACATGTGGAGAGTGGATGCCTTCACTGTCGAAGAAATAACGTTGAATCTAAACATGTCTCACAACTCCTCCCATGAGATCACTGAATCCTCATGATCCCCGAGAATCAAAAACTACCATTGCGTCACTTATCCACACAACATCGTCACAACCAAGGACACCCAGTGCTCTTTCCGAGCACGGATCGAACTGAAGCCTATCCCGACCTCCTCCAACCAGTGTTTTATGACTGTATCTGAAATGGATCTCTCATTCTTTTAAAGACTATGGAACTAAAACTCTGTATGTGTCCTCCTGCAATTTTCATTGTCATCAACCCCTACTTAGAGGTGATCTAGTGGCACAACATGGTCGACATAATCTATGTGATCTGGATGAGGACATCCACCTGGAACCATACCTTCAAAATAAAAAACAATTAGAGCTCCAAAACGTGGAATATGGAAGATACAACTTTAATTAATTAATTAA
The DNA here is from genome assembly GCA_963277665.1 of Viscum album. NCBI lineage: Eukaryota > Viridiplantae > Streptophyta > Magnoliopsida > Santalales > Viscaceae > Viscum > Viscum album. The sequence continues at coordinate 652,408,379 of OY728151.1, read as the reverse complement.
TAATTTTATGTTCTTTATTTCAGGTTAACTTATTCAATGGTCTACCCGTTCAAACACAGGCACAAAAAACAATGTTTCTTGATCCTTTCCTAGGTCTCTACCCTCCAACTAGTATCACCTTGTTTAGTAACCATTGTAAACTTAAAGGTCTGTATATCAGATCATAGGGGGCCCTAAATGTCTATGTCTCAGTTGAACTATAGTGTTTACATCACTTGATAAAAATGACTGACATTGTTTCCCTACCAAGCCATGCAACCACACCTATTCCTAACTCCAAACTCCATCCTATCTGACAACCAGACCTTTAAAACCACTTTTTCATGACCCCCTCCCCACAAAGTGTACCCCTCGTGGGTTGTCAATGTGAGAAGGGAGATAATGGCCCCTGAGACCCACATCTCGTAGGCCCTGGGTTGGTGACTAGCACTGAGGGTATAGTGAACACTTATATGGGAGGCATTGCCCTCTGAGAAAACACATCCAAAAGAGAGAGATAAGACAGAAACCAACCAACTCCAACACAGAATGAAATATAAATGAAATCCCATGTACACAAATGTAATTTCATGTAATACTACTACAACATAAAGGGGAAAACTGCAAATACCCAAAAGAAAGAATGACCAAAAGAAACCAAAAGCCTAAACAGCTCCTGCAACCCAGGCTAGTAGAAACCAGGTTGATCTCCAACCTACTCCAAATGACAATAAAAATAGTTTTTATAGACATAGGGTTAGTATTACAGTATACTCAGTGGGATCCTCCCGGAAGCCTATCGTGCAAAAGTAAAGAAAGCATGCTAAATCACAGTGAACAACAAGTGAAACTAACTCATCACCTAAATAGGTATTCAATGTTTCAAGCCTCATGATGTATATCTCACCATGTAATGAATACAAGAGTATATAATATAATAAATAATAACAAGGGTACCCCTGTAATACATCTCCACTGCTTTTCCTCTTTACCCCAACGTCGCATGTCCTAAGAATCTCTCTCAAAAAAGGATTTCCCGCAAACACTTAGGTGAAGCACCACAACATGTACCTCGTTCAAGAAAACCACTACGCCCACAGAAGAAAGTTACAACGTAGTTTCTGGAAGCCACCAGAGCTCCCATAGCATGTATCATACGTAGATAATTAATCCTCAAGCCATTATAACCCACACCTCGAGTAAGAATCATCAATCCATGATAGCCTAATCACGTTATGCCTATAGTAGTACATAGGAAACTATATCCAGAATACGTGTTTGTGAATAACCACAAGAAATTATAGCCCTATACAAATATATATGGGGAAAAGTAACCATTATGCGTACCATAACTAGTTACTACCATGAGAAGAGAGCGATGCATAAGGGGGTAGTCATCAATCCATCCTCCCCTAGAATGTTTAGGAAAACACCCCTTGGGTTCAGAATCCATTGGCGTTAGTAACCCTAACTAACAAGGTGGAGTATCATATAGGAACCAAAAATGTACAGAATATACAATATCTCACAATCCCACTATGGGAATAACCTAGTATTAGACTCAAACAAAGATAAAGTTTCTCAGACTCATGGCTACCACTTCTGAGACTAGGTATCCTATAAGCACACAACAATTTAAAGAGATTCATTACATTACTTCATTCTATTTTTTTATCGGTTCCACTTTAAATTATTTAATTATTTAAACACTAATTAACCACTAACAATTCAACATTAAATTAAATTAGCATCACACCCAATGTCCACTTTCCATTTAAAATTGTAACCTCAACGTTGTAGACCTGCAAGCTCTAACACCATGGGTTAACATCATTTATTCAATTATATATTTACAGAATTACATTCCCATATCCCCAGGAATTCTAGAAAAACATTATATGCAACGAAGCATAAGGGGGATAAACTCGGTGAGTAGATGAACTACCCGTTGATTCTTTTCCACCTTTAGAAAGAGCATAGACCCATCCTTCCTTGATAATGTAGACATAGAATGAATGTGTCATACCCCGTGTGTCTTTACCTCTTTCAGAGGAATGGTAAGAAAGACCATCTCCCTTGAGTATTGGGGAAAGTAAAGAAGATAAATAACCAAAAGGAATCAATTAGAAATCAAACATTCACATCCAACCAATTTCATCATCCCCAATGTCCTCTCTAACACCCACATGCATGAACTAATTCATCTTGCCACTCTAGGTATAAACTACTACCACAACCATTAGGCCTCCATGCCCCCACATATCACAACTGCAATCCAGGATCACATCACAACACAAGGAACAAGAAAACAAACATCATATCAATTGGGATCTTAGACCATAAACAAGAAAGAGGGTATCTATGAACCCTATAAGGAATGATCTTTTAACAAAAAACTAGTTCCTTAATCCATCTTGGATTAACCGATTTATTATTCGTTGGATCCAACTTCAAGAATCCAAACCAATAAGCTATCACAAATAATTAACCATGTTTACATCACCAATTTTATTAACATAAAATTATAACAAGAAGATCCAGATTCATTTACATGCCTCTTTATCTTCATCCAAACAATTATCAATTAATTCCGATATTATGTTCCTTACCAATTTCTATCAAGAATGAAAGCCTAAAAAAATCAAGGAGAGATATGACACTATCTAGCAAAAAAAGAGGCAATAACATACAGTCATTATGAATTTATTTATCAAGTTAAAATATTTATTATGTATATTCCATTGTGATCAAGTGTGATTAAAAAAATCTAAATATACAGTTTCATGTAAAATAAAATAGATGCAACGAATCCCATACCTCAAACGGTCCTAGACGTTCTTTATACAAGAACGAGCCACACAACAAGTTGTGATCTCCTCCACCGTGAGAACTATATCCACCCAAGGATGTGGAGACACCACCAAATCATTCAACACCCAAGAAAATCCCATTAGGAACATAGAGATAGCCTTCCATAAAAAGGGAAAGGAGTAATCGAATTAGATGAACCCAAAAGAATGATGATCGATCGTACCTTATATCAAAGAGTAACAATATTACTTGGTTTCTTCAAAATAGTGTGGATCCAATCCACGAAGGAATGTTTGATTGAGTAACTCCTATGGGAAAGTATGAAAGGGTCAAGAATCTCAACAACTCTAACAATGTGGATTAACTAGAGAGGAAGATACATCCTCCCTTTTAATGATTTAATGGAGCAGTGGTTTAAGATATCCTGTATTTTCTATTAAAATTGGATCACATTAAACCATGATGTTTGACCGAGTAAAAGAATCATTAGCCTTAAGATAAATTAATATAAGTGTTTTGACCTTTTAATCGGTGTTAGGGTCCTTAAAAAGGTTTTAAATGCATTTTATGTCAGAGGAAACAATTAATGGGCGAACTGTAGGAAGTTGGAAACACAATTCACAAACTCAAAATTTGGAAAAAGAAATTTTTTTTTCATGAACCTCACCATTGGATCCTCAACATTGGAACCTCACAATTTTGGAAACACCATTCTGGAACTAAAATTTGGAAAAGGAAATAGGTCACCGTTGGAAACTCACCATTGGAACCACATTATTACATTGTTCAAATAACGATACCGATGCCACTGTTTATATGAGGTCACCATATAACTTTTCATATAAGGTTACCAATGACAATTTTCACAAAAGGATTCCATTGGAACTGTTCACAGTGGTCTACCATTGGATCTGTTCACAAGGCAACTGTTGAAACTGTTCACTGAAGTAGAAATTTAGCAAAGTGTTGGGGATAAGTCACCTTGACCTCCCAGAACTCCTCGAACAAAAGATTTTTCCAAAATAATGGACTAGGGAGGTCTGGGAAATTATAGGTGTGACTTATATAGTTTAGTAAGAAGGTTGATCCCAATATATCTTTATAATTAATTGGGTAATGATTATGGTTTATAAAGAATTTTATTGGTATTCAATTATATTATCATACCAATCAAGAGGGTTCTATAATGGTTTTATTTAGATAATGTAAATAAGGCACCTACATTACCATTCAATGTTTTCATATTTGTTTTCATGGGAATTTCCAACTTTAAATTTTTAGAAAAATATCAAATTTTTTTAATGAAATTTATATACTATTTTAGGTAAAATGTATGTTTTTAATAAAATGTATTTCATGGTTTCTCAGTTTTTCTAATAAATCCTCCAGATTGTGATTTTATTTATATTCATTTATTATAATTTACATTTTGAAATAATTTTCATTAATATTTGGGTTCATGCATAATTAAATGATTATTTGAGCTCATAGTTTTTTATGAGAAATGAATTTTTTATATATCATGATTTCAAAATAGAGTAACCTGTTTTTCTCTTTCTTTTTATATCCCTAATAGAGCTTTTGTGTCATCACAAATTTCAAAAATGTGTTTCACAAGATAAATTAATGATTAAAAATAATAATAAAGTTTTAGTTTTATAAGGAATATTCATGAAATAAAAAATCTTTAAATTTAATAGTTTTATACTATGGGAAAATGGACACATAATACAATTTTGCATTCTAATTTATGGGTTTTTATACAAAAGTTATGACATATTTATATAAGACTATACACCAAAAATAGAAATAGGAATGAAAGAATGAAAATTATTTTCTCAAGATAGTATAGTATGTATTTTAGAAGGATGGGTCCATATATTTTGTAATAACAAAAAAATGTATCATTTGAAATTTTATTCTTATAATGAGTTCATATACGATAATTGACATAAAATCACATATAGAACACAATACAATGTTATAAATGAAGCGTGAATGAAATATGAAATATTTCTAGAAATTAAGAATTCTATACCAAGGGAATAGAAACATAAATGTTGGAATAGTAATGAAACCACTATGAATATTAATTTTTCCAGCAGAATAGTAAGCTCACTAAAGAAAGTACTAATTAAATTTAGGTATCTTATAAGTGAAAATATTTCATATATATATATATCATGGTATAAATAAATAAATATTTTTAAAATAATTTATTAAGTTTTTGTATTTTTGTTACATAAAAATGTTTAATTATAATTTTATATTGAATATATTGGTTTAAAAGATAATTTATTTTCAAAAACTATATAAATAATTTAATATTATTTTCAAATTATTACATAATTTGATGATATCTTAATTAATTTTTAACTGTTTCATAAAATCGATTATAAAGTATAAATTTTTGTTTTTTAAATAAATGACGATATTTATAAAAAATAAATCTTTTATCTTTAAATAGTTATTTGTATAAGAATTAGTCTATTAATTAAATCTAGATGTCAAAAAATGGTAGGGTTGAATTTTTTGGATTTTTCTAAAATAGATTAATTTTTGTGAATTGTGAAATAATGTAACTTAGGGTATTTAACATTTTATGTCCAATGAATGTTTTTTTATTTAGGGATGATCTATGAAACCATTTTTTTTAAATCACATGAACTAGTAACTATACATTGTCTTAATAATCAACACTATTGATGGTATTGAGCCAAAATAAAAAATAATGAATAAAATAATCAATATCACCCCACTTTTCCAAAAAAATGGCATCCCTCACCACCTCTTCTCTTCATGACATATAAAATTTGAATTTTACTAATATTCTTCACAATTAATCTTACAAGCCTATTCTCCACAATATTATTTTTTGTCTCTCTAAAATACCACTTCCATGTTCTTTAATGAGATTCATAGTGATGCATTATTTACGGAGTAAAATCAACCACCATCCCCATTTAAATTCTTTTTTTTCATCTACCTCATCATTTTCTCCTCAATATAAATTGACATGATAACTAAATTATAATACATAAAATTGAAAATTATTATTTTATGGAGATCTCAGTCGTCAAATCTATTTTCTTTTCTTTTTATTCATAAGAATGAAAACTTTGTCTGTGAGGTATCGATTCACCACATTCATGCGTGATGATTTTTTTCATTTTCTATTATCACCATAGTGGATGATCATAAAACCATTTTAATGGTTAATATAGGTTGTAAATTTATATTAAATCATTATTAAGTATTGGAACTAATATATAATGTTGATATTAGGAATTAGACCCAAAAAATTCGGATAATCAAAAATTCACAAATATAAAATAATGTTTATCATTAAAATTTTATCAAATGAATCATTATCATATCTAAAAAAATTATATAAGGGGAACTTTAAAATTTTTTATGTGCACCAATATCATTTAATTCCACTTATGAAGTCTTTCTCCCATTTTAAAATAAATCCGACAATTAAACTCAAGGGAACAAATCATAAAATCCGGAAATGAATGTTCCCAGAATGACCAAATTAAATATTAATACTCATAGAAAAGACCACAATTGATCTTAATAAAATTATGTTAAAAAAAATTATTGTATAATAATGTGTGAATTAAGTTATTAATGAATCTAATTTGATTTTCTTGCACAGTATGATCAAGTATAAAACACTTTTGAAGAAAAATGTAAGAGATTCTTTCTCAACCTCCATTTTTCATTCAGGTTGAAATTTCTCTCTATTTACCATAATGCAATTTATAATTATTATTATATATTCCTCATAAATTATAGGTGTATTATCCAAACAGATTTACATAGCTTATTTCATTAATTCACATAGAGATACTTGTATTATAAGTTTCCCCTTTCAACTCTTTCACATAAGAAGTCTTGATTAATGGGATCATCCCAATTTAATACTAATTTTCATGTACACTCCATAGGATATTTTTTTCAATGAATATTTCCCTAAAATAATGAATATAATAATGAAAATGATCTGATTTTATTTCGGTTTTAATATATAAAATTAGACATTTTTCCTTCCAAGGACCCCTTAATATTTTCCTTAAACTACACAAAAGTGTATTATTCCAAAATGTCCTTGAATTTTTTTTAAATGATTTCACTTGAGTTAGACATCATTTATAATGTTCTATGAAAATTTTCCCAAATAATAATACAACTATGGTTTAAATCAATTCTATCTTATACAACATTATGATGTGCTTTTTGGTTATGCCATATGACATGTTCATGATATGCATTTCCTTCCCTTCGTAGCCCCTATGTTTTTCCCCTAGGATTGATTTTTCATCTCGAACACATATTATAGAATATGTTATATGTGGTGAACATATATATTTCTCCAATTTATTGGGTAATGTTTTAGACTCATGAGACATAATTTTGGGATTGGGACTAAAATCGATTCCTTTCTCTGATTGTCTCTACAATGTGATATAATTTTGGAAGATAGCCTAGAATCATGTTTATATCATGTTTTATGTAGATTCAATATTACTTTGATGGCATGATATCATGATACATTTTTCTAAATGTTTTGATTCCATATTATTATTCTGTTCAATTCCTTTTTATGTCATCATATTATGCCTTTTAAAAAATGTGCCATTATTTATTGTTATTTTTATTCCCTTATGTATATTTTTATTCCATACCATTATTCACGTATTTCACATGTTATCCTATATAGATGAGATTTCCCAATAGAATTTTGGATCACATTAAGTATATTAAATAAAATATTTTGATTAATTTTGTTTTCATGATTTCTAATCATATAACTAATCTCACAAAGACACTACACTTTTTGATTAATGGTTTGTTTTTTATGGTCAAATAGGATTAAAATAATGTAATAATATGTTTAATGGTATAGGATCTCTATATTGTTTATCAAAATATGGAATAGTTATTGTTAGGTATCGGGATTATAAATCTTTAGTAATAACCATATGGATAATTCTATGACCTTGAATATCTGTGATTGACATTAGGGAATCACAAGTCATGAAATAAATTTCATAACCATGTTTTTCATTCTATGTTCAATGATTTATTTTTATTTTATTATTATCTATGTATTGATTCCCCCTAATTGTTCTTCTTTTTCATAGTTAATGGAAGGAAATAAAAAAACTAGTGCCAATAATCATTGTGATAGGAAATGTGATAATATCACTAATGAATTGCCAAATATTATGTGAACAGATGCTCATAAAATCATGATGGTACATGCACAAATGTATCATTTTATGAATAATAACATGATTCATTTTTAATTTAATCCTTATCCTATGAAATAAATTTTTTCATTTGAATCATTTGTGTGACAAAAGCCTCGAATATTTAGTGGATCATATTATCTCTTAATCCTGGAACAATGGGTAATATCAAATGAGTAGATATTTTTTGAACTTCCATGATCATAATAAGGATAATTCATATTGGCGGTCTATTTTTTTGAAGAAGAAGCTGATCAATGGTGTAAACAGTTTAAAAACACATATCCGAAAGAGAAAAATGATTCAATGGAATAGGAATATTTCAACAAAAATATTATTCCATAAATATTTTCCCTAAACACACCATTCAATATAGAAAGGGAGTTTCATGGATTGACGTAGAAAAAAGATGAGTCCATAAGGGTGTGTGGGAAAAAATTTACAATGATTCCCTTATATGCCTCTAGCTATATCATGAACACAGAAATAAATGTGGAGTGCCTCTTTAGTGAATTAAAGACAAGTATACTTAATTCCTTGGAGATTTTCAACTATGACTGCTATGATGAGATCCATTTTTTCCCTTTTGTTTGAAATATATATCATAAACTCCCAGCGGTCTCATGGTTCTTGAGATGATATACCAAAATAATGTATAATTTTAGAGGATTAGTAGATAAATCTCATGATGGAAAGAAACCCCAATATTCTGCATGTAAAATGTTTGGGAAGAAGGATCCATGAAAATTCCTAAGGTGAACCATGAGATGCTACAAATGTAGAAGAGAGGGGAATATCTCTAATAATTACTAAACGGATATAAAGAATCTCATAAATTTTGAGGAGGAAAACGAGTATCAGATAAAAAATCATCTTATATTATAGTGTTTCATTTACAAGTAATAAGGCTATTATATAATCCATTTCCCTAATAAAAGGGTTGCTGGTGGAAATCAACAACAAAAACATCCAAGGAAATAAAGAAGGGAATATACTATCAACAATGACAAGAAAGAACATAAAAATTATGTGGTTATAGGTATTATGGTTATTCATTAAACAATAGTACACAAACTATTTGATTTTGGTTCCACATATTATTTCATATCATGTAGGTTTATTAGAACTATTCAAAAACCACCTCAAAATATGGATGTTGAGTTATCATTGAGAACATAATGTGGTAAAATTATTTGATCCCAAGCATATAGCTCCTCTATGGAAAAATGATTATAGAGGAAACCTCCAATTAAATATTGTATTAATTCCTTTGGTAGATTTTTATGCTATTTTAACTTGAAATAGATATATTTATACAAATCTAACATCAGTTTTTAAAAAAGGAAGATCAATCTTCAATTCCTAATGAATTATACAATTTTTTATAATTGTAAGGATGAGGATAAATATCATTAATAAAATTAATCTCATGTCTGGTTATTATTTCCTTATATGTAATCATATCTACCAAAAATGATTAAGAAAATAGATATAATCATGCTCAAAATCATGATCATTGCGGGGGACTACACTGATGTGTTCCCTAAAGAATTTCATAGTCTTACTCCTAACTTAGAGGTTGTTACAAAATTAAAATTATTCCTACATTTCTTCCTATATAAAACAATCCTTAAATAATTTCCAATATTTATTTGGTGGAATAAATTTTGATATTACAATATAATGTTAACATGGGTTTTCTACAGTAGTGTTCAATACTATGGGTGTTCCAGTATTCCATTTCAAAAAGGAGGACATACCAATGGGAGTTTTCATTGTTTATCATGACCTCAAAAAAATTAGCACCAAAAAAATTATAACCATCCATAGATATATGACTGTTTATATCAACATCATGGGTCCAAATATTTGTTTAATGTGGACCTCCGGTCTGGATGTCACCAATTAAAGGGGAAGAAGGAAGATATTCATAAGAATACCTATTGAAAAAAATATGGAAACTGTGAGTTCACAGTGATTCCCTTTAGACTCACTAATATTACCAAAAAAAATTATGGACCTAATTAATACATTCTTTAGAAATTACCTTGATGAATTTTTGGAAGTCTTTATCGATGATATTTTGATAGACTCCAAGGGAGAGGAAGAACATTATGAGAATTTTAATACTTTGTTAATAATATTATGATTAGAGAAACTATATGTAAATTACAATAAATTCTTGTTCTGGATGGAGGAGGTAGCTTTAATGGGAAATTTTATAACCAATAAAGGAATATATGTGGACCCTTCCAAGATAAAGGTAATTGATGAGTGGCCCTCACTAACATTTTCAAGGGAGATCCATAATTTATTTGGCCTATTTTTTATTAATTATGAATTATGAAGAACTTATCATTATTTTCAATCCCACTAACCAACCTAACATTGATGGGGGTAAATTTTATCTCTATCAGGGAATTTTATGACTACATTAAAGAGTTGGAAAACATTCTTATCACTACACTAATACTAACACTACTGGTATGTGGGGGACTCTTTGTTTTATACAACATTACTTCAAATAATTCATTAGGATTTCTATGGAAGAAAATTGATAAACTAACACTCTAATTCACATGTAAATTGAAAATTAAATTGAAAAACTATCCCACGAATGATATAGAGTTGGATGATGTGATCTTCACATACAAAATATATAATCATTTTCTCTATGTGGAGAAGTGTGAGATATATTCTAATTGTAAGGTCCTTAAATATATATTGACATATAAGTAGATTAATATGATCTAGTGAAGGTGGTTATATGTCATCAAGGATTATTAAGACACAATTCCCTACTATCCTTGTGAATCCAATAAAGCCGAACATGATATAAGTAGAAAGGATCAGGCATATTAATCAATAATGAGAATTTTGATGGATCTAATTTTTTTAGACATGAAAATGTTGGGCATGGGAATCATTACGGAAAGAAAATCATCAATGCTTTCTCAGTGGATTTATAAAACATCCCTAATCTATAAAAAGAATTATTCTCTATGAAAAAATGTGGACATTAAGAAAAAGGAAGAAGTTATAAAAATTGGGAAATCCTCAAAGTTAGAAATTGATGAGAAATGAGTCATAAGATTTGGGTCAAGATTATGTGTACAATCCAATCCATTGATAATGAATGAAATTATAAATAACACACTTAGATCCACATTTCTTATTCACCTAGGGAGCACGAAAATGTAGTGTGATATCCATGAGCACTATTGGTGGGACAATATTTAGAATAATATCACTGAATATACATCAAAGTGACTCGTATTTCTGAAAATCAAGGATGAAAAGATAAAATTATAAGGGTATTATCATACCATTACACATACCATCATGGAAATTGGAAAACATTACAAATGACATTTTACTAGACTTCCAAAGTCACCTAAAGAAAAAAATGTTGTATTGGAATTTGGGGATAATCTTACAAAAGTTGCACATTTTATCATAAATCAAGAGAAATTATCACTTAACGAAATTGAATGAATATAAATGAATTAATTTTTGAGTATTAATGGAAAACATATATTAGTATTATATGATCAAGATATGACATTCACCTCCATGTTATAGAAAATTCTCAATCCTGATGTCAACACTGAGAAGAGAATTATTATTGCATGTCATTATCAAATTGATTTCCAATCTATGTTGACTATTAATACATTGGAATACATGTTGAAATCATGTTTTATGGATTTCAAGGGTGTATGGGGAAAACTTCTATCTTTAGTTGAGTCCTATTAAAACAGTAGTATCCACTCAAGCATCCAAATGGATCATAATGAAGCCCTTCTATGGAAAATATGTAGAACACTATCATGTTTGCACGAAGTTGTTGAACATAAGCTGATAAGACTCTAAATGGTTTATGAAATAGTAAAAAAGGCAAAATACATTATGTAGCATATTTGGGCTTCCCAATGTCAAAGGAAGAGCTATGCGGACAATCATCGATGAGACCTATAGATTATGGTTGGGGACAAGGTATTACTCCACATATATACATGGAAGAACATCTAGAGATTTGGGAAGAATATAAACAAATTCCCAAGTAAATTGTCCCATTTAATATTCTTGATCATATCAGAGCTATGGAATATTCACTGAAACATCCACCTACTATGGAATATCCAAATAATGTATTCTATATATCCATCTTGAGTATGTACATACTCGATCCCTCACTAATACTAAATCTGGATGTGGTACAACTAGAGAATGACCTCTAATATGAAGAGAAATCGGTGAAGATCTTTGACTGTAGAGATAAATTTCTATGAAAAATAATACTCAATAGGTCATTATTCTATGGTGGAACCATTATTATAATGTGGTTACATGAGAGCCGAAGGAATAAATAATGGATAAGTACCCTTTCTAGTTTTCACCTTAGTATTAAAAATGAAATTTCAAAGGAAAAAATCATTATGGTGGAAGAATTTAACAAATGAGGTTATTCAATGGATCTTTCTTTCTTATTATTATTTCATATGGTATAAATCACATAAAATCACCATGGAACCAAATTACAATATTTTTTAAAGAACAATTATTGAAATAAGTGTAATTATAGAAATTATGAAAACTTTACCAATGGAATAGTTACATGACCATTGGAATTGTAATTACACCATTAGGAATAATAATTCATCCAATATAATGGTAACATCACCTTTAAAACATTTAATAAAATGTGGAAATATTATAAGTGAAAATATGATATATTTATATGAGGGTATAAATAAATCATTCTCTAAAGATGATAAATTAAGTGTTAATTAGTTAGTAAAACATAATTTTTTTTTACAATTTAATAATTTAAATATACATTTAAAATAAAACATGTTTTCATAAAATATATTAATAAAGTAATATTTTTCTTACTATTGTACGATAATTTTTTGAAGCCTTAATTAATTTTTCAAAATGTTATAAAATTGTTCAGAGTATGAAAATCATTATATTTTGAATAAATGATCAATTTAATTAAAATTTTTAAATTGATCATATTTAAAAAACTATATTAATAAAATGGAGTTCATTTTTGAAATCTACTTCTCATAAAATGGTAGCGGTGAAATTTTGTAATTTTTCTAAAATTGTTGAATTTTTGGTGAATAGAGAAATACACTAATTTATGGTATTTTAAATTTTATACCAAATTCAATAATTTTTGAGTCATTTATTATTTAATCACTTATTTTTTATAATTTACATGACCTAGTTATTATACATTGTCATAATAATCAACACTATTGATAGTCTTGACCCAAAACAATAAACTATGAAAAAAATAATAAAAAACCCCTCTCTTCCTTCTATAAATACTACCCTCACCACCTCTTCTACTTACTCCTTTTCATTTTTGTAGTTTTCTCATATTCTTCCCAATTCTTCTTGAAATACTCTTCTCCTCATTCTTTTCATATGGGTCACATTAAAATATCATTTCCATTTTCCTTAAGGTGGTTCTCAAGGAGATTTTATATTGGGAATGTCATCACGATAAACATTCTCATTATTTAATAAAATCAATTTTTGAGAAGTATGTTACCAAGTAGAACCATCCTATTATATACACATGTAGAGAATATGAAAGTGATTCATGTTATGAAGGGTGATTTTATAATTTTGAAATTTTATGCTTGATTTATACATTGAAACCCAATATATAGTAGGGATTGAATTTAATTGGGGTAATGGTATTATCAAAACGTTAACTAGGAAATTTATCTCAAAAATATTGAAATCAAAGATTTATCTCTAAAATATTGGATTTTGGAGTAGAAGCATCAACAGAGGAGGAAAAAATCATGCTAGAAATGGAGAAGATCGAGGTGGATGTGATGGCCACACTTATCTTTGAAGTTACATCGGTAGAGGCTCCTAGAGACGAGTCTTGGTTGAGATCATAAGATATAAGAAGTTGTCGGAGGATCGTGTGGTGGTTAATACAACCTCATAATTTCCAAATGAGGTAGTTGATGCTCCTTTAGTAGTTAAAGAATCCTGAATGGATGAATTTTCAATGGATTTTGGGCTCATCTCACCCAAGGATTTTTCTTAATGATGACTTAGCTACTGATGTTTTTTATGTCTTACCTATATATGAGCCTTTACGGACTATGTAAATCATGGATTCTATATCAACCTTTTAAGAGGAGAACTCTGTCCTCAAATGAAATTCATTAAGTATTGTGCATAATTTCACCAATTCCTTTCCACTAGTTCATTTTCCAATCTAGGTGGGATCTATTTTCAATTGGATAATAATCCTAGGAATTTGTATGCTGGACCCTAGAAACATCTATACACCTTGTCAAGACATCCTCATTGAATGGTACTATGAAGAGTGGAAGGAGTTTCTATTCTCTAGATACAAGAATAAGGAAAAGGTTATCTAGTCACTTCAAGTAGTTGCGGAAGAGTTTTCCCATATTGAGGGGTAGGCACAAGAGTACACAATGGTCATAACTACTCAAGTAGATATAATCATAAATGTGAGACACTAGTTGGACATTGATGAGGAAAATTCAATGGGGGTGTCATATATGGTGGACGAGTTTCATGGCGATTGGTATCAAGTGAGATTTATCTCTAAGGAATTTTTCTTTGTCGTTGAGGTGGAGGAGGGGGGTCTAGGAGAATGTAAGATGACTCTAGAAGATACTCAATATAGGCGGGTTGAGTTCGATTTCTTGGTCATTAGGGATGAGGCATATGGAAATTAATCTTAACCAAAAATAAATGAGAGGTTTTAATAAGTGGACGAACCTCCCAAAATATGGATTTCCTTTTCAAAATTCCCAGGGTGAATTAAATTTTTTACGTTTTTTTTCTTTCTCTTATCACATTAACAAAATAAAGATAAATTTTTGAACCCATATAATTCATGAACTACATCAGAAACAATATACAAACATGATATTTCTCATTTATATGGTTGTACTAGATAGTGTCTAGACACTAGGGGTTTGACCTTTTTATTGATAACATATGTGGCCTAGCCTGGAAGCATGTGGACGAAGTAAATAGTGCTCTAAATATATGTCTTTATTTTTCCAATAAGATGTGTTTAAATGAAAAATTAAAATATTTATTGGAATGATGATCATTGAATGGATTTAGAATACCCAAGAATATTTGAATATTGGTTGATGATATTAGTTTTTGTTCCCTAAAATGATGTCATCATTCTCTACATCAATGAATTTAAAATAATATTTTATTTTAAATTATGAAGACTGGTTTTTTAATTTGGTTAATCATTTATAATCAAGTTTATATACAAAATCAACATGGGATATATAACACCATAAGATTTAATGGATTGTATCTGCAAAAATAAATTCAATTTATTTGATATTTTATGTTTCCCAAAAAAATATTGATATACTACTAAATATTAACATGATCATTTGAATGGTGATGCAGCCGTTATAAATAGTAATGTGGCATTTAGAATAATAACCTCACTAATGTATTATAAATAAAATTTTGGTATCTCATAAATGATAATATGATATATTTATATCATGGAATAAGTAAAAAATGGGTTGACGATGATAAATTTAGTGTTGAATTTTTTGTAAAACATAAATTTTTATTTATTAATTCATAATTAGTATAATTTTTAATAGAAATTATATTTTCATAAAACATATTCATAAATTAATAATTTTTTACTATTATTATAATATAATTTTATGATATGTAAATTAATTTTTCAAACTATCATATAATTAGTTATCATATTAATTTTTTTTTAGTTTGAATAAATTATGATTTTCATATAATTTAAAAGTTATAATGTTATGAAAATTATTTTCACAAAATGGAATCCATTTTTGAATTATACATTACAAAAAACTATTTTGGTGAAATTATTTTATTTTTAAAAAATAGTATAATTTTTGGTAAATATTGAAATTACATAATTTACAGTATCAGATAAATACATGAATTATTGAGTCTTGGATTATGTATCGATGATTTAAGAACGATTATATAAAACTCATAAGAACTATTTACTATAAAATGTCATAAGAGTCTTCACAATTGATATTATTGGTCAAAAATAATAAACAAATGAATAAAAGAAAAATGAACTTCTCCTCCACTTAAACATCCACCCAGTACCACCCATACTCTTCCCAAAATTTTATTCATTTAATATTTCATATATTTTTCCCAATTACTCTCGCAATCCACTTCTCCATGTCTGGGTCTTTATATAATCACAAAAATACCAATCCCATTTTCTTTAAGGAAGTTCTGACGGAGACACCACTCAAGAGGTAAAAATGTCTCTCTCTCTCTTTTAATTTATCTTCATTTATTACAATTCCCTTCCCTCCGATGTCCAATGTAACATGATAAATTTAGTATCATAGATGTACTATAATTTTATTATTTTATTGGTATATACACCATCAATTCCCTTCTCCCCCCTTTTTGTTCTAAAAATGAAATCATCATCTGAGTAGTGTTGATTCACCAACTTCACTGACAATGATTTTTTATTTTTAATATTGGCTTTAAAGACGGTCATAAAACAATTATAATGGATAAAAAATATTTTAAAATTTGTATTACAAATTATTTAGTGTTATGGATCTATCATATATAAGTAGTAATAATTTATAAAATAGAATTATTTTCTGATGATCGAAAAAAATCCAAGATAATATAAGTCGTTATGATTAACATTTTATCTAATGAATAATCCTTATATATAGAAAAAATGGTATATTATTATATTTTTTATTTTTTTCATTGATAATATAAATCACAATTCTAGATAGCTATACCCATTTTACATGATCATTTACATGTATATATAAGTGAAACATCAGGAAAAACAAGGAAACAAGATCTCCAGAACGACAAAATTTCATATTATATATCATATAATTCCATAAATGAACATAATAAAATGATAATATATATAATAAATTTCCAAAATTTTATTAATAAAATTATAAATTAATTTAATTTTATTATCACTGACATAATGTGAAAGTTCATAACACTTTCTAGAATATGTTATGTGATTCTCTCTAAACCCCCATTTTTTCATAGGGATTTGATTTATATATATTTAACCCAATTTAACTTTTAATAATTCAAATTTAATCCTCATAAATTATGTTTATATGTCCCAAACATTTTTCCCTAGATCAATGGTTATTTCATTGATTGGGAAATACATGTTTTATATGTTTTCCTTCTCAATTTATCCCAATAAAGAAGCATTATTAAATGGAATTTCCCAATGTTCTTACCATTTTAATGTACACTCCATAATTAGTATTAACACACAAATATTTCTCAAAAACTATATTTTTATCATGAAAAACATTCTAAAATCATTTTTGTTTTTTTGCAAACAATTATACCTTATTCTATATTAATGTCTCTTTAATATTTTCCATTAAACTGAACTAAAGTGGCTTCATTTATAAAGTTTTGTAAACACTATTTTTAACTTTTTTCACTTCATTTGGAAATACTTTATCATGATTTATACATATTTTCCCCTGTGAATATAAAATTATTATTTAAATCCATTATATTATTGAAAAATTATTATATTCTCTTTTTTCATGTGTTATTGACCATTTATTCCTTATGCATAGTGTATGTAAATTTCCCATTAATTTATATGAATAATTAATTTAATATTTTAATAAATTTTCATGTTTACTATATTATGGATATTATTATTTTCTAATTCGTATGAAATTGTTACATATGGTGTTTTCATTGAATGTTTTTCTAAATTGGGGAAATATCGAAAAAGGATATTTTATACTCAATATATATATTTTGAAAAGTCATATTGTTCATGAAATAAATCAATGTATAAATAATTCTTTAGACATTAAATGATGGGTGGGGGGTTATAGATATCCCCTCGATGAATTGATAGTTCTCATGAGAGAAAATAGTAGTTGTAGAACCCTTCATGTTTGTGTCCAAATAGAATCTGGTGAGGTTTTACCAATATACATAAATCACCTTGATGGAATAATGGTCCTTATGACATATAAATGACTTCCAATCATTAATAATTTTCTTCATTGTGTATCCAATCAATATTTTACATGATATTTTCACAATAATAAAATATATAGATTCATTTTCATTATCAGTTTATAGAAGGAATGTATTTCTTAGTAATTTACCATGTAATAATTCTTGTGTTGTATTGAATTTTTTCCGTCATTATTGATTCATGTAACCCTTAGATAGATTTTGAGACCACCAATTTATTTTTTTCCTTGGGATATGAAGATGAAAACATAAAATGAGATTATGGGAATGAGTTTATTTTCCTTTTTTATGTTCAATGTTTAATTACCAATGTATTAAGGGATTCATATATGTATATAATAATTAATGAAAACAACACCAATCTATCATTAGTGATGTGATCTCTTGTATCTATTACGTTATAATAAAATAACCACCAACATTGAGCTATTGGGGTCATGGTTGTTAGTTTTTTTATTATGGCATTATTTAGTATACACCATCATAAATATATTTCATGTAAACATAATAATTTTAGTAATTTCATATAGTGATTTTTTTCTCAAAAATCATGATGATTATGAGCTAAAATAGTGTGTTCCATTATTTAGTTATATCACCTAATAAATGAAATGGAATAAACACCTATGGACAATGTAGGGATTTCCCTATTGAGTAGGTTGACACATTTAGTTTGGATATTGAAAATATCATGACTATAGAGGGAAATTATTCTCATGTTATGAATAATAACCATATTAGACATATTATGGATCATGTATTATGGCAGAAGAACACATATATTAGTGGGACTACTAATTATTTTAGTTCGTTAGTGGATCAAGTCCCTTGAAAATAATTTCAAGCATTGGGTTGCAAAGAAAATGAAAAGTTAGTCCTTGATGTATATTTTCTCTTGGGAGATACTGATCAATAGTGTTTGTTCATCCAGGATACTAAGGAAGAATATGTTGTGGAACACATGGAGTGGAAATCCTCTAAAGAAACATCTTTTGATAAATATTTCCCTCACGAGCAGTGAATTTAAATGAATATAAATTTACTTTACTTTAAAAGGTTATTGAAACATTGTTTCAAAGTATTAGGATGGCTTTAAAAAATGGTCCATATTTCATCCATATGGAATATGTGATTCGAAAAATAAGATTGATAATTTCATTGAAGGTTTTAATCCAAGACCTTGAAGTGCACTAGTATCTCAATATTTTTAATCATATAATGAATTCGTATTTATATTCCATTGTAATGGAGGTGAAATTTTCCATATCCTCTATGTTTAAGTGAAATCATGATAATAATAGAACTTAATAAAACAATAAAAAAAGTGAATCATAAAAGATGAACATGGGAACAAATAAATTCTGATTATGATAAAATTTTGGAAAGAATCATCATCGGAAATGATTTAATGTCATGGGAAATTGTTATAAGAGTAATAAAGAGGGTCATCAGTCTTGTGAATGAAATGGGAATAACCAAATAAATGGTGTTCTTTTCCTCATCTATTAGAAGAGTCTCAGGAATCTACCACAGAGGATGCCATGGGGAGATATCCAAGCTTATGTGATCACCACAACTGATGTATAAGTACACAATGATGTGGTGGTAGGTACTATAATCCTATCTTCTTATTTATAAATTGATTTATTTTATTAGAAATCATAATATTATTTTATATATGGCCAATTTGAAAATAAAATTAGATATTTATAATTTTATTTAATAATTTAATTGTCAGTCAAAACCACTAAGGGAGGTGTCATTACAAAAAAAATTCATCGGCCAATTCCAATTATTAGAAATAAATGTTCCTTATTTGATGACCTTATAATCATACCTTTGAACAACATTGATATAATTCTAGGAATGAATTGTTTTCTAAAATATGATGTCAGAATTTTTTTCAATAAGAATGAAATTTAAATTCATGATGATTATGTAGAATCCCTTATTTTTATAGAAGACACATCATCATCTATGTTTTATCTAGATCCTCCTCCAATAGCACTAATAAAAACAATTACTATGGTGGAATAAAAAAACATCTAGAAATTAAAAAATTCATTTTAATATTGAGGATATACCAATTTGATCGGAATATATTGTTGTATTTCATCACTATTTACCTAGAAACCCTCTAGAGCATGATGTTGAGGATACCATTTATTTGATCCATATTGTAAAACTAGTATTGAAGTCTCTTTGTAGAATAGACACTATGGAATTAGTGGATCTGAATATCCAACTAGAAGATCTATGTAATAAGGGGTTTATTATCCCAAGTGTTTCTCAATGGGGATACCCTATTATCTTGGTTCAGAAGAAATATGGATCCTCGAACTTGTACACTAAATATAGATAAATCAAGGTTATTACAATAATAAAAATGTATCCTCTACCTCACATTGATGATTTACTAGATAAAATTCATAGATCTCGATATTTCTCAAATATTAAACATTATTTTGGTTATAATCAACCGTGATTAATGATGGAATACATTCAAGAGACAACTTTTCAGATGAGTTATAGATATTACATGTTAAAAGTAATTAAAATTAGATTGACTAATGCACCCTCTATTTTCATTGATATAACAAATAGAGTATTCAAGGAATATGATGATGCTTTTTTTGAAGTATTGATTTATGATATTTGGTTATATATTAAATTATATGAATATAATGATAATCACTTGAATAACATTCTTGAGACTCTTAGAAAGAAATAATTATATTGAAAATTTTGAATGTTTAAATTCTAGCATAAGGAAATTTATTTTCATTGCCGTACTGTCTCTAAGGATGGAATCTCAGTTCTTCCTATGAATACAAGGACATTCCATGAATTTCTTATGACAAGGAACATAACTGAGGTATCTATTTGCATTATGTTATAAGGTTTCTATTTTCATTTCGTTCATAATTATTCCCGATTGGATAACCCATTATCCCATATCACACATAAAGGGGTTAAGATCATGTGGACAAAAGAATTAGAATACTTTTATGAAGTATTTAAGAGAATATTATACAATCCACAAATTTTGACATTACCATCATTAAATGATGGGTTTTAAATATACAATGCTGGAATAATGAAAAGATTTGTTTGTGACTTTATGAAAAATAATATTGTTATTGCATATTTATCCAGGTAGTTGAAGACTCATGGACCATATTATCGAAAACAAAATCTTCAGTTAGCCATCAAAATCATTTCTATGAAGGTAAAGATACACTCTCTATGTGGTGAAAGATTTCAGATATATAAATATTGAAAGAGTTTGAAATACATCATTACATAGAAAAAACCAAACATTAGGTAATGACGATCTCTTTATTTGATCAATGATTATGATTTATCCATACACTACCATCCAAAAAAAGAAAATAATGTTGAAAATTCATTAATAATGAAATATCTTGGACTTATGATCCAAATAAAGATTGGGAAGTTCATATTACTATATATTTAGTAATGATGTATATGGGGATTGATTTGGAAGCAGAAACACCACTCATTTTTTCAATTTTTTTCATTGTTATTTAATAGATAAGAACAATTTTTCTCTATATGATAATTAGAATTTTGAAAATAAAATTATTTTATTAAGATGCAAGATTGGAAGACATTGTGCATGAGGATGAAATTTTGAAATTATGATAGTGTTTGTGTCTTCCATCAATACCTGAGGTATAAATGAATATATTTAATGGTTCTCATATCCAAAATCTTTCAATACACCTATGTAGTCAAAAATATTTATAGAGGTATGAATGAACATTTTTTGAATATAATGAAGCCCTAAAAATTTGACAAAGTTTCCTCATTTTTAGTCTGTCAACAAATGAAGGATGAAATGAAACATCCTTAATGATTCATGAAACATAATGTTATTTTTATGTGGATGTGGGATGATATTATTATAGACGCCATCATTAGATTTCCAAATACCTCCTGAAATATGGATATAAAATTGGTTATTATTCATCTCCATAAAAAATAAGAACATTTTCTTACTTTAAGAAAATATTTACCTATGGATCACCCAGAAATACTCATTATAAATGATGTTGTAAGACACCATGGTGCACCTCTATTGATTATATATAATTGAGATACCAGTTTTACAACAACATTTTGGAATAGACATCAAAAGAATTTGGATACTGAGCTTAACATGAGTACTTCTAATCACCCTAAAACAAATGGATTGTATGAAAGTACTTTTCCAACATTAAAATACATGTTGTGATCATAATCACATTAATTTCAAGGTATATGGGATAAGTATTTACCAATTCTATAATTTTAATACTGTAATTATTTCCATTATAGTTTTAAAATTCTACCTTATGAGGAATTATTTGGAAGGCTATTTTCAACACCAACTTGTTGCGATGATGTTGGTGAGAGGAAACATATAGGTATAGAACATATTGATGATATAATATAAATGGTAAATATAATTTAGGATCATATAAAAGAATCTAAATGTTGGAAGAAGTGTAATTTTTTCAAGCAGAGAAAGGTTTTAGAATTTCATGTGGAAGAAAATATCTTTATAAAAGTGTCTTAATGGAAGGGTGTAATATGGTTAAATAAGAATGGGAATATAAACCCCATGTAAATTGTTAAATAGTAAATTTTATAAATAATTTGTGTTGTTGCTTATAGATTATCAATGCCACCAAGTCTCTCCAAAGTTCATCATGTGTTCCCCATATCATTGTTAAAGAAGTGCATTCTAGACCCAAAAAACATAATCACCTATGATGAAATTGATCTAGATCCGTATTTTTCTTACTAAAAATATCCTATCAAGATTCATGACACATGATATCACATATTGGTAAATTGGATTCCTTGAATTGTAAAATTTCATTGGAGAAATCATAAAATGGAATAAGTAATGTGTGAACGACATGATGATAGGAAAAAGTATAGTTACCTTGATTTACATTACTATTACAACATTTAATGATAAAAAATATAATTGGGTAAAAATATAGGATCCATTTGGTTAGTTTCTTGGGAAAATTATATCCAAACAACAATTATTCACAATAGAATCTAGGAATTTATTTAATTCATACTTCTCTTTATTCTTATTGGCCCTCGTTTTCTCCTTAAAACATGTAATCAATTGAGGATATACATAAAAGTAATTTTATATATATAATATTTTGTAATATTATAGATAAGATACATGAAACATGGGTGAGAATAATCTTAATCATTAAAATATAAGAGAAGAATCATCATCACAATAATGAGAGTAAGCATTATATAAAGGCATGTAATGTGGAAGTGCATAAAAATGAAACAACTTGTCTTAATGGGGAACTACCACACATTTTTTTGTACAAAGTTGTCATCATGTAATTTTATATTTCAAATTATCTCATGAGTTACATCACATAATGAAATTAATTAGAGATCTATATAATCTCATGAACACTCATCAAAACCTAACATTGTCATACGACATTAAATTTTCGGCACACCATTAACATCCTAACACTTATATTATCATGCATTCCATATAAAATGTATATCAATATTGAAAAAACATTTACCAATGGAATGAAATATGCTTCATTTCAAAAACAAAAAAGTCATTAATAAAATTTTATGTAACCAATTTAAAGAGGAAATGCCATACTTGTATAAGAATCATCAATCATGAGTGAAAAAAACAATCCCATGAGAAGTGAATGTTGTATTATTGTAAAGAGGGGTTCTTTTGGATAAATAATTTAATTTTTATAATATGATTTTGGAATCATGTAAATCGTAGTAATAGAAAGGTATGTAAAACTAAATTACATTCAAGGAAATTTAATGGAACATCCAGTCTAAAAATGGGGTGAAATGGGGAAACACAAAGAAAGAGGGTTGGGTTTGGGAATCCACTTACCTTATGTATGAATGGTTTCATCACTTTAAGATCATATATAGTCATATAAAATTCATTAATTAACAAATACAGAACCACTTATACCTATATCCAATTTATTATTGTTTTATTATGTTCATTTACAGACTATTTTTATGAGTTAATTTGTTCCCTTTCGTCATTTGGATGTTTTCTTTGGAATGGATTTCATGGTCATTTCACTTGAATTCATGAATGGATGTTTGTGTAAAATAGGGATAATTATTCTTAATTAATATTATATTTCATTAATTGGAATATATTATATTATATTAATTTATAAATAAATATTTTATTTGGTATGAAGATTAATCTTTAGAAAAAAGTTAATTATAATCGTTTTAGTAAAATTTTAGAGGTGTCCAATCACAAAAAATTTGTTTTGTTCTACCATTTAGTATTATGTATATATATTAGTTACAAAACATAAAAAAGGTTATAACATAAAATTTTAAAAATAATTAATCTTTATAAATGATTTAAGACCATTCTTTAAGGAGGTAAAATAAAATGAGAACTTTTCATCCTTGAAGGAGCTAAAACAACACCTTAGCGATAAAATTTTTATTTTCAGAACAAAAGGGAGAGTAGAAGGGTTATAACGATGGATTATTCAATTATAATAATAAAATTACACTATATATAAGGAAATTGAGTTATCGTTTTAATTTTACGATGGGAGGTGAGGAGTGAATAAGAAAATAAAAGATCATGAGATGAAAATAAAAGATATTATAATAGATTTTACCTCCTTAATCCTTCCCCCTGAGAACCTTCTAATGGGATTGTTTTTGCATTTTTCTTGAGAAAAATGGATTATGGACTTGGGGAAGGGGTTTTGGAATAGAAATTGGTTTAATTTTGACAATTATTAAATCATGGAAGGTATAAAGAGAGGAGGAGTAGAGGGATGGTATTTATAGAGGAGGAGAGGTGTGTTTTCTCATTAAATTATTTAGTAGTATATTATTATGGATCAAGACAATGAATAGATTGAACCATATCAACATTTATTTTAAAATAATTAAGTAGAAATTGATATTATGTTATTACATCATTGACAGATCATCTAAGATCAAATAATCCATGTATTTAGATGTTATCATAATTTATCGTATTTTACTATTCACTAAAAATTCATGTATTTTAAAAAAACTCCAAAAATTCACTGTAACCATTTTTTGTTGTGTATAATTTAAAAATGGACTCCATTTTATGAATTTAATATAATAAATTTGATTTAAAAATATAATTAAAATCATCATTTACTTTGGAAATACTGATTCAAAAATAATAATTGATTTTATAATACATTGAAAATTTATTTATCGAATCATAAAATTATGTTATAATCAAAATAAAACAAAAGATTAATTAATGAATATATTTTATGAAAAAAATTTTCTTTTAAATTATTATATTAATTCTAAATTTATAAATAATCATTTATGTTCTATAAAAATGACAACGCTTAGTAACTAAATTTTAAAATATTTCAATACCTATAATATGATATAATTTTTTCATATTATAATTTATAATATTCCTAAATATTATTTATACATTCATAGATGAGTTTATTAATTTATTTATTAAAATACTATTACGAATCATCATGTTTCAATATGAAGGTTCAAGTTACTATTTCATTGGGATAGGATCCTCAATTTCAAAAAATGCCACATATTTCATTCATTATTAATTTATAATGTATTTATTTTGTTATCAAATTGCTTTTATGTTTCTTATACTGTATAATATAATTATAATAAGGGATGTTTCCATTGATAAAATTTTTGGTCGTTCCATACTTCACCCCTTATGAAAGTACACCAACAAAATTAATTTTCACATAATATGGTAAAAACAAGTTAGGGAATTTCTCTTCTATAACTTCTTCTAGTTCCCATGTTGCATCAATGGACATTAGTTTATTCCTTAATACATTGAAAATATGGGTATTCGTTTTCATATAACATTATCTATATTTTCTATGATTTTCAATTGATCTTCTTGTAAAAGTGATCATTTTACAATTTTACCACATTCAGGAACAATACATGTAAGGGATATGGTATATACTTCATCAAGAGGGATGCAATGAATACATCATGTACATGAGACATGGTAGGTGAAAGTTCCAGTTGATAGGCCTCATCTCCAACACAATCAAGAATCTCAAAAGGACCAATGTACCAAGGACTCAACCTTCATTTTTTTTCCAAAATTACATTATACAGTTCAATTGACATATGTAGTTGAATAACATGTCTATATCCCTATACTCTTGCTATAAATGATTATTTTATACATATAAATTCTATCAAATTTTGTCATCCTTGATGCGCTATAGAATATTTTTCACCTTTTCCACCATTTCCTCTACATTTTCAGGGCCTAGAAGTTCACGTTCTCCATCATCATCCCATCATGTAAGTGTTCAATGTATAGTCTCATAATGGGATTCATATGGATCTATTTGGATGCACGAGTGTAATATTAGATATATGTTAACTCAACCAGTGGGATATATTTATCAGATCCTCCTTTCATGTGCTTATAACATGCACTCAACATGTCTTCGAGTGTCTGAAAAGTCTATGCAGATTGGACATTAATTTGAAGATGATAATTTGTACCGAAAATCAGTTCAACACATATAGAATGTTTGATACCACTATATAGTTTGGTGGAGAATATATGATCTTGAATGTATACAATCAATAATGGGAATGCATTCATCATTTCAACTTCTCCAATATATATCCATTCAATCCAATGCCATGGAAAATCCTCTTAAATTATGATGAATTGATATTTATTTATAAGATGATCCACAACAACACATGTTTAATTACATCATATAGATGTATTTGGATGTCTAATGACTATTTTTGTGGTGGTTTTTTCTAATTTTCTTGGTGGTATGGTTAATTATTGCATAATCCCCTTACACATTTGTCTTTCATCCATTATATATTTACATACCAGACTCTTTGATGTGAATTCAGTGATCTCCTTCATGATATTGTACCACAAATAGTTCCCTTAGAGACATTGATACATCTTTTTTCTCCCTGACTGAATGTAGAAGGTTTATCTATGTGTTTCATTCAAAAAATAATTTTTAAATCTGGATCAAATGGTACACATATTCATGTCTCTAATCATAAAATTCTATCCGAATCATTGTCAACCTCTGAGGATTTCCCTCTTAACTTTTCTATAACCTTATTCTGAATTTCCACATCATTTCATTGGGTATCCATTATTTTATCCATGAGTGATGGTTGATGAATAATTTGAGAAAGTATTGGTGATGTTACTTCCTTAATGATTCCCATGCCCATCCAATGAAAATCTATGAACATTTGATCCTTCTCAATTCACATAATTGATAATGTTGTGACATCCATTCAACTAAGATAATCTATTACATTATTTTCTTTTCTAGTATGGTATTAGATTTAGTAATTATAATCCATGATGATAACCAATAATATTCATTGGAAAATATTAATCTCATTCCGTTTGAAAACATATTTTAGGCTCTTATGATCAGTATATATTTCACACTTTTACCCATGGAGATAATGCAACTAGATTTTCAATGCAATGATCACATCTTCCAACTCTTGATCATGTGTGGGATAGTTATTCTCATAAAATTTATTCTTTCTTGAGATGTAGGCTATCACTTTATCATTTTGCATCAGTACATAACCTCATCACTATATTAGTGTAATGTTGTATACCGCAAGAGTTCCGTATTTGTCGAAAGAGAATGTATTGGTGTGGTGATAAGCCTCATTTTTATCTAGTTGAAACAGTCTTCACATGCATTGTTCCATACTAAATTTTCACCCATTTGAGTAATCATTGTTAATGGGCTTTATAGTCGTGAGAAGTTCTTCACAATTTTTCGATAATACCCATCTAGATGAAGGAAACCATGAATCTCCGTTACAGATGTTCTCCTCAGCCACTCTTAGATTGCGTCTATCTTGTTAGGGTCATTATATTTCCCTTTTCCAGTGATAAAATCCCCAAATAATTATACGTCCTCCCTATAGAACTCACTTTAGTGTAATTTGCATAAATTTTATCCCTTCACAAATTTTTCATCAAAGTATTCAAATACTCCCCATTTTCCTCCTTACTCATTGAGTATATCAGAATATCATCAATAAAGATATCCAAAAATTTGTTGAGGTAATATATAAAAACACTATTCATTATGTATTGAATATTTATGGATCTTTAGTGACTATTAACGGCATGAATATGAAATTGAAGTGTCCTTACCTTATTTAAAATGCATTCATAGAAAAATCCTCCTACTTCACCTTTAATTGGTGATATCCTGATAGAATGTCCACCATAGGGAAATAATTGTCCCCACATAGCTGATTTAATATGTCATATATCCCTAGAATGGGATACTTGTTCTTTATAATTATTTTTTTAGCTCGCTAAAATCAATGTATTTGTGAATTAATCCATCCATTAGCTGGGTGAAGTGGACCGGTGCACCCCATGGTGATGCACTAGGGAATATAAAACCCTTGTCTAGATTCTCTTGAAACTAATTCTTCATTTCCTCCAACACAATGTTATCTATTATATAATGTGTATTTGATATAGCTAGGGATCCATGAATAAGATAAATTGAGAACTCAACCTGTCAGACATGAGGCAAACCAGTCCATTCTTCGAGGAATATATCAGTGCAGTCCACTACAATGGTAATTTCATAGATCATGATTCTCACCTTTTTCTTAATCATTTTAGCTATATATGAACACTCATAAGGATATAATATTAACACATGAGACGATGGATCTAAAGAAGATTCATCCTCGTCCTTACACTTTTTATAGAATTGGATGATTCCTAGGGATTTGAAGAGTGATCTCCCGTTCTCGACAGTTGTTGTTAGATTTGAATAACGATAGTCATTCCATGCCCAATATAACATCATACTCTACCAAAGGAATAGAGACAATATTTTCAAGGAGTTTCAGACCATAAACATTAGATGGGGAGCCGTAATATACATTGGATGATATAATTTCCCTATTTTTTTATTCTCAAGGATTACTTAGGCTCCATATTTAGAGGAGGTGTTTTAATAGTAATATTATACATGAATAATAAGAAAAAGTGCATAGAACCATAATAAAATAGCATGTTCACTATTCCTGAATTAATAACCAATATACTTATCACCACAACCTTATTAGGCTCCACCATAGTATTTTTGATAGAGTAATATGTCCCTTTCTCCATTATCTTGGGAGGATACTGATACTGGTTACCCTCAAGGACTCAAGGTTAACCAAACTATAATGTATAGTGACCTTTCTCCCTACAAGTGAAGCATTGAACCATGGGTGGTTCTCTCATTTCCTATATCATGTTGTCTATATTCATTTTGACTCTTCGACATTTATGATCTTTGTGACTATTTAATAAATAATTATAGCATTTCCCCCATCCCTTTGAGGTAGTTTCCATGATTCTTCTTCCCAAATTTTTGACATTTGAGTGGTTGATATTTCTATTAACCATTCTAATTAGATACCCAATCTTGAAACTCATTCATTTATTTTTTATCTTCATACCCATTAGGAAATTCTCCAAACACCATATTCACTTTGAGAGCAGATTGAAAAACATTTTAGTAACATCCAATGTCTCACCTTTATGAAGCCTTTATTTGGGGTAATTTTATAAAAATAATGAATCAATCTATTTTTAAATCACTATTGAGAACATAACCTAAATCATACCATGCATGAATTGAAAAAAATTTAATTTTAGGTCTGGACATATTCACCTTTCTTTTCCATCACCAATATGAATTTACATCTCCATTTTTTACGATGTGTCTATGGGTAATACTTGTTAAGAAACATTTTGTTGATGTCCTCCCACTAAGTCAAATTAATTTCATACATTTGATTATGGTTGTTAATGAATTCTAAAAATTTATTTTTCTCTTTATGTAGATTATAAATAAAAATATTCACCTTCTCCTCCTCAAAACAATGAATCACAAAATATATAGTGTCCATCGAGTAGACCTGGTGTTATTCAACTATTGCATCTGACGATCCACTAAAATTTGGTGGTGGTTGCCTCTTAAAATACATGATATATAGTTTCTAACTATTAGGTGAATGAGGATTATCCACATTATAGAGGTTATTGTTAATAGCCTGAGACATATGGGTAACCATCACTATGAAATTTTTAACTCATCCTCCTAATGTAATTGAGATGTTTTTCGGGTAATCATTTTGTTCTCCCTTATGTGGGTTGTTGGCTTGGTTGTTCATGGTTCCCACCATTTTTATAAATAAAAAATTTTAGAACAAAAAAAAGTAAAAAATTCATTAATAATATTTTTTTTATTTTTTGAAACTAAATCTAAATACATATATTCTCATATCTTTGTGTTATGAATTTTTTCTAAAACAAATAATATTTTTGGATTACATTTACATGAAGGTCACTAAAACACCCTGAGATGGGAGGGTGAATCAGGGTGTCATCTTTTTCTTCTAATGTGATTCATATTTTCCCCATGTTTGATGTAACTTATCGAATATTTCTAGAATGAATGTGTATAAAATGAACAATCACACGCAAAGAATCAACATAATTATTGTACGTGGT
Source organism: Viscum album (assembly GCA_963277665.1). Taxonomy (NCBI): domain Eukaryota; kingdom Viridiplantae; phylum Streptophyta; class Magnoliopsida; order Santalales; family Viscaceae; genus Viscum; species Viscum album. Next base: position 652,377,641 of record OY728151.1, on the reverse strand, counting down.
TCACCACTAATTGTTCGACCAATTATCATACACCGAAAATGTTTCAGTCATACAAAAATACAAAAATCCCCACTAGTTGTGTAATACATTAGTTAAAACATAGTCACTCTATTCCTTGAACACTTTCTTTACAAGATTTTTGGAATAACACATTGTGTACCTCAAAACACTTCAATCTACACACCATAGATCACTGGATATGATGAACTATTACTCAATTTATTTACATGAAGGTAACTTGAGTAGATTGGAATTAAAGTCTATGTACCTAAATTGAACAAGACTCTACCTTCACCACTAACTATGTTGATGCACATTGAAAGATCTATTCACCGAAAAACATATGTTCTGAACTACCTTTCGTGGAGCTCACTCCTTCGTGAAGAAAACTACCTTTGTAGAAAAACCACCCTTAAAGAAACTCATTAAGTTATGAGGGAATATTCCATCCTAGAGAATAACTCATAACATAGATTTTTTTGAATCAATCAAGAGTAAGATATTATTTTCACTATACTCAAGATCATATAGAAACTGAGAATCGAAATACTACCAAAATTTATGGAATCTAAACAATTATTGATTTTCTTTGAATATTTTTGATCCATAGTAAGTGGGATTAGAAATATATTTATAGTCCATCACATTAGTGATGCTCCATCACCTCCAGCACATTTTCATGACCATTCGAAAAAAACTTTATTGTGCTCCTCTATTTGTGACGCTCCTTTGAGATTTTTCATTTTCACAATGATCTATATCAAACATTTATTCGCATACAATGTTTCAATTATCGTAATCTTAGAGAAGACTATGAAGTAATCATGAAGTCTCAAAACTATCCATTGAAAAACCCATTACTTTTTTAAACCCATTCTTTTATCACATTTTCGAAGAGTTGATATTTGAAAACAATCAATCATAAATCTAGACTATTCCTATGTATTTTGACCCTAAAAATTAAGAAAACACTAGGAGATGACCCCCCCCCAACCCGTCAACCCTATTGTCATTATGTACCGTAATAACAATTTTATTACAAACTCCTTGATCAAACCAATGAGGTTTTACAACAAACCCAAACTACAATACATTTCTATCAAAGACCATCCTTTTTAAAAAAATATTTAGTTATACAAAAAGGGTATTTACTATAGTTATCTAATTCTAATTCCCAAATTAACTAATATGTTCTCTAATAAAAAAGTAGTGACCCGAATTTACATTACTATTACATCATTTCAAAGATAATCAATAAAATAGTGTTTAATAACATGAATCCCAATGTTTAGTGTATTCAGCAGATGGGTATCATAAATAAATTTTACAAAATAAAACATAAACATTTATTGAATTAGTTATTCTCTAGCTTCTTATTTTCCATTGTGTTTTACTAAGAATATGTAATCACTTGGGGTTGTAAATCAAAGAAAGGGATGAGCTATAATCCTAGTGAGAGGATAAATGATAGACCTGAATAAAATTTCAGCATAATAATCATCATCATAACATAATAAAATGTTCATCATCATATTACTTATAGGGAACATTATATAGTGTCATGGAATGTGATAAAGGAAAAAAATGAAACATCTTGCCTTAATACTGAACTACCATACATAGTTGTGAATAAACCTAGCATCATGTTAAAACATATTTCACTTTATCTCCTGAGATTAATCACATTAATGAATGCATTAGACTTATAAATAATTTTTGTTTTACCCATCTCATCAGAACATTTTCATGCTCTATAGAATTATTGGATCACCCATCTCATCACAACATTATCATTATATTTCCTGGAACAAAGAATTTATATCAATCTTGGACATAAAATAACCCATGAAAAGAAATGGGTTTCATTTCATAATGAACACATTACTGGATAAACTATGGGGTTCGGAAAAATAAAGATTTAATTACATAATTTCTATAAAAATCATCAATCTTTTGTAAATAAGACACAATATCATGACATTTGAATGATTTATTTTTGGATTGAAGTGTTATTTTTTGGAAAATAATATAATTTTTCAAAAAACCATATTGAAATAATGTATATACAATAAAATAAGAGGAATAGAAAATGAATTTATATTTAAGAAAAATTAACAGAACATCCATAAAAAATGAGTGAAAGAGGGAAACCCTGAAAAACATGGTTGGGATTTAGAATCCACTTATCATATGTCTGAATGCTTTTTTTACATTAATATCAGGGAGAAAAAATTAAATTCAATAATTAACAAATACATAACGTCTTATATAATTATTTGATTCATTATAATTTTATTATGTTCATTTATGTACATTTTTATGAGTTAATGTGTTTATTTTTGTCATTTGAAAGTGTTCATTTTCATAGTTTTTGTGATCGATCCATAGGTATACATGAATTGATGTTCGTGTAAAATTAAGAGAGTTATCTATAATTGATGTTAAGTGTTATTAATTGAATTAAATAATATTTAATGATATTATAAGACATTTGAATATCTTTATGTGGATGAATCATTAGATAAAATGTTAATGACAATCCGTTTAGGTTTATTTTGGCAGTTTTCGATAAAAGCAAACTCATTTGGTTTTATAATTTTGTATTATCTATGCATGATTTTTTCAAAACAAAAAAAGATTACATAATAAATTTTACACGTTTTTCAGACATTATAATGTTCTGAAGTCCATAATTGAAGGTCATAAAGTAAATTGAGAACTTTTCATTCATCAAGGTGATAAAATATCACCTCTTTAGCAACGTTTTCAAATTTTAAATAAACGAGTAAAGTGAAGGTTTTTGATGATGGATTATTACATTATCATAATAAAATTATATTATATAAGGTATTTTATTTTTCATTCCACATGGATAAAGGTATTTGATTATATAATTAGAAAATAAAATAACATGAAAATAATATAAAATTCAAGAAAGAGGATTTTACAGCTTCAATCATTCTCCTTGAGAACGTCCCTAGGAGAATTGACTTTGGTCTTTCTTTTAGACCAATGCTTTATGTATAAGGGGTGGGTTTTGGAATCATTATTGGTCACAATTTTTATTGGGCTAAATGCGTGGAAGGGGTGAGCAGAATAGGTTGTGAGAGGTGGTATTTATACAGGAAGAGAGAGGTGTTTTCTCATTATGTAATTCATCAGTTTATTATTATGGATCAAGAGTATGAATTATTTTAAACGTATCACAAAATATTTTAAAATAATGAACTATATTTCTACATAATGGGGTTACATCGTCCACACATCATCTATTAATCAACATTTATTGTAGTTAGCTTTTATAATAAATTATCATATTTAACTATTCACCGAAAATTAATGTATTTTATATAAAACCCCCCAAAAAATAATTGTAAACAATTATCAATGTGTAAAATTCAAAATGGAACTCCATTTTATGATTAAAAATTCCTAAATATGATAAATTTATATTATAATTAAAATCATCATTTACTAGGAAAATAACGATTTTAAAATTATAACTACTTTTTTAACACTTCTAAAAATTAATTAATGTCTCATAAAATTATCTTATAATCATAAAAGAAAAAAAAACTATTTTCTGAATATATTTTATGGAAACAAATTTTCCTTTAAATAATTATATTAATTATAAAATTATAAATAAATATTTATGTCATATAATAAAACCAAAGCTCAATTAATAATTTTTAAATATTTATTTACCTATCATATGATATAATTATATCATATTTCCATTAATAATATGCCATAATTTTATTTATAATATATATATTATACTACTATTCTATTGGCTGAAATACTATTATTAATGGTCATGTTACTTTTTCAATGGTCCGGTTACTATGCCATTAGGATAGGTCCCTTAATTTCCAAATATACCTCTTATATCATTTATTATGCATTTATAATGTTTGTATTGGCTTCTAAATGATATTTTATGTGGTTTATACAATATGAAATAATTATAAGAATGAAATTTTCCATTAATAATCTTTTTGGATTTTACCTAAAAGCCCCCCACCTCTATTTAGGAAGCAAAATAAAGAAACTTTCTAGGAAAAAATTTATAATGGATTGATGAATATGACACAAAAAATATTATATGGTGTTCAAATTCATAAATATATTCAACTTATATGATAGTTTATGCTACATAAAAAAACAATTAAATGCAATTAAATATTAACCTGGCCACATAATTAGTGTTGTAACTATTAGGAATATTAATGTGACTATAACAATAATACCATCACCAAAGACATTATGAAAAAACTTTAGGAATCTCATAAATGATAACAATATATATTTATATCATGGTATAAGTTAATAAATGTATTAAAAGTGATAAATTATGTGTTTGTATTTATTGGAAATGTAAATTTTTATTTAAAATTTTATAATTAATATAATATTTTTAATAAATAATATTTTCATGAAATAGATTAAAAAATTATTATTTTTTTCACATGGTTAGAAGATAATTTAATGAGACATTAATAAATTTTTCAAAGATAAAAAAACTCGGTTATCATTTTAAAATTGTTATTTTTTTGAATAAATGTTGCTTTAAATTAAAAAATAAATTTATCATATTTAGAAAATTATTTTCATAAAATTGAGTCGATTTTGGAATTCTAAACATTGAATACTGGTATGGTGAAATTTTGGTGATTTTTCTAAAATATATGATTTTTTGGTGAATTGTAAAATACAATAATTTACAGTACTTTCTATACACCATAATTATTGAGTCGGGGTCAGTTTATAGATTATGTAAGAAAAATTATTTAGAAATCACCTGCATTATTTATTCAATGTTTTCACAAAAATCATCACTACTGATAATCATGATCCCAAATAATTAACAAATGAATAAAAAATCAAAAAACACCCCACTCACTTCAAAAAAAATTGTACACTAGCGGTGGTTATTTAGATGTCGTTTTCACACCACCTACTAATTTTATTTTTTATATAAATAAAGTGTGTTATGAACCACCTATAAATTAATTTTCTAACAAAAATTGTGGTGGGTTATGTATAACCCTCACTAATTGTCAAATTTAGAGGGGTTATGTACTTCTTATAATTTTTTAAATTAGATTAGGTTTTGACCCAACCCCCTCCATGTTTTCGAAAATTATTTTTTTAACAACATGGATTTTAGAGGGGGGTTACCCCCCACCCACCCCCTCCTCAGATATCATAAATTAGAGGGGTTGAAAATCCAATGTATTGTCTTAAATAAGATGCGGTTCAATTACTTAAATTTGAGGGGGTTCAAAACCACCTCTAATTTTATTATATTAGAGCGGGATAAAAACCCCTCTAATGTATTTAATTAACATGGGGTTCTAAAAAAGATATAATTTATGAGATTAAAGGGGGTTGTGAACCCCCATTATTTTTTTAAAAAGCAAATCCCATAATATATATATATATATATACTTGTGTGTGTGTGTGTTTGTTTAATTAAAAAATATATATAAATTTTGTTAAATACATTTAATTAACATTTTATAAAAAATGATTATATGGTTTTATTTATTTATATTTTTTAGATAATTAATTTTTATTAATTGTATACATTAATACCACTATATAATCTTATGTACATTAATATATTTTTTTTTCAAAATTTCATTTCATATTATATTTATTATTTAAGATATGAAAGAAAAAACTTATTATATAAATATATCCATAAAAATATTTTATTTAAAAAATATATCATATAAAATATCCAGAATGTAGTTTTTATAATTTATATTATAATAATAACAAATATATTTTAAATAATATGTTTGTGCAATTATATTATATATAATTAATATTATATGGGAAAAATTATATAAATAGATATATATTAATCTACAAAATATTATACAATTATATTTACTAATATATATATATATATATTAATGTATATTACAATAAATATATGTTTTGAAATACATTAATTAAATATTTGTATAAATTCTATTTCATATAATATGAATTATATTTTATATAAAATTTTATTATATATAATATCTATTACATATTTTTATAAGTTTTATTTCATAAAATATTCATTATATATCATTTACTGGATAACTATATATAATATTAAATTGTATTTCACTTGTAATTGTATAAATATATGCATAAATCATATTTCATATAATATCTATTATATATAACAGAAATATTTGTATAAATTTTATTTAAAATATTAATAATTATATAATAAATATATATAATATTATATTTAATAAAAAATAAATATTTATATTAGTGTAAATAATAATAAAATTATTTAATATAATATATGTCTGATATAAATCATAAAATAAATGTATATTATTTTTAAAACTAACATATAATTTTTATGGATTAAAAAACATGTGTAATGACATTAATCGTATTTTTATTATCATACACACACACATGCATATAAGTATATAACAATGATTAAATATATATATATATATATTATAATATTATAATATCAATAAATATTATATAAATACATAAACAGACACACACAAATATAAATCTACTTATAAATATAAATTCATATATGTAAATATTTTAATTTATATATATTATATGAATAAACATGTATATCCTCCAATGGACCAAAGGCCTTCATTTTATATTTATTTTGATAATCAACCATTCAAGAATTGAGGTGGAACCCTTACAAGGCATATAAGCATAAGTATTACATGGCATGTAGGCCATAGATGAATTCATTGCCCATAGGCTTCAGACATGTCATACAACCCAGACTACCTACTTGGAACAGCTCCTCCCCAGTATTTTCATCGTGATATCCACTCTCCACCTTTGCATGGCTATTCAGTTAGGCCTTCCCGTGCATGTATAGGATTTTATGGATGGCAGGTGCCATACCCTCTCATTCTTTCAATCTGTTTCGCTTCTTCTAGAGTGAAAGCTCCTTGATCCTCATCCTTCTGAATTTTGTTCATTGTATGTTTTCTAGTTTACATCGGCACTTATGGAGGCCCAAAGGCCTTATGGTGGCATGAAGGCCTTACAAACCCGAAGGCCTAGGTGGCCTCATGGCCTTAAAGGACTCAGGGACCAAATCGGTGGCCTGAAAGCCCAAATAGGGGAATATTCCCGACTTCTATAGTGCAAAACAGTACATGCAATAGTTCCCACTACAGTACCTACTAATGTTCTGCACATTTTCTGCTATAGTACATGCTATAGCACTGCTACAATACCTGCTACAACACTTCTATAGTCCCTGCTAGAGAACCTGGTATAGTGCCTGAAATTAGCCTCCGCCTGGATTTGATCCCGGGTCTCCTGGAAGAACTTAACATATTTGTTAATATTTAAACATAGGTTTATATATATATAGTTTATATAATTATATTTATATATATTATACATTTAAGTTCAATTAAATATATTATGTAAATAATACTTATTAAAATAGATAATCAAACATATATACTTATTTTCATGTCTGCATATATATAAAAAAAATAATTGTTATTGTGGAAAATGGTGTTTCCAATTAAGTGATAGTGAAGCTGTTATTCTTGAGTTTGAATCCCACTATGGATATATTTTACTCGGTGTGTTTTATAAACAAGGAAGCATGGGGATTGGTCTGCATGAGGAGCATATGGAAATGGGAGAAATTCACATGAAACTAGAGGGGGGATGGTAAGGTAATGGGTGGAACCGTAGGGGAAGGTACATGATTGTTGTAGTAGAACTATAGGGTGAAAGGAAGGGGAAAGCGGCGTAAAAACCAGAGCAGTTGAACTGGAGGGGACGCACGGGGTTTGGGGTAACATTTAAAAAATGATCATATTTATGGGTGGTTAAAACAAACCCTAATTAGTTTGGTTATTAGGGGTGGTTCTAACCACCCCGAATTGGATTCATTATTTATAAGGGGTTTAAACCCCTTATAAATTCACACTTTGTCGTCAATTTATAACGGCATGATAATGGGTTTATATCCCTTCTAAAACAACCACACCTAATTTTTATCAAGATATGCTGGTGGATGAAAAAATACACCGCTAATAACACATTACATACACTTTAGATGTGGTTATCCAAAAACACAACTAAATCCTTTATAGGGGGTTATATCAACCTCTAAATTAAAAAACAACCCCTTCTAACAATAGACTATTTTTTAGTGTCTCCTCTAAAATAAATTCCACCCCTTCTCCTAACACCTTCTCCACTATTAAAATTGGTTATATTCTTCCATATTCCTCTATAAAAACTCTTCCCAAAATATTGTCCTTAATGGTCTCCCCAAATTACCAATCTAATGATTCTTAATGAGGTTCTCAATGAAATTACATGGAAGTGGTAAAACCTTCTATCTACCTCTTTCAATTTCATTACTTTTCTTATCCATCCCATACCTCCTTTGTACAATGTAATAGGAATAATAAAATAATATATATATACACACATAATAATTATATTTTGATATTGGTATATCCACCATAAATTCTCTTCTCTCTCCATTTTTTTAATAAAAATTAAAACATCATTTGAGAGGTGTTGACTCCCCACCTTCAGATATGAAAATTGATCGTTTCCTAATATCATCTTCAAGGCTTGTAAAAAAACCATTATAATGGTAAAAAATACTATAAAATGTAAATTAAAAGTTATTTACTTTTCTAGAAAATGTTCCTATACATAATATTAATTAATAATGAAAATCTTGTTATTGATGATTGAAAAACACCTAAATAAACTAAATTGTTATCATTAACATTTAATCAAATAAATCATCCTCATGTCTGGAAAACAATTATATATATATATATGAACATATAATATTTTATATGATATTTAATAACATATAATTTTTGTCCTGGATGACTATTCACATTTTACATTATCTTTCATACTTGTATTCAAGTGAACTAATTAAGAAGACCCAGGAAACAAACACACCCGAATGAAGAAATTGAATATAATAACTCATCAAAAAGGCCATCAATGAACTTAATAAAATTATAATAAATCAAATAAATGTTTAAAATGTTATGAAGTAAATTATTAGTGAATCTAATTTCATTATCCCATACATTAAGGGTATGCGAAGAACACTATCAAGCATCAGGGAGCGAATTCTCTCGGAACCCCCATTGTTACTTTGGGATATGCTTTATCTCTCATTACACGTATTTAACTCTTAATTATACTTATATAGTCCCATTAAATTATTTTTGAATGTTCCAAACATATGTACCCAGCTGAATGCTTATTTCGTTAATGTGTAAATAAATGTTTTATTATTTTCCTTCTCTTTTTCACTAGATAAGAAAGAACGATTAAAAAGAGCCTCCCTGTTTTTTACCCATTTTCAAGTACACTCAATAATATGTTTAAATAATACAATATTTCTATAATAACACTATTTATATCAAGAAAATATATCTATCATTATATATGGTTTTACTTAAACAATTATTCCTTTTTTACATTTTAAATTCATTTTAATTTTCCAATAAACTGTACTAATGTTTCTCATTTAAAAAGATTCATAAACAATCTTTTTATGTATTTTCACTTTAGTTAAACATTATTTATGATTATCTATGACAATTTTACCTTATTAATGTACTTATATTACTTAAATTCATTATTATAGGGGCACCATTATGATATTTCATTTGGTTATGTCTTATTCATCACTTATTCCTTATTTGTGTGATATTTATGCTTCCCTTTTATTGATGATCCTTATTCATTTAATATTTCATTAAATATATATATATTTTGTATTCAGAAAATTATTAGTTTCTTATTTTTAAACGATTTTTACATATGTAGTTTTCTTTGAATGTTATTTTTACTATGGAAATATTCATAAATCTGTATTTTCAACTGAATAATGATATTTTGAAAAGTTATATATTACATGAATTAAATATATTTATGAAGAATTATTTGGAATTATAGTGATCAGTGGTGCTTGGTCATTAATAGCCACTTCATGCATTGACAGGTCTCACGCGACAAAATAGTTGGTGAAAACCCTTCGTATCTGTTTCCAGGTAGAATCATATGAATATTTACCCATAGGAATACATTGTGTTGATGGTATAATGGTTCATAATCCAGAAACATAACCTCCAATGAAAAATAATTTTCTTTATAAATTATTTTTTTATTATATCCCATGATATTTTCACTATGGAAAAATATATGGAATCATATTGATTTTCAATTTTTTGATGGCATATGTTTTTCAGTATTTTACCTTATTGTAATGTTTTTGCATTATTGACATTACTCACTCATTATTGATTCATGTCACTCTTACTGTGAATTTCAGAAGACCCTTTTATTTAATTTCCATCCCCATGTTATGAAGATTGAATATAAAAATATGTTTCAAGGATGTAGTTTATTTTCATTCATTATGACTTTTGTTTAATTACTAATGTAATTAGATAACCATTTATGTATCTAGTTCATCAAGACTACTAAACTAATCAATCCTTGGTGATGTTATCCCCTGTGACTATGAAATTTTAATAATGTAACCATATCCTTTTGGATACCAGGTTCTTGGTTCTAATATAATCTAGGTTTGGTTTTTAATTCATATATAAAAGAAGAAATAAATTTCAATGCTACAACTAGAGATATTCATAGAGTTACATTTATATATGAAAAATAATTTTTAAAAGATTAGATAATTTAAATAAATTTAGAAAATATTTTATGGAATCTACATTTGAAAAAAATAATGGAAATAGTAGTTGAAAGGATAAATAAGTCTATTGAATGTTCAAGTGAAAATTAGATCAATAAGGTATAATAAATTTCACATCATATTGAGTTCCATAGAGTTAGAAACTTTTTGAGAATTATTTCCTCATAAGGAAGTCTAGAAATATATCTAAGATGTTACATTAATTTTACTATAAAATAGATAACACTAATCATACTGCATTAAAATACTTAGATGTTGTTTTAGATGGTGTAAACGAGGATGAAGAAGGCCAAAAAATATTTGATGATATTTTGCGGTGAGGTGCAAAATTTCATGAATTTTGATTAATGTTGGTATAGATACATAATAGATTACATATAACAAAGATATTTGGAATTTGTTGAAGTTTATAGAAATATGCAATATTTTTGGGATAATATAGAATAAACTATAAAAAATTGGAAAAATACCAAGGATATTACACTATTTGATTGATATGTATTTCTTAAATCCCATTTTCAGGAGAATCAATTTTTGAAATTTTTTCATATAATAACACAATATTAGTATATATGTTTTTGATAATGTCCAAATCCTGTTAATATATCACAGTATATAACTACAATTTATTGCAATTCATGGAATGAAATAGAATTTCATGGAAATTTCTCTATCAGTATTATACTGTATAATAAAGGTGTATGCTATGGATATAAAAAAATGATATTCCATATCACTGGCTAATTTTTTTATATTTTACAATTAATCATATTTTATGAGTGTAAAATTACCTTGAAATTACATGAAGTTCTCTACCAAATTATATATAATTTTTAGGGTGTTTCCTTCGAGTAAAAAAATGTAAAAACATTAAGAGTTTTCATTCAAATGTCTTATCTCATATATGAAGTCATTAAATAACCATGACATTAGATTTAACATGAAAGCGTTTAATGCATCCCTCTGATACATTTTTATTTATGAATTAAAAAATTCATTATAATTTATCATTTATTTCTTGAATATACCCTCATCATTATAATGGGATCAATATAAACTCACCTAGATAAGATTGCAGTGAATGTGATTCTTTCTTGATATGTGACCATGACTTCCTAACCTAAATCTCTCTTTCTCCTACCAACATTGTTTCTTGATATGTGAACAGATCATTGAGGATGAGGAGTCCTACATTAATTACATAAGATTCAAGTTCGACAAATGGGTGAAACCTAGAGGAGGGATTATATTTCATCTACTTTGGACCTCATCATGCACATATTATGAGATGGTTTTTATAGTTTCATTAATAAATAGTATTCCCCTATTCATTATTTTCAATTTGATATGCTATAAAATTTATTAGTATAATAATATTTTTATTGAGATTGTAATCATTTCCAAAAGTTAATTTATGTGTAAATTTTTTCAAATAAATACTAGCATTGGTATGAAAACATTTATGGTTCATAATTGTGAATTCATTTTGTGAGTGTGAAGCTTTTAATAAAAAAAATCTTATAGTGATGCATATAATCGAATTAGTTTAATTTTATATGCCATGGTTTTTCTAAAGTATTAAGTAATTATGTTCTATGGTTGTATTTCCCCTTAAAATATGAGATATCATAGTTAGTGGGAAAAACAATTTGGACTTTTTTATATACTATAGAATATTATATGTAATATCATGTGATATGACATCACTGCTTCTTATGAAGAATTTCAATTATCAAATTGTATAATATTCATGATTCATATTATTAAATATTATAATTTAGTTGGAATGCTTTTTTTATATTAACATGTTCTTATCAATAATAATATAAAATAGATAATCCACTGTTCCTTAAATTACAAAAATATCATACTAGTAAAATAGGATTAGTGAAAAAATTTATATCTCTTCATATTTACAAGCGAATTAAAAAATAGGTTTTATGTTTAATATAATTAGAGGAAAAACATATTTTTCAATATTTATATAATTTTAAAATATATATAAATTTAATAATTATGTAATTTTTATGATTAGTTAAATTAATGTTTCTGAATCATTTATTATAAATAATAAATTAAAATTAACTATTAATAATATAATAATACCTTTTTAAAATATAGATAGAAAACCATATCACATGAATATAATGTGTTTATATATAAAATAATATGAGTAATGTTTAAGGAAATTGTGATTTTAAATGCAAGGAAACATACAAAATGATTAAAGTTTTTTAAAATACATATTTTGAATAGTTTAAATTAAATGAACTTATTTGGTGTATTAATTGAACAACATCAAAAGATATTTTATGATTATTTTTTCAATGGATTGAAAAATATTATATATATGATATATTAATTATTTAAATAATGGTTGAAATATAAAATATATATAAATAACAATATTCATAAATTAAATATAAAATTACATATGATGAATAGTTTTAAATTTATATATTATAAAATGAATATAAACTTTTTACATTTATAATATTTTAAAATCCCCATGTTATATTCCAAAAATAATTTTTTCAAGAATTTTATTTTTTAATTAATATTTTTTCTGAAACAATTATCTCATTTTTATTTACGTGAATTATTCTTTTAGTGATAATATATTTTGAATAAATTATAAGGTCTAATTGATTATAAATTTCACATACGTTTATTATTTAGTTTGATTTTTTAAACTACTTATTAAAAATATCCACTCAATTCATTACATGAAATAAATGATAACATAAGGTTTTGTTTTTATCTAACTTGGACTCAATTTATAATTAATTTTATTAACATGATAATAATTTTAAAAAATATTTTTTATATATACGGAATTACACTAATGATGAATTAGATTCTCTAATGAATAATGTGCCCTCTAGAAAGGGGATTTCTGGTCGGATGGCTTATTCCTTAATCTGGAAGGGTGGGGTGTCTATCTATGAAACTATGCTTACTCAAGTAATTAGTTTCAATATTATATTATAAGAAAACATTACCTGATTATTTAATAAGCCTTAAGTGTAACTCCCCAACTAAGGATCCACATAACTTGTTCTTTGGAATAGTATGCCACCTAGTCTTATGTATTTTACCCGTAACCCAATGGTTTTTAACCAGAAGATAGGGTTTATTGGATTATTGTGAGGAGACTATGACTTCTGGTGATAATAGTAATAATGGTAATAATAAAATCAATATATAATAGATAATACAAATAAAATAAATTAGTATAAAATAATATAAAAATAGATCCAAAGTAAACCATCAGCACATAATAATTAAAATATATATTTCATAACAATCATGCATAAGGATGCAAGATTACTCATGGTATATTCATGAATTTTAATCATAAAAATCAAAAATACCTCGATATTATCATTTAATAACAACGTAGTACTTTTAAAATAACCATGACATCCATTATGTGCTCTTCGAGACACCCTTGCTCACTAAGCTATAAACCATGAGCATGATCCCTTCCAAACACTCACATCCCTAAAGATTGCACATGTACTGAGGGTCCCATATAGATTTTCAGTATAAAATCATTAAAAATAACTAGTTTTTATGTTATTTCATTTATACATATACCGATGTATGAAAACCATAAATAAAAAACAACTATTCAAACATTAAATAACACCCTCTTATTAGGCTCAATATACATAAAGAATAATTTACCTTCTTCAAATAACCCTGGAATAGAACTATGAAACCACTATTATACCTCACATAATAACCCATTGTCCCTCTTATAGTTTTATATCTATGACATCACATGACAAATAATACCACAAATACAACTTTTCTAGTAAAATTGATATCCCTTCGACATTCCCTTTAATATACCACAAGTCCATTGGAATATCATTTATAAATTATCTATCGGTATTGAATCCCACCATCCTAATGAACAATGATACCCATACTTCCATATTACAAGACCATCAGCCCATTTATATTATCAAGCCTCATCCCCCATCTAATAGTCTAACACATCATCATAGGTGACATTCTATGGGGAACCCCTCTATTATTCTAATGATCACCCCTATCCTCTATGTAGATAATTCTACATTGGACACCCTACCTTATTATGTGGTGTAAAACACTTAAATATGTTTTGATAATATGTTCACATTACTCCAAGTTGGTATTTGGAATCCTTGGTGAGTGGTAATCCCAAAAAACCTAATACATTCCTCTGAAAATCCGTTGTTTCCACCTACAAACCATGTCGCCGAACTACAGACTTGGTCAAGACATGCTTCCTCACCCAATTGAACCAAGATGCCTCAACTTCAGTTACAAACATCACCCATGATCTATAATTTTATTCTAAACATGTTCCCATGGAACACACATGGTCATAAAATCAATTATAATTAAATTACCCAGATGAATTATTATTCCAAACAAACACATAACTCTGTTTCACTTCATATATGAAATACATGGATCAATGTTACATTAACTAACAAGTGACTACTCTTTTATATATCATAGTAATAATAGATAAATAATTAAATAAATAATAGTCACACTCTCACCACCCCACTAACTTCTATTTATCACATATCACATAAAAACATAGATAAATTAGGATTATTCATGGCACCAAATACTACATTCTTCATAAGAATTGATCAATAGATATTGGCCATTTCATTTTTTAGAAATGAGATAAAATTAATTGATAGATAAATGGGATGAAAATAGGGTATATTAGAAAACATGGAAATTAATTCCTTTATGGGAAACTATAGTTACAAATGAATCGATATGACTTGTATTCTTACTAATAGGGATACAACATAATAAAAATCACTTAAATTAGATCCTGTATGAAGGAGATATAACAAAACGGAGGTGAGGGATGAGGATATATCACCCATGATGGATACTATGTATATTTTAGAGGAGAGGTGATGGTAAAATAGATAAAATAAATCAAAAAGTAATAATCTATGTTTCACCCTTTCTAAAGGGGCCAGGATTCTACCACATGGTTTTTCTAACCATGTTCCCACTGCTCACAACAATAATCTATAAGACCACCCCCTCACATGAATTGGAGAATTGTCATAAAAAACATATGTAACCCATGTTTTTCCCTCCAATATTTTTGGTACCGGTCTCACACATACATTCAAACTCCTTTTCATGGATTCCGAGACTGTCTAACTACAATATAAGTCGAGATAGATTGGGTACATGGTTTTCTCTAGTCATGTTCTAAATATTTCCTCTTGGACTTTACAAACCTATTCATTTGAATCTTGATATTCCCAAGACTAAAATGGACATAGAATACACATTCTTGGTTATTAAACCTATAAAAACAAACTTACTGTGTTATAACTCCTAGAACCTCACTTTAAGGCTCAACATGAAATTTATTCTACTCACCAAATAAAAATTTCAAATACAATGTGAATCTTTTTCCAACTTTGATACTGGATATTATAACCTCCCCACCATACTATACCTAATCCTTATGATATTTTCCCACACACTAACTTTTGATTTATCCCTCGTAGTCATCATTTCATTCCATAGTTGTCAAATTAATGAGGTTACACTGAACATGTCTACCTCATTTCAAACATCCCACATTACAATAGTTATGTATTCGGGACATACTAATTCTATTGATATCCCCATCATAGTTTTCACAAACCATGTCACTTCCCAATATTCTAATTGTTTGACAATAATGTTCCCCTATACACATATATACAAACTGTCACCTATTTCCAATCCTACATCACTTTAGTTACTGCTCTGATAATGACATCAAATATAATGCATGTAAGTTCCTATACCACGACAGATGCCCAAAATTTATCTCATAACACTTCAATCCCAAAATATCATCTATTATACAAAATTACCAAAAAAATCTTAAATTTCAAAACATATTATAATAATCTTGCACCATTCCGAATGGTCACACATTTACAAGAACCTAGTTAATTCATATGTCATATGTTCACCACATGCACCGATATCAATTATTCATGAAATCAAAATATTCATTCATATAGAATACCTCTTACTATAATTATGTGCTCTTCCAACATTGAACCTCTCATATCTACACTATTATATTTCCTTGAATCCCAACTTGTGGATACATGTCCTCCATATACAAGTATTCATGTTGCTACGAAATTCCCCAAACTACTTGTATATCTCATCCTTTAATGAAAAAATGATATCTTGGAAACCAACTCCCAGTACCACACCCTGTCCAATAGTATATCTAAAGGTCTGAATCAATAACTTACTTATAGAATTTTAAATTGTATTCACATAAAACAATAATAAATTGTATACAATCCTTCATTAATGACACTCTGTTGTCAGTTTCTCTCACTGATGTCATGTAATCCCGCACTAGAAGAATACCATTGACAATAGATTCCTAGGTTTCCCTCATGGGTCGCTAACCTGATTTCTCCATTGAGACTCCACATAGGATCACTTCGTTATTCCTAGATCTCTACTGCCTAGTTCACCTGACTCAGCCATTTGGATCGATAAGGTATTATCTATTAATAACCTCTCAACTATTGATTAGTCAGTAAAAGTGGATAATATTCATTGTTAATATCTTTATATTCATTGTTCCAAAGTCCATAAAACATTGTTTTTACTGCATTACATAAATATCACTTCATTTCTCATCTTAAATTCAATTCATGTTTAAAATGAAAATTTGGGCCCAATCATTCATTTCTTTGTGAACAACATTATATTCATTTTCGGAATTTGAAAATTTGGGATATGATTGATTACTTTGTTAGGAACATTTTATCTATTACGTCCGATGGATGAATTCTCAAGAGAAGAGGGAGAATTTTACGCCCGAATGCTGAAATTTGCTGGAGAAAGCATAATGGGCCTAAGGCACGTAAAAAAATATGGGGCCCACAAACTATACCCAATGAAGCTTAAATTTATACAGTAGAAAGATAAAAATATGAGGATCATTTTATTAAATTGTTGATGGAGCTAATTATGATGTTTTCATGGTGACAAAGGGATCTGATGTTGAAATTAAAATGGTGGACCCGACATTAATGCACATAAATCCTTCCCACCATTTCAACCATAACATCCAAAAGGCTAAGCCAAATTTCCTAAAATTTTTACAGATGATAGAGGAAACATGGATGAAGATATTTTTATTTACGACCGCTCATGATTTGGCCTCCTTCAATTCCAAATTTACACGTCAAAATGGTGGACGAATCTGGACGAAATTTCCGGGTCATCTTCAAAACGTCAAAATCCCATAATTTTCTCACCTTCCTTTTGACTCTCTAAATTAATGGGGATGGAATTTATTGTTGTGGAGTGTATCTAAGGCTATTAATATTCCTATATATGCAGTTTATGGTGAAGGTAATTATCATCTAACATTTTTCATTGAATCTATGTTTTTCTTTCATTCATTGTATTTCTTTCAATTGTAATTTCCTGCTTTCAATTTGTAATCGTATCGTCAAGTTTTCCCATGAATGTTTTTCTTTCACGTTTATTATTTTAATAAAATTTATTTTTCTTCTTCACTTATTCATTTCCTTTTTTCACATGTTGATATCATTCAATCATGGTGTGAATTTAATCACACATTCACTTGTGAATTCAATCACACAATGGTGGAGTGTTCGTTCTTTTAATAATTTTCATCTTCTTCAATCCTGCCCCCATAAGTCTACATCCCACTTCCATTGGTAGAATAGCATCAATGGAGGGCTAACCAATTAAGGGTTTACCCAAGGTAGTAGCAAGGTCAGGGATTTGAGGTTATTTCATGTACTTTAAATTTTAAATCTGTTTGTTATTTTAAGATTTCCATTCGATGAGTTATGTTCTTCTTCGTCATTACCAAGTTTAAGTAGGACACATTTTGAGTGCTAGTACAATCTATTTCCTTTGAGTTCTATGTAAAGTGACCCTCAAATTTAATTATTGATTGGCCTTGGAATTGTGTAGGGATTAAATTGGTGAATGATATGGGAGAATTATCTTGTTGTTTGGATACGTCTTCAATTAATGACATGAAATTTTTGAGAAAAAATTTATCCAATCCACCCCAAGTCAAACCCTTAGATCAACCCATCATCAATAATTGTTTTGTTCACATAATTTTTCATTTCTGTTATTTAAATTATATCACTAGTTCTCCAATTAAAATCTACCTCAATGTTGGCCACTTCATAGCCAATCCATCAACAAATTTGATTGTCTCACGGTTTCTTCTTTGGTCCCTGTGGATTCGATCCCTACTTGTACTTCAATGACCGATTTTACCAGTAGGGTAAATTTGAGCGCAAACAAATTTTGGCGTCGTTGCCAGGGACCCAAGTTAGTACCTTAGACCCACGTCTCTTTTTCTTACCCAAATTCTCTATTCTCACCCTTATATCTCTTCTCTTTTCCCCTTTCTGTTTCTGTGTGTCTGAAAAATTCGAAAAGAAATTTTCAATAAACTCTAATGGATTATCCTCCAAAATAACCCTTCATAAACCAATTATGTAATCATGTTAGAAATCAATATTGGGAAACAACTCACGTAGGGAATTTCATTGACCAAACCTTAATTGAATACACCACACTAGATGAGAAGTATAATCAATGGGATGCTGACTATTTAGGAGATCAATTTCCATACCTATCAAGAATGATTGAAAATATAAATAATGAGGAATTCCATGATGTAAAAACATCTATCAACTCTATTCCTGAAAAAATTCATGAACGATTATGTAATAAAATGGATATAATGAATTTGAGGTTTCATATTTGAGGTTAGAACTACAAAACATTACAACATGTGAAGAACTCACTTTAGAATTTGGGAATTCAGAGTTAGATTATGAATTGAATTGGTCAGTAAATGTTGAAAGTCAAGATGAAGACTGTTTAAATCAGGGTGAAATTGATTTTTTGAATTCAAATGTTAATATCATGACATCATGGATTGAGTTTTCTGAACATGTCTCCATTAGTGAATTTTTAGAACCACCAATCACTGAACAATTGGTAGAAATAACAAACATCGATCCCATAAAAACTTCTTATATTCAACTGGAAAATTTTCAGGATAAATCTTATTTTCAAAATGAACCAATTATTTCTAAATGTTTTAGAGAAGAAACTGATTTTGATTAATCTCCTTTAAGAAATTTCAATGAACCTGAGCTCAAAATTATTTTACTTTCTTCCATACTCAAGAATCCCACTATAGAAGATAAGAAATAACTTGTATTTTTAGTACATTATTCTCAAGAAACAAATAATATTGGAATGGTAATTGATGTCTTAGGAATGACTAGAAATTCAATCGAATCAACCATTACCAAATTTCCTTGGACTTCCACACTAATTATTTACCATGGGATTTTACATTAATCAAATTCTAAAAAAATAAATCTAAATCAAGTTGAAGTGGACAAAAATGGGGTCCTAAAAATGATGAAAGTTGGAATTGGATCAGTTGGGGCGTACAAGTTGAGCCAACGAAGTTAAACAAAATCGTTGCATGGGAGGGAACCCATGGTTTTCATGTTTCTAATCATATTGAATCATTTTCATTTTCATATAATAAATTACCATAGACTGTTGACCTATTCTTCTTTTCTGAGTAAGGATTGGTATGAAAGTGAAGCACCGCATTCATCCGCTTCACGCAGTGTGATCCTTGAGTAATACCTTACCCAGAAAACAAAAAGAAAACAATGTATCATCAGTTTATTTTGTTTTGATTTATTTTTACGTTTTTATAGGATAAAAAAATAATAGTACAAGTCATAAGTCATAAGGAAAATCCATTCATCACCATCCATGACAATGAGACTCAAATCCAGGATTGAAGGGAGACTATGGGATGCGCTATCATCATCAACCACGAGGTGAATTTGTCCCATGTTTATCATTTTAAATTTCATCTTTGAACAACTCTCCCATATCCCCTTCTATGTTTTCTTTAAACACCGGGGACAGTGTTATTCTATGTTGGGGGGAGATGAAAAAAATGATTTTTTATAAGAACATGCCTGGAAAGAAAAATCCCATTAACCTTGAACATGATAACACACATTGCAAACTCTGAAATTGGATATCAAATAATTTTCCATGCCTTGATTCTGATTTTAATGCATCATTAAGTTCATGAGCATAGTTTTTGGAAAGTGCGGTTGTCTGATGTGATTTTTCAAAGTTTACGTTTTCATCCTCTTAATAAAAATGTAACAATGCACGTCTACTGGTTCGTGGGTGTAAATTTGAGTTATTGGTTCCCTTTCATTATAGCGTAGGGTTCTGGAGTCACTTTTAGTTTAATTTGAGTATCCAAAAAAAAAACTGGATACTCATCTTAAGGATTAATGTGATTCCCACCTAGTGCTTCCATTTTTTCCCCTTGAACAATAAAATATGCCACATATCTTTTGTGATGCACAACACTTTATCATTATTAATTGAAATTAGATGAAATGTAGCAATGAATTTGAACAAAAAATTGGCTTGGGCATGGGTATGCTTATGAACCTAGATTTTTTTTAAATGATTTTGATGGGTTTAATTATTTTTTTGCGTACGAGGTCTTTGGGTGAGCAATTTTTATTAAAATGTTTTTGAAAAATGGGATTTGAATTTCATATTTTTAATATATTTTGCTCGGGACTAGAAAAATTCAAGTTGGTTTTGTGATTAGTCACTAAATGTGGCTAATATTAATTGTTAATATCTTTATATTCATTTTTCAATAGTCCATAAAACATTTTTTTATATTTCATTACATAAATAGAACTTCATTTCTCATCTTAAATGCAATTCCTGTTTAAAATAAAAATTTGGGACAAATCATGAATTTGTTTGAGGACAACATTATATTCATTTTCTAAATTTTAAATTTTTCTATATGATTTATCACTTTTTTGGAACATTTTATCTTTTATGTCCAATGGATGAATCCCAAGGAAATATGGAAAAGTTTGCACCCGAATGAAGAAATTTTCTGGAGAAAGCATAATGGGCCTAAGGCCCATAAAAAAAATGTGGGGCCCACAAACCAATCCCAATGAACCTCAAATTTATACAGTAGAAAGATAAAAATATGAGGATAATTTTATTCAACTGTGGATAGAGATAATTCTGAAGTTTTCATGATGATAAAGGAATCTGAAGTTGAAATTAAAATGGTGGACCCGACATTAATGCACATTAATCCGTCCAACCATTTCGACCATAACATCCAAACGGCTTAGCCAAATTTCCAGAAATTTAGAACCTGATAGAAGACACATGGAAGAAGATATTTTTCTTCTACGACAACGGATGATTCGGCTTTCTTCAAATCTAAATTCACACATCAAAATGGTGGATGAATCTAGAAGAAATTTCCGGGTCAACTTTAAAACGTCAAAATCCCTTAATTTTCTCACCTTCCTTTTGACTCTATAAATTCATGGGGATGGAATTTATTGTGTTTTGGTGTCTCTAAGGCTCCTAATATGCCTTTATAAGGAGCTGGTGGTGAAGGGGATTAGCAACTAGCTTTTTTATTTGAATCCATGTTTTTCTTTCATCCATTGTATTTCTTTCAATTGTAATTTCCTGCTTTCAATTTGTAATCGCATCGTCATGTTTTCCCATGTAAGTTTTTCTTTCATGTTTATTATTTTAATAAAATTTATTCTTATTCTTCACTTTTTCTTTTCCATTTTTTCACACGTTTATATCATTGAATCAAGGTGTGAATTTATTCACACCATCACTTGTGAATTCAATCACACAATTGTGGAGTGTTCGTTCTTTTAATAATTTTCTTCTTCATCAATTCTTCCCCCATATGTATACATACTGATTCCATTGATTGAATAGCATAAATGGAGGGATAACCACTAAAGGGTTGACCCAAAGGAGTAGCAATGTCAGGGATTGGATGTTATTTCATGTACATTAATTTTTAAATCTGTTTGTTATTTTAAGATTTCCATTCGACGAGTTATGTTCTTCTTCGTCTTTTCCACGTTTAACGACGACACATTTTAAGTGATAGTGCGATCTATTTCCTTTTATTTCTTAGTAAATTTATCCTCAAATTTAATTAGTGATTTTCCTTGGAGTTGTGTAGGGATTAAATTGGTGAATGATTTGGGATAATTATCTTGTTGTTTGGATACGTCTACAATTAATGACATGAAATTTTAATAAAACGAAATTTATCCAATCCACCCTAAGTGAAACCCTAAGATCAAACCATCATCAATAATTGGATTGTTCACATAATATTTATTTATCTATAATTTAAATTATATCATTAGTTTTCCAATTAAAATCTACCTCAATATTTTTCACTTCATAGCCAATCCATCAACAAATTTGATTGTATCAAGGTTTCTTCTTCGGTCCCTGTGGATTCGATCCCTACTTGTACATCAACAAACGCTTTTACCAGTAGGGTAAATTCGGGTGCAACCAAATTTTGGCGCCGTTTCCGGGGACCCATGTAAGTACCTTAGACCCATATCTTCTTTTTCACCCAAATTCTCTATTATCACTCTACATTCTCTTCTCTTTTCCCCTTTCTGTTTCTGTGTGTCCGAAAAATCCCAAAACCAATTTTCAATCAACTCCAATGAATTGTCCTCCAAAATACCCCATCATAAACCAATTATGTAATCAAGTCAAAAATCAATATTGGGAAACACCTCACATAGGAAATTTCATTGACCAAGCATTAATTGAATTCACCAAACCAGATGAGATGTACAATTAATGGGATATTGAATATTTAAAAGATCAATTTCCATACCTATCAAGAATTATCGAAAATATAAATAATGAGGAATTCCATGATGTAAAAACATATATCAACACTATTCTTGAAAAAATTATTGAATGATTGTGTAATCAAATAGAGATAATGAATTCTGAGTTTTCATCTATGAGGTTAGAACTAAAAAACTTTACAACATGTGAAGAACTCACATTAGAATTTGGGAATTCAGAGTTAGACAATGAATTGAATTGGTCAATAAATGTTGAAAGTCAAGCTGAAGAGTGTTTAAATCAGGGTGAAATTGATTTTTTTAATTCAAAATATAATAACTTGACATCCTGGATTGAGTTTCCTGAACATTGCTCCATTAGTGAATTTTTAGGACCACCAATCACTGAACAATTTGGAGAAATACGAAACCTTGACCCCATACCAACTTTTGATATTCAACTTGACAATTTTCAGGGTGAATATTATTTTCAAAATTAACCAATCATTTATAAATGTTTTGGAGAAGAAACTGATTTTGATTTAATTTGTAAATCTCCTTTAAGAAATTTCAATGAACCCGAGCTCAAAATTATTTCACTTTCTTCTGAACTCAAGAATCCCACTATAGGAGATAATAAATACATTGTATTTGTAGTTTGTTCTTCTCATGAAACCAATAATATTGGAATGGTCATTGATGTCTTAATAAAAACTAAAAATTCAACTGAATCAACCATTACCAAATTTCTTTGGACTTCCACACTCATTATTGACCATGGGAGTTCACATGAATCAAATTCTAAAAAAATCAATCTAAATCAAGTTTAAGTGGAAAAAAATGGGGTCTTAAAAATTTTGAAAGTTGGAATTGGATAAGTTGGGGGGTACAAGTCGAGCCAACGACGTTAAAAAAAAGTGTTGCATGGGAGGAAACCCATGGTTTTCATGTTTCTAATCATTTTGAATCATTTTCTTTTTCGTATAATAAATTACCATAGACTGTTGACATGTTCTTTTTTTATGAGTAAAGATGGGTATGAAAGATGATCATCGTATTCATCTGTGTCACGCGGTGTGATCATTGAGTGATACCTTACCCAAAAAACAAAAAGAAGACAATGTAACATCAGTTTATTTTGTTTTGTTTTATTTTTATGTTTTTATAGGTTAAAAAAATAAAAGGACATGTCATAAGTCATAAGGAAAATCCATTCACCCCCATCCAAGCCATTGAGACTGAAATATAGGATTGAAGGGAGACGGTGGCACGTGCTATCATCATCAACAACCAAGTGAATTTGTTCCATGTTTATCATTTTAAATTTCATCTTTGAACAAATCTCCCATATCCCCTTTTATGTTTTCTTTAAACCATTGGGATAGTGTTATTCTATGTTAGAGGGAGATGAAAAAAAATATTTCTGTTATAATAACATGCATGGAAAGAAAAATTCCATAAACCTTGAACATGATAACACACATTGCAAACTCTGAAATAGGATATCAAATAATTTTTCATGCATTGATCTTGATTTTAATGCAAGTTTAAGTTCATGAGCATAGTTTTTGAAAAATGTGGTTGTCCGATGTGATTTTTCAAAGTTTACATTTTCATCCTCTTATTAAAAATGCCATAATGCACATCTACTAGATTGTGGGTGTAAATTTGAGTTCTTGGGTCCCTTTCATTATAGAATAGGGTTATGGGGTCACTTATAGTTTAATTTAAGTATCCAAAAAAATAAAAATATAATGGATACTCATCTTACAGTTTCATGTGAATACCACATAGCGCTTCCATTTTTTCCCCTTAAATAATAAAATGGGCCCCATAGCTTTTGTGATGCACAACACTTTATCATGCTTAATTGAAATTGGATGAAATGTAGCTATGAATTTGAAAAAAGGAATGAGATTGGGCATGGGATATGATTATGAACCTATCTTGTTTTAAATAATTTTGATGGGTTTCATAATTTTATTGGTTATGAGATCATTGGGTGAGCAATGTGTATTAAAATGTTTTTGGAAAAGAGGATTTGAATTTCAAATTTGTAATATATTTTTCTCGGAACTACAAAAACTCAACTTGGGAGGTGTGATTAGTCACTAAAAGTGGCTAATATTCATTGTTAATATCTTTAAATTAATTGTTCCAATGTCCATAAAGCATTTTTTTAGTGCATTGCATAAATAGAACTTCATTCTCATCATAAATGCAATTCATGTTTAAAATGAAAATTTGGCCCAAATCATTCATTTGTTTGTGGACAAAATTATATTAATTTTCTGAATTTGAAATATTGGGATATGATTGATCACTTTGTTTGGAACATTTTATCTTTTAGATCAGAGGGATGAATCCCAAGGAAAGATGGAGAATTTGGGGCCCGAATGAATAACTTTTCTGGAGAAGGAATAATGGGCCTAAGGGCTATGAGAAAAATGTGGGGCCCACAAAAAAAGCCCAATGAATCTCAAATTTATATAGTATAAAGATAAAAATATGAGGACCATTTTATTCAACTATGGCCGGAGCTAATTCTAAAGTATTCATGATGATAAAGGAATCTGAACTTGAAATTCAAATGGTGGACCTGATGTTAATGCACATAAATTCGTCCCACCATTTCGATCATAACTTCCAACCAGCTAAGCCAAATTTCCTGAAATATTTACAGATGATAGAGGACACATCGAAAAAGATATGTGTCTTCTACTACCACAGATGATTCAGCCTTCTTCAATTCCTAATTCACACATCAAAATGGTGGACGAATCTGGAGGAAATTTCCAGCACAACTTCGAAATGTGAAAATCCCTTAATTTTCTCACCTTCCTTTTGACTCTCTAAATTAATGAAGATGGAATTTATTGTGATGGGGTGTCTCTAAGGCTCATAATATGCCTATATAAAGCGCTGGTGGTGAAGGGAATTAGCATCTAACATTTTTCTGTGAATCCATGTTTTTTTATTTCATCCATTGTATTTTATTCAATTGTAATTTCCTGCTTTCAATTTTTAATCGAATCATCATGTTTTCCCATGTATGTTTTTCTTTTACATTTATTATTTTAATATAATTTAGTCTTATTCTTCACTTATTCTTTTCCTTTTTTTAACATGTTGATATCTTTGAATCAAGGGGTGAATTTATTCCCACCATCACTTGTGAAATTAATCACACAACGGTGGGGGTGTTCGTTCTTTTAATAATTTTCTTCTTCTCCAATTCTTCCCACATAAGTATACATCCCACTTCCATTGGTAGAATATCATCAATGGAGGGCTAACAACTTAAGGGTTTACCCAAGGGAGTATCGAGGCCAGGGATTAGATTTTATTTCATTTACATTAATTTTTAAATCGGTTTGTTATTTTAAGATTTCCATTTGATGAGTTATGTTCTTCTTCGTCTTTACCAAGTTTAACGACGACACATTTTTGAGTGCTATTAAGATCTATTTCTATTGAGTGATCAGTAATGTGATCCTAAAAGTGAATTAGTGATTGGCCTTTTAATTGTGTAGGGATAAAATTGGTGAATGATTTGGGAGAATTATCTTGTTGTTTGGATATGTCTTCAATTAATGACATGAAATTTTTAATAAAGGAAATTTATCGAATGCACCCCAAGTGAAACCCTAAGATCAAACCATATTCAATAATTGTTTTTTTCACATAAAGTTTCTTATCTTTTGTTTAAATTATATCATTAGTTCTCCAATTAAAATCTCCCTCAAAGGTGGCCACTTCATAGCCAATCCATCAACAAATTCTATTATCTCAAGGTTTATTCTTCGGTCCATGTGGATTCGATCCCTACTTGTACATCAACAACCGCTTTTACCAGTAGGGTAAATTTGGGCGCAACCAACTATCAACACGTGATTTAATTCCTCTAAGAATTATTTCATAATGATGATATTAACCTATAATCAAATGGAATGGTTTAATAAATCCTCAATACATCTCACCATATTGACAACATCTACAACATTTGCGGGTGAAAACGCGACATGACATTGAACCTTCCAGCGTAGTCCATGAAAAATGCATCTCCATAAATCTTGTTAAGAAACACAAGATATTTACCACCATTCAACGTATCATAGGTGAAATTACCAAATAACATTACCAAAAATTATGTCTTTTTTAGTGCCTCGTTCCTTCATGTGTGGACCTATATCATCACTTGTGTATTTTTTGTCCCCTAAGCATATATGTGGCCAACTACACCCTCTAACCTAGGGGTCTCTCAATATAAATGAATGTAGAAATTATATTCTTGATAAAAAATATAAATAATGGGGTACATAATCACCATGATATAAAGGGGCTCATATGACTAATCAAACCCCATCAAATATTGCATATACTATTCATATCCCGATGATCTGGGGACAATGATCAGAATGAACCATAGAATGATCACCTAGAGCTGATCATCTAGCCACAACAAAAACTACTCTATCTATTGTGACTAAACATCCAACCTTAGAGCCTATACCCCTGGCCCATTGTCACAGTATTACTTACAGTAATCATCCCATTCATGCCCTAGTTACCACACATCTACTCCATCCTGATTTTCTATGTGATTTATTCAAGGTGTAATCTTACAAAGATAAAAACTCCATAGTGAATACTAATGATCACAGTCCCAATATCTCTAATATAGAAATTTGTAATTTAAAGGATGTTTCACTATCTTAAATATTCCATATCATTCCTATAACATATATTATTTTGCCTCATGGCCCCACTTCCCACTCATATTAGAGTCAAGACCAGAAAAAATCAAGTACACATAGTGTTAAAACCTAGTATGGTTGAGTTGAGTTCCACCGATTATATATTTAATAAAACACCAGTTACCCTATTGTTGAAACACTAAATATTTCCACCAATTTTCATATTCTTGCTAAATAATATCATGTTAAGGGTCCACAAAAACCAACCACATATAGGATTACATAAAATAATTATATGTAACATCTTAACTTGACTGGCTCAGTATAATTTCCCCAGGAGGCTATGTAATAAAACACTAATTAGAATATTATTGGAATATTACACATCCCAACCCCTTTTCATGTATTCAAATTTCCAACATTAAATCATAATAATGGAAATATGTCATGTGAGGCAATGTTCCTTTCGGGTTGCATAAATTTTCTCCTCTGACCTCTTAGACCAAAATTCCTATAATAATTTATCAATATCGAATAAAATGGTAGATGAATCCTATAACTCAAATATAATCAATAAAACAAAAGAAAAATTACTTTTTCACTAGTAACTTGGACATCAATTAATGTATGTGCTTTCTAGACACACAACTCAACTTCCATTCCTTCTTCCAGCACTTTCCTAGAATCCAGTCTACCATATCCCAAAAAACAAATATTTTCAAAACCAAAAGACTCACAAATTTTAATCTTATAAGACAGTATTAAAATTTTATGAATAACCTGGAACACAATTAAAACATGAAATTCCCTATACTGGATCCACTCAATAGGTTCTCTGCACTGGTATTTCACCTCTCTTTAGTTTCCCACCCCATACGCCAAAGGAATCCATTGGGAACTAAAGGTATATTTGGTGATAGTGGGGATACTATACCCTCTAATAATAAAAATAATAATATCCAAATCACTTAAAAATCAATAAAACACTTTAGTTTAACCAATATAAAACTGCATAAAACTATATCCAAATATAACCCTTCTATTCAAAAATCGTTATGACATGATAGTAATAAATATAATGAAAAATATTCAAATGTAAGATCATATAAATATGTAAGAAAAACAAAAAATGATCCCCATATCATCACATAATATCCATCTAGACCATCTTTTTATATAATTTCATCCATTCTGTGCATATCAATTCACCCAATACCACTAATTTCCAAACCATGATCTTGATCCCATTATAACACATAATGGTATAATGTTTCCATGCATCCTTATAGACCCATGAAGGGTTTCAGTATAAATTTTGTAGGCCACCACTAACATGATACTCTATTATATAAACAAATATTTTTTAGGAAAATAAATAAATAAATACTATTTACATATCAAACAACCCTCTTAAATTTTGCTTAAATTCATCTAGGAATGTTTTAATGACAAATTCCAATTCATGAGTTCAATGATATATTCTCTATATATCCCAATTTAATAAACCATTGTCCCCCATAAATTTCAATATAACATGACTTAACATTAAAACACATACTGTGTATACATCATGTTGATTAAAACTGATGTATATTCAATACAACCATAAACATATCCAATATCCATTAGACAAACAGTTAATAAATGACTATTATTTAGGTAGCATAATGACCCAAGGAATGATGATATCTACCTTCTATTCTCATGGGACATCATCTCTATCATATCAATGACTCACACCCCCATTATATGGTCTCAAGTGTTATCACATGTGGATATTTATGAGGAGAACCTTATTCATTATGATTATTGTCACCATCCTCTATGCTGTGAAGTATAAAGTTGATTTTACCTAAATAATGTTTTAAAAAAAATCACTAGGTCCTGATCCAATGTATACATGAATCAAGTAGCATTATAGTCTAACCCCAATGAGAGGTAATCACAACAAATGTACTTCACAACTTTGTTGAATCTTCATCACCACATATGAAACACAAAGCTAACCTATGTCTATAGTCATCACTAATCATCTCAACTTGAAAACCAATGTTTTATCAACTAAAGTGGCCAATACCTCCAAATTCCTCATGACCTATTCCGAACATGTTACCATAGAACACACATATCCATAAGATAAATTTTAAATAAATTACATATATAAAAATATAATTTTGAGTGAACATGAAACCCTATTTACACTCATCGATTTCTATACCCGGATCGACAATACTTTAATAGGAAAGAGAATACTCAGCAGTATCTCTTAGGAAAATTTGAAAAAGAAATCCATATGAAATGGTTTCACCCGGGCCACCCCTCACACTAATTTATTAAATTTCATATAAAAATATGTACATATTCAGATAATTCTTGGAAATACATAATTCATTCATAAGAATGTTAAATTTTCTAATATTATCCTTTGTTTCATGTTGAAATGAAAAGAAATGGAATAATATATTGACTCCCAAAAAATGGAATATTAAATCACAATAAAATATCATACACTACTGGAAAATAAACATTGAAATGAAAAGATCACTACTTGTATTACCAAGAGGGATCTAAAAAATTCATGAATCGAAGACTAATAAAAATTGATGAAAAAGAAACTTATGTTACAGTGGGCGAGACCATACCCACTACAGATTATGTGTGAATGTATTAGGATAAATATAACCAAACTGTATAATGAAATCATTGGAAGAATTCCCATTTCACCCCTTTTAAAGGGTCTCATTGTTATAAAACATGGTTTGACAAAAAATGTGTCAACCATGTAAACAAAATATCCAAAACTCCATGCCCTTGAAATGATATTTATGTGGTTATACAAACCATGTTCCAACAATATTTTTTTCCTAAAATATAGTAGAGGTATTAGATAGATGAGTCTCAACAAATGAACTATTTAAAAATCCATTTTAAACACCTATTTGGAAATATGGGTTGGGTTTAATGGTTATCCCTGACCATACAATCACCATTACCAACCCATGGGCTTAAAAACATGGAATTTTGAATCTGGATGATCCTAGAACTAATCTATACTCCCAAGAAACACTTAGGGACATAAAAACAATCTATTAACCACATTATAGTTTTAAAATTATTGAAACTAAACTCAAAGGATCAAAATAAATTTTCGTCTTCCGCCCCAAATAGAATTTCAAATAACCTTGTAATTTTCTACACACTCAATACAAGAGTTATAAAACCTCCGAAAATTACAATATCTCATCACTGAGCTATTTAGCCACATGTTGTATCATACTCTATATCTCATCCCAATCATACAATAATCAGATTATTATAAAAATAGGTGATAGTGAACATTTCAATCACATTTCATATATCTTGGACTACCATAATTACATACGCAAAGATTACTACTGTTGTGGTCCTCATCACCTTAGGAATGACTTACCTAGTCATTTTATTACCCATTTTCCATCATATTTATGGATCCATACATACCCTAACATAGTTAGACATTCCCAAACCAACACATTAGGTGAGTCCTAAATCTCATCTATTTCTCATCACATAACGACAAAATATAAAACTCCAATAAGGTCCTACAATATGCCTGATGCCCAAAATTTCATGCATTACTATTTAATCCCAAAAGATCATACATCATATATAATTCCAAAAAAATGATCCATTATTCCAATTCATCTCATAATAAAACTACAGAATTCCCATTTTCCACAAGTTAACTATCACCTCAATAATCCAACTGTCATATGTGCACTATATACACCAATGTCAATCATGCCAGAAATAAAAACAACCATTATTACGGTATACATCTATTATTTTTCTCTTAATTTGTATTTTAATCTATCATCTCAAACCAATGTAGCTATATTAAACTCTGAATTTCATATACATTTCCTCTTTATAGAGCTTCCACATTGGATGGACACTTCCCCATGTTCCTTCTATGTCCCTTCCTTCCACGTATAGTTGAATCCCAACTACCAGCTCCTGGAACCATGCTCAGCCCTACCCTAGAGCCCTAGTTCAAATCAATTTATTGAGATACAAGTATTTGAGATGAATTTATGAAAAACGACTCAAAACGAACCATCTTCCCACATTTCTGACACTCATTTGGAGGCTTCTCACAACAAATTCAAAAATGTCCCAACTTACCTCATTATAATATTACAATAGAATATCTACTACTCATCAGCCTACCTGACTCCGAAAAATAACTACCTCACTAAGACACAACATTACATGATATTGAAAAACCCATATCCTTACTACCCAACATACATAATGCTACTATCAAGATTCGAATGGGTTGGTCCATCAAGTTCCCCTTATCTTTTAAAACTTCATTGACTACCTCTAAGAACAAGGTTAGTCATGAGGTGTTCCCATGAACCCGGATGGAACACCACAATCCATCCTCAAATGATCTCACCTGGGTAATATAATATATATAGAGAGTGTGGGAGAGAGACCCTAGCCTTTTACACGTAACATAACATTATTATTTTTGGATTATTATCCATTGAAATACAATCCAAGCATCATGAATTCTAGTGTCTTTGAATACTAGGTACATAAAATTGAATGAATAAGAAATTTCTTCTTTTAAACATCATATTGAGCTCCTAACATTCATTTTGAACATACATCATCATAGGATAACCTAGGGATAACATGAAAAATGGGACAGGATGAAATTCTAAAAAGGGAAAATCATAGAAATAAATCATTAGCACAAGTTTAGAAGGCATGACCTAATGATAAAAAGGAATAGAACAAGTGAAATCATATCATGTAAACATGGGATCAAATAAATATTGAGTCATAATAATGTAGAAGAAACATAGAACATGACTTTAGCGTTAGTCAAATCTCGTTGCACAAAGAGGATCACAAGTCAAGGTTATCCCGCATGATCATTTCATGTTGTAGCACAAGTCAAGGATAACCGCCAAGACCATTGCACACGGTAGCACATGCCAAGGATAATGACCCAGACTGTTGCACATAACATATCATGATACACAACATCTTCTAATGCATAAGAGTCTTATCTGGGTTCACCCATCATAACATGTTGATGATTATTTTTAACATATGAAGTATCATACATAATCAATCATACATAAGCATATGGGTACCCATGGAAAGAAATGGGTAACATAATCATGTCATAATATGTAATAAATGGTCATATCCAAAAATTATTCATCAAAGAAAAGAATTAAATAATACATGGAAAGTAATAAGTTGAAAAGTCCAATATATTGGTATGTTATTTCAAATAAAAGTCACACATTGAATAAAAAGTATAAAAGAGACATTTGAATTAAAAAAGTTATAACATTTCTGGGGAAAATACCCAAGGGAATTTAAAATACAAGAGGAAATAAACATTTACATAAAATCAAAAGTGACCAATAATTTTTTAATAACAAAATGTGTTATTTTATAAAAACAATGGTGTATTTAAACTTTTATAGAGTTCACTTGAAATTGGTCAAGTATTTAGGATGTTCTCTTAAAACAGTTTTGATCAACAAGATTAATTGAGGAGGGAACCATTTAAAAAAATGTATATCCCCAAAATAAAACTTTTAATAGAAAATGATAAAAGGGTTTGGATCATTCCAAAATCATTTAAAATATAATCATAAAAAATATAACTTCATTTGGTTAAAAATAATGATAGCGCAACCTGGAATAATAAAAGAGTTTCGGGAAGAATCCCTTATGGAATATCAACATGGTATTAGGGGTACTTAGGAGGGATTAATGAGAAAGAATGGGGTTTCTAATCATTTGTACAACATGATTTTGGTATGGTGGTTTTGATAAAAAAATACCACCCATAATTATGAATTTCAAATAAAATGTCATAAAATAGAGGAAATTATTGAATAAATGTTAAATATATATAATCCATTACCTTATGTCCAAAGGTGTTCCCCTCCTGATATTAATGACCATAATAAGAAAATTTGGTTCATTAATTATTAATTTCAAAACCATTTTTAAATTTAATTGATTTTTATGTCTTTTCTAGTTCATTCATAATCGTTTTGGTTGGTTATGAGGTTCAAGTTCATTGTTTGGGTCTATTTTTTTCATGATCTATTTACTTATATACATCAGCATATTATCATGTAAAATGATAATTGATGAATAGAATTGGAGTTATATTATTTGGAATCTATAATTTTACATGGTTTTAATTTTAATTGGGTTAATTAGAGTGATGTGGGATCATTTTATAAAACATTATTGAAATACCTTTTGGTTTAATTCATGGTTTTTTATCACAACGATCATATTTTGTTTTATAAATCCAAACCGTGTGTACAAAAAGATTCCAACAACATCGATGATACATAATAAATATATTATAGTCTAGTTCAACAATAATATTTGTTTCGTTACCAAAACTGAATATGGTAATGAAAATAGAAAATCCATTTTCCTTGAATGTGGTAAATTGACTCATCTCAGAGGGTGTTTTTACTAATATTATAAAAGAAGGGAAATGGGATATGATAATAAATTATCCCACTATCATAAAAAAATTATAGTAAATATAATTTAATATATTATTCAATAAATTATGATTATGTGAAGAAATAATAGAAAATAAAACAATGGAATATGAAAGGAAAGTAGAATAATTGAATAGAAGAATTTACCTCTTGAATTAATCTTCATTGAGGGTCACTTTAAGTGAAAGGATTTATAATTTAAAGATAATAAGGGAAAATGGATACAATTGAGAGTCTTGGAGAGATATTTGAGTAT
Organism: Viscum album; assembly: GCA_963277665.1. Taxonomy (NCBI): domain Eukaryota; kingdom Viridiplantae; phylum Streptophyta; class Magnoliopsida; order Santalales; family Viscaceae; genus Viscum; species Viscum album. The sequence goes on along the minus strand of OY728151.1, from coordinate 652,342,623 downwards.
AATTTAGGTAACACATAAGGTTTGAATAGAGTGAATATAAGAGGGGTGTGTGGGTGATTTTTATAGTGTTGGGGAGGGGGCTTTCATAATATTATTGTATTATTTTTTCATGAGAAAAGAAATAGTGTGAATTCTATGAAAAAATAGTAATATGTTCATGTTAGATCTATCCAATTTTTCTTACATCAGTAGAACATCTCCCATTTCATAAAAATTAATGTATTTAGCTTATTTTGGAAATTTATAATATTTTACTATTCATAAATTTTTTGTGTATTTCAGAAAAATCCCATAAAATAACCCAAATCATTTTTTAAATATAGTATCCAAAAATGTACTTCATTTTATGGTAATAATTTTCTAAATATGGGAAATTTAATTTTTAAATAAAATCAACAATTACATGAATATTCCTTATTTAAAAATTATAACATATTTTATAATGCTTTAAAAAATTACATAAGGTCTTATAAAAATATCATAAAACACGAGGAAATAAAAGATTTATTATATGAAACCACTTTAGGAAAGTAAATTTTATTTGAAATTAGTTAATTAATTAATTGTGATTAATTATTTATGACATAAAAAAATACCAATGCGTTTACAATGGTCATATTATTCTTAATAAGATGCCTAAATTTTATTTATACATTCAATGGTGAGGTTACTATTCTTTTGGAAGATTTACTATTCATAAGGGTCATATTACAATTTGTAAGGGTAGGTTATAATTCACTATGAAATTAATTTTTTCTTATTGAACTCCAAATAACTTACTGATCACAACAACATATATCATATTTTTGTAATTCAAGATAGGGAAATGGAAAAATTATGTTTAATGACTAGTTTATACCTATCTTTAAAAAAAATGTTGTTTTATAGAGACATAGCGTTTCATTAATTTCATTAAATTTATTAGTAAATCCTTTGAGTGTTAAATTATTCCCCCTTATGAAATTTCTCCTTCAAAATTTCTTTTTTCATACTAAGGTGAAAACTGTGAGGGTTTGAATATATAACATGTAAACATAAAAAAGAAATTTTAAACATAAAAGAATAATCTTGTAAAGGATAATTATATCATAACATGTGATTCCTCCGGATTCAATCTTGTTTATCCATGTTATGTTTCCTGACATATATTCTTACGAGAATATTTATGTTTGGTTCCCTTAATAATGATATGTACTAAGATTATGAATATACCAATGAAAACCCCATGCAGCGTTAAACCAGGAGTGTAGTAAGGCCCGTTGTCATGCACCAATACCCAACTAGCTCAAAGCTATGTAATTTGGTTTTACCCCTAGATACATCTATGCTAGATCCACCTCTTATTGTTTGTATCCAGGCAAGGATGTATTTTCTTGATAAACCACTTACTCTCTAACTAAAAAAATCAAGGAATTCTTTCTTATACTTATTATCATCTTTATGCTTCTTACTAAAGTGATCTATTCCTATTCTCCAAAAATAACTAGTCCATCCTCTAATACCAACAACAGAGACCATATCCATTTTCATATCACAATAAATTTTTTATGTATAATTATCAATCAGAATATTAGAAAAGGATTGTGATATTTACTGTTTGTGAAAAATAGGTACATAAAATTAAAAATGAAGAACATTTCATTATTTAATCATACTATTGAGATCCCAACATCCATTATTCTCATATATAATCATAGGATATCATTGGGATAACATGAACAATGGGATGAGCTAAAATCACAATATTGGAAAAAAGCATAGTAATAAAGCTTTAGGACATCAGTTAGAAAAATGGAATAATGATAAAAAGTCATAGAACATTTGAAATCATAACATATAAACATAGGATCATATAAACATGGAGTAATTATAAGGTTGTAGAAATATAAAACATCAATTTATAAAAGAAAGTCTCATTGCACATAGAGGATCACAAGTCAAGGTTAACCACCAAGATCGTTGCTTGTGGTAGCACAAGTCAATGTTAACTTCCAAGATTGTTGCACATGGAAGTACATGCCATTGTTAACCACAAAGACCATTTAATATAATTTATCACGAGACTCAAAAATACCTAATAAATTGGAGTTCCATCTATGTGAACCAATCGTATCTTGTTTGTTAATATGTTTATCATATAGAGAATCATACATAACCAATCATACATAATCATAGGGGTGCCCATGTGAAGAAATGGGTAACATAATCCGATCATAATACATAATAATTGGGAGTATCATAAAAGTGTTCATGAAAGAAAATAGTTCAATGATATAAGGAGATTCATATAGGTAAAAGTCATATATCCAGATAATTGATGTCACACAGAAGTGTCAACTTAAAAAAATAAAGAGTCTTTAGAATTAAAAAAATAGTACGGTTTTCAGGAAAATACCAATGATCATTTAAAATAGAATAAGGAATAATATTTTATATAAAATAATAAGTGATCCATGAAGGTTTTTATAATTAATTGAATGATTTTACAAAATCAATTGTGGCATAAAACATATTATAGAGTGCACTATAAATTGGGCAAGTATTCTGGAAGTTCCCTTAAAACGGGGTTGCTTATTAGGAATAATTTTGGAGGGAATCATTTAAACTCATTTATATCCCTAGATTATAATGATGAATGGAAAATTATACAAGAGTCCATAATATTCAAATAGAATAAATAATATATGCCTTAGAAAATATAACATCATTTGGGTAAAAGGGAAGATTGACCAGCCTCGAGGAATAAAGGAGTTTTGGGTAGAATCCCATACTGAAAATCGACATGATATTGGGTGAAATTAAGAGGGATTAATGAGAGATAAATAGTATTATAATCATTTATAAATTATTAGGTAATTATGGGGAGTGTCATAATATTTCCCCATCATTAGGAATTAAAAATATAATGGCATAAATTTTAGGTCATTATTGAATAAAAGTGAAATAGAGGGGATCCATTACCTTAAGTATGATGGTGTTCCCATATTGATATTAGATAAATAAATAATCAAATTATGTTAATTAATTAATATTTATAGAACCAATTATACATTTAAATTATCTATTATAACCTTTTTAGTTCATTCATATCAATTTGGAATGGTTATGAGGATCAACTTTACAATTTAGGTCTATTTGTTTCATGATTAGTTTACTTATATACGTGAATGGAAAATCATGTTGAATTAATATGGATTTCAAGAATTAGAGTTATATTATTAAAAATATATAAGGTTACATGGCTTTATTTTTAATTTGGTATCTTGGAGTTATGTTGAATATTATATAAAACGTTTGTGCTAACCCTTTCGGTAAATTTGTTGTTTTTATCCCAATGAACATATTTTGTTTCAAAAATCAAAACAAATTGTAAAAATAGATTCCCGAATGATATATGATACAATGTACATATATTATATCCGGTTTCAGCCATAAAAATGTTTTCATTTCCAGAATTAATGATTGTAATGGAAATTGAAAACCCATCATCCATGAATGTTTAAAATTAACACATCTCAAATGGTATTTTTAATACACGTATAAAAAGAACGGTAAAGGAGAGATTACAATAATTTATTTCATTATCATTAAAAAATCTGGTACATACAATTTAATGGAGTTTTCGTAACATTTGGATGAGGATATCTAAGGTTATAAATGAAAACAAAAGAACTTTAATGGAATGTAAATGAATTGAAAAGTGGAATTTATCTTTGGGAATAATCTTCCTTGAGAGCCTATTAAGGGGGAGAGTGTTTGATATTTCAAAAACATCACTGGATGTTGGACATGGGGGAGGATCTTGGGGAGATATTTCGGTAGACTTTAGGCTAGTCACAAGGCTTGAGAGTAGTGAATAAAAGTGGGAAGTGTTGGTGGTCTTTATAATCGGGGGGAGGAGGGTTTTCTAAAAATTATTTTATTATTTCTCCATAAGACAAGAAAGAGTGAAGATTCCCAAAAAAATGGTAATATGTGCATGTGAGTTCTAACCAATGGTTCTTACATCAGAAAAACATCACCCATAACTCAATAATTAATGTATTTAGATTATTTTGTAAATTATAATATTTCATTATTCATAAAACAGTCATGTATTTTAAATAAAATCCCAAAAAATTTACCCTAACCATTTTTTACATATAGAATCCAAAAATGAACACCATTTTTTGAGAATAATTTTCAAAATATGGGAAATTTAATTTTTAAATAAAATCATCATTTACATGAAAAATACTTATTTTAAAATTATTAATTATTTTATAATGCTTGTAAAAATTACATAAGGTCTTATCTAATTATCTTAAAACCAGAAGACAAAACATTTTAAATTTATTAACACCTTTTACATAAATAAATTTAATTTTTATTTAATTAATTATTGAAGCTTAATAAATTATTTTCGAAAAATACACCAAAACTTCTAATATGGTCATATTATACAATATAATATTCCAAAATATTATTTATAGATTCAAGGGTGAGGTTTCTATTCTTTTGGACGATTTACTATTCATAAGGGTCACATTACTATTCATAAACGAGGGTTAATGTTCATAAGGGGGGGATACTATTCAAAAAATTATTTTTTTCTTATTAGACTCCAAACATCTTACTGATCACAACTGTGTGTGTCAGATATTAAAAATCAAAGAAACAAAAATGAATAAATTATGTTTCACAGCGAAGTTATAATTATCTCCTTAAAATAGAGTGTTTTTTTACATAGACATAGTGTTTCATTCATTTAATTAAATTTATTTTTAAATCCTTAGGGTGTTAAAATATCCCTCCACAGAGGGTGAAATAATGATTTCCCCATGAGCCACCCATCATAGTCCACGACCAATTTTTTCTCAACTATGTTTTTGTAAACTCTTGAGATCAATCTACCTTTAATTTCCCATAAAGGAAATGAAAAAAGAACATTAACTTTTTATCCTTCCATGTCACCCTCCCCCACTATACTACCTGAATACACCTATATGTCCCCAAGTTATTTTACAGTCCATTGATCATATATTTGGAAAAAATCACCCTCTTCCTTTGTAGTTGGTCAATCTGATCGAAAATTTCCTTTTTAGAGTCAATCAAAAACTCAACTGCCTTTTCTCCACCCTAGTATCAAACATGGGGGTACTATGAATGAATCTCCAACATCATATATGAAATAAAATTCTTATCTCTATGTTATCCATAATTATTTATCTAAATTACCCTCATCAACCTCTACCAAATAATCTCATCAATTCATGAAAAAACATTAATACATGTTTTGTTTTCCATCCTTACTCGGACCATCCAACTCTAGCTCATGCATACTAAATCCATCAGTGCCTTCATACCATTAATTCTATAGAAACACCAAATCCCTTCCCTCAAGATACTGTATAGATCCATTTCCAATAGGGTCACACTATGATCCTGAGGCCCCAGCTAAAACCAATAAAAAAGTATTAAAGTCATATATATGGTAAATTGTAATAAGAAACAAATCTCACCCCACATACACTTCCCTACTACACTTATAACATGTATCATATAGCCTAATGGAACCTTTCATTTTTATATCAAATCCATGCACCACATAATTAATGTAAACATTGAGTTGTAATCTTGAATGGATGAGTATAAATCCACTAATAGGCTATACAAGAATAACTATTTAGCTTATTGTTGACACATTAGAAAAGATAACACCTTTTTTATTCCCTACTAATATTGTCATAATTTGGATCAATATACACCATACACATGTTGGGAAACATAAAAATCACATGAGAAACCATATACCAGAGAAGCTTGAGTAGAATGACACCATGAGGCTGCGCTGAAAACACTATTTATCATGTTTTGGATAACTTAAATAGGCCAAACCATTTTACAAAACTCCATTTTCCAAGATATAATTAGAATCAAATTCATATCTAATGTGATCATATTTCCCTAAATTTATGCATGAATTCCTTCCGCCTACGTATCTTGAACATATCCAAACAAAAATCAATAATATCAAACAAAACATCATAAGAATAAAATATCACATCTACAATAATAAAAAACCAAAAAAAAACAAACCCTTTTTCATGTTAATGATTACTTATATTAATTTATGTGCTAAATAGACACTTAAAACAACCTCCATCACTTGTTTTAAAACATTCTAATGCTACAGTATACTATATCCAAAATAATAGTCCTTTTGAAAAGAGAAGTAATTAATTACAACATGGAAACTATCAAATCATTGTTACCACTATATTAATGACATGGGGATCTGATACCACTTGTAAATCACCAACCTAGGAGCCACTCAACCAATCCTCTAGGCTGGTATTCCACATAGACTTAGGCACACCTTCCCTCTTCTAATGGATGCTAACTAGTAGTGTGGGTCTATTCAGTGATATTGGTGACAATAAACCCTCTTGTTATAATAGTTATTCTGTTAATAATAACATCACTATAGAAGTGATAAATGGACATAGTGGAACCAATATATAAAATTATACAAAATGAACCAAATGTAAAACTGCTACACATACCAAACAAAATATATATTCCATGATAGTTAAACATAATCATGCATGATCACCCATGGTCCAACAATATACATATGTGATAAAATTTCAAAATGATATTCCTCTCATAAATGTGGAACCACCTCGTCCATATAAAAAACTGTTCCATATGGTTTTTCAATGTTAGTACACCCAATCTCATGAAGGAAAAAATGGTGAGCTTGATCTCTTTATTGTATTCATATAAATAATGTTTTCACACATCCTAAGGAGACTATGTACGTTTTGAGTTTGAACTCATTAGTCCAGAACTAATGAGTTTCATTATTACATCTATGAATACACATATTAATGGAAAGATAAATAAAAAGTAACTACTCAAACATCACTAAAATTTATTCACATGATATAAATAGACTTAAAAAAATTCTACTTACGTGATAAAATGATTGAGTGGAATAATGTGTCCAATTTCTATCATACCTGAAGAACACATAGTCTCTTATCCATTTACATATCACATTATATCATTTTCCAAACCCTATATCATAGACAACATGTTAAAATATTTATTCCCCCTAAAATTTCTTATAAACATATCATAATTCCATTGCAATTCCTTTTATTAAACCAGTATCATCATGGTAACTAATAAAACCAAGGAATTAGGATGTCCATTATTTCATTTTCCCATCTCATAGGATCAATTGTATTTTGGAACCTCATCACCCATTTGATAGTATCACACAAAATCACATCTAGTTTTATATAATGACCACCTTCTCGATTTTGATTCTCATCATCATCCTCTATGAAGCTATTTCTATGGATAAATTCACCCATATTGTGTTTTGAACCCCACACCATTGGGTCCCAACCATATTAAAAAATCTCCCCAAAACATTTTCCAAAAACCTGAGTGAGATGAAATCACCAATATTATCTGCCACACCTTTGATGAAGCTCTTTCACCACCTGCGAACCATTTCTACCAACAATGGAATTTTTTATCATCAACAACGTCAACCTAAGAGACCATGACTACTAAAATTTAGTGAACGTCATCACCCAATACACCATTGGAAATTCACAACATTTTCCCATAGAACAGACATAGCCATATGCTCAATTTTATAAAAAAAATACATAGATTGAAATATCATTCCACATGAACAAGTAATGCTATTATATGTCTACCATGGAATAACTAGCTCAACTATTACATAAAAGACATGAGACTACTATAATAAATCTCATAGGACCAATATAAAAAGTATACAATACAAAATTATCACACCTAGGGCATGTTAACATACACCTATTTATCACTAATCACATAATCACATGTATAAAATAGAAGAAAATTATACACCACCTAAATCATGATTACAAATAATTACTCAAACTATAATAGAATTTTCTTTATGCTAAAATGATTGAAAATAAATAAATAGTATAACACCTCGAAAGAAAGGCATACAATATCTCAATGAAATAACACACACTGGGGATAAATAAACTATTCAATGAACAATTGGTAGCTTATTCATACTGATAGTGATAAAATGTCATGAAAATCACTAGAATTAGTGATAAAACCACGATGATTCATAAAAAAATTGTTAGGAAGGATGATAGATTACCCATGGTGGATATTGAATTATTAGAGGATGACAAATGAGGCTCAAATAATTAAAATAAACCAATTTTGGAATTTTTGTTTCACCCTTTTTTAAAAGTAAACATGGTTAAGCAAAATAGTTTGTATAACTGTGTTCCAAAAATGAACAACCACTATCCAAAAGTCCACCATGACACATGCTAGGAACACAGTTAGACAGTATATGCACCGAAAATCTTTTTATATCAAAACATTATTTTATTTCTAACATAGCCACTCCACCTAATTTATATGGTTTAATAAACTATATAAAATCCCTATATGGACCCACATTTTGGGATTCATGGTTATCACTAATCATGTGGTAACTGTGAACCCCATTTCCTTTTTAAAACCAAATATTTCAAATTTGGATTCACCCAGAACAAAACTAAAAGCATGAGAAACAATCCATGTCTTAAAACCGATACAAGAACAACACATTGGAGTGTTCTAACTCTTCGAAGTACACTATGAGACTCAAATTGAAATTTACTCTACTAGAAAAATTAAATATTCAAATAACTTTATAATTTTTAACCACCTTGAAAAAATAAATCATAAATTATGAATGTTTATAAATATGCATGGATTCTATTTTTTGGTAATACATTTTGTGAATTCATTAACAAGTTACATGTTAATAAAAAAATGAATATATTAAATTTTTGGATATAATATGATTCGATTTTTTTTCTGATAAATGAATTTATTCTTAATGTAAATGAAAAGAGAATCTGCAGTGATATCAAATCCATTTTAAATACTATCTATGAAATTACATCTAAATAAGAAATTTTCATGTCCTCGATAATTAAACAATTTTGGTCACTCAAAATATGTGTTCCACTTGACTATATTGCATATGGAAAGAAATAAATTAGTGATCCTAATATGATTTTGTACCTATTTTAGGAATTTTATTTTTGTTAAACATATATGGAATTCCATAAATGGATTTTGTTACTATATAAATAACACCATCATCATCAAAAATCACTTTGATGTTAATCATAGATAAATGATAATGTAAAGAAGCCAACACCAGTAGCCCTCAGTCAGTTGTCAATTCATTAAATATCTATATGATTGAAGGAATCACATACCAAAGGACTGAATAGTATTGTATTATGGAGTAACAATAAACATAAATTGTATCCTTATTATATATGTAATTAAATAAAGAATATAAAAATGGTATGTAATCTTCATATATGAACTCATTCAATGGATTATCATTCTTATCTGGGGGAAATGAAACATAAGGAAGGGTTGAGCTAGGATTATTAGTAAGTTTAATCACATAATGTAAGCTAGGAATACATAATTCATAATAAAATATCTAAATTTATTTAACTGAAACACAATAAATTTAATTGATAAAATGAGCAAAATATAGTTGTATTAAATGATGATCAAATAATAACATATAAATAATAACATGTGTAAGAAAAAATAACAATGGATATTCTCACCATTATAATAATCACATTGAATAAAAAAAATTAAATTCATAATGGTGGAATTCACAATTTTAATCATACGATAAATACCATAAGGGCATCATGATAAGTCATATAATACCATATAGGCTTCATACAGACATCTGATTCTGTTTAGGATTCATGTCAACATCTAATAAATGGGTCAGTCTATAGCAAAAAACTCATCTAGTTTGTTTCATGAGACCTAACATTTAATAGAGTGGAAATAGTTTTCCCATCCTATCACATGCATTGTCTAATTATTTCAAAATATGAATAAATAATACATATCAATAAGAATGCCATAAAAATCTAAAAATATATGTATTTGAAGAACTAGTCACATAAAATATCAATACATTACTCAGAAAATATAATAATAAACCCTACAAAGAAATACGATGAATGGTATCCTTATATTACCTCCTATAAATAATTTTCAATAATATATTTTGACATAGATAAAAATAAATTGAAGAAATTACTAGAATATTTCTCAGAAGAAAACCATATTTTACTTTGTAAATAATTTATTATAGATAATAACTATGAATTAATAAAGGTATAATTTTCATTTAAAATTACATTGTAAAATGTATATTATTTTTTAAAACATTTATGTGTCATAAAGAAAAGAAACTATTCTCATTTTGTTTAAATTTAATAAAATATTCTTTTCATAGTTTTTTAAAAGTAAATTGTTCTTAAAACGATAAGTTTATACATTTTAATACACTTCAAAAATACAAGGAGGAATGAAAATAAACTAAAAAATTATTGAATAATATTAATACTTTTTGAATTTTTTTTATAAATCACTGATATGGAAGCATAACATATCTCACTAGATACATAAAATAAAATAATCCTATATAATGATGAGATTGTGAAAAAACACTCACCACAATGGAGTCTTTTGAATCATAATCTACATTAATGAAATAACATCATATAAAACTATAAATACCTTGATGAAAAATATATTGATGATATAATATATCAATTGGTAAGTATATACAACACAAAAATTGGTGAATATGACATATGGATCATAGAAGAAAACATGAAATAAGAAACCCTTAAATCATGTTTGATTTCATTTTTATCTATTTAGACATCCTATATAATAAATATATATTAATTTTACACATGTATATATATATATGTTATAAAAACATTATAATATATATCATACCATATATTATTTATTTATAATATTTTTCACCAGTTAATTATCCAATATTTGATAAAATCTCTATTTTGTGTGGTAACTGATTTGGTTCTCTAGTATGTTTTGATTCTATAGTTCTCAACCTTATATTTCAAAAGATTACATAATATAAATAATTTATTTTTTGGTTTAAATATCATATATATTAAATATATCTACATATATATATAGTCATCTATAAAGATAGATATATCAAAACGGATTACATATTTCATTGGGACGGTAGGTCGTACGTATGGATGAAAAATATTTCCATTTTTCAATAGATGGAGTTTAGGAACGAAGATTGGTAATTAATATTTAAAGTAACATATATTTTTCATCAATAACATATATATTCTTTAGATCCATATTTATTACTATTTGAGTAAATTGGGGATGAAAAACTAATTAACATACTACATGATGAAGGAATCCATATGAACGCACTATAGATGTTTTCTATTTTCAATTGATGTAGAAGAGATAGAAAATTGATGTAAAATATAAATAATAACAACTACTTGTATTAGTGGTACTATATTTATTACATCATATTTTTACTACACATTAAGAGGAAGTAGAAGGACAAATAAATTTGAAAGAGTCTGTAAAGATGATTACATTCTATTAAAGACTCCCCCATTGGATCTCGTATTAGGAACAATACGGTTGATCTTTTTGAAAGATGAAGACCTCTAGATATTGGATGTTGATGATGGGAAGGTAAATTGTCAGGAATTAGTATATATATATATATATTGTGAATAAGTAATGGACGATGAGAACTTTTATAAATAAGGTGAGGAGCACTTTTAAAATGTCTAAAAATATTAAATTTTAATAAATTAATTTAGCATAAAAATGAATCAAAATTGAATTTTATTAAAATATAATATTGTATAACTTAATAATCACACCAACCAATATAATTATTACATGTTTTTATATCTTTTTAATCCTTATCCTTTAAATTAGAACATTGGGTCATTATTTTATACCTCAACCAAGGTAACCACTATTTTAATCATAAAGAGATAATTCTATAACTATAAAGGAAAAAATGTCTCATAAATTGAAATTTTAATCAATTTTTAAATTATATTCTTTTCACATGGATGACGATCATTTTTTTGTTAATTTTAAGGAATTTGGTAAAATAATATTTTGAAAAGTTTTCATAATGTCAATATTAACCCCATTTAATTAATTGGAATTCAAATACATCATGAAAAAGACTAATTGAGAATATAATGATTTATAACCTCTCTAATATGTCATAGTAATATATAAAATTATATCTGAACATTAACCTATTCATATTATATGAAATATAATATTTTTAAATTTACTTTTTCATTTTTATATAAATTTAATAAATATTGTTTTAGCATTGCACAATATTTTGTGACAATTACATAATTTATAATTTTTTTTAATAAATGTAACTAAAATAATTTGAAAAATATTACAAAAGAAATCAATATTATATTTCGTTATACGCTATGTGGACACATAAAAAATATTAAAAAAATAAGGGAGTGACATTTTGTTATTATGAATGATTTAAAAAATATATATGTCATTTTCATTGAAAAGAGGCCATTAAAAACTCTAATTTGAAAATAATGTGATATTTTTTTATAATAATTCTCCTATAATAATTGTAGCCATGTTTGTGTCTTAGTTTTACTATTATGGTTTTTTAACTTCTCGTTAACAATTTTGGTAATTTCCATACTATTGAACTTATCTACTATATGGGGGTAAATAATGTTATAATAAAATTTAAAAACACCCCAAAAAGGAATATTGTAGATTAAATTATCCATATCCAATTCACATAGATGAAATTATGATTTTTCGTATTTTTAATCATTTATTAAATTCTAATTTATATAAAATATTTATAATGTCAATTTTTAGAACTATTCTTTTATTTAACATTAACAATATCCATATAACACATACAAATGGATCAAAATATTTTATTATATCATTATCATCTACAATTAATTTATAAAATTATTATATCTCATTAATCATCTAATAATAAATTTCATTTAATATTGTTAATATCTTTTTATCAATTATTCTAACTGTTGAATAATTACATCATCATCATTTTGTGAGCATTTACGGTAATTATTTCATCAGTTATAATTAAAAAAATTACCATAGTTATTAAAAATAATTTATATTTTTGAATATCATTTATAGTCTGACATATCCAATAAATAACCATTTAATAAAAATATTACATTCATTGAAAACCATACTACGCTATCTTTGAATTATTTTTAATATAATAATATAATGATAATAATCCCATCCAAATGAGAAAAAGTCATTTATTCCAACCTAGAAAAACATAAAATGTTATTTACTCCTCCAATAAAATTTAGACATGTTTTAGGGTCATTTTTAGTTCTTATTGTATTTTTTTACCCTTACATTCAAGATTTACCCATTACCATGGTAACAAAAATTATGATGGATATGATTTATTTTGAAAAAATAAAAGGGGTTTATTTACTAAATTTAAACTCCTAATTCAAAATATGGAAAAAAAATTTAGAAATCAATATTCAGATGTTTTAGAATTTAATTTTAAATTAAACTGCAAAAACAAAATGAAAATAAAATTCTAAAAAATTGTCTTCAAGTATATAATCTTTTAATATAGGGTTCATGTAAAAAATTACATTCAGCGACCAAAATTAGAAGAAACATAAATAACTAAATTGTAAAAATAATATAAAATACAATTTGAATGTGTAAATTCGTTAATGAAAATATTTTTTTCAATGAAAATAATAATTTCCCACAATTTTTTAAAAAAGCAATCTTTTCATAAAATTCTAAAAAACTATTTTTTAGATAATTTTGACTTAATTAATCCAAACATAAAATTTTTACAATTAAATTTTATAAAAAATTTATTAAATAATTATAATATTCTTAAAAAATATAAGAATTACTGCTTATGAAGAATATATTTTTTTGAAAAATATACTAATTTACTAAAAATATATTGATTCGTCACCAAGAATTAATTAATAATTTTTTACTTATTAGGCCCTATATACATTTCAGAATTTTTTAATAATATTGATATCATATAATTTATGGTAATGTTATAATGGTCAAATAATTGTATTTTTGGGTTCTCTTAAGATCAATGTTACTTTTTGTTTTCATTATTTAATATATTGTTTTTTAAAATATCAGGGTGTTACATCCACTACCCCCTGTTAATAAATTAGATCCTCAAAATGTGAATTTGGGATTGTTAATCATGTTATTTAAATTTAAAAAAAATAATTGTCAAAATCTAATATAATAAAATGGGTTAAAACATCCTCTTTAAAGAGGGAAAGGGAAATATGATGGTAATCCCAATTCTATGATTCCAAATAGGGGAACATTAGTGGGTTGAAATTATATGGAAATTGAAGATAAATATAACTATCAAGTGATGATGTACAGTGATAGATTGCAATATAATTAAAATTTTAACCATCACAAAACCATAAATCTTTAATGACATAAAATTCCTTTGATATCACAATATGAATATTAAATGTATAATTTTTTTATTCCAAATCATTTTATTATATTTAAGTAATCGATTTAAGAAATCACTTATGAAAATAACCTTAGGGGATTTAATTCAATTTCATAAGAATAGTATTATCTGTTGGATGTTCTTCAATCTATCACTATTTCATTCCTCACACCAGGAGATGGATATTCAAGAAGAATTTTGATGCCTAAATGACATTTAATGAATCATATGAACCATAATTTTTTTCTTCAACCTCTAAATATATAATGAATGAAAAATGGTTAGATTTTTTTTCAAATATGATTAATCATAATTTATCCTCGAATAATAATAAAATATATTAAACCTTCTCCATTCCATAAGTAGTTATCCTTAATACTCCTCCCAATATTACTGACCATATTGAAAATCTAAAATTATTTTCAAGCACATATCCCTAGACAACATAAATTAATTAATAATTTAACATTCCAAACATGTTAATATATTTATCATATATTCACCAATAACATGGTAATAAAATAAATCACTATAAAACCATAATGAAACCATTCATGATTTTTATAATTAAAACTCTCCTCATTCCTTGAATAAAATCATATATTATCGAATATATTCCCGAAATCAAGAAGATGTAGTAAACTCCATCATGAATTAAATTTCAATAAATTCTCTTGCTATTTTCATATCACCAATTACTTCCCATGAACATATAATTATCATTGTTATCTGATTACCAACTACATATTTATGTTTATCCACCCCAATCATCTTATTTCCAAAAGACCTAATTTCTAAAGAATTACTTCTCTATATTACATCTATTATTCAGCACAGGCTTCAAAAGCATTATATATGAAGTACTCTATTGTGATAATTATATACCTAAGGATTCGTATAACCATAATATCATTGAGAAAATACTTTTATAAAATTAAACTTATATCCAAACATTATAAAATTAATCATTCTACTACATTATTAAACCATTATCTATGACTCATTATCATTTTCCATAATACCTCCTTCACTTCATATGTAATTACAAGTATATGAATCATAATAAAATATAACCATTTCTCTTACAATAAGATTTTCCAGATATGAATTCATCATACAAAATTGGAATACATTCCGCATTTAAAACATTTAACTATCGAGAATGCCTTATGAAGTTCATTGTTTCCTTTTACATATTTAACCAATCAGTTATTTTTTTCTATTAAATTAAATAATTTATATAATTATTTTTCCATACCCAAAACATCTTTCAATTCCCCTATGATAGTTACTCGTGTGTTTCTTCTAAAATTCTTGACTTATATGAAACTAAATCATATTTCCTTTACTGTCTCCACTACATGATCTATCGGCGAACACTGTCCTTATATTTGTTGGCGAGTCTACCTGTTTCTTAAGGTGAATCTTCCAACACATATATAATAAAAAAATTATTATCTACAATCAAAATATCCACTAGTATAGTCATCATCCAATATTCTTTTTCACCAATACATTTTCTATCACGTTCAATGTTGACCAAGTACCTTTTAGTTCCCGCAATTTTTCAAATCCAAAAATCAACGTGTAATAATTGATTTATAAAAATAAGTTTTATTGGTCAAATTATCATGAAATATAATTCAATGTATGTTTGAATCATTAAATAATTTCCTAAATATATATGTCCTTAGTTTTAACTCTTGTTATCCATGGTTATTACCAAATATATAGGATTTTATCCTATAAACAGAGTTATCCTAAAAGGCATACATAGGGTTATATTCTTTAATTTTTGTTTTCCTAAATCTGGTTTCCAATATTTCAAACAATCTTCCTCTGATTCCAATTGTAAGCAACCCAACACCAGTACTCCAGAGATAGTAGTTACATGATTATGTTTTCATAAGATACACTAAATCACATCCCAATCGACCAAATAGATTGGTAGTATTGAAGAAGAAGTTAAATATATGTTACCCTTATTACATAGGTAATTAAACAAAGAATATAATAATATATTATAATCTACATCATTGAAGTCATTCAATGGATTCCCCATAATATTCTGGGAAAATATAATATAATACGGGTGAGCTTAGTGTAAGAACCTAGTTTTTCAATCCGATATGGAACCTGTATAAATTTGGTGTAAGTCTATAATTGGACCCAATATGGATGTCTAATGAGTTGTAAAAGTTCTGAGGGGTGTCTGGGGAAAGGATGGTTCCTAGAACCCATCTTTTTGGGGAAATAGGACAAGTCGCATGGTTGGCGCATGGTTTTCCTAAATGTGTGGATTGTCAATTTTTCAACAGAACAAAATCAAATGGTTTGTTCTTGGCTATGTGTCCTAACCACGCGAGAACCCCTTTTCCCATGTTGTTGTGCATTTTTTGCGCACAGTTTTTCATACTCTATGGAAAAACCGTGCCGATGGTATTTTATGAAAAAATATCCCTTTTCTCCTTAATTAACTAATTATATCACATCCATCTTCCCTATTTTGTGATTATACTAGATTAATCTATTTATCTCTCAATTTGGGGATTTCATAAGATCTAAACATGGAATCAATAAATATTCTTCATCTTTCAATATATCGATCATATATTCATCATATTGGATACACTGAGGTATGTACATGAGTTCCCTTGAGCCATTCTCCTTTCTTTTTCTCACAATCAAGATATCAAGGTATGTGCATTTTATTCTTTTTCATAGATCTGCATTGATCTCATCCAAATCAAGGGTCAATAATTGATGGGAAGGATTATAAAACGTTAGGCGAGTGTTCTAAAATTCATCCCTAAAGTTCGTTGACTTTTGGATTTGTTGTGTAGAGGCCAAAGAATTAATCGCGTACCATTTGTTGGAATTTTATGCCATGCATATAATCATTAGAATAATTTGGATATTCTATTTCCATATATATGAATAATTTTGTTTGTTTATGACCACAAATCTATCCCTTCCATGTCTAAGGTTATGTAATAATTGGAATTTTAGAGTTTTGATTCATTTGAGCCACTGTTCGGGTGTGCATTAGCTTGAAAACTCAAAGGGTATGATTTTCTATATTAAATGGAATGTGTGAATATTCATTTGAATAATTGAATGTACCATGTATGATCACCACTTGAACCATGTAAGGTAAGTTCTTCAATTGATAATTAAATGTGAAATAGAAATTGGAAAGTATATTGAGTATGTAACATGACTCTATTAAATTTGAATGAATAGTAGGTTCCATATCCATAGATCCCCATACAACATTAATGGATGGTAGTGGAATGAACCATGGATATGGAATATACATTAAAAAGATTAAATGGTTGCATGCAACTTGGTCTTGTCACACTAATGAAAGGAAAGGCTTAAACAAAAAGACTTGATTAAAAGGTTGTGTGCTACTTAAACATATCACACTATTGAAAGGAAAAGATTGACCTAAATAAAATATTAAAAGACATAATAAATAAGCTGAAATGGATTAAATTGAGCACACCTTGGATTCTGATCAGAGAAATTCATGAGCACTCAGAAACCCAATTTTGATTAAAGGATGTGGATTTCATTGGTTGATACAAACCAACATCCTATCCCAACTCTATTAATTGATGCCTGGTATGACCCCATTGGATCCCTTAATATTATCACAGGATTCCTTGGATTCAATCCATGTATCAAACAATTACAAGTTGGTTACATGGTTAAATTTCATCAATCCAATTCTCTACTTATCCTTGTTTTACCTTGGTCGATCACCATGGACTCAGTATGTGCCTCATTGTAGAATACATGGATTCTGATCCTTGGATTAGAATCTCACCCCCATTCCATGATATATTTATTAGTGATTTATAAAACCTTAGGGTCTATTTTTCCTTGGTTATTACCCTGAGACTTCTTTTTAAATATCATTATTCTTGGTTTCCAGGTTACATCTTGGAACCTTCACTCTTTATAGTATCATGAGGTGATGTCAGTGTTGGTTTTTCCTCACGATACTTATCAATATAAAATATTTTATTACATAATAAAATTAAATGATTACATGTTCAGACACCAGATGTGGGCTGAAGAAGGCACTCAGGTGTCCAGTTACATTTTTTAAAGGATGGTGCCAAAGCCCCAGTTTATTATTAAAGCAAAGACCTCTTTTACACTGGGAAGAGGGTGACACATTACATATCCCAAAGGCCCAAGGCCAAGTGTCTTGAATACAAGGCTAGAAAGCCATTTTTTGGCTAAAAGGACCCTTCGGTGAATAGTAATGCTACAGTACCCGCACTGCTACAATGCATGCTACAGTACCACCATCTCAACAGTACTGTCTACAGTCTCTCCGCTGCTACAGCGTTTCCGCTGCTACAGTCCATCACTGCTACAGTACTCGGGAATTCACCCCTGCCTAAATTTGATTCTGGCTCTTTTGGATGCCATGAAGGAGCCTGAACCACTAGGGTACATGCTTGTTGGCATCCAGTTACATTCTATTACATTACATTATATATATATATATATATATATATGTCTGACCACTTTTACATTTAAATTACGTGGGTAGATGTTATAAAAACTATTGATGGTGGCCCATTGAGATTTATCTCACACCCTCTCAGGCATCATTTGATTCCTGGGGCAGAATGCATAGTTCCATTTGTTGATATGGGGAAGGATGTAGCCTGAAACACTTGATTGATTACTATTTAGCATGGATATTTATAGTAGATGACTGAGTTGGAGTTTGGGATGGTTAAGGTAATATTTTTATTCCTTTATAATTTTTTTGAACATGTTAGGAATACTATTTGGTATCCATGTTATCAATTTTTCATGTGACAAGACATACCATCAGTTTTCAAATGTAATCCTAGTTATTTATGTTATTTTTATTTTTGTTTCTATTTTCTGTTGTGCTTTATGTTTACATATATTTCTTCCTCTATTTACACATGTTCACACTCATATGCTATGATACACTATGGTAATGAGGACATGGTCTCCTCACATCCACACCCTAGGCCATCCCTGCTAGTTTGAAACCTCTAATATTAAAGGAGATTCTCTTGAAGCCATGTAGACCACCGGGATAAGAGCACCCAATTAGAGGCATCGAGATTTGATACATCACAATGTGGTATCAAAGGAGTTTACATTATTTAATTTGTATTTTGAGGAAATATATTTTTAAATTAGGAATTATTGGGACTTGATCATAACTCATTCTTGGCCATCATGAACCCATGTTCAGGGTAAAAACAAGGTTTCTTAAATTATAATTATTGTTTTTCTTTTTCCTATTATAGTCGATATTAGTTCACCAATGGGTGATGCACATGTTTTGTGGTGTTGTTTCTTATTACACTATTTGATAATTTTTATTAATCCATGGCCTAATGATATAAGGGCATGGATCATTGTTACATGTATCATTATAGGCACCTAGAATTCTCATGTCATGCATATTATCATGTCATATAGGATCAGTTCACTATTATTCATTTCATGATATTCCTTTGATTGCTGATTGATGAAGTGATAGTTTTCTTATTCTTGTATTACTCTTGATTGTGATTTCATGATTTCCTATCAAAATTCTTGAGGTTTATGGGCCCTCATAGGTTGGGATGAGTAATTTAACGAGTTGAGCTATTATGATATAAATATATAAGTGTATTTACTTAGGATAGGGTGTATGGAAACTGATTCACCAGAAATGAAAATCCATTATAAATTCAATCATGAAATATAAAATGAAATCACTTCACATCCTTAGCTAGCCATGTCATGTTAATGAATGGAAAATGAGTGATCCAAGAATTTAAATGAAAAATTAAATGAGTCTTATGCGTTATCACTTATTGATTCCTGGTTTTATATGTGGGTATTTTGGGTAGTATGCATTTGGTAGTTATTTTTCGCACATTCAGCTTCCTCTAGAGATGTTATCTCCTTGATTATAACCTTATCTAAAGCATGTTCTTAGAATTTGTTGACAAATTTCACCATGTATTCATCTTATCATATGCTAAGATGGTGGATATGACCATGCACTAGACATAGTGGGCCCTGGGATACCACTCTTACCTATAGGAGTTCCACTTGAGGAACCACCTGCTATACCTGATATGGGCACTAATTCCTATATTAGAGAATGTTTTCTATGTCTGATGAAGTCCGTGCATGGTGATCCATATCTTGCACGTATGATGGTTGATTTTACTTGTTAATTCCAGCAGCAATATCCTCCTATATTTTAGGGTTTGAAAGTCTGTGGGTTGATAATCATTAGGATGAAGACACCCTATCTATCACTGAGCATCTAGAGAATCCTCCAATGTGAAGGGTCATTATTTCCTCATATATGATTTAGGATTCAGACAAGAATTGGAAGGATGTGATTACTCAGGGCGGTTGTCATCTAGTGATGTTATGGGTTTATTTTCAGACTACCTTATATGATAAATTGTTTCTTATGATGCTAAGAGCTGACATAGCAATATAGTTCTTGCCTTTTTAGCAGAGTCATATGTTAGTTATGGAGTATTCATCATGTTTCACTGACTTGAAGAGATTTTCATTACATGTATCTAGATATGAGATTTCATTTACTATATGTTTCAATGATGGGATGTAGTATTCCATCCATATGATGGGACTGCGGTTCAATGGGACATATTTAGGGTTTATATAATTCCTTTACATGAGCTTCAATTGGAAAAGGATCTATGCTAGCTCCACCTTTTAGAGAATGTTATTTTACTCCACATCAGGTGAGGTGTTGGTATTGCACCTATAGATCTAACAAAGAAGGAGTTCATGGTTGTGGTAGTCATTCCCTGGATCAATAGAATCACTAGAAGATCAGTTATGATCATGGTAGTCAATCTTTTACATAGGTATATGGATCAGGCTAATTGAATTCAATGCCGCTAATACTTGAGGATCAGGCTACAAGACCATCTATAGTTTGATGTACTATTCTGGTAGCTTATACTATAGTATATCATCTATTTGATGTTGGTTCTTCAAAGTATTTTGTCTCTGTATCTATCGTGGAGAGTCTTGGATAATAAATACATTATCACTATGGTGTAAGGATCCATGATTTTTTAAGGGGTAATAACATAGGGAATATGCTAGTATAAAGATTCACCCGTCGTGGTAGGAATTTACCCTTTATTATGGAACATTTTTTTCATGAGTAGATGAGCATCGATGACATTCATGGGATTGATTAGTTGGTTCACTTTCATGCTTTTTTATACATATATCACTACAGGGTATCTTTTACATCACTAGAGGGAAACAATTTTGTAGATAAGGGTGAGTGGAATGTCTAGGACGGTAGAATTGGACCTGAGCATCATGGGATAGGTAGAGTGACCACATAGATCACTAATCTCTACATGGAGGATTTGGGTTTACATCATACAGATTTCCATTCAATAGTGGACTATTTTAGGGATGTATTTACTGATGATTTTTTTCGATTAACTTCTGAGAGAGATGTTGATTTTACAATTTATCATGTTCAAGGAGGATCCCTAGTGTCCATTACTATATATAGGGTGGAAACTATACTTCTTAATCAGCTCAAGTGGCAGCCACAGGATTTAGAGGCAAAAGGATTTATATATCCCATTATATCCTCTTGGGGTACTCTAGTGCAATTTTACAAGAAGGCATATGGAACCTTTTTCCTAGGACTAGATTACAGACGGTTGAACTAGCTTACTATCAAGAACTGATAACCACTTCCTCAAATTAATGATCTCTTGGACAATCTCTGAAGAGAAAGGGTCTTCTTCCAGATCATCCTAAGATTAGGTTAACATCAGGTATGACTCATATCACCATACATACCTTGTACAACTTTCAGTATCTAGTATGGTCGGTATGAGTACCTTGTTATGTTGTTTGATCTTATAAATTCACCCACAATTTTCATGGGTCTGATGAAAAGCGTGTTCCACCACTATTTGGATTCTTTTTTCATTGTCTTAATAGATGTCATATTGGTGTATTATGTTACTCATTGTGACCATGTGAAACATCTTGATATCATTCTGAGTTCACTATGAGGGAATACCCTTTACGGGAAGCTTGCTAATTTCTAATTTCGAATCAAAAAAATACAATTATTGTGTCATATATTATCAAAATCAGGAGTATCTATTTTCCCAAAAATATGGTTAGTGTCATAGAATCTAGGTAGAATCCAAATAACATGTTTGATATACTGAGATTCTTGGGGCTACATTGAAATTAAATTCATTTCATACAGAACTTATCATTCCATGCATCACACCTTACTGTTCTTAGAAAGAAGTGTGTCAGGTTTGTGTCGTCAAAAGTGTGCGAGAATGAATTTTTAGAGCTTAAATGGAGGCCAGTCTCTTAACCCATTCATAATCTTACTAAGTGAGGTATAGGTTATACCATCATATGTGATGCATCATGCACTGGCCTAGGAGTAGTGCTGATGCAAGAAGACCGAGTTATTTCATATAGATCTTTGTAGTTGATACCTCGTGAGATAAACTACCCAAATCATGACCTTATCCTAGATGTATTTTCCCATTACTTACATTTCTAGAGACATTATCTATTGGGTGAGAACATTATGGTGTATGGAGACCACAGAAGAATAAAATATTTCTTTTATCGGTGTGAGTATAACCATAGATAGTGGAGATGGGTCGAATATCTACAATCATACGATTTGGAGCTTTTATATATGACCGAGAATGGAATTGTTGTTGTAGATTCACTACGTCTGAAAACTGAAGAACATTCAATAAATGAATCCATAGTTGAATGTAAGTTAATGGCCTTATTTTTTGAACTATATCTTTATTTTCATGATAATCACTATCAGTCTTACCATTCATCCATGAAAACTACCTATTCCCTCCATGAGATGGTGGAATGTGGGATGGTTTTAGAACCTAATGGAATGGTTCTCAATGAGAGTATATAAAGAGTTAATCCACATTCAGATTGGTTTGTACATAGAAATGATATCTTGCACCTGTATAGACGAATGAGGGTTCCTACCGACATTAGATATTAGTTGATGAAAGAGTCGCATGCCTCACAGTGGGTAGTTCATCGTGGAATATCAAAGATGTATCGAGACATGTGATTCTAGTATTGGTGTCCTGGTATGAAGTGTTAGAAAGAAGGATTTCTTACTATATGTTCCACCTATCTGTAGGTGAATGTAGATCACTGGAGACCTGTAATATTGTTATATGC
The DNA here is from genome assembly GCA_963277665.1 of Viscum album. NCBI lineage: Eukaryota > Viridiplantae > Streptophyta > Magnoliopsida > Santalales > Viscaceae > Viscum > Viscum album. The sequence continues at coordinate 652,318,913 of OY728151.1, read as the reverse complement.
ACATCAAATATCGAAATGGAAATGGGATGATATTTCCATGGATTTCGGGGTCAGCATTCCTTGGTGGTTGAGGGGTAGAGATTCTATATGGGTACTCATTGACCGACTAAAAAAATCACCCCCCTTCATTCCAATTCAAGAGACTTTCTTAGTTGATGATCTTGAAAGACTGTATGTCCATTATACAATATGACTACATGGGGCAGTACATACTATCATTTTTAATATGGTTTCTCATTTAACATCTAGATTCTATCAAGTATTGTAAAAGGATATGGGAACAAAAGTGATTATAAGAAAATATTTCCACCCTCAGATCGATGGAAAATTAGAATGAACAATACTGGTTCTATAGTATATTATCTGAGCAAGTTTCCTAGATTTAGACTGTACATGGGAGAAGCATGTCCTTCTCATTGATTTATCCAATAATAACAGCTTGAAAAAGAATTTTCATATGGATATATTTAGAACTTATATCATATGTGATTCCATTCTCCCCTATGCTAGCTAGAGATTGGAGATGCATCCCACTAGGTCCTTGTTTTGTTCACGAGACATCAAAGAAAGTTTAGTTGATCAGAAAGTGTATGAATACTGCTCAGTAGAGACAAAAATATTAGTTTATTCACAATATAATACCTCTGGATCTCAAGGTTTGGGATCATGTTTTCTTATAGGTATCACCCAGGCTAGGACATAGATGGTTACAAAATCAAGGAATGATGTCGCCTTATTTGGTATTGACTTTTTATATTCTTGTGAGAATCGGGCTGGTAGCTTACTAGTTTCTACTACCTCGGAGGTATTGTTCCATGCATGGTGTCTTTCATGTTTTCAAGATTTGTTGGTATCATGCCAACCGATCTCATAATTCTGATCTCGATAATGTTGAGTTAGGTGTTGATGATACCTTTGAAGATTATCCAGCATGCATGGTTGATTGAAGAACAAAGGCTCTCAAAAGATGGTATGTCCCTATATTATAGGAGATATGGATTCACGGCAAAGTACAAGATAAGATATGGGAGTGGGAAGCTAATGTACATGATGAATGGATAGAGTTTCTATCAGACAATGTTCCTCCAACCATGGATGGGGAACTCAGGACGAGTTCTTTAAGGGGAAAATATTTTAAAAACCCATTTTTTAAATTAGGTATGGATACATTAAATTGTAGGTCTAAATCATTACTTTGGACTGAATATGGATGTCTAATGAGATAGAAAATTTATCAAGGGTTTTTATGGCATGTTCGGTGTCGATAACAAATTTTTTCAAGAAACAGGACATATCGCACGATTGCCACATGAATTTTCTAACCATGTGGATGGTCAATTTCTAGATAGAACCACTTCACGAGATTTGTGCAGGGTTTTCCGACATAATAATTTTATCACCCCTTTTTCCCAAATACACATTCCTGGTTTGGGAATGGTTTTCCAAACCACATGGACAAACCATGCACTTTCTACTATAAGTGAAAATTGTATTTTTTGACCTTAAAGATCTAATTAAGCTACCTCCATCTTCCCTAATCTGAGCCTATGAGGGATTAACCAATTTCACTCATTTTTGGGGGTTTTTGATGATTTAAACTTGCAATCAATAGGTCTACTTCATCTAGTAGCTGAACAATCTTTCATTCATCTATTTGGGAGAGCAATGGTATGTACTCGAGTCCCTTTGAGTTGTTCAACGTCTCTTATTCTCTCGACTGAGATTTCAGGATAAGAGTTTTTTTATATTTTTTATAGATCTGCTCTGATCTGAGCCAAATGAAGGGACAATATCAGAGGATAAGGATCGTACAACCCTAAGTTGGGTGGTCCATAACTCATCCCTAATGTTTTTTGATTTTGGATTTTGTCGTGTGGGGACCATCGATTTAATTAGGTGTCATTTATTGAATCTATATACCATGATTATAATCATTAGAGCCGGTTAGACATTATTATTCCATATATGTGATTAATTAGAGGTGGTTATGACCACAACTCCTTCTTTTCCATGTAAAATCTTATTCCATAATTGTGTTTTTAGTGTTTTGACACGTCTGACCCACCATTCTGGTGTGCCTTGGGTTGAAAACACTAAGGGTAATCTTTTCAATATTAAATTTCATGTTTATATTGTGTATTTCATAATGGAAAGTACCATGTATTCTTACCACTTGACTCTCCTATGGTAAGTGCATCAATTGATACTTAAATGAGAAATATAAATTCTTAATTATATTGAGTATATTACGTGACCATATTGAATGTTAATGAATAATATGTTGAATATCCATAGCACCCCTTACCCTATTAACATAAGTTAGTTGAATGAACATTGAGTATGGAATATAGTTTAAAAAGATTAAATGGTTTCATGCTACTTGGCCTTTTTACACTAATGAATGACAAAGCATGAACCAAATGACTTGATTAAATTGTTGCATTCTACATGACCTTGTCACATGCATGAAAGGAGAGGCATAATACTAATGATATATTACTTTTCATCATAATTAAATAGATATATATTTACTCAGCACTCCTTGGATTTTTATAAGACATTTTCATAAGCACTTAGGAATTGCATTTTGATTCAAGGATACGACTTTCATAGGTTAAAACCCACCTAGATCCCAATCCTAGTGTATTCATGGATTCTTGGTATGACACCATAGGATCCCTTCATATTATTATAGGATTCCTTAGAAACACTCATTGGATCCAACATCGAAAAGTAGCTACCATGGTTAAATCCCATTGTGCTCTCTCTATAATTAGCCCTATTTTAATATAGTTGATCTCCTTGGACTCGATAACTTCCTCATTGTTAAATGCCATGGATTAAGCTCCTTGAATTTCACTCATACCGCATTAAAGATTAAAGCTATTACTACGTTCACATCCATCGTGGTCAATGTTACCTTGGTTATTTTCTTGGGGATTTATCATTAAATATGATAAATCATGGTTTGTTTGTTACAAATTAGAACATTGTGTATTTATACTATCCCATGGTGATTTTAGAGTTGGTTATTCCTCACAATACCTATCAATATAAAGTTTGTAATTACATAATTAAATGCACTGGTTATATGTTTAGACAGTACACAATGGCTGATGTAGTTACATGGGTATTCAGTTATATTGTACTTCTTTACTTTATATATTAAGTCCTGTACAATGTTACATTTCCATTACATGGGAATGATGTTATAGTAACCATTGGTGGTGGCCCACTGAGATTTATCTCATACCCTCTCCATGAATCATTTGGTACATAGGGCCAATTACAAGGTTGCATAAGTTGAAAAAGGGAACATATGGCTTCAAACACTTGATTGCTTTCAATTTAGTATGGATCTTGAAAGAAGATGACCAAGTTGGAGATCGAGATGCTTGGAATTATCTTTTGATATCTTTATTTTTTGAACATGTTAAGCATGTTGTTTTTTATCCATAGATTCCGGTTTTCTATTAACATAACAAACTATCAGTTGTTGAATGTTATTCCAGTTGTTTCAGTAATTGTTACTATTGTCTCTATTTTGGGATGTGCCTTCTACTTATATTTCATTCACTATTTACCTATGTTTACTCTTATCCACTATGATACAATTTGGTAATGTGGGAATAGTATCCCCATAGACACACCCTAGGCCCTCACTACAAGTCACCAACCTCTGACTTTCATGGAGATGTGCATGAGGAGATGTGGTCCACCAAGCAAGGGCGACCCGTTTAGTGGTATTCGGGTCTAAGACGTTACACTTCGATGCTCAGTAATAGTAAGAGTACTATAGATTCTATGAATGAATAATTAATAATCAATTTAAAAAGGTAAATAATGTAAAAAATTTCATTTAATCCATATCTTGGGTATAATATGGTAGGAATAAATGGTGATCAAATAATGCTTTATAAATAATCATGTAAGCATGAAAACAACCCATGGATATTCTATATAATTGAATAATCACTTGAAATATAAATAACTAAATTCATAATGATTTCATTTATAATTATTGAAATATTAATCATACCTTCGAGGCTTTGTAATAGGACATATAATAACATCATGGCTTTGTGATGAGATATAAGATCATGAAGGATTTGTGAAAAAATATAATAAATATGTAACCTTTGGAAAAAAACTATATCTTGTTTGTATCAAGAGACATATAGATTCATTTAGGGGTTATAGTGAGACATACCCATGACACACTAATTCCAATTCATTCCTCATATGAATGAATAATATAACTGAATTTAGTTCCTTTACAAAATCAATAATATTATATAATGTAAGAACTAGTCATATGGTATATCAATACATTCCTCAGTAAAATTAATCATCATCAATAAAAATAAATATTTTGACCGGTATCCTTATATTATCTCCTAAACATAATATTCATCCAAGGATGTGAAAAAAGATAAAAATACATTAATGATATTACTGTAATATTTTTTGAGGAAAATTCTCATATTAAATTTAAAATAATTTTTGAAATATAAAAATTTGGAACAATATAAAAAACCAATTTCATAAAAAATATATTTTTAATATTTGAAATGAATCAACAAATAATTGCGACATTAGGAAAGGGTAAATTATTTTAATTTATTATAAATATTAAAAAACATTCATTTCAGGCATTTGTAAAAAGTACCTTGTTTGGAAAATAATAGGAAGATTCCTTTTAAATAATTATTTAAAACAAAATGGTGAACTGAAATTAAAAATTTGTATTGTAGAAAAATAATTCCGAAAATGTTTTTATAAATCATAATAATGGATGAGAAATATTCCTCAACGAGGACATAAAATTAAACAATCATGAATAATTATGATATTGTGAAATTAAACTGTGCCCCTTCGGTTTATTCTGAATCATAAGCCCCATGACATAAATAAATTTACATTAAATATTATATGAGATGAATAAAAATTGATTCATCATATAATATATCAAATTTTCATTACATTAACAACACAAATTAAGTATGTGGATAATATGACACATGTATCAAAGAAGTAAAAGTGAGATGAGAAACCCTTACCACAAGTTCAATTTCCTTTTTATGTGTTTGGAGATCATATATATAAATGTGTATTTATAATATATATATATATATATCATTAGAAATAATATATTTCATACCACATTTGATTCACATATAATTTTTTATCACCAAATACTTTCAATTCATTTTTAAAATCTCTATGTGGGTGGTAATAACATCATTTTTCTTGAAACTTTTGATTCGATAGATCCTTTACTTAAATATTAAAAAAAATTCATCATCTAAAAAATATTATTTATTGTTTATATATAGTACATATAAATTATATTGATATTTATACTCATCCATAAATATTGAGATAGAAAGATGAATTAGATCATCCATTGATATCATAGGTCATACGTACACATAAATGTCATTTCCATTTTTCAATGGATAGAATGGAAGAAATTTGAAACATAATTATCCTTTGTAAATAATATTTATATATTAAAATCATGTATACTCATTTGTTCCATCTCAATGACAATCCATGTATTGTGGGGATGAAAAATGATATACATCTCTATGTGGAGACGGTATGTCATACATACGCATGATCGATGTTTTAAATTTTCTTAAACTGCAGTATAGATGAAAAATGGGTCACAATTAAAAATAATAAAATATAACTATATTTATGATTCAATAGTTATTACTTTATAATTGGTGAAACACATTAATCTAATATAGATGAATAAATAAAATTAAAAGAGCGAATAAAGATGATTACCGTCTCTTAAATAATTCCCCTTTGTATATCCTCTATGTGACGCTAGGTTAAAAATTTATGGAGTACCAGGACATCAAAAACATGAAAAAGGACATTGGGAAGTATAATGGTAGGGGATTGGTCAATATATATATATCCCTCTGTGGTGTGGATAAATGAAGGATCATGTGAAATGTTATAAATTTTATGGTGGTACTTTTGGAATATCTCAAATGATTAAATTATAATAAAATAATCTATCAGATAAAATGAATTCATGTGGAAAGATATTAAAATATTAGATTTCATATGGGTTTTATCCCTTAATATATTAAAAGAGATCTTTTTTTAGTTTCATTTTAATCCTTATCATTTTGATTATCCCCTTGGTTATTTATTTTGGACATTAAAAAAGGTAACCACTATTGTGATCATAATTTGTTTATAATGATACTATAAAATAATAATTGACTCATAAACCGAAGATGAATTATATATTCAACTATTTTCTATTATCATTGATGAGGATATTAGTTTTTTGGATTTAAAATAATTTAGAAATATATTATTTTGAGAAATTATCTTTAATTTCAATTTTGATATTATTCATTTCATTTGACTAATAATTCATCATTTAAAAGAGTAAATTGGTATATAATGGACTAAAAATAATATTATATTTTATATTGCAGAAGAAATTTAGTTTCTAAATGTAACTTATTCAAATCACATCAAAATTAATATTTTCGACATAATTTATGTTATTATTTTTTAAAATTGAATAAATAATGTATTAGCATTTCAAAATAATTTAATGTAATTATATAATGTATAAAAAATTAAAATCAATTTATATAATGAAAATAATTTCATAAATATCAAAATTGATATTTATTTTTCTTATAATCTTTATTTCTTTCTTATGTGGACACATAAATGATATTAAAAGCAAAGTGAGTGGTATTTTATAAAAATCTATATTTTAGATGTTATATAAATTTTTTTATATAAACATGTAAAATAAATATCATAATTATATAATAATGTAATAATTTTCGAACAAACATAATCCAATTTTGTTCTTTAATGTTGAGGCCATTTTAAGCCCTTTCCTTTTTGTTTTATCCTCCCATCAAATTTTTTGAAATTTATTATACTATTAATATTTTCTAATATATAGAGGTCTATAATGTTGCAATAAAATTTATAAAGTACCATAAATGAAATATGGTAGATGAAATTAACTGTATAACATTCTTTTTGTATAATTTTATTTTTTTAATACAATTTGATAAAATATTATTTTCTATAAAATATTCATATGGAAAAATTTAAGAAATATTTAGTATCTTGATGTCAAAAATTTCAATAATTGAATAATTTCATCACCAGCAATGTGTAAGAATTTAATGTCAATATATATTCACTAGAAATTAAACATATAATACCGTGATTAAGATAATTTTTTTATATTTTTTAATAATATTTATAGTTTAACATATCAACAAGAAAACCTCATATTAAAAATGTTATACTTAATAAAATCTTGAGTGTGACATCTTTGAAATTTTTAAAATAAAATATTATAAATATCATAATAAAATAAAAAAGGAAACAAAAATACACATATTAGAAATTTTGATAATTATGGATGAAACATAATCATCCCATAAAATTGGTATATGTGTTAGGATAATTTTGTTTTCCATATCATTTTATAATTACCATTTATTAAATGATTTACCCTTTATTGTGGTAAAAAAAATTACATTTGTTACAAACCATATTAACGAACAATAAAAGGTTTCAATTTATTAAATTTAGACCACTTCATTCCAAATATGGAATCAATTTTTGAAAAAAAAAATTTATTTTAAAATTAAATATAAAAAATGAAATGATAAACAATTATTCCAAAAACCATTCAATGAAAAAAATTCTTTTATACTAAATTCATGAATTAAATTAATTCTAAATACCTTAATTATATGAGAAAAAACAAGATTAAATTTTAAAACTAATATAGATATTATTTTACATTTTATATTCAATAAAAGAAAATATAGTTTTCAATGGAAATTTGTCATTATCACAATTCACTAAAAATTCAATCTAACATAAAATTATCAAAATCTCATCTTATGATAATTATGAAAAGATGAATCCTAATAAGAAATTATTTTTTCCATTAAATTATGTAAAATTCAAATAAATTAATTTCAAATTCTCTTAAAAATAACAGAACCTTTTCAGAAGAAAATATAGTTTTAAAAAATTAAAGCATGTTACTCAACATCATGTTCTTATTCATAATGAATTATGTAATAAACTTGTATGGAGTATGCCCTATATATATATACTACCATAGTTAATAAGATTTAGGTCTTTAAATTTCACAGAGTGGTTATAATGGCCATATAATAATCTTTCAGGGTCCATTTAAGAAATGTTTTGTGTATTGTATATTCTATTGAACATTGACTTCTTTTAAAATCCCTGGAAATTATAAATATTCTTAATGTAATAAACTCTTCGAACAAATATCATGGGTTGAAATATTTTTAATGATTTTTTGTGTAATATAAAAACATTTTAATGAATAAAACTTGTATTCTTTTTCAATAATAGGATTCATATTATTGATAAGCATATAATAGTTCACATAAGATTTTAATTTTAGTAAATGGACCAAACATTATTAGACTCACATACTTAAAAAGATTGATATTTTTCAAATTCAACTCAATTTGATTGAATATAAAAATGACATAGGTAATGTAGATGTATCCATAAGGATTAATGAGGTCAATAAAATAATTCTATTTTCATCTATAGAAATGTTCCATAAAAATGAATTCTCTATAGAATTTATTTCCCACTACTCTTAAAGTTTATGGAATTGATGAGCTTGGGAAATTATTAATATAAATGGGTACTATATATAAAATATATTTGGCTAGGAATATCATAAAACAAAGAAAACTATTGGATGTAATTTCAAACATTGTTTTCCCATGTAGATATTCATGTTCATTGAAACCCAAGGGTGTTACTAGGGAGGTGTAATGACTCTAAAGGATGGAATTATTCTAGAAACCTCTCTGGGTTTTGGAATCTCTATTTAATTTCCATCATTGGTATCAACATTTTAGATATCAATTATTCATTTTTTAATGGAATTTATTAGTAAATATTTTTTTAATATGTGTTGTAAAAATAAATGATAGTAAAATAATGTGAATAATTGATAATGAAAATAGATTTCATTCTAGTGATAAATAAAATCCTATAAAATATTGGTTTCATATAAATGAATTTTAATTTATAGAGTTATAACATAGTATATAATGTGTCCCATAATCACTATAATATTATATGATAAGATAATGTTTTCACTAAAAACGTTACTACTAATAAAATGGTGTGATTGATTACATACACATAATTTATGATTCATTGGAATTTATAATTTATTTTGAAAAAATGAAATAAATAAAATGATTTTTTTCATTGATAATGTGTTTATACATGTTTTCAATGAAACTTGATTGATGATTTTATTGCTACCCATAGAAGGAATATTTTGTTAAAAAGGTATTTTTTTCAACACATAATGATCAAGAAACATCGAATACTATATAAGGTAAACAAACTATAAACTATTTTTTAAATATTCTTATTTAAAATATACGAGTAATTTCCAAATCAATGAAGTGATTTATTTATATTATCTTGATATTCAAATCAGAATAATGTGTCTGAAAAGTTATGGTAGTATTTATTAACATATAGATGTTCATTATTGAAAAATAAAATATTATACATGTATTTCATTATTTTTATTTCCATATAAAATCATAATTTGTATATGATATATGATATTAAATTAATATTTAAATTTTATATTGATTTATAATGAGAAAGTTAATATCATTATCTTCTAATGGGTTATTTTTGTTAAAATAATGTGAATTTCACTAAATGTAACAGAATAGTTTTATGATGCTGTGATAAATTTTAAAATAAGAAGATATAATGTAACGTCTTGGTTCTAGATGCCACCCCGAGGATCCCCGTACCCAGTTGGTCACTTGGCCTCATGAGCATTTCCCTGAATTCCAAATGATGCCAACTAGAAGCAAGGGTATTGGGTGTGATAGTGGGGAAACTATTCCCTCATTGGCAGAGTATCTCAACTGAAGTAAAACAGATAAAAATAGTAGAAGCATTATTAATACCATACCAAAAGTAAACAACAGACATAATAAATAGTTGGATTACACATATCTAAATACTGCATGATACATATGTCTACGAAACCAGCCAAACAAATCACCATGTGGAAATACATTACTAAACCCATGTTCAAAATAATATAAAGTAAATAGCTCCACAACATTGCAAGCCTCAGCTTGGTCCCAAGCTCCCCAGCCTCGCAGCAATCACGTACTTGAAGTAGAAGGGTGCTTTCCCTTATCTATACCTATAACAATATAATCTGTTGGGGACCAAAATCATGAACCAAATATGGTGTGAGACTAATCTCATTACAAAAAAACCCAATGACTTGTGCCTAACAGCTAGTGAATGTATATGGAAGGAAATATACAGAATGAAGCAGTAAGAAAGAAAGTACACATTGTAACAATCCAACAAATTGAATTGCATTCATTTTCATATATCATTTAATTTTATAATCAAAATCAGATAACCTTATGGAATGTAATCGTAGACTAACCCCTAATGTTAAAACAAAACAAACACATGAAACCCTTTAGGATGTACATACAGTATAACCCCTCTGGTTCAGCTTTAGAAAAGACACTCTAAAGAAGCACTCACCATCAATTCCTCGTATAGTATCGTACCAGTAAATAATAGGTTCTATGAGAAAGAACCCAACGTCCAATTCACCCTATAGCCCATATCAAGGATCTTCAGACAGTATGAGGGAGTACAATGTCCATCCCCCATATGGTCTCACAACGTAACAGTAAACAGACACTCTGAGAAGCCCTCAATGTCCATTATCCCTATGGTCTACTACACTAGGTTCTCATAACCATGTGTAAGTCAATCGTGCACAAAAAATACATGGATACCAATGTCACCCTCAAGAACTACATTTCTAAAAAATATAAATCCTATCATAGAATGTCAGATAATAATCACTCCATCCAAACAATACTAGGTATGGGTAACAAAGCAAATGTCTAACTTGAAAAGCTAGACCAACTGCCAAAAATAAGAAAACATTGGAAAAAATCCATAGTCTGGAAAAGTTAACCCTATTTAAAAAATTATCCACTATCCAAACAAACAGGGCATAGTAGGTAATAACAAGGCTACAACCATAAACACACAAGACATGGTTATTGGTTATTGGGTACTTTTTCACATAATATTCCATGACTAACAATGGAAAGGCACAAACCTCCTACCTCGGAATTGTGAAGCATTAAATGTGAACCTCAAGCCTTGAATCTCCATTGAACATTGTAGATCTAAAAAAATGTTAAAGATCTTAAACATAGGATAACTCGAGAGAGGGGAGAAGTCAAGATATGGTGTTCACAAATAAAAGGGAACTCACTGATGTGATTCTAATGCAAACGACGGGGGTCGATTCGGAGAACGGATAGTGATTTGTGGGCTCAGATAAGATCTTTGGCCCTACGATCACTCCTATATGAGACAGATGAAGAATAATAGGGCTCTTCCAATTAGACACTACACTGTTCTGTTTAATGATGGAAAAGAATTTACATAGTGTGTGTTTTAAAATTACATGATGTGTACTTGCATTTTTCGGCCTCTACTTTAGGAAGTCTCTAGGTCACCACACACAACCATGTAATCGACCACTACAGAGCTAGTAATTAGTCACTTTTGGAAACTACGTACACGACGTGTACTTAAAAGTACATGGCATGTACTATTGGAATTTACAGATACTCCTCTTTTTCTAAAAAAAACAAGAAAAGAAAAACATACTTGAAAAGAAGATCTGGGGTCATAGAAACTTCCCCCCTTATATAAATTCATACCTGAATTTCCCAAGGAAAGAAGTGTGGAAGAAGAAGAATCTTCAAACAACTTTGTCCACTTCGATCATACATTGGACTCCCTCTCCCATGTCTCGTTCGGTACTCACCCTTTCTATTGTAGAACATTTCCCAAAGGAACAGACCGACCTGGGAGAACCTTCTCAAATCGATCAACAATCTAGATAGGGAGATCCTAAAGGATTATTCCACCTCTAACTCAACCTCGTCATGTTGGAACACATGGGATAGGTCTGAGAAGTAACATCAAAGCTGAGAAACGTGGACGAAATCAGGCATAACCATGTACCTCTGAGGTAACTGCATCTGATAGGCAATCGGTCTGACTCCCTCTAAAATCTATAATTTCCCATTTTACCTCAGTGAAAGCTTACCATGCTTCCTAGTCCCCATGTGTCCCATCCTCGATGTGACATATAGAAAAAACCCGATCTCCAACCTCGAACATCGAAGGTCGTCTCCATCGACCAGCCTAAGACTTCTGCCCTGACTATGCATTAGCCATATTCTTCTGAATCAACTCTATCTACTCTGTGGTCTCATGGAAAAGAAGAGGTCCCCACATTGCTACCTTTCCAACCATGATCCTATATATCGGCGATCGGAATGGCCTACCGTACAAGGACTCAAAATGTCCCATCTGAATTGTTTCATGAAAAATATTATTGTAGGAAAACTCCAAAAGAGGTATATTCTTCTCCCAGGAACCTTAAGAATTCAGGATCCACTCTCGAAGCAAGTCCTCAAACACCTGAATCCTTCTCTCGGACCGGCCCTCTGTCTGGGGATGGTAAGATGTTCTCAAAAGTACATGTGTACCCAAATCCCCCAAATATACTCTCTAGATTAGATAAGTAAAATGAAAATCCCCATATGAAACAATGGATTGTGGAACCCAATTTAGACATACAATATCTCGGATGTAAATCCTTCCCAGCTCATTAACGTTGAAGTCCTCCTTGATCAGCCAGATGTTAGACACCATCATGATTTTGTCCATGACAACCCAAACTGTATCATTCCCTTGAGGTGACCTCGGAAAACCAATAACAAAATCCATCACGACATCCTTCCATTTCCAATCAAGAATGTATAACATCTGCAAAAGAACTTCTAGTAATTGATAGTCCACCTTCACATGATGATAGGTGGAACCTCTCATGAAAAAACCAGCAACATCTCTCTTCATACCTCGACACCAATACTGATGTTGTAGATCTCGAAATATCTTGGTGACACCAGGATGAATTTCTAAATGTATGAAATGGAAGCCTTGAATCAACTCCTCGCATATGTCTACTAGCACACACACACTAATCCATTAAAAGGCATGATCAGATCCTTTCGTACTGTCCATAAATGAATAGGGTCCTCTCCTAACACACACTCTCATAGGACTAGGCCTTCTGAATCTTATAGCTACCTCATTCGCACTCGATCATGAAGAGTTGAGGTAACATTTACAGAAGATAGAATTGTCTACCCCTCTATATCGTGCACCTCTAAATGCATTATAATGAACTGGGCCCTATGCATCCACTCACTGATTGCCTCTTGAACTGCCTGTATCTATGTCCTCCTGCTCAATGCACATGCCACATCTTTTCCTTTCTCTGGCGTGTAGGCATTCTCAAAGACAATGGACTGAAGGTATTTAACCCACATTCTTTTTCTCAAATTCAGGTCATGTAGAGTGAAGATATAGTGGAGACTTTTGTGGTTGTTAAAAACAACAAAAAACTCCCCCAACTGGTAGTGTCTCCAACAACATAAAGCATGGACCACTACAGCCAACTCGAGACTGAGTGTCGAGTAATTTTACTCATGTGGCCTCAACTGTCGATACCCGTATGCAATGACTCCTTCTACCGGCATAAGAACTACTCACAGCCCGATTGATGTGCATCATAGTACACAGTATAACTCTTGACCGAATCTAGAAGATCTATTATTGGTGCTGAATTCATCATCCATTTCAGCTCTAGAAATAAAGACTCGCAAGAATCAAACCACAAGAACATTACACCCTTCTTAGTTAGTCCCATCAGTGGTGATGATAAACATAAAAAGTCATGTATGAAATGTCTATAGTAACCAGCCAGCCCTAGAAAACATTGTACCTAAAAAAAATTCTTTGGTTGCTCCAAAGAAACTACAGCTCCTACTTTCTTTGGGTCTACTAATATTCCTTTATATGAGATAATATGACCCGAGAAGTGAATCTGATCAATCCAAAAGTTTCATTTTGTGACCTTAACATATAACTAATGTTATCTTAGTGTACAAAATATGATCTCAAAATTAGTAATAGTGTCATTTTGAGTGTGAGTGTACACCGCGATATCATCCATGAAGACTACCATGAAAGAATCCAAGTATGGTTCAATCACATGGTTCATCAGTTCCATGAAAAGTGCAGTCATGTTTGTTAGACTGAATGACATAACCACATTATCATATAGACCACACATGCTTTGAAAGGTTTTAAGAGGTATATCAGATGGTATAACACACAATTGATGATAACCAGACCTAAAGTCGACTTTAGAGAACACACGGGCTCCTCAAAGACGATAAAAAATATCTTCAATCCTCGAAAAGGGATATCGGTTTTTGACAGTCAACTGGTTCAACATCCGATAATCCACAAAATGTTTATGGTTACCATCTGCCTTCATTTCAAATAGGATGGAATCACCCTAAGGATAAGTACTAGGTTGGATTTAACCCTTTTCTTACAACTCCTCAAACTTCTTCTTGAGCTCCGGCCTCTTAGGTGCATTCATCTAATAAAGAGAAATGTACATCGGTTCCACTCCTAGCACAAGTTCAATAGAAAATTACACCTCTCGTTCAGGCCAAAAAAACTAAAAATTACACTAGAAATACATCCCTAAAAAGATCCACCACTGGAGGAATGACTATATGGGAAGTCCCCTAGTTATTCAGATATAGACTAGAAATATGGTTTGTAACTACTCCCAATCCATGATGCTCGGGCCCTGATCTGCTCACCTAAACATCCCACTCACCCTTATAAAGAAATGATCCACCCTCTGGTGATGTGAAACTCACCCTAAAGAGATAGAAATAATAAACATCCTAGAATGGAACTAACCATTCCATTATGAGAATGACATAATATCATGTCATCTCTAGAACATTAATGTCCCATAGGAAGTGACACCCACCATCCTCAAGCGGGAACTCTTTGCACTAACGTAAACTAATTATTCTTGTCCCCAACAGTGTTTCTAACATCAATTCATCGGTGGATGAAAAGATACCGAGCCCAAGGCTGTCCACAAAAGTAATAGATATAAATCTATGGGAATCCAATGTATACAAAAGAGAAGTAGCTAAAACTGAGGCAACTAGGATCGTACCTCGAACTGTAGAGGTTCCAGGATCCGGCTCCTGCTGGGTTTTCTCCACTACAAAAGTCTGACATGCACCATGGCCCTGTGACTCCTCTTGACCACTATGAGCTGATTTATCCTCTTGAAGCTGAAATCCAGGCAACTAGATACCACATCTGTGACCCCCACCTCGGCATGAATGGCCGGAATAGCTTCAGTTTCTCGACTAATGAGAAACTGGTGGTACTTCTCCTGAATTAAGATCCATAGAAGAACCATTTTCCTTAGCTTCTGGTGAAAATATCTGATAGAAGCACTAAATATAACCCATCTTTCTACATGATTATCACTCAACCGGGTCTCTTGGGCATTGTGGCCTCGTATTCCCACTCTTCCCGCACTATTAGAACACCACCTAGCTACAAGAAGATGACTCTCACCTACTATGATATCTGTGTGTAGAATCCCTATGGTGCTTCATGCTATCAGTAAGAGAGATATCAACATTAGATGTCGAACCGCCCTGGCTCACCACCAGAGAATCCATCAGATTGTGCTCCATGATAAGTACCTAGATTACTATCGAAGTGATGGAAGTCATCCTGATGATTTTATACTAAAATCAGATTTCATGCCTGATACCATTCTCTATCTTCAATTCTATAAATAACTCATCACCGCCTAGAATTGGCGTGAAACTCTACAGCTCTTTGAATAATGAATAATACTCCATAACAGAAAATGTACCCTGCTCTATAATCATGAACACTTAGGCATGATCATCCCTCAAAGTCATTGAGTAGAATTAGTCATAAATGGCACGTTGAAACTCATCCCACACCATAACCTACCGGCATCCCCCCTGTGCGATCACATCCCACCACCCCTTAGTGGATTTCCAAAGTTTATACGTAGAGAGATTCACCCTCCTCTCTGGAGGAATCTCCATATGCTCCAGGATAGAAAGCATGGATTCTAACCATGACTCTACAGCCTAAGTTCCTCCTTCCCCTTTGAAGGTTGGTGGATTTTTCTACTAGATAACCCGCATCAGCTCTTCCATAGAAGGGGCAGGAAGCGGTACTCGAAAAAGGTCTGCATGAACCTCATAAATCCATCTTGAAACTATGCGTCAGAACCTGTGTCCGAAATGATGGTTGGTGTAACACCTGGACCCTAGTTACCCAGAGTCAGTGCATTATTAAATAACATTGTCATGATCACAAAAGATCAATTCTATAATGACCGATTTGTTTAGTTTCCTTGGAAACACTATATACATTCATAAGTCTTCCATTACATCATAAAGTGAAAAACTACATCAAAATAGTCTCCATAGTCCAGACTCATATCACCTCATACAATCCCTATAGGTCAGTCATAAAATACTTCTTCACACCCAGGGAAAAATAAAACATAGAAAGGAGAGAGGTCAGATGCTCAGTAAGGATTACAATATAACAGAAATTTTCATAAATAAGAATAAACACTTAAGGCAATGTATAACTAAAAAAAGCCTTTTAAACTTGAACTTCATCATAATATGAAAAAAATAAAATGAAATAAATCCATTTACTTATTCACATGGATATTATACGAGTATAATAATAACATGCAATATCAATAAGCACTTTTATAATGATGGAATGCCTAATGCCAAACTATCAAAACTACATAGTCAAGGCCTTGTGCCAAGACTACAAATAAGTTTTTTTCAAGTCCTTCTTCCAAGACACTAGTTGGAATCATGAAACCATCCAATGCATCAGGAAGCTATAGCGGGCTCCACCCGTCAATTACTAAGTCCAATGTATTTCATATATGAACAAGTTTAAACATAACATAAATATTCGTATTAAAACTAGAATTCGAAATGTCAATACATTCTCTATAAACCATGAATGGTATAAAAATAACACATCCACAGTCAACCATATCACAAAAACTCAAATACAATATTGAAGTTTTGTATCATAACAAATAAACTTCAAATAAGCTTAAAATACATCAAAGGATGTTGACATAGATGAAATCAAAACTATTTGAGAGAAATGTCTCTTTTTTTATATCATTTAAAAGTCATATAATTATAAAAGAAAACATTTACTTTGAAAATATTTTTATAATATTATGAGGGAAGCTTCAATGATTTTATAATGGTGGAAAATAACTTCACCCACTGTATAAGTTAAATAAACATTCTTACCTTAATTTTTTTGAAAATGTTAAAAAGGACCTTGTTTTGGAAAACGACGGAAAAATACTTTTATAAACATATTATAAAAATTCAAACATGGGTATAAATGAATTTAACCCATATTCTATAATATTGTAAGAATGTTTTTAAATAAATTTTTAAGAAATATGTATGTGGATGATAAAGAGGTCCAAGTAGATAATTATATATAAACAACCTCAGATAATGAAGAAATTGTGAAATTAACCCTTACCTTGTACTTTTCCTTGGCTGAGGGTAGGTTAAACTTTTGTATAATGGTGATGTAATTGTTATTAAATTATAAAATATTCATATACATTAATATGATATTATATATGAACTTTTAACATTTCTTTGTTAATAATATCTTAGTATTATCGTCATTTCGGGAGTTAACAGATTCGTTTTCCTTTATATTCTTTGTTATTTGATTAATATTTGTTATGGATGGGATGTTCCTTATTAATATACAGATTGATATCAAGTCAATAAACATTATTTTTAATCATATAATTAAAATTAGTCTTGAATGGCTATGAAGTGGAATGAATCTCATCGCGTTCGTGGAGATGATAATCCATACGTACGCACAAGAGAAAATATCATTCTTATTTTATTAAAATAATATATAATTGGATAGAATATCTTATATACAGAATCATTATCATGTTATATTTACTATTTAAATGAATTACAAATCATTATTATACCCATCCAAATAATAATGTAGTGAATAACAATTACACCATGATGTGGAGACGGTAATCCATACGTACGCATGTATGGTGACATTTCATACAAAAGATGGATAGAATAATGAATATGGATGTTCCATATTTATAATAACATCACTGTATATATAATACACTTGAGTTATTATTTTAGAATTGAAATAACAAAGAATGAATATGTGAAAGAATAAAAGAACATAAAAGATGGTGGTGAAATTATTACCTCTTATTTGGGTTCATCCTTTTGATTTGATCAAACGGGATTTATATGATGGATTTCTGACTAAAGGAAGGAATCTAGGATGAAGTGAGGTACGTTGAGAGAATATTTGGGCAGTGTTTGTCCAAGACAAAATGCTTTGAATGTGTGAATTAGAGGGAAGGGGGAGCTTCCATTTATAAGAGGGGTGAGGGGCACCATAGGAAAAGTTATAAATATTATTTAATAATAGAATATTTTTTGGTTTGTAATGTCTTCAAAATGGATTATTTAAATTCTAAGTTGGGGATGGGTCTAAAAACACTCAACCAATAGGTTTTATACTGGTGTGGTTTACTATATTAACTTTATCTTTTAGATTTAACTCTTAGTTAAAGAGTTTAACATTTACCATGTCTCTTGGTATTTTTATATTATATAGTTATGGTTAATAATCTTACTATATACTTCCAAGATAACCTCAAGTGGTTCATTAATGAAACACCTATCATTATATAAGTCATTTGGAAGATCCTTATATTTTTAGGAATATAATATCAATTAATAATATATATTTTTTTTAAAAACTCTATTATGTCAATTTTGACACTATTTGTTATTTTGATGTTTCTAAATTCATAACAGCATTATTAATTCTAAAAAAATTCATCTAACCAACCCTATTATGTCATATTTACATATAAAATTAGTGGACTTCATAAAAAGTCTCAAATTACATTTATTTGGATCTTTATAATATCAATTATTTTAATATTTCATTAATTTGGTTGTTACTGCATTAAATTATTTTCTGCCGAAAAATTATAAATAAATTACCATTATGTAGGAAATCTTTTTATCATTCTAATAAATATTTATAATCAAATTTATATTATGTATAACCTTATATTAAAAGTGTCCTAGTATTTAAAATTTGATTTTAAGTCTTTCAACTCTTCTTTGAATTAAATAATAATAAATGACCTAATCTAATCCTAGTGGACCAAAGAGGTTCATATTAAATTCCTAAGGTTGTTTTTGGTAGAATAATTTTATCAAATAGAATTAGGATATGTGTTAGGGTAATAATAATATCATTTTTACCCTTAATTACCATGTTTACTTTTAAACGTGGTAAATAAAAGTAAAAAATTACTCTTTACCGAAAAATATTTTTATCTTATTGAACCACATTTTACTCCTTGATATTAACGGTTTCTCTAGGATATTCAGAATTCCACTCACAAAAGTGGTAATATTACGTTTTATTTGAATTTTCTAATTCTCTTGGGAGATGGGTGAAAGATGGTGAAAAGTTAAATAAAATTCTTATATATATAAAATTAATATAAATTGACTCTAATGAATTACATTGAACATATATAGTTATTATTTATCTATTTGGACCTAAAATAAATTTAAATAAAATAAATAATTATTTAAATAAAATTCGGTTTTAAACTATAACTCAGTGTTTTTCAATATTCATCAAAAATTTAAAGTTTTCAGAAAAATACCAAAAATTCACCATATTCTAATTTTGATATTATAAATTCAAAAATTAAGTCTATTTTACCAAATTAAAAACATATAAGTTGAGTTTTCTTAATGTAAAATTAATTCCCACGATCCAAACCAGAAGGCATATTTTTTTGAAATAATAACTATCAAAAGATTGACACTTGTTTGTGTCTAATTTCAATGTGAAATTACATACAATGACCAGAATTGGATAAAAAGTTAAAAATATAATCTATTTATTATTAAAATCCATTAATGTGTATAATTTAACACTATACATTATTTTGATTAAAAATTTTGTTTTCAGTTAAATTATAGAATTTTTCACTATTCACCCAAATATGAAAGTTATCAGAAAAACAAAAAAAATTATTGAAACTAAATTATTATGTCCCAATTATAAGGAAGATCTTTATTTTGTCAAATTTAATATTTAAAATTATCAAATATTGGATTTAAAAATGGTTCACCATTAAAAGTCCGTAAAAGTGAATTTTTTAAAAAATACTTATTTTATCTCAAAGAATCAATTTGTTCTTACATTATGTCTAAGAAACTCATAATATGGATTCTAAAATTATATGGATTATATATAGTTCAATATTTAGTTAATACTATTCATAACCGCTTTTGAACGGCTAGTTTGGTAATCTTATCGTGCGCTCGAACCCAATGTTGCGTGTAGTGAATGTTATTGAATTACTTTGATGAAATCACGTACTTTGAAATATTGGGGTGTTACATTCATGCCTCCTTCAATAAATTGAGTCCGTGCAATTTTAAATTGTTTTTCAAAAATAAAAGGTTTAAAATAGAAAATACCTTTGTGGGAAAATGCACATCAGAAATTGGGTTAATAAAAGTTTGTCTTAATAAGTGGGAAAGGGAAATGAAAAAGTCACCACCCAATTATGATCTCGATTAGAAGAAAACTAGTGGAAATTATAGACACAAAATTAGATAAAAACATAAATATTTATAGGGAGTGATTGAGGTCATTGGTCACAAAGAATTTTAGAATTGAGGGCCTCAAAGACATCAATAAATGACGATTTAAAATATCATTGGTTCAACAAAACATAAGGTATTAGGATAAAACATTTTTAGTTTTACGATCCCTTAATTAAGGTTTAATAATTAATTTCTTCATATAATTAGAGAAGAATATATATATATATATATATATATTTGACAAGTATAGTTCCATCCTTTCAATAATTTCTTCCACAAACTCATCTTTCACTCTGAAAGATAATAGAACTTAAATAATATTCTATTTATCATATTCGTATAGGGTTCCAAAAAAGTGAATTTATAATTCATCTACCAGAACTTTTAAAATAACTACATTTTTTAATACAGGACATCACATGGGCCAGTGGTAAGTGATACACCCTAGTCTCGCACTTCGGTTATGGGTTCATGTCTCATGGCCTTCCCTGGCCCGATGGGTTGCCTCCCAACATCCGGGATAACCTTTTATCGCAATCCAAAAATAATTTCATACTAGAATTATACATAATACATCTATCCAAACTCACATTCCAAAATTTATAAGGAATTTAAACACAAAGAAGTTCTTTATTCCACATAATAAGATGTAAACACCTTCATCATGTATTCTATAAATCACTATAACATCCTGAATTACCATAAAACCATATTTATTACATTAATGATCAATTATTCCTTATAGAATAATGGATATAATCATTCTATAAAAAATGTTGTAAACTCCAACAATGATGGAATAAAAAAATCATTAATCAGTTTCAAGGTAGTCAAGAATGTCCAATATAATTTATCCAAATCAGTCATGAATTATTCCGAAATCACTACCTTGGTATCAAAACCATATTATGGTTTATCATTCTCTCAATCATATATTTTCCAAAAATTTAACCTGCTATTGAGTTCCTTTTCTTGGTTCCACACAATCTCAAGTCCTTAATGAAATATTACCATTGTACAATCCTTATATACTCCATAATTATTATAACCAGTACAACGTTGATAAAATAGTCAAATGATATAATTATTTAATAACAACATAAGTACTCTAATCATTCCTCCTCATATGTGGTAGTATCATAACATGATTATTATCCAATAGCATCATTTGGGGCATACTCTGATGATTTTAACATTGGTTTGTGTAGTGTCTCAACTCCTTGTAGATAAAGAATTGTACATTTGAAACCATTTTCTTACCCTTGCAGTTACATACATGGTTTCCTTTTTATCCACACTTATAACAAACTCCATTTCCCGTGTGGAAAGTCAAGGGTGTATCTTCACACAGTTATCATATATGGGAAAATTCATCTTTTCCCTCTTCACTTTATCCATCATTCTCTCTTCCATCCTTTTATTCTCTTGCATACCTTCAAAGCCATTGGACTCAGAAAATTATTAACTTATCTTATTAATACATGATATTATTTCTTCATATGATGAGAAAACATGAGAGACTATTTCCCTTCTAAATGTTGGCTTAATACCATGTATCATACGATCCTTCTTACTCTTTGGATCATACTTATTGTTGGAGTTCACAATCCCTCTACTGGGAAAAATTTATATACAATGGCATACACTAGGTCAGTTTATGAATTGCAATGATTAATTCCAAACATGTAATATACCTAATGTAATTTGAACAGTTTATGGATATAATCCATAATAATTAAAATGTTTTCATTGAGGAAGTATATACACATAAACCCTTCTTAATGGGTTGTAAAGAAAATGAGAATTATCCTAAGCATATCCATCTAGAGTGTCGTATCCAAGAGTGTAGCAAGGCCCGTTGTCGTGCACTAGTTCCAGTTCGAGTCTAGCTCAAAGAGGTGTTTTTGGGTTTTACCCCTAGGTAAATCTATGCCAAAGCCACCTCTACCTGCTCGAATCCTGATAGGAATCTATTTCTCAGAAAACTCACAAAATAACTACAATAACAAAATTCTAGGAAGTTATTATTTACTAATCTTTAAAGTCCATATTATGTCTCTGTGGTCTAATCAGAGTTTATTTAAATTTAGCCTCCATGGTTTCTACTAAACTTTCTTGGATACCAACTGTAACGCCCCGATCATAATTACCTAGAGTCAGTGCATTATTACACCACAATGGCATGATCACAAAAGATAATGTATCGAAAGACCGATTAGTTTAGTATCCTTGGAAAAACTAGATACATTCATATGTTTTACATTACATCATAAAGTGAAAAACAACAACAACATAGTCTCCACAGTCCACACTCATATACCCTAATAATATCTTTACAGGTCAGTCATAAAATACTTCTTGTGGTCCTCGGAAAAATAAAAGATAGAAAGGGGTGAGCTTAGATGCTCAGTAAGGATAAAAATATAGTGGAAACATTCATAAATAAGTATAAACATTTAAGGAAATGTATTACTAAAACAAAATCCTTTTAAACATGAACTTCATCATAATATGGAAAAAATAAAATGAAATAATGCAATTTACTTATTCACATGGATATTCTACTAGTCGAATAATCACATGCAATATCAATAACCACTTTCATTATGATGAAATGCATAATTCGAGACTATCATAACCACATAGTCAAGGCCTTGGGCCGAGACTACAAATAAAATTGTGTCAAGGCCATGTTCCATGTCACTAGTTTGTCTCATGGGACATACCTATACATCGAGGAGCTATAGAGGGCTCCACCCGTCAATTACTAAGTGTAATTCATTCCTCATATGAATAGGATTAAACATAACATAAAAATTTGTATTAAAAATAGAATAAATAAAGTCAATACATTCTCCAAAAACCATGAATTGTATACAAATTACACATCCACATTCAAACATATCACAAAAACTTCAATAAAATATGTAAGTTTTTATCATAATAAATCAACTTCAAATAATCTTAAAATCCATCAAAGGATGTTGATATAGATGAAATAAAAACTATTTGAGAGAAATGTCTCTTTTTTTGAAATCCATTAAAAGTCACATTATTATAAAAGAAAAAGTTACTTTGAAAATATTCGTATAATATTGTGAGGGATACTTTGACAATTTTATAATGGAAGAAAATAGTCGCACCCACCGTATTTGTTAAAAAAATATTCTTAACTTAATTTTGTCAAAAAGGTTAAAAACGACCTTGTTCGGATAAAACAACAACAATATTTTTTTATAAACATCTTATAAAATGTAAAACAAGGGTATACATGACTTTTTCTCATATTATATAATATAGTAAGAATATTTTGAAATACATTTTTATGAAATATGGATGTGGATGATAAAGAGGTCCCAGTAAATAATTACATATAAAAAAACTCAGATAATGAAGAGATTGAGAAATTAACCCTTACCTTGTACTTTTCCTTGGTCGATGGTAGGTTAAACTTCTATATAATGGTAAAATAGTTGTTATTAAATTAAACAAGAATCATATACATTAAAATGATATCATATATGATCTTTTAACATTGCATTGTTAATAATATCTTAGTAGTGTCGTCATTTCAGGTGCATACAGATTAGTTTTCCTTTATATTAGTTGTTATTTGAGTAATATTTGTTATGGATGGGATGTATCTTATTAATATATAGAATTATATCCAGACTTTAATCATTATGTTTAATCATATAACTAAATTAGTAGTGAATACATACAATGGGGAATGAATCTCATCACGTTCATGGAGACGGTAATCCGTACGTACGCACGAGCTACAATATCATTCTTTTGTTATTAAAATAATATATAATTGGATTATATATCATATATAATGAATAATTATAATTTTATTTTTATTATTAACATTAATTAAACATCATTATTATACCCATCCAAATAATAATGTATTTAATAACAATTACACCATGACGTGGAGACAGTAATCCATACATACGCACGTATGGTGACATGTCATTAAAAGGATAGAAATAATAATGAATATCGATGTACCATATTTATAATAAGATCACAATATATAGAAGATACTGTATTTATTAATTTATAGTGTAAAAAACAAAGAATGAAGACGTGGAAGAAGAAAAGAACTTGAAAAATGGTGGTGAGATTATTACATCTTCTTCGAGTTCTTCCTTTTGATTTGATCATAATGGATCTATATGTTGGATTTATGAATAATGGAAGGACTCTAGGATGAATTTATGGAAGTTTAGAGGATATTTGGGAAGGGGTTGGCTGATCCAAAATGCTTTGAAGGAGTGAATTAGAGAGAAGGGTGAGTTCCCTTTTATAAGAGGGGTGAGAGGCACCTCAGGAAAAGCTAGAAATATTATTTTATAACAAAATCATTTTATGTTTATTATGGCTCATAAATGGATTATTTATAGGATGAGGTGGGGATGGGTCTAAAAACACTCAAAAAATAGGTTTTATATAGGTTTGGATCTCTATATTAAATTTATCATTTAGATTTAACTCTTAGTTAAATTGTTTGACATTTACCATGTCTCTTTGAATTTTTATATTATATGGCTAATAAACATACTATATACTTCTAATAGAACCTCAAGTGGTTCATTAATGATACACCTATCATTATATAAGTCATTTTTCCAATCCTTAGATTTTTAGGAAAAGAATATAAATTAATAATATAATATTTGTTTTATAAACTCTTTTATGTCACTTTTGACATTATTTGGTATTTTGTTTTTTATAAATTAATAAAAGCATTATTACTTCAAAAAAAATTCATTTCACCAACCCTAATATGTAATATTAACCTATAAAATTATTATAATTCAAAATACGTTTCAAATATCATTTATTTGGAAATTAATTATATAAACTATTTTAATATTTCATTAATTAGGTAATTACTGCATTAAATTAATTAATGTCTAAAATTTATAAATAAAATACCATTATGTAGGATATATTTTTATATTTATAATGAATATTTATAATAGAGTTTTTATTATGTAAAACCCTATACTAAAAATGTTTTAGTTATTAAAATTTGATTTTAACTCTTTTAACTCTTCTTAGAATTAAATAATAATAAAGGTCCTAATCAAATCCAAATGAACATAGGAGATTCACATATTATTCCTAAGTTTGTTTTTTGGTCGAATTACACGTATCCAATAGAATTATGACAAGATTTATGGTAATAATAATATCATTTTTACCCTTAATTACCACATTTACTTTTAACTGTGGTAAATAAAAGTAAAGAGTTAATATTCACAAAAAATTATTTTTCTCTTATTGAAAAACATTTTACACCTTGATATTGACCGTGTCTTGAGTAATTTCAAAATTACACTCACAGAAGTAGTAAAATTATGTTTTATGTGAATTTAAAAATTCTCCTAGGAGATGGGTAAAAGACGGTAAAGAAGTTCAGAAAATGATAGGAAGATTCATTTTAAATTATTATTTAAAAAAAATGGTGAACTAAAATTAAAAATTTGTATTGTAGAAAAATATTTCCGAAAATGTTTTTATAAATCATAATAATGGATGAGAAATATTCTTCAACTAGGACATAAAATTAAACAATCGTGAATAATTATGATATTGTGAAATTAAACCCCGCCTCTTTGGTTAATTCTAAATCATAAGCCCCATGACATAAATAAATTGACATTAAAAATTATATGAGATGAATAAAAATAGATTCATTATATAATATATCAAATTTTCATTACATTGAAAACACAAATTAAGTATGTGGTTAATATGACACATGTATCATAGAAGTAAAAGTGAGACGAGAAACCCTTACCACAAGTTCAACTTCCTTTTTATGTGATTGGAAATCATATATATAAATGTGTATTTATAATATATATATATATATATATATATCATTAGAAATAATATATTTCATACCAAATTTGATTCACATATAATTTTTTATCACCAAATACTTTCAATTCATTGTTAAAATCTCTATGTGGGTGGTAATAACATCATTTTTCTTGAATGTTTTGATTTGATAGTTCCTTTCCTTAAATCATAATTTTTTTTACATCATCTCAAAAATATTATTTATTTTTTATATATAGTACATATAAATATATTGATATTTATACTCATCCATAAATATTGAGATAGAAAGATGAATTAGATCATCCATTTATATCATAGGTCGTACATACACATAAATGTCATTTACATTTTTCAACGGATATAATGGATGAAATTTGAAACATAATTATCCTTTTTAAAATAATATTTATGTATTAAAATCATGTATACACATTTGTTCAATCTCAATGACAATACAGGTATTGTGGGGATGAAAAATGATATACATCGTTATGTGGAGACGGTATGTCATACATACGCATGATCGATGTTTTCAATTTCCCTAAACTGGACTATAGATGAAAAATGGGTCACAATTAAAAATAATAAAATATCACTATATTTATGATTCAATATTTATTAATTTATAAGTGATAAAACACATTAATCTAATATAGATGAATAAATAAAACTAAAATATCGAATAAATATGATTACCATCTCTTAAATAATTCTCCTTTGTATATCCTCTATGTGACGCTAGGTTAGGAATTTATGGAATACCAGAACATCAAAAACATGAAAAAGGATATTGGGAAGTATAATGGTAGGGTATTGATCAATATATATATCCCTATGTGGTGTGGATAAATGAAGGATCATGGGAAATTTTATAAATTTTATGGTGGTACTTTTGGAATATCTCAAATGATTAAATTATAATAAAGTAATCTATGAGATAAAATGAATTCATGCAGAATGATATTAGAATATTAGATTTCATATGGGTTTTATCCCTTAATATATTAAAAGATAACGTTTTTTAGTTTCATTTTAAACCTTATCATTTTGATTATCCCCTTGGTTATTTATTTTGGACATTAAAAAAGGTAACCACTATTGTGATCATAATTTTTTTATAATGATACTATAAAAGAATAATTGACTCATAAATCGAAGATGAATTATTTATTCAACTATTTTCTATTATCATTGATGAGGTTATTAGTTTTTTGGATTTAAAATAATTTAGAAATATATTATTTTTAGAAATTATCTTTAATGTCAATTTTGATATTATTCATTTCATTTGACTTATAATTCATCATTTAAAAGGGTAAAATGGTTAATAATGGACTAAAAATAATATTATATTTTATATAGAACAAGAAATTTAGTCTATAAATGTAACTTATTCAAATCGCATCCAAAATTAATATTTTTGACATAATTTATGTTATTATTGTTTAAAATTGAATAAATAATGTATTAGCATTTCAAAATAATTTAATGTAATTATATAATGTATAAAAAATTAAAATCAATTTATATAATGAAAATAATTTCATAAATATCAAAATTGATATTTATTTTTCTTACAATCTTTATTTATTTCTTATGTGGACACATAAATGATATTAAATGCAAAGTGAGTTGTATTTTATAAAAATCTATGTTTTAGATGTTATATAATTTTTTTTATATAAACATGTACAATAAATATCAGAATTATATAATAATGTAATAATTTTCAAACAAACATAATCCAATTTTGTTCTATAATGTTGAGGCCATTTTTAATCCCTTGCCTTTTTGATTTATCCTCCCATTAAATTTTTGGAAAATTATTATACTATTAATATTTTCTACTATATAGTGGTCCATAATGTTACAATAAAATTTATAAATTACCATACATGAAATATGGTAGATGAAATTAACTGTATAACATTCTTTTTGTATAATTTAATTTTTTTTCCTACAATTTGATAAAATATTATTTTCTATAAAATATTCATATGGAAAAATTTAAGAACAATTTAGTATGTTGATTTCAAAAATTTCAATATTTGAATAATTTCATCATCAGCAATGTGTAAGAATTTAATGTAATTCTATATTCACTAGAAATTAAACATATAATACCATGATTAAGATAATTTTTTTATATTTTTTAATAACATTTATAGTTTTACATATCAATAAGAAAAACTCATATTAAAAATTTTATACTTAATAAACTCTTGAGTGTGACATCTTTAAATTTTTTAAAATAAAACATTATAAATATCATAATAAAATAAAAAAGGAAACCAAAATACATATATTAGAAAATTTTATAATTATGGATGAAACATAATCATCCAATATAATTGGTAAATGTGTTAGGATAATTTTGTTGTCCATATCATTTTATAATTACAATTTATTAAATGATTTACCCTTTAATATGGTAACAAAAATTACATTTGTTACAAACCATATTAACCAACAATAAATGATTTCAATTTATTATGGTTAGACCACCTCATTCCAAATATGGAATCAATTTTTCAAAATAAAAGAAAAATAAAATTTTATTTTAAATTTAAATAGAAAAAATGAAATGATAAACAATAATTCCAAAAACCATTCAAAGAAAAAAAATTCTTTTATACTGAATTCATGTATTAAATTAATTCTAAATACCATAATTATATGAGAAAAAATAGATTAAATTTTAAAACTAATATAGATATTATTTTACATTTTATATTCAATAAAAGAAAATACAGTTTTCAATGGAAATATGTCATTATCACAATTCATTAAAAATTCAATCAAACATAAAATTATCAAAATTTCATCTTATGATAATTATGAAAAGATGAATCCTAATAAGAAATTAATTTTTTCCATTAAAATATGTAAAATTCAAATAAATTAATTTCAAATTCTCTTAAAAATAATAGAACCATTTTCAGAAGAAAATATAGTTTTAAAAAATAAAAGCACGTTACTCAACATCATGTTCTTATTAATAATTAATTATGTAATAAACTTGTATGGAGTATTCCCTATATATTTATATATCCTACCATGGTTAATAAGATTTAGGTCTTTCAATTTCACAGAGTGGTTATAATGGCCATATAATAATATTTCAGGGTCCATTTAAGAAATGTGTTGTGTATTGTATATTCTATTGAACATTGACTTCTTTTAAAATCACTTGAAATTATAAAGATTCTTAATATAATAATCTCTTCGAACAAATATCATGGTTTGAAATATTTTTAAAGAATTTTTTTTGTGTAATATAAAAACATTTTAATGAATACAACTAGTATTCTTTTTCAATAAGAGGATTCAAATTATTGATAAGCATATAATAGTTCACATAAGATTTTAATTTTAGTAAACGGACTATACATTTTTAGACTGACATACTAAAAAAGATTGAGATTTTTCAAATTCAACTCAACTTGATTGAATATAAAAATGACCTAGGTAATGTAGATGTATCCATAAGGATTTATGAGGTTAAGAAAATAATTCTATATTCATCTATAGAAATGTTCCATAAAAATGAATTCTCTATAGAATTGATTTCTCACTACTGTTAAATTTTTGGGAATTGATGAGCTTGGGAAATTATTAATATAAATGGGTACTATATATAAAATATATTTGTGTAGTAATATCATAAAACAATGAAAAATATTGGATGTAATTTTAAACATTGTTTTCCCATGTTGATATTCTTGTTCATTGAAACCCAAGGGTGTTACTAGGGAGGTGTACTGACTCTAAAGGATGGAATTATTCTAGAAACCTCTCTGGGTTTTGGAATCCCTATTTAATTTCCATCATTGATATCAACATTTTAGATATCAATTATTCATTTTTTAATGGAATGTAATAGTAAATATTTTTTAAATATGTGATGTAAAAATAAATGAGAGTAAAAAAATGTGAATAATTGATAATGAAAATAGATTTCATTCAAGTGATAAATAAAATCCTATAAAATATTGGTTTCATATAAATGAATTTTAATTTTTATAGTTATAAAATAGTATATAATGTGTCCCATCATCACTATAATATTATATTATAAGAGAATGTATTTACTAAAAATATTACTACTAATAAAATGGTGTGATTGATTATATACACAGAATTTATGATTCATTGGAATTTATAATTTATTTTGAAAAAAATGAAATAAATAAAATGATTTTTTTCATTGATAATGTGTTTATCCATGTTTTCAATGAAATTTGTTTGATGATTTTATTGCTACCCATAGAGGGAATATTTTGTTAAAAAGGAATTTTTTTCAACACATAATGATCAAGAAACATCGAATACTATATAAGGTAAAAAAACTATAAACTATTTTTTAAATATTCTTATTTAAAATATAAGAGTAATTTCCAAATCAAAGAAGTGATTTATTTATATTATCTTGATATTCAAATCAGAATAATGTGTCTGAAAAGTTATTGTAGTATTTATTAACATATAGATGTTCATTATTGAAAAATGAAATATTATACATGTATTTCATTATTGTTATTTCCATATAAAATCATAATTTGTATATGATATGTGATATTAAATTAAGATTTAAATTTTATATTGATTTATAATGAGAAAGTGAATATCATTATCCTCTAATGGGTTATTTTTGTTAAAATAATGTGAATTGCACTAAATGTAACAGAATAGTATTAGGATACTATGATAAATTTTAAAATAAGAAGATATATTGTAACGTCTTGGTTCTAGATGCCACCCCGAGGATCCCCATTCCCAGTTGGTCACTTGGCCTCATGAGCATTTCCCTGAATGCCAAATGAGTCCAAATAGAAGCAAGGGTATTGGGTGTGATAGTGGGGAAACTATGCCCTCATTGGCAGAGTATCTCAACAGAAGTAAAACATATAACAATAGTAGAAGCAGTAATAATCCCATACCAAAAGTAAACAACAGACATAATAAATAGTTGGATCACACATATCTAAATAATTCATGATACATATGTCTACGAAACCAGCCAAACAAATCACCATGTGGAAATACATTAGTAAACCCATGTTCAAAATAATATAAAGTAAACAGTTCCACAACATTGCAAGCCTCAGCTTGGTCCCAAGCTCCCCAGCTTCGCAGCAATCACGTACTTGAAGTAGAAGGGTGCTTTCCCTTATCTGTACCTATAACAATATAATCTCTTTGGGACCAAAATCATGAACCAAATATGGTGTGAGACTAATCCCATTACGAAAAAACCCAAATATTTGTGCCTAACAACTAGTGAATATATATGGAAGGAAATATACAAAATGAAGCAGTAAGAAAGAAAGTACACATAGTATCAATCCAACAAATTCAATTGCATTCATTTTCATATATCATTTAATTTTATAATCAAAATCAGATAACCTTATGGAATGTAATCGTAGACTAACCGCTAAGGTTAAAACAAAACAAACACAAGAAACCCTTTAGGATGTACACACAGTCTAACCCCTCTAGTTCAGCTTTAGCAAAGACACTCTGAGGAAGCACTCACCATCAATTCCCTGTATGGTCTCGTATCGGTAACTAATAGGCTCTATGAGAAAGCACCCAATGTCCAATTCTCCCTATAGCCCATATCAAAGATCTTTAGAGAGTATGAGGGAGTACAATGTTCATCCCCCCTATGGTCTCACAACGTAACAGTAAACAGACACTCTGAGAATCCCTCAATGTCTATTATCCCTATGGTCTACTACACTAGGTTCTCATGACCATGTGTAAGTCAGTCGTGCACAAAAAATACATGGATAACAATGTCACCCTCAAGAACTACATTTCTAAAAAAATATAAATCATATCATAGCATGTCAGATAATAATCACTCCATCCAAACAATACTAGGTATGGGTAACAAAGAAAATTCCTAACTTGAAATGCTAGACCAACTTCCAAAAATAATAAAACATTGGAAAAAAATCCATAGTCTGGCAAAGTTAACCCTATTCAAAAAATTAACCACTATCCAAAAAAACAAGGCATAGTAGGTAATAATAGGGCTACAACCATAAACACACAGTACTCTGTTATTGGGTATTCACTACTTTTTCACATAATATTCCATGACTAACAATGGAAAGGCACAAACCTCCTACCTCAGAATCGTGAAGAATTAAATGTGAACTTCAAGCCTTGAATCTCCCTTGAACACTGTAGATCTAAAAAAAGGATAAAAATGTTAAACATAGCATAACTCGAGAGAGGGGAGAAATCAAGATATGGTGTTCACAAATAAAGGGGAACTCACTGATGTGATTCTAAAGCAAACGACGGGGGTCGATTCGGAGAACAGACAGTGATTTGGGGGCTCAGATAAGATCTTTGGCCATACGGTCACTCCTATATGAGACATATGAAGAATAATAGGGCTCTGCCAATTAGACACTACACTGTTCTGTTTAATGATGGAAAAGAATGTACATAGCGTGTATTTTAAAAGTACATGATGTGTACTTGAATTTTTCGGCCTCTACTTTAGGAAGTCTCTAGGTCACCACACATAACCATGTTCTCGACCACTACAGAGCTAGTAATTAGTCACTTTTGGAAACTGCGTACATGACATGTACTTAAATGTACATGGCATGTACTATTTAAATTTCCAGATACTCCTCTTTTTCTCAAAAAAAAAAGTAGAAAAGAAAAACATACTTGAAAAGGAGATCTGGGATCATAGAAACTTCCCCACTTAAATAAATTCATACCTGTATTTCCGAAGAAAGGAAGTGTGGAAGAAGAATAATATTCAAAAAAATTTGGCCACTTCGATCATACATTGGACTCCCTCTCCCATGTCTCGTTCGGTACTCACCCTTTATATTGTAGAACTTGTCCCAAAGGAACAGACCGGCCTGGGAGAACCTTCTCACATCGATCAACAATCTAGATAGGGAGCTCCTCAATGGATTCTTACACCTCTAACTCAACCTCGTCAGGTTGGAACACATGGGATAGGTCTGAGAAGTAACATCAAAGCTGAGAAACGTGGAAGACATCAGGCATAACCCAGTACCTCTGAAGTAACTGCATCTGATAGGAAATCAGTCCAACTCACTCCAAAATCTATAATTTCCCATTGTACCTCGGTGAATGCATACCATGCTTCCTATTCCTCCTGTGTCCCAACCTCGGTGTGAAATATAGGAAAACTCGATCTCCGACTTCGAACATCAAAGGTCGTCTCCATCGACTAGCATAAAACTTCTGCCCTGACTGTGCATTATCCATATTATTCTGAATCAAATATATCTACACTATGGTCTCATTGAAAAGAAGAGGTCCCCACATAGCTACCTTTACAACCTCGATCCTATATATGGGTGATCGGCATGGCCTACTGTACAAAGACTCAAAATGTCCCATCTGAATTGTTTCAGGAAAAATATTATTGTAGGAAAACTCCAAAAGAGGTATATTCTTGTCCCAGGAACCTTAAGAATTCAGGATCCACTCTCGAAGCAAGTCCTCAAACACCTGAATCCTTCGCTCAGACCGGCCCTCTATCTGGGGATGGTAAGATGTTCTCAAAAGTACATGTGTACCCAAATACCTCAAATATACCTTCTATAATCGATAAGTAAAATTTGCATCCCCATCTGAAACAATGGAGTGTGGAACCCAATTTGGGCATAAAATATCTCGGATGTAAAACCTTCCCATATCATTAATGTTCAATGCCTCTTTGATTAGTAAGAATTGAGACACCTTCATGATTTTGTCCATGACAACCCAAACTGCATCATTCCCTCGAGGTGACCTCGGAAAACCAATCACAAAATCCATCACGACATCCTTCCATTTACACTAGATAATATATAACGTCTGCAAAAGAACTTCTTGTCATTGATAGTCCACCTTCACATGATGATAGGTGGAACATATCTTGAAAAAACCAGCAACATCTCTCTTCATACCTAGACAACAATACTGATGTTGTAGATCTCGAAACATCTTGGTGACACCAGGATGAATTTCCCAATGTAAGAAATGGAAGCCTTGCATCAACTCCTCGAATATGTCTACTAGCACACACACACATCCATGAAAACGCATGATATCATCCTTGCATACTCTCCATCAATGAATAGGGTCCTCTCCTAACACACACACTCATAGGACTAGGCCTTATGAATCTAATAGCTGCCTCATTCGCACTCGATCATGAAGAGTAGAGGTAACATCTACAGAAGATAGAATTGTCTGCCCCTCTCTGTCGTGCACCTCTAAATAAATTATAAAGAACTGGTCCCTATGCATCCACTCACTGATTGCCTCTTGAACTGCATGTATCTACGTCCTCCTGCTCAATGCATAGGCCACATCTTTTCCTTTATCAAGCGTGTAGGCATGCTCAAATACAATGGACAGAAGGTATTCAACCCACATTCTTTTTCTCAAATTCAGGTCATGTAGAGTGATTATATACTGGAGACTTTTGTGGTTGTTAAAAAAACAAAAAACTCCCCCAACAAGTAGTGTCTCCAACAACATAAAGCATGGACCACTGCAGCCAACTCGAGAATGAGTGTCGAGTAATTTTACTCATGTGGCCTCAACTGTCGATACTCGTATGTAATGACTCCTTCTACCTGCATAATCACTACTCAAAGACCGATTGATGTGCATCATAATACACAATATAGCTCTTGACCAACTCTAGAAGATCTAGTATCGGTGCTGAATTCATCATCCCTTTCAGCTCTAGAAATAAAGACTTGCAAGAATCAAACCACAAGAACATTACACCCTTCTTAGTTAGTCCCATCAGTGGTGCTGCTAAACATAAAAAGTCAAGTATGAAATATCTGTAGTAACCAGCCAGCCCTAGAAAACATTGTACCTAAAAAAAATTCTTTGGTTTCTCCAAAAAAACTACAGCTCCAACTTTCTTTGGGTCTACTAATATTCCTGTATATGAGATAATATGACCAATGAAGTGAATCTGGTCAATCCAAAAGTTTCATTTTGTGAACTTAACATATAACTAATGTTATCTTAGTGTACTAAATATGATATCAAGATTAGTAATAGGGTCATTTTGAGTGTGAGATTACACCACGATATCATCCATGAAGACTACCATGAATGAATCCAAGTATGGTTCAATCACTTGGTTCATGAGTTCCATGAAAAGTGCAGTCTTGTTTGTTAGACTGAACGACATAACCACATAATCATCTAGACCATACATGCATTGAAAAGTTGTAAGAGGTATATATGATGGTATAACACACAATTAATTATAACCAGACCTAATGTCGACTATAGAGAACACACGGGCTCCTCAAAGATGATCAAAAAGATCGTCAATCCTCGAAAAGGGATATCAGTTTTTGACAATCAACTGGTTCAACATCTGATAATCCACACAATTTCTATGGTTACCATTCACCTTATTTTCAAATAGGATGTAATCACCCTAAGGATAAGTACTAGGTTGGATTTAACCCTTTTCTTACAACTCCTCCAACTACTTCTTCAGCACCGGCCTCTTTGGTGCAGTCATCCAATAAGGAGAAATGTACACCGGTTCCACTCCTAGCCCAAGTTCAATAGAAAAGTCCACCTCTCGCTCAGGCCGCAAAACTAAAAAGTCCACTAGAAATACATCCCTAAAAAGATCCACCACTGGAAGAATGTCTATATGGGAAGTCCCATGGTTATCCAGATATCGACTAGAAATATGGTTTGTAACTACTCCCAATCCATAATGCTCGGGCCCTGATCTGCTCACCTAAACATCCCACTCACCCTTATAAAGAAATGATCCACACTCTAGTGGTGTGAAACTCACCCTAAAGAGATAGAAATAATATACATCCTAGAATGGAACTAACCATTCCATTATGAGAATGACATCATATCCTGTCATATCTAGAAAATTAAGGACCCATAGGAAGTGACGCCCACCATCCTCAAGAGGGCACTCCTTGCACTAACGTAAACTAGTTGTTATTGTCCCCAACAGTGTGTCTAACATCAAGTCATCAGTGGAAGAAAAGGTATCGAGCCCATGGATCTCCACAATAGTAATAGATATAAATATATGGGAATCCAATGTATACAAAAGAGAAGAAGCTAAAACTGAGGCAACTAGGATCGTACCTCGAACTGTAGAGGGTCCAGGATTAGGCTCCTGCTGGGTTTTCTACACTACAAAAGTCTGAACGGAACCATGGCCCTATGACTCCTCTTGACCACTCTGAGCTGATCTATCCTCTTGTAGCTAAAATCCAGGAAACTGGCTACCACATCTGTGACCCCCACCTCGGCTTGAATAGTCGGAAGAGCTTCAGTTTCTCAGCTAATGAGAAACTGGTGGTACTGCTCCTGAATGAAGATCCATAGAAGAACCATTTTCCTCAGCTTCTGGTGCAAATATCTGATAGAAGCACTAAATATAACCCATATTTCTACATGATTATCACTCCACTGGGTCTCTTGGGAAATTTGGCCTCGTATGCCCGCTCTTCCTGCACTATTAGAACACTACCTAGCTACAAGAAGATGACTCTCACCTACTATGATATCTGTGTGTAGAATCCCTATGGTGCTTCATTCTATTAGTAAGAGAGATATCAACATCAGATGTCGAACCGCCCTGTCTCACCACCAGAGAATCCCTCAGATTGTGCTCCATGATCAATACCTAGTTTACTATCGAAGTGATGGATGTCATCCTGATGATTTTCTCCTAAAATCAGATTTCATGCCAGATACCATTATCTATCTTCAATTCTATAAATAACTCACCACCGCCTAGAATAGGCGTGAAACAGTACAACTCATTGAATAATGAATAATACTCCATAACAGAAAGAGTACCCTGCTCTATAATCATGAACTCTTAGGCATGATCATCCCTCAAAGTCACTGAGTAGAATTAGTCAGAAATGGAACGTTGAAACTCATCCCACACCAAAACCTACCAGCATCCCCCCGGTGTGATCACATCCCACCATCCCATAGTGGATTTCCAAAGTTTATACGTAGTGAGATTCACCCTCCTCTCTGGAGGATTCTCCATATGCTCCAGGATAGAAAGCATGGCTTCTAACCATGACTCTACAGCCTAAGTTCCTCCTTCCCCTTTGAAGGTTGGTGGATTCTTCTACTGGAAAACCCGCATCAGCTCTTCCATAGAAGGGGCAGGAAGCGGTACTCGAAAAGGTCTCCATGAACCTCATAAATCCATATTGAAACTATGTGTCATA
Organism: Viscum album; assembly: GCA_963277665.1. Classification (NCBI taxonomy): domain Eukaryota; kingdom Viridiplantae; phylum Streptophyta; class Magnoliopsida; order Santalales; family Viscaceae; genus Viscum; species Viscum album. The sequence goes on along the minus strand of OY728151.1, from coordinate 652,280,974 downwards.
ACCTGTGCCGAAATGAAGGTTGGTGTAACGCCTCAACCCCCGTTACCCAGAGTCAGTGAATTATTAAATAACATTTTCATGATCACAAAAGATCAATTCTATTATGACCGATTTGTTTAGTTTCCTTGGAAACACTACATACATTCATAAGTCTTCAATTACATCATAAAGTGAAAAAATACATCAAAATAGTCTCCATAGTCTAGACTCATATCCCCTCATAAAATCCCTACAGGTCTGTCATAAAATACTTCTTCACACCTAGGGAAAAATGAAAAATAGAAAGGGGAAAGGTCAGATGCTCAGTAAGGATTACAATATAGCAGAAATTTTCATAAATAAGCATAAACATTTAAGGCAATGTATAACTAAAAAAAGACTTTTAAACTTGAACTTCATCATAATATGACAAAAATAAAATGAAATAAATCCATTTACTTATTCACATGGATATTCTACGAGTCTAATAATAACATGTAATATCAATAAGCACTTTCATAATGATGGAATGCCTAATGCCAAACTATCAAAACTACATAGTCAAGGCCTTGTGCCAAGACAACAAATAATATTTTTTCAAGGCCTTCTTCCAAGACACTAGTTTGTATCATGAGACCATCCAATGCATCAGGAAGCTATAGCGGGATCTACCCGTCACTTACTAAGTCCAATGCATTTCACATATGAACAAGTTTAAACATAACATAAACATTAGTATTAAAACTAGCATTCGAAATGTCAATACATTTTCTATAAACCATGAATGGTATAAAAATAACACATCCATAGTAAACCATATCACAAAAACGTAAATACAATATTGAAGTTTTGTATCCTAATAAATCAACTTCAAATAAGCTTAAAATCCATCAAAGGATGTTGACATAGATGAAATCAAAACTATTTGAGAGAAATGTCTCTTTTTTATATCATTTAAAAGTCATAAAATTATAAAAGAAAACCTTTACTTTGAAAATATTATTATAAGATTATGAGGGAAGCTTAAATTATTTTATAATGGTTGAAAATAGATTCACCCACTGTATAAGTTAAATAAAAATTCTTACCTTAATTTTGTTGAAAAGGTTAAAAAGGACCTTGTTTTGGAAATCGACGGACAAATTCTTTTATAAAAATCTTATAAAAATTAAAACAAGGGTATAAATGAATTTAACCCATATTCTATAATATAGTAAGAATGTTTTTAAAAAAATTTTAAGAAATATGGATGTGGATGATAAAGAGGTCCAAGTAGATAATTATATATAAACAACCTCAAATAATGATGAAATTGTGAAATTAACCCTTACCTTGTACTTTTCCTTGGATGAGGGTAGGTTAAACTTTTGTATAATGGTGAAGTAATTGTTATTAAATTATAAAAGATTCATATACATTTATATGATATTATATATGAACTTGTAACATTTCCTTGTTAATAATATCTTAGTATTATCGTCATTTCGGGTGTTAACGGATTCATTTTTCTTTATATTCTTTGTTATTTGATTAATATTTGTTATGGATGGGATGTTCCTTATTAATATACAGATTTATATCAAGTCATTAAACATTATTTTTAATCATATAATTAAAATTAGTCTTTAATGGATACAAAGGAGAATGAATCTCATCGCATTCGTGGAGACGATAATCCGTACGTATGCACAAGAGAAAATATCATTCTTATTTTATTAAAATAATATATAATTGGATGGTATATCTTATATAAAGATTCATTATCATGTTATATTTACTATTTAAATGAATTACCAATCATTATTATACCCATACAGATAATAATGTAGTGAATAACAATTACACAATGATGTGGAGACGGTAATCTGTATGTACGCATGTATGGTGTCATGTCATACAAAACATGTATAGAATAATGAATATGGATGTACCATATTTATAATAACATCACAGTATATATAATACACTTGAGTAATTAGCTTAGAATGGAAATAAAAAAGAAAGATTATGTGGAAGAATAAAAGAACTTAAAAGAGGGTGGTGAAATTATTACCTCTTCTTTGGGTTCATCCTTTTGATTTGATCAAAATGGATTTATATGTTGGATTTCTGACTAAAGGAAAGAATCTAGGATGAAGTGAGGTATGTTGAAAGAATATTTGGGCAGTGGTTGTCCAAGACAAAAGGCTTTGAAGGTGTGAATTAGAGGGAAGGGGGAGTTTCCATTTATAAGAGGGGTGAGGGGCACCATAGGAAAAGTTATAAATATTATTTAAAAATAGAATATTTTTTGGTTTGTAATGTCTTAAAAATGGATTATTTGAAGTCTATGTTGGGGATGGGTCTAAAAACACTCAACCAATAGGTTTTATACTGGTGTGGGTTACTATATTAAATTTATCTTTTAGATTTAACTCTTAGTTAAAGAGTTTAACATTTACCATGTCTCATTGTATTATTATATTATATGGTTATGGTTAATAATCTTACTATATAATTCTAAGAGAACCTCAAGTGGTTAATTAATGAAACACCTATCATTATATATGTCATTTGGATGATCCTTATATTTTTAGGAATAGAATATCAATTAATAATATATATTTTTTAAAATAACTCTATTATGTCAATTTTGACACTATTTGGTATTTTGATGTTTCTAAATACATAACAGCATTATTAATTCGAAAAAAATTCATATAACCAACCCTAATATGTCATATTTACCTATAAAATTTGTGGAATTCATAAAAAGCCTCAAATTACATTTATTTGGATCTTTATAATATCAATTATTTTAATATTTCATTAATTTGGTTATTACTGCATTAAATTATTTACTGCCGAAAAATTATAAATAAATTACCATTATCTAGGAAATATTTTTATCATTCTAATAAATATTTATAATCGAATTTATATTATGTATAACCTTATATTAAAAGTGTCCTAGTTTTTAAAATTTGATTTTAATTCTTTCAACTCTTCTTTGAATTAAATAATAATAAATGACCTAATCTAATCCATGTGGAGCAAAGAGGTTCATATTAAATTCCTAAGGTTGTTTTTGGTAGAATAGTTTTATCCAATATAATTAGGATATGTGTTAGGGTAATAATAATATCATTTTTACCCTTAATTACCCTGTTTACTTTTAAACGTGGTAAATAAAAGTAAACAATTACTGTTTACCAAAAAATATTTATATCATATTGATCCACATTTTACTCCTTGATATTAACTGTGTCTCTTGGATATTCAAAATGACACTCACAAAAGTGGTAAAATTACGTTTTATTTGAATTTCCTAATTCTCCTGGGAGATGGGCAAAAGACGGCGAAAAGTTAAATAAAATTTTTATATATATAAAATTAATATAAATTGACTCTAATGAATTACATTGAACTTATTTAGTTATTATGTATCTATTTTTACCTAAAATAAATTTAAATAAAATAAATAATTATTTAAATAAAAATTCGGTTTTAAACTATAACTCAGTGTTTTTCACTATTCATCAAAAATTGAAAGTTTTCAAAAAATACCAAAAATTCACCATATGCTAATTTTGATATTACGAATTAAAAAATTAAGTCTATTTTACCAAATGAAAAACATATAAGTTGAGTTTATTAATGTAAAATTAATTCACAAGATCCAAAGAAGAAGACATATTTTTATGAAATAATAACTATCAAAAGATTGACACTTGTTTATGTCCAATTTCAATGTGAAATTACATACAATGACCAGAATTGGATAAAAAGTTAAAAATATAATCTATTTATTTTTACAATCCATTAATGTGTATAATTGAAAACTATACATTATATTGATTATAAATTTTGTTTTCAGTTAAATTATAGTATTTTTCACTATTCACCCAAATATGAAAGTTATTAGAAAAAAAAATTATTGAAACTAAATTATTATGTCCCAATTATAAGGAAGATATTTATTTTGTCAAATTTAATATTTAAAAGTATCAAATATTGGATTTAAAAATGGTTCACCATTAAAAGTCCGTAAAAGTGCATTTTTTTAAAAAATACTTCTTTTATCTCAAAGAATCAATTTGTTCTTAAATTATGTCTAAGAAACTCATAATATGGATTCTAAAATTATATGGATTATATATAGTTCAATATTCAGTTAATACTATTCATAACTACTTTTGAACGGCTAGTTTGGTAATCTTATCGTGCGCTCGAACCCAATGTTGTGTGTAGTGTATGTTATTGAATTACTTTGATGAAATCACGTACTTTGAAATACTGGGGTGTTACATTCTTGCCTCATTCAATAAATTGAGTCCTTGCAATTTTAAATTTTTCTTCAAAAATAAAAGGTTGAAAATAGAAAATACCTTTGTGTGAAAACACACATCAGAAATTGGGTAAATAATATTTAGTCTTAAAAAGTTGAAAAGGGTAATGAAAAAGTCACCACCCAATTATAATCTCGATTAGAAGAACACTAGTGGAAGTTATAGGCACAAAATTAGATAATCACATAAATATTTATAGGGAGTGATTGAGGTCATCAGTCACAAACAATTGTAGAATTGAGGGCCTTAAAGCCATCAATAAATGATGATTTAAAATATCATTGGTTCAACAAAAAATAAGGTATTAGGATAAAAAAATTAGTTTTACGATCCCTTAATTAAGGTTTAATAATTAATTTCTTCATATAATTAGAGAAGAATATATATATATATATATCTGACAAGTATAGTTCCATCCTTTCAATAATTTCTTCCACAAACTCATCTTTCACTCTAAAAGATAATAGAACATAAATAATATTCTATTTATCCTATTAGTATATGGTTCAAAAAAAATGAATTTATAATTCATCTACCAGAACTTTTAAAATAACTACAATTTTCAATCCAGGACATCACTTGGGCCAGTGGTAGGTGATATACCATAGTCTCGCACTTCGGTTGTGGGTTCATGTCTCACGGCCTTCCCCGACGCGATGGGTTGCTACCCAACTTCCGGGATGTCATTTTATTGCAATCCAAAAATAATTTCAAACTAGAATTATAAAAAATACATCTATCAAAACTCACATTCCAAAATTTATAAGGAATTTAAACACAAAGAAGTTCTTTTTACCACGTAACAACATGTGAACACCTTCATCATGTATTCTTTAAAACAATGTAACAACCTAAATTACCATAAATCTTTATTGATTACATTAATGATCCATTATTCCTTATAGAATAATGGATATAATCATTCTATCAACAAATTTTGTAAACTCCAACAATGATGGAATAAAAAAATCATTAATCAGTTTCAAGGTAGTCAAGAATTTCCAATATAATTTATCCAAATCAATCATGAATTATTCTGAAATCACTACCTTGGTATCAAAACCATATTATGGTTTATCATTCTCTCAATCATATATTTTAAAAAAATTTAACCTGCTATTGAGTCCCTTTTCATGGTTCCACACAATCTCAAGTCCTTAATGAAATAGTACTGTTGTACAATCATTATATACTCCATAATTATTATAACCAGTACAATGTTGATAAAATAGTCAAATGAAATAATTCTTTATTAACAACATAAGTACTCTAATCATTCGTCCTCATATGTGGTAGTATCATTACTTGATTATTATCCAATAGCATCATTTGGGTCATAATCTGATGGTTTTAACATTGGTTTGCGTAGTGTCTCAACTCCTTGTAGATAAATCATTGTACATTTGAAACCTTTTTCTTACCCTTGCAGTTACATACATGGTGTCCTTTTTATCCACACTTATAACAAACTCCATTTCCTGTCTGGAAAGTCAAGGTTGTATCTTCACACAGTTATCACATATGGAAAAATTCATCTTTTCTCTATTCCATTTATCCATCTTTCTCTCTTCCTTCCTTGTATTATCTTGCATACCTTCAAATCCATTGGACTCAGAGAATTATTAACTTATCTTATTAATACATGATACTATTTCTTCATATGATGAGAAAACATGAGAGACTATTTCCTTTCTAAATGTTGGCTTAATACCATGTATCATACGATCCTTCTTATTCTTTGGATCATATGTATTGTTGGAGTTCACAATCCCTCTACTGGGAACAATTTATATACAATGGTATACACTAGGTTAGTTTATGAATTGCAATGAATAATTCCAAACATGTAATATACCTAACGTAATTTGAACAGTTTATGGATATAATCCTTAATAATAAAAATGTTTTCATTGAGGAAGTATATACACATAAACCCTTCTCAATGGTTTGTAAAGAAATTGAGAATTATCCTAAGCATATCCCTCGAGTGTGTCGTATCCAAGAGTGAGGAAAGGCCCGTTGTCGTGAACTAGTTCATGTTCGAGTCTAGCTTAAAGTGGTGTTTTTGGGTTTTACCCCTAGGTAAATCTGTTCCAGAGCCACCTCTACCTGCTCATATCCTGACAGGGATCTATTTCTCAGAAAACTCACAAAATAACTACAATAACAAAATTCTAGGAAGTTATTATTTACTAATCTTTAAAGACCATATTATGTATCTGTGCTCTAATCAGAGTTTATCTAAATCTAGCCTCCATGGTTTCTGCTAAACATTATAATGCCCTGATCTTAATTACCCAGAGTCGGTGCATTATTACACAATAATGGCATGATCACAAAAGATAATGTCTCGAAAGACCGATTAGTTTAGTATACTTGGAGACACTAGATACATTAATAAGTTTTACATTACATCATAAAGTGAAAAACAACAACAACATAGTCTTCATAGTCCACACTCATATACCCTGATACCATCCCTACAGGTCAGTCATAAAATAATTCTTCTCAACTTCGGAAAAATAAAAGATAGAAACGGGTGAGCTCAGATGCTCAGTAAGGATAAAAATATAGTGGAAACTTTCCTAAATAAGGATAAACATTTAAGGAATGTATTACTAAAACAAAATCCTTTTAAACATGAACTTCATCATAATATGGAAAAAATAAAATGAAATAATGCAATTTACTTATTCACATGGATATTCTACTAGTCGAATAATCACATGCAATATCAATAACCACTTTCATTATGATGAAATGCATAATGCCAAACTATCATAACCACATAGTCAATGCCTTGGGCCGAGACTACAAATAAGATTTTTTCAAGGCCATGTTCCATGATAGTAGTTTGTCTCATGGGACATACCTATGCATCGAGGAGCTATAGTGGGCTCCACCCGTCAATTACTAAGTGCAATTCATTCCTCATATGAATAGGATTAAACATAACATAAAAATTTGTATTAAAAATATCATAAAAAAGTCAATACATTCTCCAAATACCATGAATTGTATACAAATTACACATCCACATTCAATCATATCACAAAACCTTCAATAAAATATGGATGTTTTGTATCATAATAAATCAACTTCAAATAAGCTTAAAATCTATCAAAGGATGTTGATATAGATGAAATCAAAACTATTTGAGAGAAATGTCTATTTTTTTGAAATCATTTAAAAGTCACATAATTATAAAAGAAAAAGTTACTTTGAAAATATTCGTATAATCTTGTGAGGGATAATTTGACAATTTTATAATGGAATAAAATAGTCACACCCACCGTATTTGTTAAAAAAATATTCCTAACTTAATTTTTTCAAAAAGGTTAAAAAGGACCTTGTTCGGATAAAACAACAGAAATATTATTTTATAAACATCTTATAAAATTTAAAACAAGGGTATCATGACATTTACCCATATTATATTATATAGTAAGAATATTTTGAAATACATTTTTAAGAAATATGGATGTGGATGATAAAGAGGTCCCAGTAAATAATTACATGTAAAAAAACTCAGATAATGAAGAGATTGAGAAATTAACCCTTACCATGTACTTTTCCTTGGCCGATGGTAGGTTAACCTTCTGTATAATGGTAAAATAGTTGTTATTAAATTAAACAAGAATCATATACATTAAAATGATATCATATATGATCTTTTAACATTTCTTTGTTAATGATATCTTAGTAGTGTCATCATTTCAGATGTTTATAGATTAGTTTTCCTTTATATTAGTTGTTATTTGAGTAATATTTTTTATGGATGGGATGTATCTTATTAATATATAGAATGATATCAAGTCTTTAATCATTATGTTTAATCATATAATTAAAATTAGTCTTGAATACATACAATTGGGAATGAATCTCATCACGTTCGTGGAGACGGTAATCCGTACGTACGTACGAGCGACAATATCATTCTTTTGTTATTAAAATAATATATAATTGGATTATATATCATATATAATGAAAAATTATCATTTTATTTTTATTATTAAAATTAATTAAACATTATTATTATACCCATCCAAATAATAATGTATTGAATTACAATTACACCACGACGTGGAGATAGTAATCCATACATACGCACATATGGTGACATGTCATTCAAAGGATGGAAAGAATAATGAATATCTATGTACCATATTTATAATAAGATCACAATATATAGAAGATACTAGATTTATTAATTTATAATGTAAAAATATAATGAAGATGTGGAAGAAGAAAAGAACTTGAAAAATGGTGGTGAGATTATTACCTCTTCTTCGGGTTCTTCCTTTTGATTTGATCAAAATGGATCTATATGTTGGCTTTATGACTAATGGAAGGACTCCTGGATGAATTTATGGAAGTTTAGATGATATTTTGGTAGGGGTTGGCTGATCCAAAATGCTTTGAAGGAGTGAATTAGAGAGAAGGGTGAGTTCCCTTTTATAAGAGGGGTGAGAGGCACCTCAGGAAAAGCTAGAAATATTATTTTATATCAAAATAATTTTATGTTTATTATGGCTCCTAAATGGATTATTTATTGGATGAGGTGGGGATGGGTCAAAAAACACTCAACAAATAGGTTTTAGATAGGTTTGGATCACTATATTAAATTTATCATTTAGATTTAACTCTTAGTTAAATTGTTTGACATTTACCATGTCTCTTTGAATTTTTATATGATATGGCTAATAAATATACTATATACATCCAATAGAACCCCAAGTGGTTCATTAATGATACACCTATCATTATATAAGTCATTTTTCTAATCCTTATATTTTTAGGAATAGAATATAAATTAATAATATAATATTTGATTTATAAACTCTTTTATGTCACTTTTGACATTATTTGGTATTTTGTTTTTTATAAATTAATAAAAGAATTATTACTTCGAAAAAAATTCATGTCACCAACCCTAATATGTAATATTAACCTATAAAATAATTGGAATTCATAAAACGTTTCAAATATCTTTTATTTGGAAATTTATTACATAAACTATTTTAATATTTCATTAATTAGGTAATTACTGCATTAAATTATTTAATGTCTAAAATTTATAAATAAAATACCATTATGTAGGATATATTTTTAGATTTATAATGAATATTGATAATTGAATTTATCTTATGTAAAACCCTATATTAAAAATGTTTTAGTTATTAAACTTTGATTTTAACTCTTTTAACTCTTCTTAGAATTAATTAATAATAAAGGTCCTAATCTAATCCAAATGAACAAAAGAGGTTCATATATTATTCCTAAGTTTGTTTTTTGGTCGAATTATACATATCCAATAGAATTAGGACATGATTTATGGTAATAATAATACCCTTTTTACCCTTAATTTCCACATTTACTTTTAACTGTGGTAAATAAAAGTAAAAAGTTACTATTCATAAAAACTTATTTTTCTCTTATTTAAAAACATTTTACAACTTGATATTAACCGTGTCTTGTGTAATTTCAAAATTCCACTCACAGAAGTTGTAAAATTATGTTTTATGTGAATTTGAAAATTCTCATAGGAGATGGGTAAAAGACGGAAAATAACTTCAAAAAAATTTTAATATATCTAATATTATTATAAAATGACTCTAATGAATTACATTGAACTTATATAGGTATTATGTATCTACTTTTACCAAAAATATATGTAAATAAAATAAATAATTATTTAAATTAAATTTTGGTTTTTAACTATAACTTAGTGTTTTTCACTATTCATCAAAATTTGAATATTTTCAGAAAAATACCAAAAATTCACTCTATGTTAATTTTGATGTTCAGAATTAAGAAATTAACTCTATTTTCACACATTCAAAACATAGAAGTTGCATTTATTAATTAAAAATTAATTCTCGATGTCAAAACCAAAAGGCTTATTTTAAAGAAATAATAACTATCAAAAGATTGACAATTTTTTCTGTCCAATTTCAATCTGAAATTACTCACAGTGACCAGAATTGGATTAAATGGTAAAAATATAATCTATTTATACTTAAAATCAATTAAAATGTATAATTTAACAGTAAAAATTATTATGATAAAAATGTTGTTTTCATTTATATTATAGTATTTTTCACTATTCACACAAATATTAATGTTATTAGAAAAAAACCAAAATTTAATTGAAACTAAATTCGTATGTCCCGCTTCTAAATAAGACATTTATTTTGTCAAATTAAATATTAAAAAGTTTCAAATATTGTATTTTAAAAGGGTTCACCATTAAAAGTCGGTAAAAGAGAATTTTTTTTAAAATACATCTTTTATCTGAAAAAATGAATTTTTTCTTACATTATGTCTAAGATACACATAATATGGATTATAAAATTATAAGGATTTTATATAGTTCAATATTTAGTTAATACTATTCATAACTGCTTTTCAATGGCTATTTTGGTAATCTTGTGGTGCGCTCAAACCTATTGTTTCATGTAGTGCAAGTTACTGAATTACTTTGAAGAAATATCGTACTATGAAATCATGTGGTGTTAGATCTGGTACCAATACTGGCTCAATGGGTGGATCCACTGATAGTCCCTAATTATCCATATTTGTGGTCTGATAGCTACCATGTAACTGGCAAAGAACCGTTGGACGTCTCAGTAGCATGACACTGCAAGTTCAAGCAAACACCTTAGATCAAAATTAACAGTGAATAAAAATTAGATTTGTAATAAGGTAACTGGAGAAATAATGAATTCATGTTTTTCAAAGCACGAGTACATAGAATGTATAATGTCTACATGATGTTTTCCCTTATGGCTTCACATGGGCGTGTACTTATGCCAACTCAGGTCGTGTAACACCCCATAAACATGGGGTGTTGTCTTTCCACACATTATGCACTTGGATCCTCTTCTCATGTAGTTTTTATTCTACATGGCTATGCCACATTGTTCTCCTAAAACAAGACTACACGGTGTGTTAGTCATAGACACGACGTGTAGTAGAAAATCTTCAACGACCTGTGTTGTTCATCACATAGCTGGTTACACACCTGACTCTACACAACATTTCCTAGATGGACAAGACGTGTACAAGAAGTATTTCAACTGCCTATGTTGTTAGTGACATGGGTGAACACACGTCTGACTATACACGGCATGTTTACACCAGTCATGGAATGTACAATAAGGTTTCCACCGTCCTGTGTGGTTTGTTACAATTTCAGGTACATGAGTTACACTACATGGCGTGTTCAAGCTGGAAACAATGTGTATAACTTATGTTTTATCCATCTGTGTCGTTATTCACATGGGTTGACACATGGTCTACACAACATGGAATGTACATCTGGTACACGGTGTGTCCCACCATGATTTCAAAACCTTGTGTCTCTTCCCACACAGCTAGTGACAGTATTAGAGACTACATGGCGTTTACATACACAACACAACATGTACTTAATAAAAAATAGATCCTTCTCAAACAAAATGACACAAGGTGTATATACATCATTACATGCCATGTATTCTAGTTTTTTTTCAAACATTAAGCTTCAAAAACTACTCTGGAAGCCCATAAAAATATTGAAACAAACATTGAAGTTCCAAATTTTGAACCGTGAGGGCCCATAATCTCTACAAATCAATGCTTGGATTTTTATACATGTCAAATTCACAGATAACAGTGTAATGATCCACCAAATTCTGATCCATTATGTCCCATAACAAATCAAGAAACCAAGTTAGGAGTTCATTTAATCGAAACCTTACACAACCAATACCTTATAAAAAATTATGTATTCTATCAATTCGTCTATCACAACAGCATGAATATCTTACCCAACCTCCATCACAACAACATGAAATTACTATTTCACTCTAAATAGCATTGAAGGAATGCATGAAATGTGATTTCTAAAGAGTGCTTATATGAATCTTGAGATGGAATACCCTCATCTCATCGGGATGCAATAGAAAAAGAACCTTAATAGTATAAATGATAATAACACAAAGCAACTGAATCTCCTAACGGTGAAATAAAATCAATTTTAAAATTGAAAATCCAGAAAAAATGAAATAACGAAATAGATGGGCTTTTCCCTGTACACGGGTTAGTTACTCCCAGGTACAACTTATTACCAAATACATATTTCTTTTATCCCTTAGCTATAAGACCCAAATAGTAAATTAAAAAAAGAAGCCTCCATCTAATACCACATTGTAACGTCCCAGTTTCTGAAGCCACACAGAGACGCCCTGTACCTAGTTGGTCACATGGACTCAATCACATTTCCCCAAATGTGAGAGGCTGCTGACTAGCAGTGGGGGACTTGGGTGTGATAGTGGAGAAACTATTCCCTCTTTGGAAGAGTAACACAATGGAAGTAAAATAGATAGAATTGGTGAAAGAGGTAACAATACCATACCAAAAGTAAACATCGGATATATTAAATAGTTGGAGATCATATATCATAACAATGAATGATACAAATATCTATGAAAGAAGCCAAAAAATTCACAATACTTAAATAATATACTAAACTGAGTAATAAAAATCATGTAAATAGCTCCACAACATCCCAAGCCTCAGTTAGGTCCCATGCTCCCCAGCTTTGTAGCAATCAAGTACCTGTTATAGAATGGCGCTTTCCCTTCTCTATACCTACAATAATATAAACTATTTGGGCTCAAAGGCATGAACCAAACACGGTGTGTGACTAATCCAAGTAGGAAACCACCCAATGAACTATACCTAATAATTAGCGAATATATATGATAGAAAATAAAAAAATGGAGCAGTAAGCAACGAAATACACATAGTAACAATCCTACAAATTCAATTGCATTCATTTTCATATATCAAGTAAGTAGCTAATAAAAAGTAGGTAACCCTCATAGAAGTACTCATAGCCTAAACCCTTTGGTTCAACCAAAAAAAACATGAGAAACCATCTGGGAAGTACACACAGTATAACCCCTCTGGTTCAGCATTAGAAAAGACACTCCGAGGATGCAGTCACTGTCAATTCGGCACGTGATCTCGTATTGGTAACTATTAATCACTCTGAGAAAGCACCCAACATCCAATTCCCCTTATGGAACATGTCAAATAACTACAGACTATCTGAGGGAGCACACATTCCACCCCCCTTATGTTATCACAACGTAATAGTAAACAAACACTATGGAGAATCCCTAAACGTCCATTCTACCTATGGTCTACTACAGCAGGTTCTCACAGCCCTGTGTAAGTCAGTCACACACAAATGATTCAAGGCCACAAAATTAATCCTCATGAACTACATGGATAAACAATATAAAACATCTCATAGCATGTTAGATAATAATCATTTCCTCATAACAATACTAGGTATGGGAAATAAAGCAGCGGCCTAATAGGCAAAGAAAGACTGACAGTCAAAAATAATAAAACATTGTCAAAACATACCTAGTATAGAAAAGTTAACCCTATTAACAACAATTAACCTCTATCCAATAAAACCAGGCATAGCATGTAATAACATGGCTAAAACCATAAACACCCAATAACCCATTCTTGGGTATTGGGAACTTTTTCGCATAAAAATCATAGTCTAACTACATAATGGTACAAAACACCTACCTTAGAATTGTGATATTGATATTCATGAACTTCATGGCTTTAATTTCCCAAGAACATCATAGATCAATAAAAACCATAAAAAACGTTCAACCATGTATAACTCACCAGAGAAGAGAAATCAAGAGATGATGGTCCAGAAGAAAGGAGAACTCACTAATGAGATTCCAACACAATCAATGGTGGTCTATTCAGAAAATGGAGAAAGAGTAAGGGGCTCGAAGAAGATATGAAGTCATACAGTCACTCCTGAATAAGAAAGATGAAGAAGAATAGGGTTATATCGGTTATATGCGACCCCAGACCATTTTCTGAAAAAATGAATGTACATGATGTGTATTTTAAATGTGCATGGCGTGTACTTGCCTATTTCATCCTCTACTTTAGGTGGTATCCAGGTCACCCCACATGCCCATGTACTCAGCCATTACATAGCTAGTACTCAGTCACCTGTGACAACCTGTTACACTGCGTGTACGGAAATTTACATGGCGTGTACTCCATAAATTTCCAGAAACTCCTCTTCTTCTCAAAAGCAACTAGAAAGAAAAAAATACCTAAAAATACGATATGCATGCTTACATATAATTATTTATCATCAAAATGTAAATTTTTCATTATCCAAAATGATTTTAAGATGATATTGTACTTAATAATTTATTCCATTACTTTATTAACCAAAATAACTTAAGAACATGGTTGATGTAAACTATTCCAATGATGGTGATCTTAAATTTATAAATGTTTTGAGAAGGCAAAAAATTATAACATCACAATGTTTTATGTTATAGAGTGAAGGAGTTTAATTATAAAAAGGATTTGAACATTGAAAATGGGATTCAAAAAAATAAACATTATCCAAATATTCATTTTTCAAATATATTAACCACTTAAGAGTTTAGTGGGATAATTTTTTCATATATTGACATATGGAGCTGATAGGAATTAAAATTAGATATAATGAGTTTGTTAGACCCTTATATGTGAGATGAATATATGTATGAATTAGTATTATATCATATATTATGCGGTAAACATTTTTTTAAGATGGCTTATGTAAAAGTTTCTTAAAATTATTAATGAATATAGAATTATTTATATAAAATATAATCTAAACATTATCACTCTTTCATATTTTACACATAAATGTAATTGGGGGTATAAATTTCATGAATTATAATGATAGTTTACCTTTGAATATAGAAATTGATTTTTCCATAACTAATTTTAATCGTGGTGTTTTTCATGTCAATGAAAAATGTTACTGTTATCCTAGGTAAGACATCTGAATGAGATACATATTATAATCATGAGGCACAAAAGTGTATTTGTATGGAGGAAGTCCCACAATTTATAATAGAAGGAGTTACATGCAAGTTTTATTTTGTATACTTATGGTAGATAAATAATATTTTAATCCACGATACATAATGATAATGAGATTTATATCATGATATATTTCATACATTGATAGCTTTCTTCCATAATACATTTAGGCCTAGATTATCAATTGGTGGTTTGGTGTGTTATTAATCCTAGAAAAAATAGGAGATAAACCAAGATTTTATTTGTTCTAAAATATGTGGAGTACTAAATCATGGTCCATGATTGAGAATGTCATGGGAAATTTATGTAACACATTGAAAATACATCTAATTTTATTATATATCCATTTTTGGTATTTAATGGTATCATCCATAAAAGTGAATGAAATGTGCTATATTAATTTATTAGTCTCATCTATACATAGAGTGTTGAGAATTATTATCTACAATATATGGGATTTCAATATTATATATTCCATTGACACATTTTTTTTTATTAAACGGAGACATATGATAGTGTGTTCAAGCATGAGACATGACTATAAGAAATAATCCTAGATGTAACTATTTTTGAGAAAGATCCTGTCAGATCCAATTTTATATTGAGTATAATTGATTTGTTGATATATTTCTATATTTGATTAAATTTTTCGATACATTAATTTATATCTTCTTCTATGAGACATATGTATATGGGGTTATACTTTGTGGTTGAGTGAATTGGGTTGAGTTAGACAAGGATAGATGCTCCAAAATTTTTATTGAGTTTCTCCAAAACATTATTAGATATGTTATTCTAAATGAATTACTAAAAAATTCATATAAGGGGTTGTCAGTGATAGTTTTATAAAATATTTTTTTATGTTATAACAATTAAAATTTTATAATATTTAGGAAATTATTTTGTTTGACAAACCATATTATAAAATCTAATGAAATATTTTCAGGAATTAGTTCATGTTGAAAATTTAATGATCCATATTTCATAAAAACCAATTTTTGAGATACATTTGTGTAAATAGTATAAAATTATTGGCCTAGATCATTTTTCATAATTATGAGAAATCTCTCATATTCCTCTAATATCGTATTATATGATTGTTTTTTAACAAATGGAATAATATGAAATGATATTTAATTTAATTTTCTTTATAAATTTAATAATATATCATATGGGTGTATCAAATGGGTACAGGAAAAATGAATTCCTTTGACATATTACTTCATTCATAATGTATTACTATTGGTAATGTATGGGTAACAACATGATTCACAACCATAAGAAATTTCCAAAAAAATCATGTGCATACACATGGTGCTACATTCATTTTCATGGATAGTAGATTAATAAGAGTTTTGTACCAATTATTTTTCCTAAATATGAAATTATTTATGAAATATTACATTTAATGTAACATGAATTATTTTAATCCAATTATAGGTTTTATATTGGTCAAGCTGTTAACTCATGAAATAATGAAATACATGATACTAAAATGATCAAGGATCATCATTCAGGATTGTAGAGAATCTCACTCCAATTCAAGAATATTTTTTATGATGATTATTTAAATTTCAATTGAGACTTTCTAACCCATATATCACTCTTCAACATCTATTTTATCATGATATTATATCAAAACATCGGGGGAGGAGTGTCCCACATTAATTAATTGAACTTATGATACAACCCTTGTATATAACATGATGGAAGGATGTTTTTTATATTTAGATACTCATAATGAAAAATGGAAATTTTTGAATAACACAGTGAATATTTGGTTCTTGAAAAATGATTATTTGTAATATTCTAGTTTTTCATTTTTTTCACATTTCATTGTGTGATGATCATGATAATGGGGATTACAATAACATAATCTAATTATATTATGTTTTAGTAATCCTTAATAAATCTAGGAACTATCATATGCAACACATTTAATACCTATGGGTTATAATTTTGAAATATAATATCTCTATGTGTTGCAAAATATTACATTCTAAATAATAACATTATGATAGGAAGGGTATCTCTATTATATATATAAATGTTGATATATAAAGGTACACATAGAGGAAATTTACATAGTATATAATTTTTTTGGCATTTTTAATTATAGGTAAAGTTAATAAACACTTTTTTAATGCTTGATCTGGCCATACATAATAAATTAGCAAGTTAAGAATCTTACATGTAATATATATGTGTTATATTGTTATAATGTATCAATTATTATGAAAATATGAAGATTTGTATTAATTCAGGGAATATAGTTAAGAGTTACATTGATTATCCATGTTTCACATAGAGGTTTTCACATTAAAAAATATAATAATATTAAATTATCAAAAATTAAACTTCTTATCCTTTATCCACAACAATAACATCACAATTCAATATTATTAGGACATGATTTATGAATCCAATTTTAGTAATGAATAACAAGGAATAGTAATTGGATATTTATCAGGAATAAGAACATTATCCCACAATATAGTATATAGATAAAACCCATGTTGAATTTTTTTTCTACATGTTGAGATATGGTTACCAAGTGATGATAAATCCACATCATAATGTGTGATAAAGAGTGTATTTTGGTATAGATTCACCCAAAAGTGTTATATCATTATAGATTATAATGAAATTTAAATGGGATTACTTATTTTTGTATACAAAAAATTGATTAAATGATGAAAACATTAAAAAAATTCAAATAAGACAATGTAATGATAAATTCCTTCACATTGAAATACTTTCATTGCATTTTTTCAATATGATGCTTAATTATATTCATTTGGTAATTATGGATGTTTGAATACAAAATCAATAATAATTGATCAAGGTCACATTGATGAAAAGGATTAAAAAAGGAAAATTGATAGAATTAGAGTTATTTTATTATTATATATTTACAGTTGGATATTAAATGAATAAATATATAGGAGAAACTTTTGGGTTCATCACAAATATATTTTTCTGATTTTAATATCTGAAAATATTATTGATAATATGTAATAGGAAATCTTATTTTATTAATACCAATGGTTTTAGAGAAATTATATTTCTATATTAAATGGGTTTTATATTCAATACATGAATATAATATCCTGGTTAAATATTGTAAATATACTAATAGAAGGATATGAAAAAATGTTGAGAGATAGAGAGAGGAACTAAAAAATTAAAAAAATATTTATTTTTGTGTCAATAAATAATGAGAAAAAAACATGCTTTGATCCAACATATCATTATTATTTCAGCGAAATGATGAAACCCAATGATACTGTTAAAATAATTGTTGATTGGAGAAGAAGAAGAATAATGAAATTTGAGAAAAATAATGATTCTCTTATATAAATATAGAATTGAATACATGTGTGGATACTGAATTAAAATTCCTTTATATCATAAGTTCTGAAGAATTTTCATGTAAAATTGAAATTATGGTATAATACGTGATAATATCATATACATTTCATTCAATAAGATAAATATTTTTTAAAATTATTTATAATAAATGTGGAAGCATAGAATGATTTTTCTATTTAATTATAATGATGGTTATTATCATAGCTAGAATATATCATGTCGGTTCTTATATGAATGTTTGGATTGAGAAAACTATTTAATTGGGTAAGGTAAAAACAATTATCTATGACTATTTTGATTAAAAAAAATATAAGTTAATTTTAATGTCTATAACAAATATAATACACTTGGGATATAGTCATAATTCAAGGAGATAAAACTCATAAACAAACTCTTATGTTCCTTAGGATTATTTCCTAGTTCAATGACATTCATCAAAATAAAAGGTGGGTTATAAGGAAATATCTTTTCACCAAATAGTTCTAGATTAAAAGAGACAAAAAAAAATTTCATAAATAATCACCCACACTTATCCCCCCACACTCATATTGTTGTTGCACTGATCCTAGTGGAACAATAATGACACACAGTCCAATAGAAGGGGTATATCATTTCTTTCCCTTACCATATTCTTTACCTCATCCGATTAGAATCAATGGTATGTGTTTATATTAATTTACTCTCTAATATTAGGCATATTACATCTCTTATTTTCTTTTTGTTACTCCATGTTATGTTGAGACACTTGAAACCAAAAAATATTTAGATCTATGAAGAAAAAGTGGACCTCTATATGTCACGCACATAATATTAGGGAATCCACTTCCATATTAAAACTCTCTAGTAAAAGTCCTATCATTCATGGGCATTGTCATATTGTTTTATTTTTCTATGTGGGATTCAAATTTATTAATAATAATTATATATTTATTAATGTATGAAACTATATGATAAATAAATTAATAAAAATACTAAGGATATGAAAAGTGTAAGGTGTCCAAATGTTAATTTTTTTTATTCTGAACTACTCATGCTTGTGTTATTTTAAATATGTTTTCATTAAACAATATCATTACATTAGTGTTTTGATGATACATATTGAATCTATTTTTTTTAATTGGATTATAAACTGGGATGAGATGATAAATCTATTGTTTTTTTGTAAAGTATTAGTTTAAATTCAAAACAATCCATTTTTCAATGAAATTACCAAATTTGAGTTTCTTGGTTTATAGTGGAATTATTTTTCATTAATAATGGTATATATTTTATTTGAAATTTTTAAAAAATAAATAATTACTGATTTTTATAATTTATATGATGTTTTTATTATATTTTAATTGTGGATAATGTGCAATTATTGTACACAAAAAAATTATTTTATGGGACTTTTTGAAGGAATAGTGAGATCCTTAGTTGGGTGATAATACATAAGGCTTTTATGGAAAATTCAATTATATACTACCATCAATATAAATACATTGGAATATATGATCACTTATTTTGATTATGGTGTAGAATATTATGCCTACCTACATTATTTGTAATGATAAAATGGATCCCCTTCATGAACCCAACTACATTATTACAATCTTGACGTAGAAAATAAACAAATCTGAAACATTGATCCCCATGTTTCTCAATATTATGATGTACATCAAGAAATTTTTTTTCTTAGTTTACACATCAATTAAGGGCACTTGATAAACTATTTTATTCACCAACCCCTATCATATATATAATAACTCTTTTTACATAAATAGTAAATTTTATACTTTTATATGTTAAATTAAAACTATAATAAATTGGAGTATTTTATAAGGATATTACGTTGGATGGTTTGTGAAATCATATTGGGAATGCTCCCTTAAGCCTTACATAGATCCTAATGTTTTTTATATGGTATCCTTCATATTTTTTTATCGTTATAGATGAATTATTACTCTTCCCTAAGAATTTTACCTTTGTTACATGTATTGATAAATAGAGTTGGTGGCACTAGATGGTGTCCATGTGTCATGAAGAGTTATCATTATACACTAATATAACTTTATTTATATTATTATATTTTTAATTAGTTTTTTTGATGATGTAATAAAAATTTTAATCTTATATAAAATCATTTCCTTGAAATTATGATGTCTTATATTTTTCTTATATATATGCATTTTAGTCTTTAGGGTAGAAATCATTCCAATCTATGACAGTAAATTCCTATATATCTCCTTGCATGCTTGAGGTGATTGATAATGTTCTCCATGAGATATTGTGTAATTTTTCTTGCTCTATGAAGGTGTGGAAAACGATTCTTCGTGAAAAATATTGATATTATATAAATATATTTACACATATTAAATTTTTCATTATATTTCCATTGTGGTCATGTTACTATCAAAATAACAATTTTTATATTTTTTTTATCACATATTCATTAATAAAATTAACAAATAAAATTATTATATTACTTATTTACATCATATAAATACTCATTAAATCAAAAAAAATAGTCACTTAGTTTTAATTAATGGTGTATGACGTTCAAATTTTTTTGATACCACATTTGGTGAGTTTTATAGTATTTATTTTCAATATTAGGTGAAGAAAGATTTAATTTATGTCAATGTAGTAGTGATATAGTAATGAAGGAGTCTCTAGGAATATTGGGTGATATATCTTAGAATATTAAATAATTTAAAGATAATCACATTCATTGTGATACGTGGTATTTTTTTTGATGATTTTAACACTTGTTTTAAAGAACACTGATTATGATTCTGTGAATTATTTTCTTTTCACAAAAATAATTCTTATATTATGGGAAAAATAATTTGGATGAATTGGATACAATCCTTGGATTATTTATTTATGTGTTCATTTAAATTAATTCCTTGATATCATTAATTTATCCCTTGTTATAGTAGTCATAAGATATTTTTTTAATGTCACAAAAATGCTTTAATATTGATAATTATGCATCTTTATGAGGAATGGTAATTTCATTTTCCACCCTCATACCTTGGGTGAACTCTAAATCTAGAAAAATGTGTAATTTATTCATAATTATTATGCTCTAATAATGGAAATAATAACTTTTGTATTTATTCATGAGTTTAATTATATCATTTCAATTATTATAATTTCATTTATTTTTAATATTTTTTATTTAAAAATATGTGTGTATTACGATAAAGAAATCGTATTGATTCATTTTATTTCCCATACATTTCTATTAGTCCATCGTATCTAAACTCATATTTAATATTATGTAAAGATTTTTTGAGATAAATTATGATGATGGAAAAAAAATTTCATTTTGATAATATATCATGAGAATAGTTTGTGATTATAGATTATTAAAGTGAATTGTACAATCTGTTCCATGCAAAAAAAATACTATTCTACCTATTTTATTAATGGAGGTAGTTTTATGTCACAATCTAGATTCAACATTAAATAAATGAATGGGAATATGGATCACTCTATAGAAAATATTTCTCACTTTGAAGATGATGAATTACACAGTATTTTCAAAAAATGACTTATATGAAATCAAAAAAATAGCGAGTGAGAAAATCATAGGGTAATTTCAATATGATATATCATCACTATAGTGAAGGTTCATGATACAAGGAATTTAATAATAGATTTTATGTGTTCCTGGATAATTTTTTTCCTTCCCACTATATATCATATTCCATACTATAGTTATGAGATAATTTGGATAACCACATCATGGTGAATGGATCACACCACAATGTAAGATGGGTTGATTTTCAATGGATATAGAAAATTTTGAGAGTTTCATGATATAAATATGTATCATTCCACATATTAAGATTATTAGATAAAAAATCTATTTTAAACTTCCACCTCATACACCAATGGGGGAGGCTGCGCCATAAAAACGTTTTTTTTAGAAAAAATTTAGATGTTTGAATAGCCATATTGACATTCCATAATATGATATATTTTATTGTTATTCCATGCTATAATAAATATCATTTTGAATTATATGATGATGTTCTATTTATACTAATATCCAAATTCAATTTTTTAAAATTATGATCAATGATTTTAGTAATTATAAATTGAAATAAAATATAAATCAGTAAGGATGTTATGGTTAAAAACTATATTCACATAAAATTTTACATGAATAATAGTGTGAAATATAAATTTAAGATATATTTTTTTTCACTGTTATCATTGAGAAAATTATTGTTTGATATGATTTAAAATATATGAATCAAAATTATATAAAAAAATTCTTTTAATTAAGGAGAATAATAAGTGATCATGTATTATTATATGTACACTAATTATGAATATTAAAGAATAATAACCACGGCTATAATTATATGAATGGATGTTATGAGAATAAATAAGTGGAAATGAGAAGAATATATTTCCTATAATAACTATAAGAATGTACACCCTCAATTTTTGTTGTGAAGTGAAGTAAGTATGTTTTGTATACATCATTGTTTGTATACAAAAGGAATAGAATGTCTATTCTTGTTACATGTCACATAAAATAATAGAAAAATGATATGATGAATTTAAGTTAGTATATTAAATCCATTAAAAGATCTAAATTCCTGTTTTTTCCACTATTGACAATCATTGTAGGGTACAAGATGATCATATGTATGAGATCTATCAAAGCATTATCAGGGGACATAAAAATACAAGTCTCATGGTTATACAATTATCATTATATCTCATAATTGGAATATAAAGAGTTATGTGATCCTATAAAAATCTAGTTTACATGGAAAAATATCCATATAACATTGAGTAATCCTTGTAAAATGTTGTGTTCATTGTCTGCATGTGCTCCGTTGTGTTTCAAAAATGATATAAGAAGAAAGAGTGAACAATACTGATTTCTAGGATATAAAAATCAAATAGTTATATTGAAAACAGATAAAATTTAATTGTATAATTATATATGGAAATAAAAACCTTAATTAACCCCCTCTTGTAGTGGTTCATATCCTATATGCACCCCAAAATTAGTTTTAGAGGGCGGTTCACAACTATTAGGTTCTTAATATGCATCTTTCTCTTTGATGATTTTATTCTTCAATCCCAAAATTATAGTTTTGTTCAATTTTGTAGAAGACAATTCTATGTAATGTCAAAAGATAGTTTATTACAATATTTTTATTAATATAAAAACTAATGAGAAGAATATGATGAAGAAGAAGTCCCTATTTTCAAAAATATAATACATTTAATGTGTTCCAAAAAAGAATGCTAGATCTATTTTATATGGAGAATAACATTTACTTTGATGTATAAAAATCGATATACATATCATTTCTAATTCAAATGGATCATGGGATATAACTTATCACAATGTAATTGATGATTCTTATTTAAACAACACATAATAAGAAGAATCAAGTGGTCATGATCAAATTCCAAAAGATTTATCTATTAAACCATTGTTGGATATGATACATGCTACTCCCCATAAACTATATTCTATCATATCCGGGATTTCTAAATTAAACCAGATGAAATCATCTATCTTAATGATAATGTAAATAATTTAGATTGATATTTAGTTGATAGAATAATAATATACATAAATCACTCGAAAATATTCTTTTTCAAAGAATATGAGTATAAGGGTTTTTAATGGAGATTATATGAATTTGTAGCAGAGTAGACTAGTTCAATCAGAGAAAAATATTTGGCCACTAAATAATAAGAAATGATGACCAATTCATTATAATGTTTTTTTAAAAAACACTATTGATGTAATGAAAACACAAATTAATGCTAAATCCAATAACATCCCGGAATATGATTCCATTTTATAAAATACTAATTTTATTCTAGAAGTTTATGGTTAGAATATAATAAAATAATGTAAATATATATATTGTTTGATTAAGGATTATTATAAAGAAATAAATATAAAGTCTTTTAAAATGATGATTAAATTCTCTAACCATGAAATGAAAAATATTAAGATGTCACAATAAAAGGTTGATTGAGGGGTTTTCATTAATTTATCAAAGGAGGATTAATGTGTCAAATTACATCATTTATATGAAAAATTATCATCAAATAATTTGATTATCATTCCCTATAACCAATGATGATGAAGCTGCCATCCATATCTAAATTTCATGATCATACCAAATCCTTTTTCTTGAAAATGGAAAGATTAAATAATAAATAAGAATATGTTTGGATGTGAACAATTGATGAGAATCCTACCACAATGTCTATGCTTAATATAGGTGTATGTATGTGTATGGGCGTCCTTATAGAATGACATCAATAATTGTGAATAAACTCAAAAATAAATTTTCTCAAAATCTGTTAATTCTAAAAATTAATCATGTTTTTTATTCCAAAAATATATTTAAGTATCTTAGATATTTTTTTGTTATTATTAGTAGTGGGAGTCACAAAAATTATACAATATAAGATCAATATATATCAAATCCATAAAAATATAGAATAAAACATAATGTAAATAAATATTAAATATTGGGAAGAATATAAGATAATGCTACAATAAAATTTCTCCCAATTATTTTATGATAACTAGTGAAATATCCTAGGATAATAATTTTAATAAAAATTTTATTTAATATACATCAATAATATTATCAATATGAGTGATACATCATAAAAAAATGATTTAGAGAAATTCTATCATGTGAATCCATGTAAAAACATAAAGAAGATTGAAAATGTTCCTAATTACAATTTAGAACATTATCGAGTGGTTTTGTAAAATTATATGATGTTAATGGATTCATAAGTAAAATATAGTTCTAAAGAGAAAGAGTAAGATCCACACGATCATGTGTAATTTCATGAGATATTTTCAAAAAATTAAAATTTCTTTTTTATTGAATTTCAATCTAGGAGAAGTAATATGGTTATATATAATAGAAAAAATTGATTGACTATCTTTATACACCAAGAAGAATCATTGAAAAAATATGAAATTATAATCATGATGAAATTAGATATCTCATGAAAATATGAAATAACTAATTTCAAAAGATCCTTGTAACTAAAAGTAGAATTGGATTTTGAAATTGGTCATAGGAGAATAAAGGGTATAACATCTTTTTTTATAAAATAATCCTCATCATTATGTTCATAACAAATAAGAGAGAAGAACCAATTTATTTTGTTAACATTACTGAATTTTATTTTTACTTATAATATAAGAAATTAAAGGTGAAAATTTCTCTAAAGTGTATAACCAGATTATGTGAATATCTGATAAATTCTCAAGGAGAATGTTAAACAAAATCAGAATCATGTAATGGTCACTAAATTGTTAAATTGAAAAACATAATGAAAAATAATCTCTAATAAAGTTGAAATAAATTTATTCAATTTTTGATAAAAAAGTTAAAGATGATTCTGTTCTGGTAAAATATATTAAATTGTATTAAATTATAAATATTTTTTAGATTTATCATTTAGAATTTTGATGAAGTTTCCTTTAATAGTGGAAAACCTGGAGATGAGTATTCTTACATTTATTGATCATATATATTCTAATTCCATATAGTATAAAATTATTTTATATCTATGGTGATGATGTGGTTGTTATCAAATTATGATTGAAAAAATAAAGAATCAATTTTTTCCATTATTCTCATCATAGAAATCCTAAATAATATTTTTTTAACATATTAATCATTATGATGATTATAAATAGGTTATCCATGAGGGGTGGGCAATCAATTGATATTGATTATGATTCTATAATGTGTGTGACATACAAATCATAAAACTCATAAAATTTCATGATGATATTTATGTGAATACTTATGTAATTATTTATCACTCATATTTCATAATCTAAATAAGATACAAAATTTATTGTGGGGAAATTACATTAATCAATGACAGAAGTGAAGAAGATTAAATAAGTGGAATGTCCATTTTTTCATTCTATTGATACTTAAATGTAATTAACCTATGTGTTGAAGTGTTTAAAATGATCTAAAATTAAAATTCATGATAATTTGTTTTATAAAAATGTATAATACTAATTTTTCATATCATTATAAAAGTTTTACAGTTCTTAAATTTTTTTGTGAGTTGTATAATTATATTTTCTCTCATAAAATTATAATGGGGTGGCATAGTAATGAAAATGAAACATAGTTGGTTTTTTCAGTATGTATGGATCACATATTCTTATAGTAGATTGGATAAGTTCACTCTTCTATTTAGTATTTTATACCCATTCTCATGTATAATATATTTCATGAAATTAAGTGTGGAAATGTTAAATGATGTTTTTGACATGAATGGGTGATAGAATGAGAAAAGGTTGAGAGAGTTAAATATATCGAAGAGTGTTGGGTTGTTAGATTTTAAGGATCCAACAGTGCATATTAACTTATCATTTAATAATGATATTGAAAATAATAAATAAAAAACGGTTCATTATCGATCTCACATTGTGTGGTTTTTGTATTTTTTGATACGGTCCATTGATTAAAATTTTCTTTTATGCAAATGTTATAATGATTTAGTAAACTAGAGGTATCATTGTTTTTTTGTTGATATATCCAAACTATTTATTTCATCAATGATGATCTGTGGAATTGAGTTATTTTGTAGGGTATTTATTGATTTAAACAAAATTGTCTTGTAATAATTAATTTGATGTCTTGAATGATGATCTTTCAGTATAAATACCTTTTCAATAATAAGGAAAAACATTTAATGATTAAATGACAATCAATGAATTTTATTTTAAAAGATGGTTGATTATGTTTTAATGAAAAAATTCAGTGATCATCTTATTAGTATAGAAAAATTAATTTTATTTTTGATGTTTCATAAAGACTTTAATATTGACCACACTTTATCTCAATAATAAAATGTAATTGATAATTCCATCTAATGTTACCCACTCAGGATCCATGTATCACTGAGAGGGGAGGGGTGAATTAGTGATATCATTTTCTTTTATGTTTCTATACATATTGAATACAATTTTCCTCCTATTAAATATTTCATTCACTATTGAACACAATTCTAACACACAACCACTTGGAAAAAAATTAAAAGGTTCACTGCTCCACAAGAGTATCTATGTCCTAGGTATGGTATAGAAAAAATCCAAAACCATACCATCAACAGGAAAACTATACTTTTATGTGGAATACAATTAGTAGGATATTCCATTTGACACATGTAGCACGATCAAAATAATCTAGTATCAAATTTCCCTTCCACTACAAAAAAAATGATGAAAATCAATATATCCATGCATCTTTATCAGCTTTCACAAATCTGATCATTCAAAAAAAAAATTCTCTTTCCAACACAGAATTTAGTTGGATCATATTTCCAAAATTTTAGAACTATAGATATTTCCCTTGAAAACTATGTGTATCATCTAAGAAATGATTATCTCCTCCTAGTATGAGTATTTCATGAATTTAGGGAACTATAATTGTTCAATGTTCTATTGATGCTTTGTGTACCACTTCTACATACCTCTTCGGCATATCACAATAGCACCCCACCTACATGTTATAAAAATGCTTTAGTGGAATTATATCGTCCACAGACTTCTTCTTCCAATTCTGTGCATCATTTCTCCTTCTTTAGAAAAATTTTCCCCTTTCAAAATTTTTCCTCCAAAACAGTTTAACTTCAATGAATTTTCCCTTGCAAACTATTCCAGACATAGCCAAATTCTTCCTCGAAGTGAAGATGTTATCTTATGAAAATCACTATTACATATAATTATGGGATTAATTCTCCTTATGTATGAAAATTTTTCTTCATGATCCACTAATCTGTTATTTACCAAATCCTTACTACACTACAAGATTCACCACGTACCACTTCTTATGATAACAGTTCTTCCATATGCTATCCACATACAACCTTCATATAGTCTCTATTCCATTGTGGTGGAAAAAATCACAACCTCTTTTTGGATAATGGAAACCTTATCGATGAACTACTAAACTCCCATGAACTACAATCCTCTCACAAACCACGATCCACCCATGAACAGTTTTTCCAAAAGATCCAAGTATAATGCTTTGTGGAATCCTTCCTTTGTTGAATTTCCTTCTATGCTCTACATACCACATATATGCTTCCAAAACTATCCTTCATTATCCAAAAACCATGAGACCCATTTAGAAAAAAATTTATTTTCTAAAAACCAACTCACAATTTTGAGGGCCATATTTTTTACATAGACTTGGAAATGGAGCCTCCTTAAAATATGCTTTGGTAAGAACAACCATGATTCCTCACTATCATTTTAATTATTCAAAAAATAGCTCATTTAATCAAGAACCTTGCCTTTTTTGATATATAGTGTTTGATTGATCTCCTTTATCATCAACACAATTTTTTTATATTATATTAAAATGATCATATCATTGAGTGACATCATTCATTCCAATCAAATATCAGTATAATTGGTAAAAAAATTACACTCCCTTTCCCTTAAAATGAATTCATTACTAGTTGTACAAAAAATATATGAATTTTTAAATAATAATTAGTAATGTATTGTATAAATTTACATTCTTTTATAAAGTGAATTGATTTATCCTTTTTGAAATCAAAATACAACACTATTGAAAAAAAATTCTTCTGGAATCTGAAAACTTCTCTAGCCAACACCATCCCAACACTATCTATATGTGTTGGAGGAAGTTTTAATTCAACTAGATGTATAATTTAATCACGTTTTTATACTTTATGAAATAAAATAATTAGGTTTTTAATTATTCTTAATGTCTTGTAATTGATAATATTTTTAGTGTTTTCAATGCGTACCAAATTTTCAATTATTAAAATATAGGAGGACATGGATAGATAAATATAATTGATTCATTAAATTGGATTTGATTTTCAATGATTCAATCATATTGAAACTCATATTTCTTCAGTAGTAGAAATTTTAGTAGGTAAATTAAGGGAATTCTTAATCTAGTTAACTGTGATAAAATATCCAAATTATATTTCATGATACTATAAGATTTAGGTGAGTGCTAGAAGGTTTCCAAGCTATAGTATATGGGGTTTTCCATAGAATCTTTTTCAGGAATTAGAGATACAAAAAATATTTTTATCATGCTGTGAAAATGAAGGTTAATGAAGGACATTCAATTTAATATTATTAATTTTGTATAGATTATAATATAGGTAGTGTAACACCTAAAAATTTTAATGTAATAAAATTATATTCAATAGCATTTATAACACACAACACCAAGTCCGTAAGGGTATATAATATCTTGAGACTCTATAATATATCAAATATTTTAAATTAATTCCATCTATGATATAGATTTCAATACATTAAATAATACATGAGCTTGTTTTTTTAGGAAATTATGACTTTCTTCGATGACTTGTGTTCCATGCAATATCGTGTTTTTCTCAAAAAAATATTAACAACACGTTAATATTTAATATAATAACATATAAACTATATTTTACATTAATTTTTATGGATAGTGTTAATAAAATTATTAAAATATATGGTTTAAAATTTATAAAATGAATTCATTGTTTACAAATTAATTATAATTGAATATAACAACCAATTAAATAGAAAGGGAATGTTTTTATAAAAAAATGTTTTCATGTGAACAAAGTTATTTTTCCATAATAATTTTAATTAATTACAATTAAGAAATTATATTAGTGAAATATATTTTTATATTTATTCAATATAATACTTTTTAAATTAATCCAATATATATTATTGTTCTAATATTATTGTGAATCAAGTTTTAAGCTTAAAATTTTACTTTTCTAAAAAATAAATTTTACCACTTTTGAAGGAATTACATATTTTACATCAAATTTTAAGAAATTTTATAAAATTTATATATCAAATTAATCAATATTTTTCCAATATGGACATAAAAATTATCTTTCGTTGAATGTTCAGAACATTTCTTTGAGGATTCATTTTTTCAGGAATAGTGAAAACACTGAGTTTTAATCAAAACTAATTTTTCACCTCATTTTATGGTAATGTTAAATTTTATATTTTAATTTTTAAAAATTATAAATATACAAAAAATAAATAAAACAATCTGATATATATCATTTGAATCAATTACAATTTTAAATTTCATATAACAACTTCTCAAATGTTTGAACATTTTTTCTTGAAAACCCTTCATTAATTTCACATTTATGGGATTAATTGTATATTAATTTATATCATTTCAATGTTTTTAATTTAGAATAATGGATTGAATATTTTATTCATACTAATTAATAATTTCTAATGAGGTAAAATTAATTTTTGGCCAAAAATATTAGTCAAGGTTATAAAAATTAATTACTATGATTAAGAGAAAAATTTGATTAAAAATGGACTACACATTAAACAAAAGGAACTAAATGACCTAGTTACTTATTAAAAATACATTTATGGAAATATTTCAATCCTATACCCATGTTTCTATAACTGTTTTTATTATTGGTGAAACAAAAAATGGGTAAAATGCGGGTGAAATTCTGTTTTGAAAATTTTACAAGAATGCCCCTCCTCCTCCACTATAAAAAGGTACTCACCCCTCACACTTATTCATACCTCTCAAACCCTATGGATTTAAAAATATATGATATAATAATATCCTAAAATACCTTACCTAATACTATAATATTATCCTTGTTCACAAATTAAACAATGGATGTATTTTTGTATAAACCCAAAAGAGTGTACTAAAAAATGAGGTAACATTATTGAATAATTAGTTTCATTTTATTCCTTTCTCCAATAAATCAATAATTCTTATTAAATGATGATATAATAATATCAGTATTCTCTATCTAATTATATTTTTTATTATATATTTTATACCTACAATTACACACACTTACATCTAGTGGGTAAAGAACATATCATTTATGTGTACAGTGAAGTATAACCTCACAGAATGATGATCAATCATTTGGTTCCTTTACCACATCTCATGGTGGGAATTATGATTCAAACAATATATATATATTATATATATTATATATATAATTTATTTATACTTATTTTATTATTATATAACATATAACTTCATGTGTTCTATTTTGTAGGGATACAATAACATCATTTGTTGACTTGTGGACTACTACCTCCTCAAAGAGATGTGATTAGTTCATGATATACATAAAATTTATTAATAAATGTTATTTATAACCTCATGAGAAAATTTTAAAATAAATATTGTAAAAATAATTAATATATATATCATTAACTTTAAAATTTTCTAAAATACAAGAAAGCAATGGAAGTAGAATTCATGTGCACATATGGACTACGATCTCAATGAACGGTGCATTTAATTTCATACATACAAAATTAATTATTTATTATAAATAGATGTATTTTGTAAATTTATGATATTAACATCATGGATTAAATTTTTTATATTATTAAAATGTGATATCTTTTATAGAATCAAAAAATAAAAAGTTAAAATATACCTGATGAACATGGAAATTAACAACATAAATAGTGAAAATGATAAAATACTATTAAGGAATGAGTAATAAAATATTATAATAAGTTAATAAATGATTTTATAATTATTATGTTGGTTTTATTATATGTTAGTAACATGATTAAAACCATTATATATGACATTAAAGGTTGTTAGCTGGAATGGAAACACAAGGTAATGGATTCATGTCTCTCTTTTCTACTGGGAGGCATGAAATATATTCACAACATGAATGGTTTTGTGGTTTTTATACTACCCATTTTTATATATTATATCATTAATTTTTAAATTTTTTTATAGTTTCATTTAATTTTATAATTTTCAAGGTGCCAATGATGTAAATGTTACTAAGTAGTAAGGGAATTTGTCCCAATTTCCATTAAATGAGACATACATTATTGTAGTGAACCTAATTTCTTATATATGGTGTCAATACTGACACATTGAAATATTATATAATTATTAATTAATTCTACAAGATATTTTTTGTTTCAATTTGTATTGTTTTATCTAAGGGTATTTTAATTAAATTTTTCCAAGTGGAGAAGAAATTCATAACATAGTTTCTTTTCATTGGGTCATATTACATCCTCGACGTCGTTAATAATATAATATTATGTGTGAAATCAATTTTAATATATATTTTTTCTATTTCCATTTATGTCATATGGATGTAAATTTGGAATATGTATTCTATTTATTGATTTCTGTTCACATCAGCATTTTCTTCTTCATAAGGGTTTAAGTCACAATCTTATTTTATTTGGGGTTGTTTAAACTTGAATTTCAATCAATGGATAATATTTGGTCATTATTAATAAATAATTCCATTTTATTCTCCTCTAGTTATTCATTACCCTTTTCAAATAATAGTATAGTTTTAAACTCTTTGGTTCTAAAGTTGTTTTAAAAAATGTTTTTTATAAAAATCAATGTCATATCTCTCGTTAGTAAGAGAACATGTTTTCTTAAAGTAACAAAATTTTATAAAAAGGTGTAAAATATATTCCCCATCCAAAATTATTTATTAAAGGCATTTTTATTGTTTTATCTTTTTTGGAAGTAATCTTATTGTCTCATTCCATATAATGGAATTTTAAAACATTTTTACATTGAAAAAAAAAGTTCTTTTTACACTATATAGTATGCAATGGTTTACCCAGAATCATTTCATGGTGATATTTTACATGATTAAAAGGATAAATTTTAACGGAATTGGATTCAGAAGTCATATTAAAAATAAGGATCTCTAAAAAAATCAAAATCAAATGGATATTGTCTTCAATAATGTTTTTAAATGTAATTTTTATATTATTTCCATTAATCAACAATAGAAAAAATTAGTTTACTTCACATTGGATATGTTATATTGGTTATATATATATTCTAATTATAATAGGAATGATCCTTGTTGATCGAACCATTGCATATTTTTGATGAACGAGGTTCTTAGAGGAGCCTCAAATGAGTCTTGAGGAGTTCAATTACTAAAATCTATAAGCGGGGAGATTTCATTTTGTGTAATAATTTTACATGACATTAATATATGATAAACATATATAATTTATATGTGTTAGAAAGAACTAATAAAATGAAAAGGTGACATGTATCTCAGATTGAACAAAACCCTAAGGATTACATGATGGGAATGGGGATTAAACATCATGTAAATACCAAATATTGTATGTCTTAAACATTTGTATCTACTTGATTTGTCAAACCCTGTGGTAATAACACCCGTCTCTCTCGTTCGAGGAAACTCGCCATCCCCTTCTCTGGTGTTTTGGGGAATCCTTCCGCTGGAATTTATCTCTATCTTCCCTCCAATGATCCGTAGAAATATATCTTTGATGAAAGGTATATACCAGCTCAAATCTAGATGTTTATTTGATCTATTTCCTCTTATGACTATTTTCAAAGTTATTGTTCTTGACCATAATGTTTCTAATAGAGTTTTTTTGTTGTTTTTTGGAACATCTGTGGAGTGACATCTTTAGGTTGATGCAGTTCTTGTGGGAGAGGTGATCCTGATCTGTACCCTTGGATTATTCATTTGAAAATATTTTTGACAAAAATTTGAGGTAGGTAAATCTTTTATTCCATAACTATTTTAATGCAATCATATAGCTAGGATTATTTATCCCATTCGATCACATTGAAATTAACCTAAAAAGTTCTAGAATTGGATTAATTAATTGGTATTAATCACATAGCGATGATTTTGTTTTGTAGCATGATAACAGTATGCCTACTGATTTTATAGATAGTGAGTTATGTATGTTTTGATTGATATAATGGGGCTGGCATGTCAAATTGGTAATAATCATAATCCTTGATTTAAGTGAAAATTATTTTTCTAAATTATTAATATGAAATGGTTAATTTGTCTGGATTCATTGAAATTTGATGATAATCAATTTATGAAAGTATACAAGTTTAATTTATTTGGTTAATGAACATGAATCATGATCATAGATGTTTATAAAACAATTTAAGTCATGTTAAATTAATTATTAAATTAATTTTTGATATATTGTGATAGCATTCTTCTTAGGATTCCCACAATTGGAACTTGTAAATAATGAATTTGTTAATTAAATATTGAATAGAAATTTGTTTTGAGATAAAATATAATTCTTTTTGTGGGGATTGATTCACCAAATTTCTTATAAAGGTCCAACACCATGTGCATGGAGCTGTTAGGGCTCGTTGTGTGTGAATGATGAATACCTTAATTTAGGGCCAAGAGCCTGGTAGATGTTTTTTTTCTGCTACTTGTGATATGATGTGATCATGGAGGGATGCAGGGATTTATGGGTCAGGAAGGCCCAGATGTGATGTGAACCTGGGATAGATGAACCATGATGAATATTATGGTATGTGAGGTAATGAGGCCTAGTTTTTTTTGGTAATAGTTGATGTTCATGATGGTGAGAGGAATCTGGATATGCATGTCGATGTCGGGGAGGAAAATTAGGATTATAGAACAGGTTGAAGCCTATCTTACCCATTGTTATAGAAGGTGGATTCTTGTTTGATTGTGTTGTTTGGCCATAGGCCAGGTTGGTTGTTTATCTTCATTCCTTTCCCAACTATTAGAGGTAGATATATGTGTGTGGATGTTAAATTTGATTCACATGTTTGGATGTTCTCATAGAATTCATTCTAATAAAGAAAGTAATAATATTAGTAAATGTAAAAATTAATGAATGTGGATGGAACTTTTTGGGATTCAATTATAATGATATAATTCTGAGATGTTGTGGACATGATTTGATTATGCCTAAAGGGCATGAAAATTTCTTGTAATGAAAATATAATGTAATTTGGGAAATGAAAATGGTTAATTAATTGTTAATTAATTAATTATAATTAATTGAAAATAATGAAATTAAATTAAATATATTAATGTATCTCTTTAAGTGGTTGTTCTATTATAGGACATCTGGACTTTGCAGTGGCAGTTTAGAGTCCATGAAACATTAGATACAGTTGATTTACAGACAAGGTTAGGCCTATATTGTGGTTGTGAGAAATATTATATCATGTAAATTTTTGGTTTTTTTATGTTACTCCACCCTTTTGGTTATAGAAACTAGCACCCTGAGGATTATGGGACCTGAGGGGTGTTTTCCCCAATATCTTAGTCAGAGGATAGATGGATGAATACACCCTTAACCATGCTCTATTCTCTTCATAGTTACCATTGTTGTTATTCGAGATGGTTAGTTTTCCCCATATAAATGTATATAGGGTTGTAGTTACTTTTGTTTATTTTCACACCTAGATATAGTTTCCTAATGAATAGTATATGTAAAATGTGTGTAGGTTGTGATTGTTTGAGGTTCATTACTTGGAGCATGGGTTGTGATGGTTCTAGAAATAATACTTGATGTATGATAGATGTTATGCATCATGTGGTGGATAACAAGAACTCTCTGGTTACATTTGGTTACATGGAAGTGGTTGTGTGTTTCATGAGGTGGATGTTGCGGGGATTCACCCATGTGTGTAGGCTGGAATTTTGGAGAGAGATGATCTAGATGTTCAATGTTGGGTTAAATCAACAAACTAGTGGGGAAGCGGTAGGGGGTTCCCTTGATATTCATTATTATATTATTCTCTTTTATGAAAAACATTGTCAGAGTAAACATGGTGAGGCAGATAACATAGTATACATTTTTAGGTGATGATTTAGTTTCAGTTTTTGTTCACTATTCTTGAGTATTATTTATTTATATTTTCCATGAGAGGCTCCTAGGTGGATCCTACTTAGTGTACTATTATACTCACTATTGTATATATAAACACATTTCCATGTCATCTAGATTAGGCTTGAGATCAGGCTATATACTACTTTCTTAGGGTTTAATAGGAGGTGTTTGGTCTACATGGTCACCTTTTACCTTAATTTTCTTTTGGTTCATGTAATATCCCTTCAATCATAGTATTCATTGAATTTTATTAAATATATCTCTTTTGGTTTTATTTTATATTCTATTTTGAGGAAGATTTCGTGGTTATCAATCATATATCTCTCTCTCACATGTGTTCTCTTAAATGGTAATGACTCCCATCTGTGTGTTAATTATACGATCGGTTCTAGTCACCAACCCAGTGTCTACTGGATGCAAGACTTGGGTGTCACTATCTCCCTTCTCCCATTGCCTGCCCATGAGGGGTATACTCTGTGGGATGGTGGTTATGACAGAGTGTTATCAGAGGTCTGGTTGAGGGATTGGATGGAGTATGGAGTTCGACACTACTAGGGCTCCAAGGAATAGAAGGGTAAGGATGTCAGCTATATTTACAAATCATTATAAACATTGGAAACCCATTTAGAAATGGGTATTTGGGACCCTATGTAATCTGATACACAAGTCATTATGCTTATGTTTGATATTAAATGAGGTGATAGTGGTTATAGGGTAGAGACCTAGGAAAGTATCGCACTTAATTATTCTATGTCCCTATGTTTGAATGGGTAGACCTTGGGATTGTATAACATAAAATGAAAAATATAAAACAATTAATTAATGTTAAGGCCTTTTGTATTCTATGTTTGGGAGATCTAAAAATTTCTCCTTTTGTAGGCATGGATCCATGTCGGTATCCTCACTAGGTTTTCATAGAATATTTTCAGTAGTTCAGGCTAGAAGATCATCATAAAGTATAAATTGACGATGAAGTCACTTGAAGGAGGACACTATGATTTTTAGCACCAGAGTATACCATGGTACGTGGGCTCCCTTTTAGATGTAGTAATATAAGAATTGTAGGGGAAGGTTGAGATAGCCTTCAGTTACATCGATAGTTGGAAGGATCACTAGGTATCATTAGCCTTAATGATGATGCATGGGGAAGTGAGGTAGTGGGTTTTCCTATTCCTTAATGAATTCGAGGATTCAACAGTCTCATGGGAATTGTTAGGACACCAGTTAGAAGGGAAGATTCATTC
The DNA here is from genome assembly GCA_963277665.1 of Viscum album. NCBI lineage: Eukaryota > Viridiplantae > Streptophyta > Magnoliopsida > Santalales > Viscaceae > Viscum > Viscum album. Next base: position 652,243,427 of record OY728151.1, on the reverse strand, counting down.
TTCAACTATGAAGGTATTCATTCACCAATAGTTGTTTACCCATCCGAATGGGAGCACTAGCGTGTGAGAGTTTTGGGTCCATTTCAAGAACGTTATATGATATGTGTCAGAACTATTTCTAGATGAGGATTCTAGGGAGAGACATTTAAAACAGGCTTCACATATAGAGATCCATCATCAATTCACGATGTTTATAATGAAGAAATATCATGAGGTTCTAGAGAGAGAAAAGGTAATCAAGAGGTTTTTAGAGAGAACCATGTCATTAAGAGAGGGGACTCACTAGGATTACTAATGAAGAAAATTAGTGGCCTTGGGTTCTGATTTTCCATGATATAAGATCTTCTAATCAACAGGGGGAGGTTTAAGCCCTTAATGTCTCGTATCTTTAGGGGTGGTGGCCTTTAGGCCAATGTAATGGGATCATTTCATGTTTTTCTTATGGGGATGGGGTCATCAGTGGTGAGAGTTCATTGATTTTCTATGTAGTTAGAATTATCCTATTGTTCTAATTCAGGTTCCTCAATTAAGGAAATTCCAATCAAATCAGTTTTAGTAGGTTTCTCTAGTTTTGGATTAGCAATGATTGGATGGGTTTTTCTAGGGATTTCCTAAGGATTCTCCCCATCCCCAAAGGGTAGAGCGCGGACAAGATGGTGGTCACCATCATGGTCAAAGGGTTCATGAAGTATGTTATAGTCAACTTCATGCTTTAGTATTATCATCCCCATGTGAGTTAGACATCATTCAAGGTTCCCTTTTCTTGTTTTCTTCTTGGTTTCGTTCAATGTTTGTTTAAAGAGTTACATTCCCCTTCATATGAAATTCTGTTGTCCATGGTTTGGGACTTCACTTATATAGCCTTAGGTTCCATTAGCATTGACTATGCTAGTAAAAGTATTATTTGACTATTTTAATGTATGTTGAAATGGGGACATAGTACCCGGGAAGCACCACTCCTAGGGATATTCCCAATTTTTATAGATACAACCATATAACATCATTTGTAAACTATATTGGTCATATTCGGTGTAAACTATCATGGATTGCTTCAATAGGTACTTTGTGTTTATTGATGATGATGGAGAGCCAGCTGAGTTGGATGGTGAGCCAGTCCCCCAGATGGGTTAGAGGCATGTTCAGAAGTCAAAATTTACCATGGTTGTAGAAATGTACTGTGATGTCATTCTCGAGGATAATGTAGCAGTTTTGGCTCCATGTGAGAATAATCTCAGGATATAACTATTTCCAATAATGTCTCTTATCTTGATGTGTCTATATATGATGGCACATTTTGAATTACGAGAGCTATGTATACAGCCTGTTGTTCTAAAGTGATGTGGTTTTTTTTAATGTGTTTCACCATGGGGGGGGGACTAGTTTTGTTTGTAAACAATGTTGGTGATAGTTTGAAGTTGTTTACCCATTATCAACAATCGAACCATGTGTTAATGAAGAACTAATATCTTCTTCCATGTATTGAATATCTTTTTAATTAACTAAAGGGTATAGGTTGGTTCTCAAAAATTTATTTAAATTCCCGATATATATCATTAGAAGTGTGTGAAGTATGAGGATATCCTGAAGACTGATGTTTGTTTTCATCATGGTAATTCATAGTATCTTGTTATATCGTTCATTGTAACGAATTATCCAACTATATTCATGGGGTTAATTAAAACAATGTTCGATGGGTTCATGTATATGTTCATGGTGGATTTCATCAAAAACAACTTTATGTACTCGGTGTCACAGGAGGATAATATAGAGCATCTGCATTCTATTTGTGGTTTTCTTTATCCGGAGCATTTGTTTTGGTGTTGTCCAAAGTGTTAGTTTTGGGATCTATAAGTCAATTTCGTGGCCAATGTAATATCCCAGATGGCTGTAGATGTGGATCTGTCGAAGGTAGAAGTATATTTCAATTGGTAAACCCCTAATACATTAGTTGATGTGAAAAGATTCCATGGTATTACATGCTATCAATGGTGGATTGTATCTAATTTCACTTATTTTTAAAATCTTATGATAGTATTAACAATACTGAATTAGGTTTTCCTATGTATTTGTCAGTTTTTGGGGGATTTGGAGTACCTAAATAAGAAGTTGGTCAGTAATTCAGTTCTTTTTGTTCCAGAAGAAGGAGATAAGTTTGAGGTTTTCTATGATGCTTCATATATGGGGTTGTTCTATGTTCTAATGTAAAAATGATCAGTCATTTCTTATGAGTCTTGGAAGTTACTTCCCCATGAGAGTAATTATGCCACCCATGATCTTTAGATTATAGCGGCCGTGTTTTCCATGATGTTGTTGAGATATTACCTCATCGTCAATCATTATTTGGTCTTCACCAATCTTTATATCTAAAGGTTTATTATCTACCCAAGTGATTTTATTTTTCTCTAGTGTCAATGGATAGAGTTATTAAAGGATTAAGATTTCATGATTTTGTATACACCTAGGAAGTGGAATGTTATAGCAGATACACTTACTAGGAAGTCATGAACTGATGCATTGTGGGAATCATGAAAATTCTTGGAGATTTATGGAATAACATTCTACATTTCATATAGATATATAATAGGCTTGGGGATTAGTTTTTATTTTTCAAATGATGGAGTATTTCTATCTACTCTAACAAGTATAAGAGCCCCAGTTTGTGGATCTTGAGGTAGAGGTCATGAGAGACTATGTTTTTTTTGGCGAAACACCTGATAATTTGTCTAAGGGTGAATAACAACGAATGATGATTTAGGGAATCTGTTTAATTCCATAGGTTATTTTTGAAATGGTTCTTGGAGTGTTCCATAGTTCACATTTAGAGGGATAAACTAGTTTGAAAAAGATTTACAGAGATTTGAGGGGTCAGTTTTGGTGGCCTGGGCGGAAGCATGTAGTTGTAGGGTTTGTGTGTCAATGCTTCTTCTGCGAACAGGTGAAAGATGAGGACTGTGTTCCTAGTGGTTTTCTTATCCATTATATATTCCTCAGGGTATGTGGGAGGAAATATTGATGTGATTTATTAACATTTTACATTTATATCAATGGTTTTTTGTCAAGGAAGTATCAAGAGGTGGTGGTGAGACTTCACAGTGTCTCAAGAATGATCATTTCTAATCGAGAACCTAGTTTGAACTCCATGGTGTAGAGAGTTATCCATAATGGTTTTGGTTATTAGTTGTGCATTATCATTGATTTTAATCTACATATGTATGGTCAATCATATCTGACCATCAAGACTATTGAAGTCATGTTATGCTCTTTTGTCCTGGGTTTTGCAGGTTCATGGATGATGCCCCTCCACTTAGTAGAGTTCGCTTACAACAAAAGTTTTCACTCCAACATTTGTATGGAATAGTTTTAAGCCTTGTATGGTTGATCATTCTATTCTAGGTTATTTTAGAATCGGCTTATAGAGTCACAAAATCTCGGGCTAGAATTGGTATAGAATACAATTGAGATGGATCAGGTGATTTGAGAGAGGATGATGGTGGTGCAGGATCATTATAAATACTATGCCGATTATAGGAGGAGTCCTATGTATTTCGATGTTGGGGATCATGTGTTTCCATATGTCACTCCCCATCATGGTATGGGACGGTTTTTGTGTAGGATTAAGCAGTATACCTGGTTTGTTGGGCCTTTCTAGGTGTTAGCACATATTGGATCTATAGTGTATCAAATAGCGCTTACCCCATAGATGAGTCGGATAAATTATGTTTTTCACATGAAGAAGCTATTTATTTATCATTATTAAGAAACTCACATCATTGATTGGGGTGAGATCAATGTTGATGACAATGTAACCTTTGTGGACCGACCTGTAAAGATCCACGACCTCTTGGAGAAGGTGTTTCATGTGCATTATTCCCCTTGTGTCATGTCATATATTAATATAGTAGGCTGGAATTGACTACTATGGAACCTGTGTTACATATGCACACTCACTACCCCTGATTTGTTTTATTTTTATCATAACTTATATAAAAGTATTCATTTTTTTGTTGTATAACTTTTCTGGTTTATAAGATGGATTTATCTTAATTTTGATTGTGGGTTTCCTTCTTTTGAGAGGTATATCTCCTGGGAGAGTGGTTAGGAGTTGGTTGTTCTTGTTTAAGAGTTTCACATTAATCCCTTAATGAGGTGGTTAAACTTCATTTTTAGTGAGTGCCTTTGGAGGTATCTTGTGTGGTGTATTTTTAGACTTCCTTTTTCTTTTTCTTTCTGAATTGTTTTTGGATTCTCAAGGATGATAATGTTTTTGGATTTATCAAATATATGGTCTGGGATACACGTGGATCAACACTTTCTGTTTTTTTGAAGACTGAGTTTATTGGAGGATTCTAGGAGGATGTTTGGAGTATTTGGGAATCTTGAATCTTAAAGCAGTGATATTTCATGACGTGTAATGATTTTACATGAATTAAAAGTTGGATTCACAAGTTGTGATGAATCAGGATTAGAAAAAATTAATAAAATGAAAAGGTGATGTGGTTTTCAACAGAAACCAACCCCTAAGGATTACACGATGTGGAATTGAATTACATTCCTAGTAAATCACTGATGGTGTACGTTTTAATGGATTCTATCTTGTTTGATTGTTAACCCCTATGGATTCAGCACCCCTCTCACTCATTCCATATGACCAAACATCCCCCACAATAGTGTTTTGGCGATTCCTTCATCCAGGATTGATCACCAGATTCCCTCCATTGAACTATATCAATATATATATGATACAAGGTATGTTCTACCTATGTACATGTGGATTTTCTGATTTCATTCCTCTTGTTTCGCATTTGAATTTATGGTGTTTGATCTCTATGTTTCTAAACATGTTTTGTTTGTAGTTTTTTGGTTTGGTTGTGGCATGTTATCTTAGGTTCAATACGGTTCCTAAGTGAGAGGTGATCGAGATATAAAGTGTTACTCCCTTCTTATTAAAATAAATTTAACACCATTTTGAGGAAGGGGATTCATTAATTCTCTAATTATTTATTTGAAATTGTAGATCTATTCTGATTTTCCACTTGGATCATAATGAAATTAACCTAATAATTACTTGAAATGATTTATTGAATTAGTTTTTATTGCATGGGGGTGTTGTTTTTGTGTACCATGAAAATGTATTACTTATTGGTTTTCGAGAAAGTGGGGTATCTAGGTATTTATTGTTATTCTAGTTTTGGAATATGAAATTAGTGAAGAAAGTGAAGCCATAATTAATTTATAATTAATTGGATAAATGATTAAATATGCATGTTTAATGTATTTAATTGTCGTTTTTATTTGATGATAGTCATATTATTTAGGCAAGAATGTTTAATTCAATTTTATAATGATCATGATGCATGATGAATCTTGTTAATAAATTAATCAATGGAATTTAAAATTATTTTTTTAATGAAATTGTGGATAATTTTGATAAATTGTTTCTTAGGTTTCCCACTATTTGAAATAATAAATAATGAATCTATTAACTCAATATGGAATAAGAGTTAGTTTTTTGATAAAAGATAATGCCTTTTAGGGTTTGATTCACCGTATTGATAACAAAGGTTGAGTGCCTTATGTGTGGAGTTGTGAGGGCTCATTGTGTGTGAAGGTTGAATACCATATTTTTTGTCTATGAACCAAGTTTTTTGTTCATTACATCTTCTTGTTATATGATGTGATCTTAGAGGGATGTTGTGGTTTATGAGTTAGGGATTCCCATATGTGATGTGTTCCTAGGATGGCTAAGCATTGAGGTTTGTTATGGCATGTGGGGTAGGGAGGCCCGATTGTTGTCATAGTAGTTGACGCTTGTGATGGAGATGTGCATAGGGGTATGCAAGTGGGTGTTAGGGATGAAATTGAGGATTATGGAACAAGTTGATTTTGGTATTACCCATTGATATGAAATATATATTCTTCTTTAAATAAGTTTTTACAAAACGACCAGGCTGTTTGTACATCAATATTTCTTTCCCCCATTCTTAATGAAGAAAAATGTTCCCGGTTGTATATATTGATTGATAGCTTAGTTTGTTTTCCTAGAACAACTAGTATGATGGAAGGTAATAATTTTTATTAAATGAATAATGTTTTAACCCATGGGGTTGGCGCTTCCTCAGCTGTAATAATGAGGTTATAATTATAAGAATCCAAAGACTCTATTTGTGTATGCCGCAAGGGCATGTAACCTTATTATAATGCTAATTTATTGTAATGTGAGAAATGAAAATAGTTATTTAATTGCTAATGAATTAATATACATAAATTGAAACTGATGAAAATGAAATAAATAGTTTAAAATAGGTGAATTTTGGATATTTCATCTTAGCAGTGGAAGCTAGAAGTCTGAGAGATGTTATCTATAGTTGAGTCTGAGAGTAGGATATTCCAATAGTGTGTTTGTGATCTATATTATATCAAGTAAATTTAGTGTTTTTTATTCTAATCATCTAGACCGACTAGGGAATCTAACACCTGGGGGATTCTAGGTCATGCAGTTGTTTTTCACATCATCCTGGTGGGAAGGCAGGTTGATGACTACCTACTTTGACACAGCTCTATTATCATTGTTGTTACTTGTGATAGTATACATGGTGGTTATTATTTTGTATAATGTTTTTTTGAGGGTTGTAAGGGGTTGTGTATATTATTTTGAAAAACATGCATTCTATTTATAGTTTCTTAAAGACTACAATAGTTACAATGTACGTAGGTTATGATGTCATGAGTTTCCATACACAACATATGGGATTTTATGTCTTTGGTTATATTAATTGATGTTTGATAAATGTTATGTGGGATGTGGTGGATCCCTGAAATTGTTTAGTCACATTTGGTAATGTGGATGTGGTGGTGTGTTGCACAAGGATCATGTTGTGGTGATTTTCCCTCATTACTGTGGTCTATCATATTTTGAGAGAGATTCTCAGGATGTACGACATTGGGGAAAAGTGGACAACTAATGGGGATGAACATTTAGGGTACCCTTGTTATTATTTAATTTATTATACTCTTGTATGTGATAATTGGTTACATTATCCATGGTGGGGATGAGAACTTAGTATGCATTTTTAAATGATAAGTTATTTTCAATTGTTTTTCATTTTTCGTAAGCATGATTTCATTATATTCTATGTAGGACTCTCTGAAAAGGATCCTACTGTGTATACTGTAATACTCACCCTACAAATTTATAATCATTTTTTATGTTAGTTGGATCATATTGGAGAAAAAAAGGGTTACTACTAAAATGGGGCTTAACAAATGTTATTTAAGCCTCATGCTCAATATCATCTTTATTTTTGTTTTAGAACATGAAGTTTACCTTAATTTTTATTAGTTTTATCAGGTCATTACATATACACACTTGGGTTTTCTTTTATATTTTTGTATGAACAGGATTTGGTTGGACTATGCGTTATCTCTCTCTTTCGTTTGTGTTCTCTTATAGGGTAATGCCTACGATCTGGGTGTTTACAGTACCCTCGTTTCTAGCCACCAACCTGCGGCATTTTGGAGGCATGACTCTGGTTTCGCTATCTATCGTTTCCCATTTATTTCCCAATACGGGTACACTTTGGGGGGAGGGTTTGTTACACATTCAATGAATAGTTTATTATTTCTTTGACCAAGGATAGTATTGATATTCACTACCTTGATTTCTTTGTTATTACCCTTAAAATAATCATTTTCATAAGATCATTTTACAATAAATATCCCCAAAATATCCATATCATGGATATTATTATTTCATAAATAGTAAAATATTTTTACAAATAGTGATTAATTAGAATGTTGTTTGATATCTCGATAGATATTGATAAATTCACATCATTTATTCAATATAGATATTTGATATGATATATGGATCATGAATTAAATATATTATTCAATATAATAATAATGATTTGGATGTGTACAACACTGTTGGGGCTTGATTATAAATTTCCCTTCAATGAATCGGTTGTCTCATGAGATGAAATCAGTTTGCAGTAAACCTTTCGAGTTAGTTTCGAAGAAAAATTTATGGGGTTCTTCTCATATATTTAAACAAACTGGAGAATAGATATTTAAAATAATGGTACCACATACCTAGGAAATATGGTGTCCATTAATTAAGCATTTCATTCATTTTAAATTATATATTATTTATCCATGGGATTTTTCATTAACGTATCTATGGATTCATTTCATTCCCATTTCATTGATTAAATGGCATGCATTTCAGTTAATTTCATTTCAATATTGATTTATCCTTCATTAGTTACTTGAATGGAATTTGTTTATTATTATTACCTTTCGATATTTATTATCCATTAGGAATATTGATAATTTTGCATTGGTGTTCAGTTAATTCATTTCCATATTGATTATTTCCATTGATTCATTATTAATTATTCTATAATTTACCGTGATGAGCATTTGGTCTCACCCTTATTTTCATTACATTCCCCAAGAATCCAACATGTGTACTAATAAATACATGCAAGGATATAACAGATTGAATAAATAAATCCTTGAAAGAAAAACATTTTGTGGTAATTAGTGTTTTCATTTTTAATACATTACTAATGTACGTATCTGGTTTACAGAGACTTCTAACGTCTTTTGTCATTTGGGAGTTCATTCTTGAAATCATGCCATTGTTATGGTAGAGGAAACCCACATTGGTCTTACTAGGGTTGGTTCCCTATTGTTTTTAATAGATAAAGTTTTTTAGAAACCTTCAGAACTAGATTTAGAAAATCATAGAGTAGAGAACATATAACTAAAGTAGAATATATTAATAATTATAGAATAAAAGCCTAAAATTTTTGTTATATAGGTATTTGATGTTTTCCTGGAAATATATCCCTGTCTTGAAACTACAAGTGTGTATGGTTTTGGAACAGTTCTATCCCGAGAAAATTACTCTGATAATGTGAGCTAAGCCTCACTAAATCATCACCTGGTACATGGATAATGGCCTTACTACACACCTAATTTGATTGTCACATGGTATATTCTTAGGATAATTCACAATTTCCATAATACCCATTATGATCGATTTAAATAGATAATGAAAATAAAAGTCCTTGGATAAAACATATACCAAAGAAGGACCTTTATTGAAATAAAATGGATTAAGTATTAAAGTATTGAGGATGTATTGAAACCCTTAGTTAAAATGATATTTTGTGACTAACCCTAATTCAAGGATTTAATCCATATTTATTTTGGAAATTATATTAATTTGGTTTTATATAAGGAAACTCAATATACTAGGTGACAACCCATCAAGTCCAGTAAGGCCGAAGTACATGAACCCATTATGTATGGAAGATAAGGGTTTAATACCAACCACTAGTCTACACAACTTCCAGGTTAATTTTTCATTGTTTTTTAGGTCAAAAAATTGTGAAAGAAATATTAATGATAAACTAGTTATGTTAATATTAATGTATAGATGTTAATGTATTAACCATATTGGATTTAGAGAATAGTTAACATCATATGAAATATATGACACACCTTTTTTGGGCCTTTTGATTAATAAAAATTTTATTTTAGTGTTTCCTAAATAAATGTAACTTTTTGGATATACATTTATTGAATTAATGGGTGAATTCAAAATCTATTTAAGAAAAAAAATGAAAATTTTATATAAATATATCATTAAAAATATTTCACTATAATCATTGGCTATAAAATAATTATTCCTCATTTGGAAGAGTATCATAAATCAAAATAGTTTTCCTAATACAATATTTTTGTAGGAACTAATTGTCTTTTAAATCATCATAGTTTTGTGAATTTGAGACCATATAAATTCCACTAATCATTCACTGGTGTTATATTGATGATCTAAATCACTCCAAATAAATATTGTTGAGTTTTCTCTATGATATTATATCTACATTCCACTAATATTCTCATTTGAGACCTAGTTATATTCTAGTCCATGTGACTTTTGTACTTCCCATTATCCTTTTTATATATGATGTTTTATGAACCCTTATAATGATGTGGGATTTAAACAAAGTAAATATAAATAAATTTATTACCAATGTAATTTTTAATTTGTGATATTTCAATTTATTATAGATAGGGAAAATCTAATGCCCTAAAATTCTAATGTAAGAACATTGTATTCAATAGCATGTATCAAATGAAACACCAAGTGTGTAAGGGAGTATGATATTCAAGTTCTTTATAATATAATTACTATTCAAAATAACTTAAATATATAATATTTCTTTTAATTCACTCAATATGAAGTAATCTTGTGTCTCATGCAACAATGGCTTTCTTTGCTAACCTGTGTTACACGCAAAACTGATTTTTTTTTCAAACTATATCTATATTAATAAAAAATTATTATTTAATATAATCAGGTATAACCGGCCCATTAAATTAGTGATTTTTAGTAGTATTCACTAAAAATTTAAAATCTATTCATTAAAATATATAAAATGATTTCATTTGTTAAAAATTAATTACAAATGAATATAAGAAACAATTGAATATAAAGATTATATTTTTTTAGAAAAATATTTTTATGCCCGTAAAGATGTTTTATCCTAATAAATTAAATTAACTGAAATAAAAGGATGATACTAATGAAATATATATTATATATTAAATAGATTATTTTTATAAAAATCCAATATATTTGATAATAGTAATATAAGAATAAATCAAGATTCCCGTTTTGGAATTGTGTTTTTCTAAAAAGAAAATTTTACCACCATTTAAAATATAACCTATTTTAAATCAAAATTTTCGAACATTTATTAATTTTATATCTCAAAATAAACATCATATCATAAATAGGAACATAAAAACTTGATTAGCGGGAATTTTTGGAATTTTATTAGGAGAATTCTCTTTTTGATGAATAGTGAAAAATATTGAATTTTAAAACATAAAACGTTTTTTAATATATTCATAAATATATATTATATTTTCTTATTTTTTTGAGAAATAATTTTATAAATAATACATAAATTAATTCAATTTAGTTCTTTTTAATCAATTTCAATTTGAAATTGTATATACCAACATCTTAACCTTCTGAACAATTTTACTTCAAAAATCCACATTGTCATCCTGTCTGTATGATTGACATTCAATTAATTTGTACCACTTCAACAATTGGAATTTGTAAAAATGGAATACCTAAATGGAATAATAAAAATTAATAATTATTAATAAGGTCAAAATATTTTTTAACCAAAATTATTAGCAAGAGTAATTAACAATAATTGGAGTGATTATGAGGAAAATTTACTTAATAAAGGACAAAACCTTAATCTAATGGGCCCAAATAACATAGAAACTTTTTAAAATGACAGTATTTTGTCATATTTCTACTCTATCCTCCATTTTATTTAATTTCGTTCATTATTGAATCCACTTGATGATGGAAAAATGTGTTTGGAAGTCCTTTTTTAAAAAAAATCATGAATTACACTCCTCTTCCACTATAAAAAGGCACTCACATGACCCACACAATCATTCCTCCCAAATCCCTCCCCTCATCATAGAATCCTCGCACTGGTATTAAATACAACCATGGATGTTTTTTGGTTTAATCCAAAATTATTTACCGAAAAATGAAGTAACATTATTCAATGATCACTTTAATTTTATTTATTTTTTCACTCCATCAATTCTTATTATTACATTCTCATATAATAACCTTAATATCCTCAATGTATTGATATTTTTTTCTCCCTTTACCAACTATCATGGTGAGAATTCTGATTGAAACGCTATTTATATAAAATATTTATGATATATATAATATCTTTATACATCATTAATTATTACATGACACATACCTTCATGTTTTCCATTTTATGGGGATATGATAACATCATTTGTGTATTTGTGGACTACCACCTCCTCAAAGCGATTTCATTCATTCTTATTATACATGAAATGTGTTAGGTGATAGTTTTAATGAAATAATGAGACATATATGATATAAATATGATACTAGAATTAAAATATACATATATATATCATTTACTTTTTCATTAATTTAAAATATGACAATAAAATTGAAGTAGTGTTCATGCATACATATGGTCTACCATCTCCATGAAGAGTGCATTTAATTTATTTTCTCCAAAAAAATGGATTATTATAAATACATTTACAATGGATATATATGATATTTATATCATTTCATACATTCTGGATATGATGAAGTCATGATCTAAGTAGAATCAGCAAAAATAAATCCTTAAAACATACCCAAAACACTTGTTTATTAACACCGAAAATAGTGAAAATGATGAAATATTATTGACAAAAAAGTAATAATAGGTTATAAGAGGATAATTTATGATATTATAAATATGATTATGGTTATTATATAAGTTATTAAAATGATTAAAACCACTATACTTGAGGTTAACAGTTGATCACTTGAAAGGAATCGCACGATGTGGGATTCTTGTATCTCTTTTATTTCAATGACTCGTACACCATTCTCTCCAAATACTTCATTTTTGTGGTGTGTTTACTAAAAATTTTGATATATTATGACATGAATTATTTTATATTCATTCTATTTAATTTTAATTTTTATAGTAATTCTTTAATGGGACTTATGATTCCAAAGTTACTATGTAGTAAGGAACTTAATATCAATTTCAATTATTTGAGACATACTTTATTGTGGTGAACCTAATTTATTATATATAGTGTACATACTGAAATATTGACATGTAATATCATTATTAATTAATTATTCATGATATTTTGCATTTAAATTTGAATTATATATTCTATGTGGATTTGAATTAATCATTACAAAGTGGAAAATAATTTTATAACCCTGTTTATTTTCATTGATTTATATTACTTCCTTATTGTTGTAAATACACTGTGATTATGTGTACAATATCTTTTACTATATATTTTTTTATTAACACTTTTTTTACATTTTACACATATAGTCTATATATTTATTGATTCTCACATTAATGTTATGGTATTTTCAAGGGTTTACTTCACATTATCATTTTGTTGGGGATCGTTCAAACATGAGTTTCCATAAGAATAAATTAATGGATAGTTCTTATAAAAATTCATTACTTTTATTCCCCTCAATTAATTCATGATCTATTCCATGTAGAAGTTTCATTTTCCACTCTTTGGTACTTATAATGTTTTTTAATGTGTTTTCAGCAAAACCATACTTCATTTATTTATTTAAATAGAGAATGGGTTTTCGGCTAATTGTTTTTAATGATTCTAAAAACTGTTTTAAATATTATAAAATGATTTTTTTAAAAAAATTAGCCTTTTTTATTTTAAAAATGTTTTAAAATTTTTCTTCATGCAACTTTTTGAACAAGTAATATTATAATCCTTTTTACCTTACAAAAGGAATGTTTTTACCTTGTACAACATGTACATATTTATCCACCATCATTTCATTGAATCATCCTTTTCATGTAAAAATAGTTAAATTTTAATGAAAATATTTTTTGTAGTTATATTCAGAACAAAATTATCATCAAAATGTTTGTCAAAATGAAAATTCTATTTTCATAAATAATATTTTTAGAACACCTTTTTTTGTTATTTTTATTCATAAGTGAAAAAACACCTTTATTTTAATCAACATGGAATATGTTGTATTGATTCTATTCTTATTGTTTCTCTAGATGGTTTATGATTTATTTGACCAAGGATAGTACTGATGATCACTACCTTGATTTATTTTCTATTACCCTTGTATTATTAAATTTTATATGATCAATAGTCATTAAATTTACTTTATATATAATTATTATTTATCATGTATATGATTATTTCCTAAATTGTATATCATTTTTACATTTGGTTATTACATTGAAATTTATTTTATATTTCTGTAAATATTGATAAATCTAAATCTTTTATTCAATGTGGATATTTAATAAGGAACAATGTTCATGAATTAAATTGATTATTCAATATTTGAGGAATTAGTTTGATATGAAAGAAATGGGTGGGTCTTGGTTATAGATAACACATAGATGTGTTGGATGTCTCACTTGATGAAATCAGTTATCTATAAACCATTCGGGTTTTGTTTCCAAGATTAATAGATAGGTTTTTACACATAGATTTAAATTATAATAGGAATAAATCTTCCATATAAAGGTACCATGTACTTTGGAATCATGTCTTCCAATAATTATGTATTTTCTTCATCTTTTTTTAGTTATTATTTATCAATGTAATTTTTTATCGACATATCTATGGATTCATTTCATTCCTAGTTCATTTATTAAATGTAATGGGTCTAATATTTTTCCATTCCATATTGATTATACCTTATCAAGTTATTTAAATTGATGTTTTTTCCAAAAATTACCTTTCTATATTGTTTACCCATTCAGTTTAATGATTATATGGAATGTGTGATCATTTGTTACATTTCCATATTTAATATTCCCATTGATTGATAATTTATTCCCCAATACATGACCTTACTGAACATTTGATATAACCCTTATTCTTATTCCATTACATAGAAATACAAGAATAGTACATTGAATGTAATAAATTTATATTATATATGGAATATAGTTTTCCTGTAATGAAAAACATGTATTTTTTTAATTAGTGTTTTGATTTGTAGTTGAAGACTCATGTTTGTGTCTACTTTACCAAGATTACTAAAAACATTGGTCATACAGGATTTCATTTCTTGTAATCATGAAAATTTAATGGTAGTAAAAAATGGACCTAGGATTACTAGGGTCAGTTTGGTATAGGTAGTGGGATGAAAGGTGTTCTATGGGACCTCACACTATAGAGTGAGTGACCACATCGATTAGGAGGTTCGTCATTGGTCTCTACATAGCAATAATGGTCCCCACCACATTAAATGGAAAACTAGATTTCATATGTTCCAATAAAAATTAATAACCCAACACCATATCACATTTTCCATGTTGTATTATAGAGAAAAAATAAATATCCACACTACATTTCATTTATCATGATATAATTGAGGTTTAGTTATTTTGGATGGAATTGGAAAATTGTAGATCAATGTATAGCAGAGAAGTGTCCTTTGATGGAATGGTCTGAGAAGTTTAAAAATAACTAATTTGAGTTACCATCACCTTCCATTATTGTAAAACATGATATTTTCAAGGAATTAAATTATGTTTGATAAGGTGAAAGATATTCATCATTGTACTTAAATAAACCATGAAAGATTATTAAATAAATATGGATGTTATAATCAAACCTCTGAATTGGTGGATTCTACAAGATTAACTGAATTATCAAATATATATATATATATATATATATTGTTACTAATAAAAACTAATTTACTAATTAATTAATATTAAAAAAAATTATCTTTTTATAAAAAAATTATTCCTGAAAATTTTATTTTAAAAAAATTTGCATTTATTCCTTTTTTAGAGAATATTATAATTTCATTCAGAAAATTTTAGAAATATTTTTTTATTAAATTGGTCTAGTATTTAATTTTATAAATCAAAATTAAATAATGTTGAAATATATATATTTTACCAAATATTATTATTTTTCAGTGAATATAGAAAAATAATGATTTTTATTGAATATTGTATTTTCTTATATGAAATTATTATGTAAAATTATATTTTGGATTTGTTTTAAAATTTTATTTATTATTATTTTTATATATTAATAAAATTATATACTTTTTAATTATTTTAATAGTTGAATTTAATAAAAAAAAATTCATAAAAATTCAATTTTCAAAAAAATTATTTTTCATCATGGTTTGTGCCTTATTTTTAACTCAATTTCTTCAAATTTAGAGATTTATCCATGATAAATGAATTTTAAATTTTAAATAAATGGTCTAAATATATTGAATATGTCTCATTTTTTTAAATAGAAATCTTAGTAAACTTTTTCAACATTGTAAAGGTCAAATTTATATAATTAAGGTTAAAAATAACACGATATTGAATAGAAAGTAACAATAACACGTTCATTAATTTTCGTAAATGATTATATTTTATTCACTATTATTATAAATTATAATATATTATTTTTTCACAAATATCTAGGATTTTATTAAATAATAAAATTTTATATAATGAAAATTCAAAAATTTCATTCTATTTCTTTAATTATGATTACTTTTTCAAAATAAGGATAAAAAAGGAATTGTAAGTAATAGATTATATCTTGAAGTATATATATTTTATCAGTTTAAATTTTTATTCTTGACCTAATGTGAATGTCCTTTGATTCTTGGGATGTACCGAGGGTGTCTCGATCATATTTGGAGCCTTGAACCTATCTTCTCTATAAAATCAGGTCGGGATAAATGGTTAGTAGAAACCATGCAAGATAAGGTGTATGGCCTAACTAACCGTTCTAGGACTGGGAATTATGAAATAGGAGCCCTAAATAAATTTAAAACCACGGGAATATAAGTATGTGCTTATTTGGAAGAAAATATTGTTTTTTATAGTGGTTTGAGGAACATTTTTAATGAGAATTTGTCAAACCGTTCACACCAACCATGTGAGGTTCCACTACTTATAGAAGAGGTCACACAGTTCAGAAAAAGATTTTCCAATAATGTATCAAAACCATATTGCTTAATTAAATATAGAAAAAGTCCAATTTCCCCCCAAAATTACGTTAAAAACATATTTTTCTCATTTATTCCCCTCAATGGATAGCTGCTAGTCATTGGATGGTCTACCTTGATCCAAATAGTAGATTTGGATCCTTCCTTCTATAGAATCGAAGACTCAAGCGGTGTCGATCATGTTGGATCCACATCGGTGAGTACTTCATTCCATTAATATCATTCATAAGTCTCCTTGGTTCTGGATGTGCTATTTAGATTTAAGATAATATGCCTTATTTTTCATAATTTTCTATCATTCATCATTTTTCTCCTGATCATAGTTAAATTAGGAGATGATACTGGATGATAAATCCATTGTGGACATCTAGAAGGTAGTTTCATTATTTTCCCTCATCGTCATCATGTTAATGTATATTGTTTCATGCTGCATGCTCAACATATCTAGTGGAAAAAATTAATGGATTTTATATCATGATTAAAATGGATAGGGATGACCTATGTAATTAATAGGACCCGTTAATAAATTATTAAATGTTATTATCCTTTAATTAGAAACAAACCCTTGGGTGTATCATTTAATTAAATGGAACACCATTGGAGGCATATGAATTGGTCACTTTTAATGTGTGCCATCTACCCCTTGATATGAGATGTCAAATGATGAATTGAACTATGAATTATAATTTGAACTTGAATTTATTAAATTATGAAATTGGAAAAGCTTGTACCAAGGATATAGCCTTTTAATTTCCTGCTTAAGCCTATGTTTCATTTTATAATGATATTCCCACTTGAGATATTTAATAAGATAAAATTTATAAGCTTATCCCATTCGTTAGGCCACCTTTTAAGGTGAGGTTATGTTAAAATAATCATAATGAAGGACTTTGAAATAATATAATGAAATTGATTGAATTATTTTTATATTCCATGGGAGACACATGAGTTTATATATGAATGGTATGGATATAATCATTTGGAATCTTCCATAGTTACTCCCAAGTGACTGTTGGACTCCCATGAGTATTTCCAATGTAGGAATTATAGGACTGATATTATGTACACATGATACATATGTGGAATCATTATATGGAATTCCATGGAAGGTCTCAGAGGGAAGTTGATTATATATTCCATTGGTGACACTTAGGCTCCCTTAGCAGGCCACCAAGGATGAACTCAGTGAGAGGTGATGTTATACCACTCCTTGAGTGATACTTAAGTTCCGATGAGGATCACCATGGGTGGTCTTATAATATTCTTGATTCATGTTGTGCCCATAAAAATACCTATATTCCAGATAAGGGATTCCAAGGATAGGCTCGGGTTCTTAATTTAATAATTAATGATTTTTTAAATATGATGTGTCTTCCAAGAAATAAAAAAACTATGGATTTGAATATTTCCTTAAAACTTATTCATTATTCTGGTTATGCAACTCTTGATCACAAATCATTATAGAGGATGATGGACTACTAGATAGGTCATGAAACTTGGGTTTCAGTGGAAACCTGATCATTTATGGGTTGTTTAATTTCAGTACTTACTTTTCATATTCTATTATAGAATCCAATCTCTTATTATTATATATTAAATGAATGGATTGAATTAAACACCATTGGTGGTTCCCTACTAAGATTTTACCTCACACCATACTCGATATTCATTCGGAACTCGAGAATATTTTATGCCAGAAGGTATGCGTAAGAGAAATTGATCTACTACAATATATTGATTGCTATTTAGGATCAATAGAGAAGTGGACTGTGTTGAAGATCATGATTCTTTCTAGGTTTTTTTTCATATTTAAGTATATTTGATATAAATATTGTACACCTACCATGTATACATGATTTGGAAGCATTATAGACATATGAAATGATCATCATTTTTATTTTAGATTCATTATATCGTTGTTATATATACCTATCTAGGATGTTATCTATTTTTGGAATGGTTTACTACATCCTCTATTAAATGTATGTTTCTACCTCTATGTTATAATATTAAAAGAGGGAACAATCTCCCCACAAATAAACTCTATGCTCTATCTTCTAGTCAGAAGCCTCTTGTGTCTGGGGAGATGTTCTTGAGGCCATGTGACTCGGTGGACTCAGGGCACCAGTATATGGTATTCTAGTTTGAGATATTACAAAGTGGAAAAAAGGATTTCTTTCTGGTTTAAATTAATAGTTTAGGAAAATACAAAGGGATAGCAAAGAATATAGATTTTTTAATGAGTTTTTCCTAGTCGTAGTTGACCCATGTATAATAAAAAACCATATTTTCTCAAAAATAAATTCTTATTTTATAGATTTTAACTACAATAGTTGATTTGATTCCACTGTTCAGTAATGAACATGAATTGCGATGTTATAATTGATATGATTGTGGGTTTTATTTTGTTTAAACTCAATGAGATGAGGGTGTGAACTCTCTTGAATATTTTTTGAAATAGGTAGAAATCACATGACATGCATTATTCCATTCCATATAGGATGAATTTCTTGTTTGAATAGTATTTTAATAGGTTTCATGGTAGATATACTTGTGGATTCATAGATATAATGTGCACGGAGTTAAGAATTATGGTTGGTACACAGATTTCCTTCCATAAACTAAAAATTATTGTCCTGATTAGTCTATATAAGGTACCCTTATCATCCAATTAGGAAAAATTGAGTCATAGACTATGAGATGCATAGACTGGGAAGTTTTATGGTTTGAATTAGGTGGACATAATATTTTAGTTCATGAGGAGTATGGGCCCCTATGAATCAGAAAATGGTGAAGAAATTTTTTATAACAATTTAAAAATATTAATTGTGATATTATATAATTAATAGGAAAATTTAATGGAAATTTAAATTGTTGAATAGAGAACATGATCTAGTCATAGACTTGGTATTGGGTATTAAGAAGTATCCGTTTCTTTATTATCATCTAAACAACACCCAGAACTAACTCAAAGAGTATGGAAATGGGTATGATTCTTATATAAAAATGTTTTTACCTATAGTATAGTAATTTATAAACTTTTAGTTGTTTTTTAATCTTATTCTTAGGTGTTCACATAGAGTTTGTAGAAAAATTCCACTGCAACACCATCCAATCATCCGTCGTGAGGGTAGAGACAATCATTCTATAAAGGTGGTGGTTTTTGGGAAACTAGTAGTTCCTAATATAGTCCAATTTTTTACAACATCATTTTAACCAAACATATGTTCTAAGGAATAATTCAATGAGGGGTTATCCACTTCATGTATATTATTCATGGAGTAGCATAGACTACCTCCTCTATAGATGAGTTGAAGCATGTGTTCGAACTGAATAATCTAGAAATTATTTCATAGGATGGTAGACCACAAATTATAGAGTCGTGCCTAGTGTACATGTTATCTCACTTGGAGAATCTTCTGAAACCTCCGTAGGGGATGGTTGTTTCACACGGAATCCGGGGATGACCTCCTGGACGGGAGATTCAAACGTTCCGATCGGTTTCTAACGGGTTTGTTCGTAGAACCGGAAACATCCAATGATTCCACATCCGTTTGGACCTACTTTCCAAAGGCAGGCGCTCATTAGTTTGTGGACTAATGAGGCTTAGGAATTTTCATTGGTCGAGAGGATGGGAGGTCGGACTCATCACACCTTTTTGAGGGGAATTATTGTCTACTCTGGGACTCTCTTTATAGATTTAAGTTAAGTTCGTGAATCCTTATTACATTACCAAGTATAAAATGAGCTTTCCTTTAGTTTTAACAATCAATGATTAAATATGCAAGAAATTTAGAGAATCTTTTATATGTATTTGAGGTTCTTCATCAATATAGAATCATCTATATTTGTTTAGAGATTCTTGGTCAATGGTATCCTTCAAAACATTTATATAAAAGTCTCTTGGTCATTTTGATGACCAGGCTGGTTTTAAAGACACTCAGTGGGGCACTTGAAGTTTATCGTCATTCAGAAGGACAGAGATTATTTCAATGTTGGGATCAAACCCATGAATGGGCTACCTACGTATCCTTTGTTTTTGAAAAAAAGGAATCAGAACCCACGTAGTTCGAGGAATGGGATATGATGTTTTATGATTGATGGCTGAAAGATGAATGTCGTAATTACTTTTACACTCTAAGCTCACGTGAGTCATGCTCGGTGTGAGAAACAAGAGGTATTTGTAAAATTCAGACAATTGTGCCATAAAAGATGCAATCATAAGAATTTGTTTTGGGGATTATGTATAGATGACTGCCCAGATAGACGAAAGTTTAGGATTTACTTTTAGGGAGAAAATCCAAGAACAGGGTCCACAAAGTTATATGTGCTTCGTGGAGATTTGAATACTCTAATCTTGGGGCTTACTCCTAAGGAGGATGCCCAAGTTAGGAGGTGACTTATGATTGGGTTTTATTCCTGAAAAGGAAACCCAAAAAGGTAATTTATGACTGGTTAAGAGAAATTTTAAGAGACTTGGGGCTTACTCCTGAAAAGGAAGCCCAAGGTTATGACTGAGTCTTATACCTGAAAAGGAGACCCAGGTTAGGGGATTTGGGGCTTACTCCTAAAAAGGAAGCCCAAGGTTATGACTGAGTCTTATTCCTGAAAAGGAGACCCAGGTTAGAGGTTAAGGTTTGGGGCTTACTCCTGAGGAGGATGCCCATGTTTGGGAACTTTTAAGAATTTGGGGCTTACTCCTGAGGAGGATGCCCAAAGTTGGGGTTGAGGCTTACTCTTAAGAAAGATGCTCAAGATTTAGAGGACTTGATTGGGGCTTACTCCTAAGGAAGATGCCCAAGATTTATGACTAGGACTTATTCTTGAGAAGGAAGCCTAGGTTAGGGGACTTGGGGCTTACTCCTGAAAAGGAAGCCCAAGGTTATGACTGAGTCTTATTCCTGAAAAGGAGACCCAGGTTAGGATTCTCTCATCTTAAAGGATGAGGTTAAAATGAATGAACTCTCAATCTTTGGTGACATAAAGATGTTTAAATCACCGGGTGTTTGAGAGGTATTTCACAGAATTCCTTTCAGATAAGGATGTCAAATCAAGAAATCATGCCATAAATGGCTTTTGAAGAGTATCTTGAAGACTGAATCTTGAATAGAAAGGGTGAAATGGCTTAAGAGGGGTAAAAATGGGCAAGATGGGCACCCAAAAAGCTAGGGGCGCGCAAGTCTTGATGGTCGCGCAAGTCCTGCGTCGGCGCGCAAGTGTTGGTCGCGCAAGTATACTTGTGCGACATGAGGGATACTTGCGCGATTTTCAACCAGAGTTGAATTACTTGAGAGACTCTTTATTAAACCCTTTCCCATCCTCTTGAGGTTCTTCCAGAGAAGGGACGCGCAAGTTATATTGAAGGAATTAAGTTGGCGCGCAAGTGTTTGATAAGTTTCAACACTTGGGCCTTCCTTCTTCTCTTTAGATCTTCCATTCTAGGTAAGAAATTAACTTAGAAGTGTTCCGGAAGCTTTGAGAAGAGACTTGAGCGTCGGGAGCTTTGATCCGAGTTTCTGGAAAGAGATCCTCTCGAATGGGGGGCCCACAGGGTCTATTTATAGGCAAAAGAAGACCCCGGGCGGTTACTGGGCGGTTACCAGATCTGTCGCGCAAGTCCCTTGCACGACCATGAGGGGTCGCGCAAGTGTTGAGGCGGCGCGCAAGTATACTTGCGCGA
This sequence comes from Viscum album, assembly GCA_963277665.1. Taxonomy (NCBI): domain Eukaryota; kingdom Viridiplantae; phylum Streptophyta; class Magnoliopsida; order Santalales; family Viscaceae; genus Viscum; species Viscum album. The sequence goes on along the minus strand of OY728151.1, from coordinate 652,221,153 downwards.
CCAAGAGGGAACTTGCGCGACCTCTGGGCAATGCTCTCCTTTTTCATCCCTTTGTCGATTTTTGATGTTTCTTCAAAGGATTAATCACTTTGAGCTCAGATATTCCCTTTTCCGAACTTTAGATTCCGTGACGAAAGGAGCGTCAACAAATGTCCCCCCTCAGAGTTGGATCCGGAGAGAAAATGAGGATTTGACTCTGAGGAAATCGAATCCCTCTAAAGGAAAAGGGCGGCGCGGAAGTCTTCAGTGCGCAGAGGGAGGCGCGCAAGTCTGCGTCGCGCAGGCCTTAAACCCTCTGGTATGGCGCGCAGGTAGGCCTCCTGGCCTATAAATATACGGCCTCACCTCCGTACAAGTATCCGGATTTCCGGACCTTATACCTTCTCGAGCTCTCGCCGCGCAGGTCACCTAAGCCGCGCAAGTCTGCTCTGTTTTTCCTTGATGTCGCGCTCCTGTAAAGGTATTCGTACTTGCGCGGTTTATACTTGCGCGACGAAAACTAGCGCGACACGTGATCACTTGCGCGCCATTTTGTAGACTTGCGCGCCTTAATGCCTTAGCCATTTTTTCAAATTTTTTCACAAAATTTATGAAAAATAAACCCATTTAAGAGTTAGTTTATTCATCTTTTGTGCAGATTCAGTGGTTCCCAAGGGAATTGGAACGACTTATGAACTGGCTAGCAAGCGGATTGATGACATGATGAACATCATTGGCCCTGATTACTATGACACCTGCGACAGCACTCTTCCAGTTTTGGCTAAGTACTTAAAGAAATATCATCTTAATTTCCCACAGAGCATCTACCTGTCTCTATGTGGTCATGGTCACTTGCAAGGAGTCAATGTTCCAAATGCAGAAAACTATACACCTGAAATGCAGCTGCGCTGCTACTCCTTCATTTCGGTTATGCTGTGCATTAAAAGCAACAACAATGGTGTGAACTTTCAAATTCTCCTTGCATGCCATTTCCTTGCAGATATAAAAATGGCAAAGCCATGGGCTGAAATGTTTTCCACTACCGGTTGGTGGAGAGAAGACAAACATGGTATTAGAGCAATATCTGAAAAAAGTACTCTCTTCAAATGGCTCTTTACTTCCAATGCTCCATTCTCAAATCCATGTATCCATCTTTCAAGTCTCTTGGACAGAAACAGAGTCACTGTTTGATCAGCAGACAATTTCTCAAACCGCACTCAAGAACATCCTTTTACAATTGTTCCAAGAAGAGCTGGTATCACTGCATCTCCTTTTTGTTTCCAGTTGAATGAATGAATTCCAGGTGTTTGCTGATGAAGCTCGGGATGCCGTAAATCAAATGAAGTGTTATGTTGAAAGCCTCTTGTAATTCTTGAAAAATAGAAGAGACTCCAATCTGTGGATGTCCTTCTAACTCTTGTGTATCAATGAAAAACACTTTCGTCTCCAATCATTTGTACCTGCATTCTTTCATTACCTTCTTCAAATTTACTTAAGCCAATGGGCTTAGTAAGCATAGTTTGATTTTTACTAGGATTATTACAAATAACCCTACAAACTTTGAATCTTTTAATTGCTCAATATTAGCTAAATCATACAAAAAATGTATATTTAGTGAGCTGGAACTTTGACTTTTATTCATAGTTCCTCTGTCTTTTGTGTGGGCAGTTTAAAGTCATGCAAGCCGGACAAAAAGAGGCTAATGTTTAAGGTCGAAATAGCTTTGACCGAAAAAATGGATTAAAATGGATTCAATTCCTTGATAATTTATCTGAAAACAAATTACCATACTCAAGTATGAGAGAAAATATGTAAACTATGACTTAAGAATATTTGAATCTGAGGAATGATATGAAAAAGAGCTAAATAGCATTAGAAGAAGTAGTTTCCAAGAATGAAGTTACTATTATTTAACAAAACCCGTTAGGGGGTTGAAATATGCAGGGCCACCTATGGGCATTGGCTGCATAGTCAAATAAAATAGCATCTTTTGGCTGACAAGTCTGTTATGTGGACTGTTTATGCAAGGCCACCTATGGGCACGTGCTGCATAGTTAGGCAAAAGAACTCTCAGAATTTTACTTTCCTAGTGCTAAAAGCCAGTGAAAGTTTATGGAGATTCAAATTTTCTAAAGCATAGAGTTTGTTGTATGGAAAGAGGTACTTGAATATGGAGAAGATATTTTCAAACAAGAATATCGAAGAACTGGATGAATATCACTCCTACGAAGGTCTGACCCAAACGTAGGGAAGAAGAATAAACCATAGACTTGAATACTTTCAGATCATGAAAAAGGATATGGGACAAATACGTTAAGGATGGCTATTTTTGTGGATCCCTACATACTGTCGTTTAAGAAAAATAAGGACAAAAGAGGCATTCTTCCCAAGAATGAAGTTACTATTATTTAACAAACCCGTTAGGGGGTTGAAAACATGCAGGGCCACCTATGGGCATTGGCTGCATGGTCAAATAAATAGCATCTCTTGGCTGACAAGTCTGTTATGTGGACTGTTTATGCAAGGCCACCTATGGGCACGTGCTGCATAGTCAGGCAAAAGAATTCTCAGAAGTTTGACATTTTTGTGACCATAAGTCATGAAAAAGGGTTATGAAGATCTGAAAATATTTAAGGTTAGGATTATAATACATAAAGATGGGTATTTTACAATGTATATAGAGATACATAGGTCAATGAAAACCATAATCATGTGGTGGCTGGGTCCTGAATTGAAACTTGGACTTCACTACGTATCTCATAAGAATGAGAATCAAGCCATACGTAGTTCTTGAAATGCAGTTTAACGTCGTGCAGGACGAAAGGATGAGTGATCTTAGTTTTTGGGGTCATAGAATTCGGACCATAATAATGAATACACAGTGTGTGTTTTCATGAGGACTTTTCAGCCAAGGGACTGAAAGTGAAATTTGGGGTTAGGCCCAAAAGACTTGGGACTGGATTCGAGGGACACTCGAATGTTCCTACGTATCCCATAAAGATGGGAATCAAGTCCACGTAGTTCTAGAAACTACCCTTTGTACAAATTTGGTTCGTACATGTGAAGGGTGAAAAGGGACTTTAGTGCAATGATGGTTTTAACCTAAAATAAAAAGTTTAGGCATTACCATGTATGTACGTAGTCTTTTGAAAAAAATGAAAACCATGATTGAAAAAAGAATCAATGTTAATAATGGTTCCTTCTCAAATGAGGAAATCAAAGAATATTGTAGTTTATTGTCGTACCGGACAAAAGTGTTGTATAGTTTAACGTCATATAACAAGGACAAAAGTGAATCAATGTAAAGATATTGATTCCAGGGGTGGTTTCACAAATCATCATCATATGAGATGGTGGTGAACCAATGTGAAGAGATTGTTTTTGGGCTTGAACCATGGGAGGTTGCCTACATACCCAGCCTGGAGGGCAAGGATCAAAGTCTGTGTAGTTCAATTAAAGAATGAATTAATGATCAAGTTGTTCTTGTGGACAATGATCTAAAAAAAATGTTGTTGGGACTTACACATGGTTAGTGGCCCAAAGGGAGTGTTATGGTTGATGTTCGCTCTAAGCTCACGTGATTCATACTCGGTGTGAGAAACAAGAGGTAATAACAACCTTAACGATGCACAGTTTAATGTCATGTAGGACATATCAAAGATTTTCTGTACAGTTTAGCGTCATGTAGTTAGGACGATGGGGACAATAGAGTTTAACGTCATATTGGACGAAAGGGGGATTGTGCAGTTTTAATGTCATGCTGGACTTCTGATGATTATATAGTTTAACGTCTTTCCGGACGTGAGAGACTTTTATACAGTTTAGCGTCATGTAGTTAGGACGTCACAATTTAACGTCTTGCTGGACATATTTGCAAATAGTTTATGGTCGTATACATGGACCAGGAATGATGCAGTTTTAAGGTCATGCTGGACTGTTTATGGAACTTTTTCACAGTTTTAATGTCGTGTGGGACGAAGTTGCAGTTTAAAGTCATACTGGACCATTGCTGTATAGTTTTAGCGTCATATAGCAAGGACGAACTGATGCTGTACAGTTTAAAGTCATGTAGCTAAGACTAAGGTGAATCAATATGAGGATATCAGTTCTGATCTTTTTACAGTTTATCGTCATGCTGGACGTTGGAAGTGCCACACAGTTTAATGTCATGTTTCTAGGACACAATATAGTTTAATGTCATCTCGGACAGAATACAGTTTAGTGTCATGTAGGACAATAAGGGACTTAACACAGTTTAACGTCATGCTGGACGATGAAAGTGCCACACAGTTTAATGTCATGTCGCTAGGACAAAATATAGTTTAATGTCATCTCGGACAAAATATAGGAACTTCTATACAGTTTATTGTCATGTAGGACAAAATCAGGGACTATGCAGTTTAAAGTCTTGTAGTTAGGACTATTGGTGCTGCATAGTTTAATGTCATGTTGCAGGGACAAAATTTAGTTTAATGTCATCTCGGACATTGAAGGTGACACAGTTTAACGTCATGTTGGACAAAGTTGAAGTTTAAGGTCATACCAGACCTTGGTGTAGTTTAAGGTCATACCGGACCTTTGTGTAGTTTAAGGTCATACCGGACCTTTGTGTAGTTTAAGGTCATACCGGACCTTGGTGTAGTTTAAGGTCATACCGGACCTTTGTGTAGTTTAAGGTCTTACCGGACCTTGGTGTAGTTTAAGGTCATACCGGACCTTGGTGTAGTTTAAGGTCATACCGGACCTTTGTGTAGTTTAAGGTCATACCGGACCTTGGTGTAGTTTAAGGTCATACCGGACCTTGGTGTATGAACCAATTGTAAGTCTTGGTTCTAGGAACAATATTTTGTGTTTATACAAAATACTTCTTCAGAAATCTGGCATTAGTTGGAGTCGTGATGTGTTCTCCATCCATTGAAATCAGAGAATACGCTCCATTGGAATAGACCTTATGTACTGAATAAGGCCCTTCCCATTTTGTTTCAAGCTTGGGAGGTTTCTTTCCTGGTATCATTGGTGTTCTGAGAACCAATACCAATTCTCCCTGAATGAATGAACGAAGACGAACTTTTTTGTTAAAAGCTCGTGCTATTCGATTCTGATAGATTTCCAAGTGGTGCAAAGTGCACAATCTTTTCTCATCTAACTGTTCCAATTCATTCAAACGCTTTTGGGATTTCTCATCTGTTGATAACTGATCACAAATGGCTATTCTGAGTGAGGGCAATTGAACTTCAATTGGCAAGACTGCTTCTGTTCCATATACCAATGAATATGGAGTAGACCGTGTTGCATTGAGAGTGGTAGTCCGATAAGCCCATAAAGCATGATAGAGTTTATCAGGCCATGACCTCTTATCTTTATCCACCATCTTTTGCAGTATATTTGAAAGAGTCTTGTTGAAGTCCTCTATCTGGCCATTAGCCGCTGCATGATATCGAGATGAATGGTTGGACTTAATGTTGTATTCTTGATACAATCTCTTTACCTCAGAAGAACAGAAGTTGGTGCCGTTGTCTGTCAATATGGTATGAGGGACACCAAATCTAGTAATGATGTTAGACTTGATGAAGCTAACAATGCATTTAGAACTGACTTCTTTGAGAGGTACTGCCTCTGCCCATTTGGAAAAGAAATCAGTAGCAGTAAGAATGTACTTAAACTGCTTGGCCGTAGCTGAAGGGTAAGGTCCCACCACATCCATTCCCCATGTGGAAAATGGCCATGAGTATTTAGCTGTATGAAGCAACTCTGGAGGTTGATGAATGAAATTGGCATATACTTGGAATGAATGACACTTCTTTGTGAAATTAACACAATCTTGTATCATTGAAGGCCAGAAGTATCCAAGTCTTTGAATTTGATCAGACAATCTATGTCCAGACTGGTGGGCACCACAGACTCCTACATGCACTTCTTTTATGACAGCCATTGTCTCTTCACCATCAATACATCTGAAGAGAACTCCATCAAAACCACGTTTGTAGAGAATTTTCTCGAGGTGGTTTGGACCATCATAAAGAGTAAAATTGACCACACGTCGCCGAATTTGTTCTCTCTCGGCTCTATCAGGTGGAAGTGTTCCATTTTGAAGGTATTCCCTGATAGGTGACATCCATCCTGTAGTATGACCATATGGTTCAGGAATGGGACTAATTTCATTAATTTCCTCTGTTCTGACTTGAACATAAGGTGAAATTGCACGACGGTGGGCAATACAGATGGTTGTCTCGTCCCGATTTGGATCTGCTAAAGCTGTGGCTATATTAGCCAGTGCATCAGCTTGAGCATTTTGTGATCTTGGGACATAAGAAAATGTCGGTTCTAAAGGGAATTCTGACATTAACTCTCTGACGTAATCATACAAAGGGATTAATTCTTCTTTTCTGATGGCATAATCCCCATTGACTTGTTTGATTACCAGGTCTGAATAACCTTTTACCTTTAAGTGATTCACTTGTGCTTGAAGCGCTAACTCCAAGCCTGCAATGAGAGCTTGGTATTCAGCTTCATTATTGGTACCACCTTCCCACAACAAAAAGGAATAAGGTAACACTGCCTTATCTGGAGAAATGAGCACAATTCCTAAACCAACTTTGTTGAATTTAGGATTTTCCATTTTCTTCCATGTTGGACTTCTAGAAGCACCATCAAAATACATTTCCCATGTTTGAGGATTCTCTTGAATAGAAAAAACTTCTTCATCAGGGAGTTCGATATCTGAATATGTGTCTTCCACTGAAGGGTGTTCAGCCAGGAAATCAGCCAGAGTTTGGCCCTTAATTGCCTTTTGAGACACATACTGAATGTCGAACTGCTGTTGAATAACCGCCCACCTTGGCAGACGTCCTGTAAGCATTGGACGACTAAGGATGAATTTGAGTGGATTATTACGAAATACCAATTGGACCTCGTGATGTTGCAGGTAGTGTCTCAGTTTCTGAACTGCAAAGATTAATGCTAGGCAGCATTTTTCAATACTCGAATACCGGGTTTCTGCTTCAAGCATAGTTCTACTGAGATAGTAGAGACTATTTTCATTCCCAGCATCATTCTTTTGAGCGAGAAAGGCACCCAATGATCGCTCTAAAGCTGTCACATAGAGGATAAGAGGTCTACCCTCAACAGGTGGCATGAGTACTGGTGGACTTAAGAGGTATTTCTTGAAAACATCAAATGCTTCTTGACATTATTTAGTCCACTGGTAAGTGACTCCTTTCTTCAATAATTTGGTAAAAGGTAAACTTTTGCCTGCCAAATTGGCGATGAAACGCCGAATATAGGCTAAGTGTCCTTGAAGTCCTCTTAATTATTTCAAATTCTGAGGAGGTGACATACCAAGGATTGATTTGGTCTTCTCAGGATCGACTTCAATACCACGATGGCGTACAACAAAGCCGAGGAATTTTCCTGAGGTTACCCCAAAAGCACATTTTAAGGGGTTCATCTTCAAATTATGTTGTCGAACCTTGTGGAATATTATTTCCAAATCAGCCAAGTGATCAAAACGTTGTTTGGATTTAACCACCAAATCATCTACATAGCATTCAACAAATTTCCCTAGAAAAGGTTTGAAGATACGATGCATGGCGCGTTGATATGTTGCACCTGCATTCTTTAAACCAAAGGTCATCACCCGGTAACAAAACACACCTTGAGGAGCTCTGAAGGCTGTATATTCCTCATCTTCTGGGGCCATTCGGATCTGATTATATCCAGAATATCCATCCATGAAAGAAAGTACTTCATAGCCAGCCGTCGCATCAATTAAGAGTTCTGTAATCGGAACTGGAAAATCATCTTTGGGACGATACCGATTAAGATCTCTGAAATCGATGCAAACCCTAATTTGTCCGTTCTTTTTCTTTACTGGGACAATATTAGCCAACCATTTGGGATATTGAACTTCTCTGACGAAGTTAGCTTTGATAAGCTTATCCACTTCAGCCTCGATTTTGGAAGCATAGGTTGGGTGTGTTCTTCTCGCGGCTTGCTTGAATCCTCGATGTTCTTTTGGCAAACCCAAATGATGGGTGGCAACATCAGGATCAAGGCCAGGCATCTCTGTATAATTCCAAGCAAAAATATCTTTATTTTGCTTTAGAAAAGAAATATAAATCTCTTGTTCTTCAAGGGTCATGGCCGCACTAATTAAAGTGGGGCGTGGATCTTTCTCTGTACCCAGATTTACTTCTCTGAGTTCATCCACAGTGGTAGAGATACCCTCTTCAAATGCTGGAGGAGCATCTCTAAGATCTTCCTCTTCCTCTTCATCATGTGTTATATCTTCGGTTTCTACTTGCAAAGTAGATGAAAAAACGAAATTCTCATGATCATAAGAGATGTCAAAATTTTCACATTTTGAAGAAGAAGCTTCCATTTCCGTCCCTATTGATGAAAAAGGGTCTTCTTTGGGAAATAAAGAGGAGATGATGGATTGAGAATCGACATCAAAATTCACCTATGGTGTTGCTATAACTTCTTCTGGCCTGATTAGCGAAGTATAGACTTGTTGGATTTCAGCAGACGAAATGAAAACGTCACCACTTATGCTTTCATCATTGCTTGGTAAGTTACCAATTTCTCCCATGTTGTCTGGCTCGATTGCCGTAATTGACATTATGGATCTTTCCATAAGAGTATTTTGATTTGGGCCTATTTTGTCAATTTGACTGATAGGTAACACATAATCTGTACTCACATGTGAAAATGGATTTATTGGAATTTTTTCCAAACCATATGGAGCATTAACTTTGGTAATTTCCTTCATTGTAGATTTTTCTCTTCCCTTCATGTGATAAAATTCCACCTCAATGTATTGAGACTCACATGTTTTGAACGAGGCCTTATCACCATATAATGTTCCAACTTGACCATCGAAACAGTATTTGAGACATTGATGGTATGATGACGGAATAGCTGCATGCTGATGTAACCAGGGTCTTCCAAGCAAAATATTGAAAGCTGAGTCTTGATCAACAATCATGAAATCTGAATTGGAAACAAGATCTCCAAACTGAGTTCTGAGCGTAACTTCTCCCAGTGGTTCTTGTTCATTTTTATCATATCCTTGCAACATCATGGTTGAAGGAGATAAATCAGATTCCGTGAGGCCCAATCGACGAAGTGTGCGAATGGGCATGAGGTTGACTCCTGAACCATTGTCAATAAAAGCTCTTCGAACATCTATACCATTGACTTTGCCAGATAGGTACAAAGGTTTTATGTGCCCATGCACAACATCATATTCATCTTTATCAGTAAAAGATATCACTGCATGGCATTCTGCAGGATTATTCTCTATGTGATAAATTTCAGCTGCAGCAATTTCAGCTTCAAACTCCTGAGGACTTGACAAAGCTTCGATGAGTGCTTTCTGAAGATCTTTTGATAGATTCAAAGCATCCAAAATTGATAATTTGGCTGGTACTTGGGCCAAGTGTTTCAATATATCATACTTTTGATCTAGAGGCCTGTGTTTCCCAATAGGAATATGTGGTTTAGCAGGTATCTTGGAAGCAGATGCTTTGGAAGCCGATGCCTCTTGTATTGAAGTTGGCAACATCTTTGGTTTTGGAAAATTAGACTGATTAGATCCATTTACTTGCTGAGATAAAGAAGATGGAACATTTAATCGGTCTTCCAAAATAACTGTGCCGAAGCTGAGTTGGCCATTGGCAGAAGAACTTGCTTGTTCATTTTGAGCTCGCTGAAGGGCTCTACCACGAGTTTCTGCTGCATATACAGTGCTAGCAGGGGTAGAATTAGAGTAGTGGCTTCGGAAAGATCCACGTCTTCCCCTATATCCTGAACCTCTAGAACTTCCTCGGGTTCCTTTATTTGATACAGGGAATTCAGGCTCATCAAGACTGGAATATGAATCTGTTAATTGAATCATATTAACAGAACCAAAGATCAATTCTTCGTCTGATAAAGACTCTGCCAAGTTAGCCTGTTTAGGCTGTGCCGTTTGGTGGGACGGTGCCCGTTGCTTTGAAGTAGATGGCATGAAATCTGCCAGAGTCAAAGACAATTTAGGCTTTGATACATACTCATCTTCTCCTGATTCCTCTTTCTTCTTTGAATTGCTCTGCCCTTTTGAGGATTTGTCTTTTGATGGAGGCTTTACTGCAGCTTTTGTAGGAGACACAATTGGCTTCTTCAATTGTGTTCGCAAAATGGAATGGGTCCGATTGATTGTCTTTCTGACCATCCAATCATCATATTTTTTCGCAGTTTTTCTTTTGACTTCCTGCCACTCGCCTCCTTCCTCTGGATCTGTAGCGGTAATACACGCTACATGAGCTGAAGAACCCTTCAATTTGACTTGTCCCAAGTCGACCATCTTTTGTAGGAGGTCTTTAAAGACAAAACACTCCTGGATGGGATGCCCCAACATTTGATGAAAGGGACAATAATTGGGACGGTCTTCATCTCCTTCCTTGTTTGGTCTCTTCGGCACTGGTAATTGAACCAAATTATTCTCCAGAGCTGAAATGAAGTAACCAGGAACTTGCTCACTTCGGAAAGAGTATGTTTTACTCTTCATATCCTCAAATTGTTTTCGTCGTTGATCTTTTTGATCATTTGGACGAAACAGCCTTTGTTGTTGGCGTTCAGGAGGTGGAGCCCTTCGAGAAGATGAAGGTTTTGAAGTAGAAATAGGTACAGGTGCCTGTTTAAGCATAACTGTAGCAGTTTCTGCTTTACCCATTCTTCTTCCTGGAGCTGATGGAATTACACGAGATTTAACCTTAGCCTGCATAAGGGAATCTTCAATCTGTTGAGCGATTGAAGTAAGGTCTCGAAACCCTCCTGTGTATTTCACAGGGATCAATGGCGTGCGTAATTCGTCACGCAAATTTGCTACACAGATTGGCAATAATTCCTCCTGAGGGAGTGATAAACTCAAGGAATACGTTAATCCCTTCCAACGAGCAATGAAATCAGAGACTCTTTCATTCTCCCTTTGCTTGCAGTTTGAAAGATCGAAAACTGTCGTTTTTGGCAAAGTTGAGCTGAACTGAAGAAGGAATTTTTGACGAAGATCCTCCCATCCGATGACTGACCGGGATTTCAAGCTTGTATACCAGACAAAAGCTGGTCCTTGCAAGGTTCGCACGAAGCATCTGAGTTTCACTGCTTCTTGTTGCTCTGGAGTTCCCATCATAGGATCACAACAAGACACGTAATGCGTCAAATGTTGTTCAGGGTCACCTGATCCATTGAAAGTAGGGAAAATAGGGTTTCCAAAACTGGATGGAGGAGAAATTGAATCTACCCATTCAGGGTAAACTTTCTTTTCAGGTTGAACTTGCGCACGTTTCCCTTCCATAGTTTCTAACCGAGCTGTTAAGGACTCAATAGTAGTTATTAACTTTTGAGAAACGTCAGGTTGAACTTGGTTTTGGGTAGGTGCAATGAATGGAGCTTGGACAGCTGTGGAGGTTGGTGCTGCAACTAATGGTAGTGCTGCCAACCGTTGTTGCGTTTGACCCGTAGGATTAGACCTCTGTGGGTGTACTGATAAAGGAGGATATTCCTGATCCATCTCAGTAGTTACAACAAATTCCTTCGGCTGTCGGACTTCAGCATTCTTAAGAAGAAGACTACTCTGAAGTAGTTCTGCATTCAACCTTCTTAATTCTTTCATTTCTTCCTCCTGTTGTGCAAGCCTTTGCTCTAATGAGAGCGATTGACCTCCTTCAGAGGAAGGGTGAGAAGTAACCTGATTCTTTCCTTTCCCCTTATTGGATCCTTTTCGGAGAGGGGGAAGTGGGTTACTTGAAGGAATACCCAAATTTTGGGTAAGCCTTTGATTACGTGTGCGCACACCTTCTTCATTTAGGTCTGTGTGCGCAACTTCTTGAGCAGAAACCTCTTCATCTGATCCCTCTGATTGAGCCTCATCTGGTGAATCAGCACCAACGGCAGTGATGACATTAATGGATGCATATTTCATGGAATCCTTTCTATCAGCATTTCTGTGATATTGTCTCCTTTTATGTCCATGATAAGACATGGCATTCCGTTGACTTGACCCCTCAGGAATTTCTTTGTGAACCGTCACTTGGAGAGAATCTCCTGACATCTTGGCTCTTCGTTCCTCTTGAGGTTTATTCCCTAATCGATAGAATACTGACTTTCTCTGAGGGAGGGATTGAAGATTTGAAAAAGTCCCCAGTCCGGTGGACTGGGGATGTTCCTGTTGCTTCCGCTCAACTCCTCGAATCCCATTCGTTGATTCTAAGGGTTGGGTTAGATAAGTCCACAGTCTGGCAAGCTGGGGTGTCTCTTGACATGCTATGTCTGAGATCTTCTTGAAATCTCTCTTGATCTTGCGGATCTTAGTTTGGAAATTAGCTGGATGCATTAACCTGTATCCACTTTTATCACCTGGTTCAACAGACCATTGGATGATTTCCGAAACTTCTGTCATTTGATGACGTGTTTGCTCCAGACGAGAGGCTTGTGCAATATTCTCGCCTGCTTGGTGTAGGAGAAATTCAACAACCTGTTCTCTATATACTTGATTTTGAGAGGAACTAGTTGAAGCTTGATCTCGAGCAAGATTTTGATTATGAACAAAGCCCATTGACTGTGGCCGGCCATGGGCAATAACATTGCATGAGACCATTTTCGGCGGGCTTTGCTGACCGGAAAGCACTGTGAAATGCAGTGCTCCGTGAATACCCCATCCTCTGATATGAACATTAGATGGAGCATTGGAAATTAACTGACACAATCTTCTTAGTGCGCCAAGGCATGAACGTTGAAGGGTTCTCTGTTGCTTTTCAGCCTTCGGATACCGAGAGACTGATAGAGATGCCAAATCAATCTGGCGTTGTAACCCTTCTATTGTCTTAAGATGATTTTCATATTCATCGTAAGATAATACCTTCTTCTTTAATTGACAAAGAGTTTTCCATATGTTAAGACGAATATCATGGATTCCATCATCCGTCAACATCTTTGGAATGTCATACTGTGAATCAGCCAAAGGCCAAAACATGACTGGTACTTCACCTTTTGCCAGTTTTTTCCTCATGTTCAGCATTTCCTCTTTATCATTAAATGAAGATTCTTCTACCTGTTTGGACCAGAGTTGGTGTTTCCTTGTTGCTTCATCGGATTCAACAAGATTGGTAGAGGAATCACTATTCATGCTGGAAGATGAATGACCCAGGGAAGGTTCGGAGAATAACCTGAACCCCAAGCTATCTTCTGATGGAGAAAGAGTTTCACCTGCCGATAGTAAAACTTCAGACATGACTGGTTTTACGTTTGCAAGTGCCTCGAGATAGGAGGGCTTTCTCGTCACTACATTGCCTTCTGAAGAATTTTCGAGACAATGTGAATCACTACTGCGGAGAGGACTTTCGCAGCGAAGTTCATCACCATGAGGAGGACCTTCATGATGGGTTACAGCAAAAGATGAAATCTCTTGCTCCTTGGTCTTCTGACCACACAGAGGGTTCCTGTGGCTCTCATCTGAAGATGAAACTTCAAGATTGACCGAATTTTCATGAAGCAAGTCTTCATGAGGAAGTGTCTGTTGAAGACCATCGGGATTAATGTTCCTGTTATTGGGAACTGAGGGAGTAGAATCTTGAATTCCGACAGATAAATGTCTGAGGGCTTCAAGAACTCCAGCATTGAGAAAGGCCTTGTTGCAGATTGGCCTTTGATCTCCTGACTGTGCTGGGCGGATCTTTTTCTTAGATGCCTTCTTACTCGCTTTAGAAATCACTTGATGACGAAAGTGATTGCTCTGAGCAGGTGTATGTGCCTGATCAGGAAATATGGTCAGGTTAGGCTGACGATCATCGCTCAAATCAGGTGTATGTGCCTGACTTGGTTGTCCATATGATATGGGGGAGTAGGCCCCACAACCCTCTTGGACTGGAACAGATGTGTGTGTCTGTTCCGGAGTGAATTGATGATGTGTCACTCCACTGCTAGGGATAGATTTATGTGTCTGTCCCTGAGATGATGCTGAAGCTGTTATGATATCCTGGCAAGCATCTAGAATATGAGCAGGAATTTTCTTATGCTCTTTCACCATTGACAAAATATGTTTGGTGACTTCAGCCGCCGGAACAGGGATATACGTCCATTCCGGGCTTGAAGTAGGTGTATGTGCCTGCTCCTGTCCTCCTTTTCCTGTCAGTGAATCCTGACAGTACTCATGTGTGGAGGCAGAGAGTTTAGTCTGCCTCCTGTTTGTCGTCGGGGCTTTCCGACTGACTTCTCTGTGCGCTACCAAACGAGACTGTTGGTAGGCTTGATTAGTATTAGCAGGTGTATGTGCCTGCTGATTACACTTCGCCAAACGCTGTTGAAGAGATCCATCATATGTAGTCAGACGAGCCTACTGACTAACTGCTGATGTATAAGCAGGTGTATGTTCCTGCCTATGGTACTCCGCCGGAATTGCCTGGCGGGATCGGCTTGATGCTGCCAGACGAGTATGCTGGACAGCGGGATTAAAACGAACAGGTGTGTATGCCTGCTCGTTATTTGCCACCAAGTTAGGTTGGTGGACTTCTCCGGAGATGGCAGGGATGACAACCTGCCTATTATTAACCGGATTCCGTCTCTGGTGATTCATCTTGCCTGCTCGGGTTCGAGGAACCTGAGCTGAATGCCTGGAGCCGGTACCCTCATCATGTTGAGGGCGCACTACCGCACGAGTCTGGCGGCGATTGTTGATGGGATCCCTTGAGAAGGACTCATGTCTTTTTGGATTAAGGCCCCAAGGGACCTGCTCATTTACTTCCTCGGAGTAAGGGAGTGAATGGAAATTGCGTTCCGGGGATAACGACCCGAAACGGTTGGAGACGGTAGTCAGCACCGCCTGCTTCTTGATTGCTGGCCGCCGTTGTCCGGACGACCAGGTAGAGTTGTTAACTTGGAGGGCTTGACGAGCGGCCTCCAGAGTTGGGATAGTACCGTTGAAATGGTACTCCTTAACCAGTGCATTAGAAACACAGCGTTGAAGACGCTGAGTTGGTGATGTCATCCTCAGAGCGGATGATGTTCCAGCAGGAGTAGCAGCATTGGTTTTCACAGCAGCAGACCTCACAGTAGAGGTGTTCACAGCAGCAGTATTCACAGGGGTGAATTTAAGGAAAGCCATTTTTGCAGAAGATCTTGAGAAAAGAGTGCCTTTTCCATGTAACAGACATAATCAAGATGAATCCGGCTACTGCATCTTTTGGATGATCATATGTCAATGATTGCCTTGTTGGCCCAAGGGGCCTAACAGATAAGAAGAACATCACTTTAACTTGGTTAAGGATTCACGTCGGGTTCACCATTTTTGTTTCACACGGAATCCGGGGATGACCTCCTGGACGGGAGATTCAAACGTTCCGATCGGTTTCTAACGGGTTTGTTCGTAGAACCGGAAACATCCAATGATTCCACATCCGTTTGGACCTACTTTCCAAAGGCAGGCGCTCATTAGTTTGTGGACTAATGAGGCTTAAGAATTTGCATTGGTCGAGAGGATGGGAGGTCGGACTCATCACACTTTTTTGAGGGGAATTATTGTCTACTCCGGGACTCTCTTTATAGATTTAAGTTAAGTTCGTGAATCCTTATTACATTACCAAGTATAAAATGAGCTTTCCTTTAGTTTTAACAATCAATGATTAAATATGCATGAAATTTAGAGAATCTTTTATATGTATTTGAGGTTCTTCATCAATATAGAATCATCTATATTTGTTTAGAGATTCTTGGTCAATGGTATCCTTCAAAACATTTATATAAAAGTCTCTTGGTCATTTTGATGACCAGGCTGGTTTTAAAGCCACTCAGTGGGGCACTTGAAGTTTATCGTCATTCAGAAGGACAGAGATTATTTCAATGTTGGGATCGAACCCATGAATGGGCTACCTACGTATCCTTTGTTTTTGAAAAAAAAGGAATCAGAACCCACGTAGTTCGAGGAATGGGATATGATGTTTTATGATTGATGGCTCAAAGATGAATGTCATAATTACTTTTACACTCTAAGCTCACGTGAGTCATTCTCGGTGTGAGAAACAAGATGTATTTGTAAAATTCAGACAATTGTGCCATAAAAGATGCAATCATAAGAATTTGTTTTGGGGCTTATGTATAGATGACTGCCCAGATAGACGAAAGTTTAGGATTTACTTTTAGGGAGAAAATCCAAGAACAGGGTCCACAAAGTTATATGTGCTTCATGGAGATTTGAATACTCTAATCTTGGGGCTTACTCCTAAGGAGGATGCCCAAGTTAGGAGGTGACTTATGATTGGGTTTTATTCCTGAAAAGGAAACCCAAAAAGGTAATTTATGACTGGTTAAGAGAAATTTTAAGAGACTTGGGGCTTACTCCTGAAAAGGAAGCCCAAGGTTATAACTGAGTCTTATTCCTGAAAAGGAGACCCAGGTTAGGGGATTTGGGGCTTACTCCTAAAAAGGAAGCCCAAGGTTATGACTGAGTCTTATTCCTGAAAAGGAGACCCAGGTTAGAGGTTAAGGTTTGGGGCTTACTCCTGAGGAGGATGACCAAGTTTGGGAACTTTTAAGAATTTGGGGCTTACTCCTGAGGAGGATGCCCAAAGTTGGGGTTGAGGCTTACTCTTAAGAAAGATGCTCAAGATTTAGAGGACTTGATTGGGGCTTACTCCTAAGGAAGATGCCCAAGATTTATGACTAGGACTTATTCCTGAGAAGGAAGCCTAGGTTAGGGGACTTGGGGCTTACTCCTGAAAAGGAAGCCCAAGGTTATGACTGAGTCTTATTCCTGAAAAGGAGACCCAGGTTAGGATTCTCTCATCTTAAAGGATGAGGTTGAAATGAATGAACTCTCAATCTTTGGTGACATAAAGATGTTTAAATCACTGGGTGTTTGAGAGGTATTTCACAGAATTCCTTTCAGATAAGGATGTCAAATCAAGAAATCATGCCATAAATGGCTTTTGAAGAGTATCTTGAAGACTGAATCTTGAATAGGAAGGGTGAAATGGCTTAAGAGGGGTAAAAATGGGCAAGATGGGCACCCAAAAAGCTAGGGGCGCGCAAGTCTTGAAGGTCGCGCAAGTCCTGCGTCGGCGCGCAAGTGTTGGTCGCGCAAGTATACTTGCGCGACATGAGGGATACTTGCGCGATTTTCAACCAGAGTTGAATTACTTGAGCGACTCTTTATTAAACCCTTTCCCATCCTCTTGAGGTTCTTCCAGAGAAGGGACGCGCAAGTTATATTGAAGGAATTAAGTTGGCGTGCAAGTGTTTGATAAGTTTCAACACTTGGGCCTTCCTTCTTCTCTTTAGATCTTCCATTCTAGGTAAGAAATTACCTTAGAAGTGTTCCGGAAGCTTTGAGAAGAGACTTGAGCGTCGGGAGCTTTGATTCGAGTTTCTGGAAAGAGATCCTCTCGAATGGGGGGCCCACAGGGTCTATTTATAGGCAAAAGAAGACCCCGGGCGGTTACTGGGCGGTTACCAGATCTTTCGCGCAAGTCCCTTGCACGACCATGAGGGGTCGCGCAAGTGTTGAGGCGGCGCGCAAGTATACTTGCGCGACCAAGAGGGAACTTGCGCGACCTCTGGGCAATGCTCTCCTTTTTCAACCCTTTGTCGATTTTTGATGTTTCTTCAAAGGATTAATCACTTTGAGCTCAGATATTCCCTTTTCCGAACATTAGATTCCGTGACGAAAGGAGCGTCAACAATGGTAAATCTCAATATATATGTGTTGCATGATTACAACAATATCTGTTGGTATGAAATTACAAAGATTTATCATAATTGAGGGGTGTATTTGTAGGATTTTCACACTACAATATATGATTAATCATATCCCTATATTTTCAGGTCCAATTGATCCAGAGAGTTCATGCACTTATAGGAGAGCGTGTTATCAAACTTGGATTACTCAAACTATTTTACATAACTCTTTCACTTTAAAATCATTCTTATGGGTTATGGGTTATCTAAATTCATTTGATTCGGGGGCGGTCTCATGTATAACATTCAATTTTATGATAATTCTTTTTTGATCGATACAGTTTCTTGAATAGTGAGTCAGTTGGTTATCATGGATCATAACCACAGAGAGGGTGAGGCTTTAAGTCACGGTGGTTCGACACCTATATCTATTTATGCATTGACTAGTAGTTGTAAAAATTATCTGATATTCCATATGGTGATATTATTATCCATATTACACACTCAGGTAGCTAGGTGAGGTTCCACTAGTGCAATATACGAGGACATATGGGGCCACATTGTACATGAGATAGAGTTGAGTTCTGATCCAATGAAAACATAGGGCAACTACAATGATTTTTCATAACATTCAATCTAGATTATAGTGAGAGAGGGAATGCACTACCTCAACATTAAGGAGTGGGACCAGTATATTCACATCTAGTGTGACGTTGGAGTATAGTTGGTCACTCATGCTAAGGTTTTGTTCTTCTATTTGGTAGTGAGACCCCATATTTGGATCGACAACAAATTTGATCTGTACAGGGTATCATTGTAGTATCACATGGTCACTGATCATTCCAGATATATACAGTACTACTAACACCTGGGGAGATGAATCCCAAACCTTCTATTGAGTGTGTTACTATTCTATAATCCACTACCATATCATCATCTACTTTTGATATAGGATATTCCCATAGCTTTAGATCTTTGACTATTCTGAAGTGCCTTGAGTGCAGTGTGTTGTGTTTTGAGTTCATATTGTGTCTTGATAGTCTATTAGGAATTAAAATGGAGTATGTAATCCATTTTAGAGAGTCCCCCCTTGAGCTTAGTGGGAGACACTTTAAATGAGACCACTATTTCCAAAATATTAAAGGATTTTACATCATTCATGGGATGTACTGGTTGTTTCCCCATTACACTTTCATTGATTTCAATCATTGAAGGGTGTACTCCAAATCACCGAAGGGTGGAGAGTTTATTAAAAATGGTGAATGAGATGTCAAGGTGTGTTGAGATGGACCCACAAATCATGGGTTGGGGAGTATGATACCCATATTTCATTTTTATATATTGATTATGAAGAAATATTTTAGATAGATTTCCCTCCAATGGTTGATCATTTCGGGTAAATTTTCTCAAAAAAAAATTCAGGACGACCTCCACTGTGAGAGGTATTGTTCTTTACTGATCTAGTGTCAATAGATGCACCATTATGAATTTCTCCATAAAATATGTCTAAAGCTATAATGGAGAAGATCAATAGGTAGAAATACTATTTAGAGGTAAAGGGGCTTATCTGGCCTAGTACTTCTCCATGGGGTTCATTATTCCTTTTTTTGAATAAGGAAGATGGTTCCCTTATACTATGTGTTGATTATTTTAAATTGAACATGATGATGGTTATAAATTGATATCATTTTCCATGAATACATTATCTATTTGACTGGATTCGGGGATCTTTGGTGTCATCGAAAATTGATTCAATATGTGGTTATGATTAGGTGGTTGTTATACCATCAAACAAACCTCACAATGTTTTTTGTAGTAGGTATAGTCTATATGACTATTTGATTACGTTGTTTGGTCTTATGAAATTTTGAGTAATTCTCATTTGAACAGATTAACTATGTATTCAATCCTTATATGGATACATTTATTTTGGAATTTAGGGATGATATCATGATGTATTCACACATTCAACATGATGCTTCCAAACATCTTGAGATCATATAGGATACACTGAGAGATTATAACTTTTATGCTAAGTTCACAAAGTTCCACTTAAGGATGGATCAAATTCAAATCATGTCTCAGATTATTTTAGAAACAAGAGTATCAATTTTTCGAAATGAAGGTGAAATATGTATTTTCCTATGTTAATCCCAATACCATCATTGAGATATAGATATTCATATGAATAGTTTGACAATAATGGAATTTTATATAGGACTACTCACACTTATAAGTGCTAATCCTGAGCTTGACTATTAAAGGCATGAGGTTTTATGGTCAAATACATGGGAATCTGCCATTTGAAATAAGAAATGGGGATTTTTTCAGTAATAATACTTATTTTCTCAAAACATAGAAGAAGATATAGTGTGTATTCACAAACATCATGTATCAGGCTTGGATATATTATAATGTTGGGGGAAGGATTTGTGGTGTACGGTTCTTGGATGTTGATGCAACATGAGAAGAACTAATTGACTCATGATCTAGATCAAGCTATAATTGTTAATGATTTTCACTAATGGAGACACTATTTACAGGGATGGATTTTTTTGGAGTACACATAACATAATGTCCTTTTGTATATTTGTTAATTGCGTGATCTTAATCTACTAAATCCATGGTTGGTTAAGTACTTATAGTATTTTCACTTTGAGATTTCATGTACTCCTGTTAAAGGTAAAACTGTTGGCGATGAAATGAGTTGGAGGAATCATATATAATCAACTCATGAGTCCAGTAGTGAGTGGAAGCATATGGAATTCTTATTTATGACGTATTGGGAGGTACGTGATAGTTAGGTGTGTACTTTTCAATCATCCATAGTTGTGACGTCTAACTATATTTATAAATTGACGATAAGGTAGCCATAAAATTCAAAGATAATATTACTTTAGGAGCATGTGGTAGGTGAGGAACCTACTCCTGGTTTGAATATAGGAATGGATGAAATTCTATGTATACATGGTCATATATGGGTTTCATTAGACATGAATGATGATTTTATGCGAGACATTCATGATTTGTCTCCGGTAGTGAACCCTGGACTACCCAGTATATATTAGGATTTACATCTATATTAATGAAGGATGGGGATGATGATAGATATAGCTAGTTTTTTCTGAAGGTGTTACACCCATCAGCCAGTGAAGGCCGGGCAACATTGACCATCCAAACATTTATAGAAGCTACCCATTCCTGAGTGGAAGTGGGATGACTTTGTGAGCAGTTTTTTGATCGGGATAATGAGGTCCCCATGAGGAAATGAAGAATTTTTTTGTTTACATTGAAAGTATCACAATGGTGTATCATTTATGACATATAAAATAGAACTCTTCATTAAATAATTTTGTTAGGTTAAATATACATGAGATAGTATGAATTCATGGGGCCCCCCATTTTATCATTTTAGATAGGGAATCCCTGTTCACATCACAATTTCGTTAAGGGTTTGAGAGGATATCAGGTATACAGGTGCTTATGATTATAAAATAACACCCTTAGACTGATGGGTAATCATGACACATAATGAAGGTTCTTGAGGACATGTTTCATGCACATTTCTTATATTGTGTGGGCTCATGGGAGAGACATGTTACCCTAGGTTAATTTACTAAAATAATATATTTATATGGATAATATAAACGTATCCTTATATGGATCGATATTGTAGGAAATTGTGACCACTCTTATGCTGGTGAGAGGCGTGTGAAATAGAAATTATATAACCTCATCTCATACAAGAGACTACGAAGAAGGTACAATTTATTCCGAAGCAGATGGCTAATGTATAGTCTGAATAGAAATCTTTCACTGATCTCCATTAGTGACCTGTATAGGTAATGTTCAGGGATCAGGTCTTTTTTATGTGTCTTGAGTCCGGGATATTGGACCATCTAAAGATAGGGTAAACACACACCACAATATGTCATGATAATCTAGTTTTAGTATAAAATCAGGCTAGTATCCTATCAATTCTAGTTTCCTCATTGGTATCAAGCCATTCATGATGCCTTCAAAGTATCTCATTTGATCAATTATCATTAGAAGACTTCGTTGGATTTGTTTCATGAGGAGGTTGAGTTAGAATAAGATGCGTCATTCTCGTAGCATCATATTCATAATGTGAATCATAACTGAGTGGTTCTTTGAGGACAGTTAGTTATTCTGTTATAGGTGATTTGGAAACATGGTCATGTATAGGATGAGACATGGAGTGGGTGGTCGATGTGATAGCACAATGGCTAGAATGTTTCATAGACGATTCTTCACCACCCTCAGAAGGGTAATTCATGAGAGAATTGATTTAAGAGGGAATTTTATAAGAACCCAATTCATTATTGAGGTAAATAGAAATTATTTTAAGTTAAATAGATTAATTATTGCCTAATGTTAATTTATGTTGATGTATTAGGTTATTGAGAGTGTATGGGGATTCTATGGAGCCTGGAAGCAGTATTTTTTGAAAAATAGGTAGGCCACACAGTTAATAAAAACTGAGTGGGAGAGGTTGCAGAATCAGATTAATCATACAAGGAATATTTATAGGGAAATATGGTCATATATTGTTTTTCGAAATACGTTGATGATGGAACATGCCACTGTTGGAGCACCTACAGTTTTGGACTGGGGGATGATACCTCGTTTGTGCATGGTTGGTCAAACTTTGTGCACCAATCGTATGAGGTTCCCCTATGTATATCTGAAGGCACCCGATTGGTGCACTAATTGGAAAGTCGTGTGGAAAAACTATACAGTCTAGTTAAAAAGGTTGAATTGACCAATTTTCCCCTAAATTATTTGAAAAATCTAATTATCCTATTTATTCTCCTCTATGGATATCCTCTTGATGTTGGAAGCTCTTACTTGAGGAAAATTGTATATCATGATCCCTCACCTCCATCCAAACTTGGAATCAGGAATTCTTGGTATTATTGCTTCCATGTTAGTGAGTAACCAATTCTTATTGTTTTTTATTCATTATTCTTATTATTAGATTCTCTATTTAGGTGCAAGCTAATATGAGCTATTTTTTTGGGTTTCATTCGTTCTTTATTTTTCTCTTGATATGAGTAGAATCTGGAGCTGATAGTATGACCACTTCATTATGGAACTACGGTAGTTAGCATTACGATGTTCCATTAATTTTAGGGGGTTTTTATATATTCCATTGTGTACTGCCCCCAGTTTTTAAATCAGCACCATTGAATGAAATTTATTAATTGATAAAAATTGATGTGTATGCCCCTTTTATATAATGAGACCCATTTCAAAATTTACTAATGGTTTTGATCCTTATATTAGATCCACCACATGGGTGCATTTATTAATTAAATAGACCACCATGGGTTGCATACAAACTGATCATTATTGATGTTTGTTGATTACACCATTGTAGGGGATGATAAACGATTGATTGAATTGTGAAATGTAATTATAATTTTAAATTCTTAAATTAAGGGAATGAATGTTTATTACCCTAGTATATTGACATTTAATTACTTTCTTAAGAATATGTTTCTTCTTATAATTAAATTCCCACATTATTTAATTATGAGGCTAAGCCTTCTAAGCTTGTGTCATTCTTTGATGTACCTTATATAGTGAGGTTAAATCGCAAAGATCATGGTGACGAACTTTGAAATAATTAATTTAATTTATTTTATTGATTTAATAATCCTTTTTTGACACATGATTTCATATGAGAACTCCATGGAAAGTCTCATTTGACTGCTACCAAACTTTCACCTATGTGACACATAGAATCCATAGAGAATTGCAAATGATAGACTTAAATGACTGGTCCTATATATGCTTGATTGATATGTGGATTCCTTATATGGACTTCTATTGATGGAGTGACATGGTAGGGGATTATATATTCCATGGGTGACACAAAGGGACCTATAGAGGGCCACAAAGGTTGGAATTAGTGCATGGTTATGTAATACAACACCTAGAGTGATTCCTGGGTAATAACGTGGATCTTAATCGATTGGATTTTAATGTGATTGGTACATGATGCACATGGAGTGATACATGGATTCCAAATAAGTAATTCCATTGAAATTCTCATGTTCTTAATTGAATATGTAACGGAATAATTATATCATGTATATACCATAACAAAGAAAAAGAATTGATTTGGTCAGCGTCATACACATTATTGGTTGGCCTATTTATAAAACACATGATCACAGATATTTACAAGTTATACTGGACTTCATACCAGGTCCTGAGATTT
This sequence comes from Viscum album, assembly GCA_963277665.1. Classification (NCBI taxonomy): domain Eukaryota; kingdom Viridiplantae; phylum Streptophyta; class Magnoliopsida; order Santalales; family Viscaceae; genus Viscum; species Viscum album. Next base: position 652,197,221 of record OY728151.1, on the reverse strand, counting down.
ATTTTGTAATTAATACATTAATAATTGCTTACTTAGATAATTCTTACTCTAGACGAAGTAGGTATCAGAGGACGGGTGTCCAAGGGAACCCAGATCATTATAATTTTTTTACATTTAGTACATTTTTAATATATTATATTACTTCCTAAATACTACTCTTGTTATATTGTCACTGACTACATGGAATTAGACACTGTTAGGGGTGGCCCACTAGGATTTTATCACACAACCTACTCAGACTAGCTTTTGTACCTGAAAATATTATATGGATGCCAGTATGTATAAGGGAAAGCTCCCTATAATAGTTTTTTATTACATAATATGAGAATGATAGAAAAGGAATGAGAAATGGATCATGATGTTATCTAGGATATTTTTTTGTCCTTTTGGGTATTTATGATATATGTATTATATGGATTCTATGTATACCTATTTTCAATGCTTTGCAGACACATGATATAATCATCATTGTATATGAGATTCCAACTGGTATTGTTATATATATCATTCATGGATGATATCTATTATCTAAATGGTTTATTTCTTCTTATATTGATTAAATGTTGGTATCCATATGTTAAAATTTGAATATATGGGATTGTATCCCAAAACCACAACCTAGACTCTCACCACTAGTCTGAAACCACTTGTGTTTAGGGAGATGCACTTTTAGACATGTGACCAACCAGGATCGGGGCACAATTTAGTAGAATCTTGTTCTGGGATGTTACATGAATGTTCATCTAATAATATTAGATTTAAATATAAATTTTTATTTATAATGTTAATTTATTTATAATTTTTAGTGATGAAAAATTAACATCAAAATTATTTTCAATACTGATACAATATTTATTAAATTAAAAGAAAATTTAATATTATGATTAAAAATGATAAAATTAATGTCATTTGAATGATTTATTATCTAAAGAAATATTTTTGTAAAAAAATAGATAATGTTGGCTTCCTCATATTCAAATTTCATTTTTTCCATAGAGATTTTAAAGCAAAAATAAAAGGAATCGTTCGAAAATTTACATTTGTTTTATTTTATAGTATATAATTACTAATAATGTGAATAATATTTAAAAATATTTTATGTTTATCAAAATTATTTTAATATGGTTTAAAATATCAACCATTGTCTCTTTATGGATCAATTTCACTTTTATAGTAACAATATTTACCCCTAAAGAGTAATAGTTTCATATTCATAGTAATTGTAAAAAATGGTTAACTTGTGTCAAAAAAAAGATATTGGTAAAATCATTACATAAAAATATTAATTTTTTAATGTAAGAGATTATTTACAAAAATACTAATCTTATATTAAAATTATATATAGTTTTATCCTTTTTTAATGAAATGTTTTTTATACGGATTAAAAAAAATTCCATGAATGTCCCACCCCTCTATTATTAAACAGAACCTCCATACCTTTTTCACTCGACAAAAACAATATGGTATCAAATAATAAAAGCCAAAATCCCTTTCTATTACCATATATCACCTTATTGAAGTCTTATTTTTCGAAAATACCAACCTTAGTGGGAATAATATGTAAATCATAAGAGCTTGTCCCAATAAGAGGTGATGTTCCTAAACAAGAATCATAATTTAATTTCATATTTTAAATAATTTATATCATAATTAAAACTTATTAAATTAATATATGTATCTTCCTTGAAATTATATGGTTTCTTCTTACTTCAATAACCTATATTAATCCTATCATTAATAAAAAGGGATATAAAATTATTTTTCATTTGTACTGAAATTGTTTTCCTCACAAATCGATGTAATTTATTTTCCATGAATAATGCTCACGAATTGTTATAATTTTAAAATTAATTCTTATATATTACATTAATGATATATTTTACATTATAAATTAATAATATATCATCATATTTTATCTCATTCCATCTGTTTAAAAATGATAATGTCATTCACGTGTACATGAGTATTGTGACCTCCATAAAGCATTGTGATTCATTTTCCATCCCTACATCATATGGATGTTATATATATAAATTAATTTTAAGAAATAATATTAAATTTATGATATAATTATTATTACACAGTGTTAAAATAATACTTACCTCATTTCCATAATGATCATTTTAAAATAGAAATGTTACTCATGTGTATTCATGGCTAACAGTTTCTTTGACTGTAATGTATATTATTTTTCATAACCATATTCCATGGTTGGTTTTAAAATCATAATTTATGTATAAATAAGATAATTATTTCCTAATTATTATTCTATTAATTTTTGAATAATGATCTCTTTGACCACATTCATCCTACTAATATCTTTATGGATAAGTGATCCAAATATAATCAAACCATTAGATGTGTTCTTAATTGATCAAGTAATAAGTAATAAAACAATAAATGGAATAGTAAAAATGAAAAATCATCTTGTATCTTAAATATACAATTTAGGTTTATTATTGTTGTTGATAAATAATTTTGGTGATTATTCAGACTTGAGGTTAGGGACATTCATTAAAAAATAATATTTTAAGGATTACCTTAAAAAAATTTGTTCATCCATATCCAGGATCTTCTAAATATTTCAAGAATATTTTATTACCTAAATGGTTGAGGAATTACAATTTTATCATAATCTAATTTTTTAAAAATTTTAAAAAAATATTATTTCTAATGTGTTTCATAAGAAACATTTTACATTAAAACCTCCTTTCAAATGTTTTAAATATTTATTTTATAAATAATTCTTCTCCTCATCATTATTAATGAAATTATTTTATGGATTTATTTTCGTAGGAATAATAGAATTAAAAGGTATATTTTTTGTGTCTTGTTTTTACTTTCATTCAATGGTTTATAGAAATGAATATTTTTATAGAACGTTTTAACATCCATTATAAAAGAAAAAGGCAATGTATAATTTTACTGTATACCATGAAAAAGTCTTTTGCAACATCCTTAACCATTATTATATATTTTTAATACTTTATATTCTTTATTTTCTTCATAACATAAAAACCATCCTTTTGTTGTTCTATGTGTTTATGTTTTCAAAATGGGGTTTTATAAGGTAATGGTATTTTTATACATAAAAGTGTATTTCATATGGGTTTAAAATAATTTTTAAGTGTTTTATAATGAGAAGGGGAAATAATAAAATATTTTAATAATGTTATAATAATTGTAAATTATCAATTATGATGTTTGAAATAGATATAGATCATGATGATTGGTGTTGTATTGTCCCCCTCCACACAACGTTTACCCTTCCTGGGTATGCAACGTAAGAAGGGATATAATGACCCATGAGCCCCACCTCATGTAGGCCTCAGGTTGGAAATTAGCATGAGGGTATAGTAAACACATAGATGGGAGTCATTACCCTCTAAGAGAAGACTTACAAAAGAGATAGATTAGACAGACACCAACCAACTCCTACTCAGACTACAATATAAATGAATACCCAAGTACACATATGTAATGTAATGAAATACTACTACAACTGAAATGGGAAAACTACAAATACTCAAATGAATGTAAGAACAATAGCAACAAAAATCCGAAACAGCTCTAGTGGCCCCAAGTTAGTTGAAACCATCTTGATCTCCATCCATCTCTAAGTGACCCAAAAAATAGTTTTTATAGACATAAGGTGAGTATAATAGTATAATCAGTTAGATCCTCCCTAAAGCCTCTCCTTGAAATGTAAATAATGAATGCTGAAGCATAATGAACATCAAGTAAAACTAACTAGTCACCTAAACATGTATACTATGTTCCAAGCCTCACCATGGAAACTCTCAAAAAGTAACGCATACTTGAGTATATAATAAAATAAAGAATATCAATGTTACTTTTCTACTACTTCCCCACTGATTTTCCACTTTTCCCCAATGTCACACGTCCAATGAAACTCTCCCCCAAAAGGCCTTCCCACAAACACATGGGCAAATCACAACAACATGCACCTCGTGCAACAAAACCACCACATCCACATAAGAATGTAAACAGGTATTTTCTGGGAGACACCATAGCTCACATAATGTGTATCATATGTGGGTAATAATACCTCAAGCCATTATGTCCCACACACTGAGTAATAATCCTCATGTTATCATAGTTTATAAATGTAACACCTATAGTAGTCCAAAAGATACTATATCCAGAATATATGTCTGTGAATAACCACAAGACATTATAACCCTCTACAAACATATATGGGGAAAACTAACCCCCGTTCCTACCAGCACAAGTAACTACCAAGAGAAGAGTGCAGGGCCAAAGGGGGTAGTCATCCATCCAACATCCAATCAGAATGTTGGGGAAAATACCCCTAGGGCTCAGAATCCCTAGGGTGTAATTTTCACTAACTGATGGGGTGGAGTGGAATATATAAATATAAAAAGTACATAATATACTATATCTAACAACCACACTATGGGTATAACCTAGTCTTATACTCAACTACATATAACATTTCTCAGACTCCCGATTACCACTTCTAATACAATGTATCCTATAAGCACACAACCATTTAAAGAGATTCATTAGATTAATAAATTCCATTTTTTACCAGTTCCACTTTACATTAATTAATTCTCTAATCATTAATTATCCCTTAATAATTCCAATTTACAGTTTATTAGCATCACATCCCAAGTCTACTGTCCCTTTAAAATTGTAACCTCAACATTTCATCCCAGCAATCTCCCACCCCATGAGTTAACATCATTTATTCAATTATTTATTTACATCATTTCTTTCACAGTTTCTTATGAATTCTAGAAAAACATTCTTTGTTACTAAACACAAGGGGGCTCCATACGGTGAGTAAAGGAACTACCCATTGAGTATTTTCCAACTATATAAAGACCATAAACCCATCCTCCGTTTAGAATCTAAACACAAAAATCACCTCGCATACCTAGTGAATCTTCTCCCCTTTCGGAAGAAAGGTAAGAAAGACCAGCTACCATGAGCAGTGGGGATATTAAAGAGGAAAAATAACCAAAAAGAATTAATAAGAAACAAAAAATTCACATCAAACCCATTACATCATCCCTGGTGTCCTCCCTAATGCCCACATGCATAAACTGAAGCATCTGGCCACTCTAGGCATCAACTGCTTCCCCAACCATCAGGCTTCCATGCCCCTACATATCACAACAACTATCCCGGCTCACATCACAGAACAAGCAGCATGAAAACAAACATCCTATCAATTGGGCTCTTGGCCCTTAAACATGAAAGAGGGTATCTCATAAGCCTTTAAGGAATTATCTTTTATAAAAAAACCAGTTCTTTAATATATATTCGATTAACTAATTCATTATTCATAGGTTTCAAATTTGGGAAACCTAACCAGTAAGCTATCACAATTAATTAAACCTTCTTACTACACCAATTTTATTAACATCAAAATACAATAAGAAGAAATAGATTCATTTACATGCCTCATTATTTTAATATATTCAATTATATATTAATTCGGTCTTTACGTTATTTTCCAATTTTTATCAAGAATGAGAGTCTAAAAAAATCATGCATAGATATCACACTATCTAGAAAAACAAGAGGCAATTACATACAATCGATATTAATTTATTTATTCGGTTAAAAATTTTATTATGTAAATTACATTGTGATGTAGTCGGGTAAAAAATTATAAATATATAGTTTCACTTAAAATAAAAGAGAATAAATTCATCCCATACCTCAAATATTTTTTGATGTTATTTATACGAGAACGATCCACACAACAGGTTATGATCTTCTCCCCCGTGACAACTGTTTCCACCTGAGGTTGCAGAGACACCACAACACCAGTTAAAAACCAAGAAATTCACATTAGGAACAAGGAGATAGAATTCCTTAAAAAGGTCAAGGAGAAACATAAGGAGATGAACCCAAAAAAGTGACAATAGATCATACCTTATATCTAATATTGATCAATACTTCTTAGTTGCATCAGAACATAGTGGAACCGATCCTAGGAAGAAAGTTTGATTGAGACACTCCTACGGGACGGAATGAATGTTTCAAGAATCTCACAGCCGAGAACAAGGAGGAAGAACTAGGGAGGAAGATATATCATCCCCTTAAGAGATTTGATGAAGCAATGGTGTAAGATATGTTTGATTTTCCATTAAAAGTGAATCGTATTAAAACACGTTGCTTGAGAAAGTAAAAGTATCCCAAGACATATGAGAAATTAATATAGGAATTATGACCTTTTAATCAGCCTTAGAGTCCTTAAAACAGGGATTTAAATGCATTTGACATCAAAGGAAACATTAAAGGGGAGAAACTGTAGGAAGCTGGAAACACTATTCAAGAACTCAAAATTTGGCAATGGAAAACATTGTTCATCAACCTCACCTTTGAAACCTCGCCATTGGAACCTCACTGTTCTGGAAACACAATTCATGAACTCAAAGTTTGGCATATGAAACAAGTCCACGTTGGAACCTAACCATTGGAACATCACCATTGCACTGTTCACATAAGGCTACCGGTGACAGTGTTCACATAAGTTCACCATTGCACTATTAATATAAGTTTACCGATTACACTGTTCACAGAAGGTAACCATTGGAACTATTCACAATGGTCTACCATTGGAAGTGTTCACAAGGATACGATTGGAACTATTCACCAAAGTGGAAATTTGGAAAACTGTTGGGGATAAGTAACCTTGACCTCTCAGAACATCTCTGACACAAGATTTTCACACTGTAATTTACCAGAGAGGTATATGCAATTATATCTGATACCTCTCAGAACATTGTCTTCCCTTAGAAATCAAAACCTACAAAAAGAAAATAGAAAATAAGAATGAACTACCACCCATCGAGATGCCTCTCAAAAGAGACTAAACCACAAGAATTAACCAAATAAATCCATCTCATAAACATGAAAGGTTCACAACCTCAAAGAGAACATCTCTCTATATCTCTCTTTAACATAAAAAGAATTAAACATCAAACAACTATGGGTACTGAGCATGTATATGTGACTCACATTCCCAGGTTGTCTCCTCCATTCCACCGTGTCTCCACATGACCCGAACCAAGTGGATAGAATTCTCGCACAACATCTTCTCTTTACAGTCTTTGTCACGAACCGAATATGGTCACCACCAATACCGTCTCCAAACCCGGCCCATGAAAAGTCCCGAAGGGCGTTCCCTATCCCCACGGTCTGAAACAAGTTCTCGGGTATCATTTATCTTTGTTTGGGAATGATTTATACGAATATGTATAAAAAAACATCAAAAATATTTCATAAAATGAATATGAAAAAATTCATACCAACAAGGTTATAAAAATATCTAGAACGGAATACATAAGTTCAAATGTAATTCAAAAGGTACAAAGACTCAATTAAATATAAAAAAATATCCCCATGGACTCCACATGACAAGGGGTCATCACCCCCAAGTCGTCTCCACAACTCTGCCCCTAGGACGGGGACTAACACCCGGAACCGCCATCACCCTTAGCCTTTCCTTTACCTGAGTCAAACATAACCAAGTCTACATACACCCAAGGGATGTAAGTAGGGACTGATCATAATACCAATAGTATTTAACCCAATTATTCCATAGATCATGCAATACAATGTGAAAAATCAAGCAGTTTTAATACGCAAAGAAAAACAGTGATAAAATCCAAGAATTGCAAATTTCAATTTGAAACAGTTTTCAAGATAATATTTTCAGAATGTTGACACATTTAAATAGACATGTTAGCTACTGAAAATTACTTTCAAAAACACCCAAATACATGGGAAAATACCTCAAACACAATGAGAAACAAAATCGGGAACACCCCTAGTTGGTATATAGTCTTGGGCCCCATGTACCTCATACCTCGGTGTAATGTAACCATAGTAAAATCTATTCTGATGCACGAGCCTCTATTAGGGAACATAACCATAACCTAGTGGTCCCCAATCATCATACACATAGTTTATCTAGTGTATTAGTTTTCCAAATTCTAGGTGAAATAGGGACCAAACCCATCTGGTCCACTAGTCGTACTAGTACATATCCGCCCCACCTAGGTACCGGGGCTTCCCCCTTTGTGATCAAATAATTTCAGAATGATACATATATCCATTATCATATAAAAAACAACTACTGGTCACATAAAATTATTACAGTATCTACACACATTTTATATCATTTGAAACACACAACAAAACACTTTGAGTTTCAATAAAACAACTTATCCAAATTTTTCCTTGTTTTGCACACAAAACTCTTTGAAAACCCCACTTGAACACCAAATTCATACTCATATTTATCATATCAGAATCCAACACACCCTAATCATTTCTTTAAATTAATTACATGATTTATAAAACAATCCCAATAAGCATTGCATAGAATACCCATGTATAACACCCAATTCAACACCAAATTGAAACTGAAATACCATTTTCTTAACAAATATCACCCAAAACAAATTTTGAAGAAACAACCAAAGAATAATATCATTTAAAACCTTATTTTAATCCTTAATAATGTTCTATAATTTCATATAAATAAATAAAAGGCATCCCTTAATCAACTAAAAAATATTTATATGATGAAAACACAAATTTCACATGAAATTGGCACATAAAATTCACTTGCATTACAAACACAACTAAATCTAAAATTTGCAGCACCAAATCAATGGGTTAAAAATTAAAATATAATAAACATAGTATCTATGTAAAAAATATTTCATACAAAGTGGAATCACATACCAAATTTTTAAAAACCTTGAATCCTTTGTGCAAAAATCACATCGCACCACCGCCGCACCAAGAGGCACCGAGATCAATCGTAAAACCACAAAAAATGACCCAAGAAAACCCACGTTTAAACCCTAGGTTCGAAACCATACCCTTTGTAAATTTGGTAATTCAATAAAATTATATGAAACATCCTTGAAAGGGGAGAAAACAAGTAAGAATCAAAATATTTATGATGGAAAGAACTTACCTCCTCAAATCATGCTGATTTGAAAACCCTAGGGAGTTCTTCCATAAATCGAGATTCTTAAGAGATACAAAGAGGGGAGAAAGAGGCTGGGCGCACATCTGGGTGCAATGGGCTCGTGTGAGTCTTGGAATCACAAAAAAATACTTAATATTGAATATGTTATTAAATAAATAAAATATTTTTTTAAAACTGGATATGGGCTTCCAGGTAGGCCCAATCTATTAAATAAAAACCAAAATAAACCATGTTTATAAATTTCTAAAGGATCCAAAATTAAATTGTGGTGTTAATATTTCATGGGAGGACATTTAGGAATTAGAATGGGTAAAAAATATTAAAAAATGAAAACGTTATAAAAGAAACAAAATTTATTTTTAAATCTGGAATTGGGCTCACAGTTTGGCCCAATTAATGAAAACTCCCCTATTCCTCCTAAAACCTTGGGAAACCCCCAAAAAAGCATGAAGGGAAATTAACTGAAAAATACCTTTAAAATATTTCATGTATGTGACCGTTTTGGATATCCACATGTCTCTCCTCAAAGTCTTATCATCATCAACATTGATCGCTCCCCAATCGATGATGTGAGAGACATCATGAAGTTAAAAGTGGAGCTGTGAAACATGAAAAAATTCATGTATCCGGATCATCTGTGGGGGAATTTCGACTTGATACGCCATAACTCAAACATGATCTATCACCTCGAATGGCCAAACATACAGGGGATGAAGCTTAATCTTATGACCAAACCTTCTCTTCCAACGATGGGGGGTCACCTTCAGAAACATGTGGTCCCCAATATCAAACTCTAACGGTCTCCTCCTTTGAATAGTATATTATTTCTGACGATCTTTCATTGTCTTCATCCTCTCATGATTCACCTAAACCATCTCGGTTGTATTCTTCACTAGTTCCGATCTGAGAATTTCTGAACCTCTGACCCCAGTCCAGTACAACAAAGAATGGAAAGGCTGGACATACATGGATTCAAACAGATCCATACCTATGGTGGAGTGAAAACTATTGTTGTATGTGAACTCCACCAAGGTTAAGTACCACATCCACGAACCTCCAAAATCTTGGCCACTAGATAGTATCATGTATTCAAGGTTCTAGATGGTTTTCTCTGTCTGACCTTCTATCTGAGGATGACAATTTGTGATATGGCATATATGAGAACCAAAATCATGTTGTATACCTCTCCACAACCTAGAGGTAAAACGAAGATATGGATCAGAAATTATTGTCCTAGGAATTCCATGATGTCTCACCACATCTTCTAGATATTTCCTCAACAAAACATCCACTAGGCTTCATTCCTGGATTTCTATTAAGTGGTCTGATTATGTTAAATGATTTACTTCCACCCAAATAGCATCATGTCCTCCCCGAGATCGATGTAAACTAGTAACAAAGTCCTTTGAGATGTCCTCCCACATCCACTATGGAACATCTAACTACTGGAGAGGACCCCCATGAACACAGCATTCATCCTTCACCATCTAGCATACCAGACATCGAGACACAAATTCTGCAATCACACACTTCAGCATAGGCCACCAAAACTGGATCCTCAAGGAACGATACATCTTTTTCACACCAAGATGCAACGCTAATAGAGACCTATGGATCTCATTGAGATCCATCTCATGCATCATCAAAGGAACCAAAATCCTTCCATGATACAAAACTAAATATTTTTCATCCTCAGACCAACAAATAGGGGCCTCTCCAAAAACAACTTATTCTATTGAGACCTCCACTTCTAGATCCCCCAACTAGGACTCTTCCACCTACTGCACTAGAGATTACTGCATATTTATCTGAAAAAGACATCCTCTACCCCCATCTTATCCTATATCAAGATTTAATGCTGACAGTTCTTCCATTCCTCTCCATGAGTCACCAGATTCACGCACTGCATCACTACATGACTTCCAACTCAGCGCATTAGCTACAACATTCCACTTTCCAGGTGTATATGATATTTTTAGGTTGTATTATTTTAATAACTACATCCAGAAATGATATTTTATGTTCATGTCACATTTGGAGATAATATACCTCCGACAATTATGATCAATGAAAACCACAAATCTCTCACCAATAGGATAATGTCTCCACAACATCAAATCAAACACCACAGTTTCCAACTCAAGATCATGGGTGGAATAGTTATGTTCATGGGAATGTAACGGCCGAGACCCATAAGAAAAAACTGATCTCAACCACATCAGAACATAGCCAATCCCCAGATGTGAAGCATCACATTAAACCTCAAACTGAACTCCCACAACTGGAATACAACAATATAGATAACTTACTAACTTCTCCTTTAGATACTCTAAAGTTGCCTAACACTGATCAGTCCATATGAATGTCTGATCCTTCTTGGACAATGATTTTATAGAATTCATAACCCAAGAGAAATCGGCTATGAAAATCTTGTATTAGCCTGTGAGATGAAGGACTCATTGCACCTTTGACAGTGTCTTGGGGGCTGCCCAAGACACAAATACTTCTATCTTTGATTGATAAATAGCTACTCACTACTAGGACACCACATTCCCAACGAAAAAAACTTCTTGAGCCATAAACTCACCCATAGACAACTTCACAAAGAGATGATGTTGATGAATAACATCCAAAATTGTGTGTAGACGCTCTGCAAGCTCCTCCTCAAAGGTGAAGTACACAAGGATGTCGTCGATGAAAACATCTACAATATTGTCTATGAACTCATTGAACATAGAATTCATCAATCCCATGATCATAGCTAGAGAATTTTTCATGTTGAGTGACATTACAAAGAACTCATAATGCCCATAATGATAATAGAAAATAGTCTTCATGATATCCTCCTCATTAACACACATGTGATGATATCCTGACCACAAGTCAATATTTGTGAACCATCATTCAACCATCTGTTGATCTAATAAATCCTTAATCCATGGAAGAGGATAGTGATTCTTCACATTCACTTTGTTTAAGCGACGATAATCGACACACAACCACAATCATCCATCACCCTTCTTCACGAAAAAAACTGGTACACCTAATGGTGACACACTATTCCAAAAAAACCTGTAGTATAATAATCCATCAAGATATATACATAGGTCTCGTAACTCAAAATTGGTCATCCAATATGGATACATAGAGATCAGAACCACTCCTGGTTAATGCTCGATCCCATACTCGAACTCCAGTCGAGGGGGTAATGCTACAACCTATTCTATAAAGACATCTTGGTACTCTTCTATAAACATAGGAAATGCCAACACCTAAACCCTTGAATAAATCAGAATAAGATCATTCATCATAGATGATAAGGATAGAACATGCCTCTGACCCATCTGAGGGTCTCACTCATCAACAGACACCATTGGCACTCCATCCACATTGAAGAACGAAACATGTATCCTAATGCAATCCACAATACCCTGCACCTAATACAACCAATACATGCTGAGGACAACATCATATGGTTGTAATCGTAAAAATAGAAATCTCCCCAAGAGAGTCGACACCCCAACACAAGCTCATAGTAACTATATACTTCAAATAGGTCAGATCATCCTCCAGCTGGTGTAGTCAACACCAAGGGCACTGTAAACCTCGCTACCTCAAGTCCCAATGCATGTACAAGGGTAGGTGATATGAATTATTGTATCGCTCTTGAACCAAAAATGGAATACACCACGGTAGAAAACATGAAAAGGGTACCTATAATGACTTTCAAATCACCTGGTGGTGGCAACGCTAAACTATGAAGCTGACCACAACCTCCTATATGGCCACACTGACCCAGATGAAGACCACAACCAAATTCATGATATACTCTATGAGGACAAGGAGCATCATGGGGCTCCCCTCTTCCTTCCCCATATAACAACTATTGATCTAAAGATGGTGCAACCCCTACTACTACATTGGCTGGAACTGTATCAACGGAGGAACCTGGGGTGGAAAACCTAGTGTACAATGACTTCTAGGAATGGTCTGGCTCTCTCACTACAGATAACCTCAGCCACCACTAGAAAAAATAAGCGCACGATCACTTGGCATAAGCCTGAGATCCACTACCCACAGAGAAATGTGATACTAATGGATGGGCCATACCCCTGGCTGAATGAAAACTCTTCTGCCCTAAAAAATGGGAACCCCATACCACAGCTATCCATCATGAGGAATCATGATGACTCCCTTATCATGATGATCCAGTTCTGGACAATGTCATTTCGATGACCTCTACCCTCACTCGCACCTCAAGACATTTCTTTAGTATAAATGGGGCGACCTAGCGCTGGATCTCTGGATGCAAGGCCTCCTCTAAATACCTCGCCCTGACATCCTCATCAAGAAACAGGTCTGAAGAATATTGTAAATAGTTCCTGAAATGGATTCCAAAGCCTCTCACAGTAGAGCTCCCCTGTCGATGGGTAAGAAGCTCTTGGCGACTGGATGACTTCGCCATCGAAGAATGAACATGGACTTGAAACATGTTTTAGAAATCCTCCCATGAGATCACTAACTCCTCGCAATCCTTGAGAAATAAGAAACACCACTGCCTCGTAGCTCCATGAAGAATAATCACAACCAAGGACACACATTACTCTATCCGAGCATGGATAGAACTGAAGCATATCTTGACCTCCTCCAACTCGTCTTCTATGACTGCATTTGTAACAGAGCCATCATAGTTCTGAAGACTATGGCACTGAAACTCTTGATGTTTACTCCTCCAAGTGTCATTGTCGTCAACCCCTACATGGTGGCTATCTACTAGAACAAAATTCTAGAAATATTCTATGTGATCCTGATGAGTACGTCGACCTGGATCCATACCTATAAAATAACAAACAATTAGTTCTCCTAAAAATGGAATATAGAAGACTCAACATTAATTAATTAATTAATTGTTTTATTTTATTCATTTTAGGTTAACCTATTCAATGTTACACCCATGAAAACTCATTCCCCAAGAAGAATGATGCATTATCCATTCCTAGGTCTCTACCCTGCAACTGGTATCACCTTGTTTAGAATCCATTGTAAACATAATGGTCTATACATCATATCATAATGGGCCAAAAATGCCTTTTTCTCATCTTGTCTTCAGTGTTTGCATCACTTTCTAAACATGGGTGACACTATTTCCCTACAAACCCATGCAACCTCACCTATGCCTAACTCCAAACCCCATCCTATTCCTCAACCAGACCAATGATACCACTTTGTCATGACCACCTCCCCACAAAGTGTACCCACATGGGTCAGCAATTTGAGAAGGGTGATAATAACCCCTGAGTCCGGCCTCTAGTAGTCCCTGGGTTGGTGACCAGCACTGATTGTATAGTAAACACATAGATGGCAGGAATTACCCTCTGAGAGAACCCAAGAGAAAGAGAGAGATAAGAAAGAAACCAACCAACTACAATATAGAATGAAATATAAATGAAATCCCAAGTACAAAAATGTAATGTCATGAAAAACAAATACAAATGAAATGGGAAAATTTAAAATACCCAAAAGAAAGTTTGAACAACAGCATCCACAAGCCCGAACAGCTCCTTCAACCCCAAGCTAGTAGAAACTAGCTTGATCTCTAACCTACTCTAAGCGACCTGAAAATAGTTTTTATAGACATTGGGTTTGTATAATAGTATACTCAGTATAATCCTCCCTAAATCCTCTCATGAAAAAGTAATGAAAGCATGAAAAAGCACAGTGAAAAACAAGTGAAACTAACTCATCTCCTAAATAGGTATTCAAAGTTCCCAGCCTCACCATGGATACTCTCACCATGTAACAAATAAAAGAGTATATAATATAATAATGAATATCTTGGGTACCCCTCCACTACTTCTCCACTAGTTTTCCTCTTTACCGCAACATCGCACGTCCTAAGAATATCTCTCCAAAAAGGCTTGTCCACTGACACCTAGGTGATGCACCACAACATGCAACTCGTGCAACAAAACCGCTACGTTCACACAAGAAAGAAACCAAGTAGTTTCTGGAAGCCACCACAACTCGCATAACATGTATCATACATCGGTAATTATACTCCAATCCATTACAGCATCAAGTAATAATCCTCAAGACATCATAGACTATACACGTTATGCCGATATTAGTCCATAGGATACTATATCTAGAATACAGTTTTGTGAATAACCACAATCCATTATAGCCCTCTACACAAATATATGGGGAAAACTAACCATTGTGCCTACCATCACCAGTAACTACCATGATAAGAGAGGAGGGACAAAGGGGGTAGTCCACCATCCATCCTCCCACCAGAATGTTGAGGGAAACACCCCCCATGGATATGAATCCCCGGGGTGTCAGTTTCCCTGACTGACGGGGTGGAGTAGCATATAGAAGCCCAAAAATTACCGAATATACTATATATGACAACCCCACTATGGGAATAAAATAGTATTAGACTCATCCGCAGCTAATTTCTCTCGGACTCTCGGCTGCCACTTCTTAGACTGGGTATCATTTATGTAGACAACTATTTAAATAGATTCATGACATTACTTCATTCCATTTTTTTATCTGTTCCACTTTAAATTAATTAATTTTTTAAACTTTAATTAACCATTTATAATTCCAAAATATTATTCATTTTCATCACACCCAAAGTCCACTATCCCTTTTCAAATTGTAACCTCAACATTGCATCTGATCAAGCTCTAACCCCATGGGTTAACCTCATTTATTCAATTATATATTTACAACCTTAATTTCCCATATTCTGAGGCATTTTAGAAAAACATTATATGCTACTAAACACAAGGGGGATCAACACAGTCAGTAGATGAATTACCCGTCGATTCTTTTCCACCTATAGAAAGAGCATAGACCCATCCACCCTTGAGAAGCTAAACATGGAATGAAAGTGGCATACAATGTGAAACTTCGCCCATTTTTGAAGAACGTTATAAAAGACCATCAGCCTTGAAAAGTTGGGAAAGTAAAGTAGATAAACAACCAGAAAGGATCAATAAGAAACCAAACATTCACATCCAACTAAATTACCCATCCCTAGTGTCCTCCCCGAAACTCACATGCATAAACTGATGCATCTTGCCACTCGAGGTATCAACTACTGCCGCAACCGTTAGTCCTCCATGCCCCCATATATCACAAAATCTATCCAGGATCACATCCCAACACAAGTAGCAGGAAACAAAATTCATATCAACTAGGCTCTTGGCCCTTAAACAAGAAAGATAATATCTCTAAACCCTATAAAGAATTATCTTTTATAAAAAAACCAATTCTTTAATCCATCTTAGATTAACCAATTTATTATCTGTTGGTTCTATCTTCAATAATCCTAACCAGTAAGCCATCACAAATAATTAAACATGCTTAATACACCAATTTGATTAACATAAAATTACAAAATGAAGAACCAGATTCATTTACATGCCTCATTATCTTTATCCAAACAATTATCAATTAATCCTGGCTTTACATTGTTTATAATTTTCTATGATGAATGATAGTCTATACAAAGAAACCATAGATATAACACTATCTAGAAAAAAAATGCAATAAAAAATGATCAATATCAATTTATTTATATGGTTCAAATATTTATTATGTCCATTCCATTATGATTTCGAGGTATAAAACATGCTAAATATATAGTTTCACGTAAAATAAAAGAGAAAGAGTGAATCCCCTACCTCAACCGGTTCTTGACATTCTTTTTACGAGAACGAGCCACACAACAGGTTGTGATCTCCTCCTCCATGACAACTATATCCACCCGAGGATGCAGAGACACCACCACACCGATCAACACCTAAGAAAATCCCATTAGGAACATAGAGATAGCATTCCTTAAAAAGGGAAAGGAGATAAATAAAGAGATGAAATGAAATTAATGAAGATAGATCATACCTTATATCGAAGATTGATCGATACTGCAAGGTTGTATCAAAACATAGTGGAACCAATATAATGTGGAATGTTTGATTATGTATCTCATACGGGATGGAATGAAAGGTTCAAGCGTCTCATATCTATTAACACGGAGGATGGTCTAGGGAGTATGATATATCGTCCCATTATAAGAATTAATGGAGCAATGGTTTAAGATATGTTGGATTTTCCATTAAAAGAGGATCACATTAAACCACATTTTTTGACCATGTAAAAGTTTCATAAGCCTTATGAGATATTAATATAAGAGTTTTGACCATTGAATCAGTGTTAGAGTCCTCAAAACAATTCTTGAAATTATTTTTCCATAAGAGGATAAAATTAAGGGGTGACCTGTAAGATGTTAGAAACACTATTAAAAACATGAAATATGGAAAAAGAAAAACACTATTCATGAACCACACTAATGAAACCTATCCAGTGGAACCTCACCATTCTGGAAACACAATTCATGAACTAAAATTTTGAAAAGGAAAGAGTTCACCTATAGAACCTCACCGTTGGAACCACAATGTTGCACTGTTCACATAAGGCTACCGATGACACCATTCACATAAGGTCCCAATTATATTTTTTATATAAGGTTACCGGTGACATTGTTCAAATCAGGTTACTATTACAACTGTTCACAGTAGTCAACCACTGGAACTGTTTACAAGGCCACTGTTGAAACTGTTCACCGAAGTTGAAATTTGGAAATGTGTTGGGGATAAGTCACCATGACCTCCCAGAACACCTCAAACCACAGATTTTCCAAAAGGAATGGACCAGAGAGGTCTGGGCCATTACAGGTGTGACTTGTATAGTTTATTATGAAGGGTGTGCCTAATATATCTCTACAATGCATTGGATAATAATTAATGTCTATATATAATTTTATTGGTATTCAACTATATTATTATACCAATCTGGATTGTTCTGTAAGAGTTTAGTAACCATAATGTAAATAAGGAACCTACATTTCCTTTCTATGTTTTCTTATGTGTTTTCAGGGGAATTTCCTATTTTAAAAGTAAAGAAAAATATTATATTTTTTAAATAAATTTATATACTATTTTTAGGTAAACTGTATGTTTTTAATAAAATTGATTTCATTGGTTCTCAGTTTTTCTAATAGACCCTCAGGATTGTGATTTTATTTATTTTAATTTATTATAATATATATTTTGGAATAATTTTGTTTTAATATTGGGGTTTATGTGTAATTAAATGATAATTTGAGATCATAGATTGTTGTGATAATGGAATTTTCTTTGATATCATAATTTTAAAATAGAGTAACCCATTTTTCTCATTCTTTTAATATCCCAAACAGAGATTTTGTGTTCATCACCAATTTTAAAAATGTGTTACACATGGTATATTTATGATTATGAAAAATATCCAATGTGTAATTTCAAAAGTAATATTCATGAAATAATTTTTTAAAAATTTAATAGTTATATACTATGGGAAATTTCACACTAAAGTGAATTTTCAACTCTAATTTATGGGTTTTTATTTAACAGTTATGACATATTTATATAAAACTCTATGCTAAAAATATATCTAGGAAGGAAAGAATGAAAATTCATATATCAAGAGAGTATAATATGTATTTCAGAAGGATGGGTCTTTATATTTTGCAATGACCAAGAATTTTATCATTAGAAATTTTATTATTATAATGAGTTCATATATTATACATGACATAAAATCACATATAGAACACAATAAAAAGTGATAAATGAATATTGAATGAATGATGTGATATTTCTAGAAATTAGGTATCCTATACCAAGGGAATAGAAACTCAACTATTGGAATTGTAATGAAACCACTAAGAATATTAATTTTTCTAATATAATAGTAGGCCCACAGATGAAAGTATAAATAAAATTTAGATATCCTATAAGTGAAAATAATATATATATATATATATATATATATATATATAATGGTATAAATAAATAACTGTTTGAAAATAATAAAATAAGTGTTTTTATATTTGTTAAATAAAAAATATTATTTATAATTTTACCATTAATATAATGATTTAAAAGAAAATTTATTTTCAAAAACTATAATAATAAATTAATATTTTTTTTCTAATTATAACATAATTTTATTATGTCTTAATTAAATTTTCAATGTTTCATACAATCAATTAAAATATATAAATTACTATTTTATGAATAAATAGAGATATTTATTAAAAAAATAACTTTTTTATATTTAAAAAATTATTTTTATAATAATAAGTTTATTATTTAAATCTATTGGTCACAAAACGGTTGTGAGAAATTTTTTAGATTTTTCTAAAATAGTTTAATTTTTGTAAATTTTGAAATAATGTAACATAGGGTATTTAACATTTCATGTCAAATAAAAGATTTTTTGATTCATGGATGATCTATGAAACCATTTTTTATAAATCACATGAACTAGTAACTATAAATTTTCATAATAATCTATACAGTTGATGGTTTTGAGCCAAAATAAAAAATAAGGAATAAAATAATAAATATCACCCTCTCTTCCAACTAAAAATGTCAACCATCACCACCACATCTCCTCAAGACTTATAAAATGTGTATGTTTCCAAATATTCTTCACAATTAATATTATGATCCTCTACTCCACATTATTATTTTTTGTCTTTACAATAGACCATTTCCAAGTGCTTTAAGGAGATTCTTAGGGAGTCATTATTTAAGAGGTAAAATCAACCACCTAACCCGTTTCAATTATTTTTTCATCTACCTCATCATTTTCTTTACAATATAAAGTGACATGATAAAAAAATTATAATACATATAATTAAAAATTATTATGTAATTGGTATATCAATCATCCCATCTATTTTCTTTTATTTTTAATCTTAAGAATGAAAATATTTTCTGTGAGGTATCGATTCACCACCTTCAAGGATGCTTCTTTTTTTATTTTCTATTATCACCTTATTTGATGTTCATAAAACCATTTAAATGGTTAATATAGGCTTGAAATTTATATTAGAACTTTTTTATTTGTTGGAACAAATATATATACATGTTATTAGTAAATAGACCCAAAAATTTGTGATAATCAAAAATTCACCAAAATCAAATAATGTTCATCATTAAAATTTTATATAATGAATCATTATCATATCTTATAAAATTAATTATGGTGAACTTTAAAAAATTTTAGGTGCATATCATCTAATTCCTCTTCTGTAGTGTTTCTCACATTTTACATTAACTCCAACAATTATACTCAAGGGAAAAAATAAAAAAAATCAAGAAATTAATGGTTCCAGAATGACAAAATTGAATATTATAACTAATATGAATGTTCAAAATTTAACATAATAAAATTATGAATTAATTTATTAAGATATATAATTTTATTATCTTGGAAAATATGATCAAGTGAAAAACACTTTTGAACAAAAATGTAAGAGATTCTTTCTGATCTACAATTTTTCATTCTGGTTGCACATTCTCTATATTTATCCTTATGTAATGATTAATTATTAGTATATATTATTCATGAATTATATTTTTATTATCCAAAGAGATGTACCTAGCTCATTTTGTTCATTCATAGGGAGATACTTGTTTTATAATGTTCCCTTTTCAAGTCTTGTAAATATGAACTCTCTATTAAAGGGAACATCCTAATTTAATACTTATTTTCATGTAAAGTCCATAGTATATTTTATGGAATGAGTATTTCCCTAAAATAATGAATATAATCATGAAATTGATCTTATTTTATTTGGGTTTTAATACAAAAAATTACACAATTTTCCTTCCAAATACCCTTCAATATTTTCCACAAACTACACTAAAGTGTCTCATTCCAAAATGTCATTGAACTCAATTTTTAAATTATTTCACATGAGTTAGACATAAATTATAATATTTTGTTCATATTTACCCATATATGTATACACGTATGGTTTAAATATAATATATCATGTTCATCATTATGATGTTCTTTTTGGTAATGCCATATGACCTAATTACGATACACATTTCCTCCCCTTGGTAGCCCCTATGTTTGCCCCTCTGGATTGAATTTTTCATCTGGAACACATATTACTGAATATGTTATGTGGGGTGCACATAAATAGTTATCCAATTTATATGTAAATTTTTTATACTCTAGAGACATCATTTTGGGATTGGGACTAAACTCGATTCCTTTATCGTATTGTCTCTCTGATGTGATAAAATCTTGGAATATATTTATAACTTGTGTTTATGTTATGTTGTATGTTGATCCAATATTGCTTTGGTTCCATGATTACATGATCCATTGTTCTAAATGTTATGATTCTATATTTTTATTCATGTTCAATTCCTTTTTATGTCATCATATTATTCCTTTTAAACCATGTTCCCTGATTTATTTCAATTTTTATTCCCTTACATATATTTTTATCCCATACCATTATTCACGTATTTCACAGGTTTTTTTATTAAGATGAGAGATCTCAATATAATTTTGGATCACATTATGTACATTAAATAAAATATTTTTTTAATTTTTGTTTCATGCTTTATAATTATATAATTAATCTCACAAAGACACTACACTTTATGATTCATGGTTTGTTTTTGATGGTCAAATACTATTAAAACAATGTAATAATATGTGTAATGGCATAGGATCTCGGTATTTTGTATCAAAATATGGCATAGTTATTTTTAGGGATTTTGATTATAAATCATTAGTAATAACCATATGGATAATTCTACGACCTTTGATATTCATGATTGAAACTTAGGGATTCCCAAGTTGTCAAATACATTATATATCCATGTTTTCCATTTTATGTTCAATGATTCCTTTTTCTTTTATTATTATCTATTTATTTATTCCCCCAAATATTTCTTCTATTTCATAGTTAATGGAAGGAAATTATTTAAAAAGTGGCAATAATCAATGTGATAGGAAATGTGACCATATATTTATGGAATTTCCAAATCTTATGTGAACAGGTGCTCATAACATTATGATGGTACTTGCACAAATGGATCATTTTATGAATAATAACATGAATCATTTGAAATTCAATCCTTATCCTATGAAATATATTTTATTCTTTTGATTCATTTCTGTGACAAAAGCCTCCCATATTTAGTGGATCATATGATCTCATAATCATGGAACACTAAATAAAATCTATTGAGAATATATTCTTTGTCCATCAACGATCAGAATAAGGGGAATTCAAATTGGTGGTCTATTTTTGTGAAGGAGAAGCAGATCAGTAGTGGAAACAGATAAAAAACAAAAATCCTAAAGATTAAATTGATTCCATGGAAAAAGAATATTTCAAGAATATATTATTCCATAAATATTTTCCCTAAACACACCATTTGAGATTAAAAGAGAGTTTCCAGGACTGTTTTAGAAAGAAGATGTGTCCATTGGGGTGTGTGGGGAAAAATTTACAAGGATTTCCTGATATTCCCTTAGATATGTCATGAACATAGTAATAAAATTGCACCACCTCTTTAGGGAATTAAAGAAAAGTATAAAAAATCCTTGGAGATTTGAGACTATTACAGCTATGTTGAGAATATCTTTTATTCACTTTTGTTTTAAATTGATATCATAAAATCATAGTGGTCTCATGGTTATTGAGACGCAATATGAAAATCATGTCTAATTTTTCAGGATCAGTCGATTAATCGCATGATGGAATGAAACCCCAATATTCCTCAAGTAAAATGTTGGGGAATAAGGATCCGGGAAACTGCCTATGGGGAACCACGAGATGCTAAAAATGTAGAAGATAGGGGAATCTCAATAATAATTACTAAAGGGATATGAAGAATCCCATAAATGTTGAGGAGGACAGAAAGTATTAGATCAACACTCATCCAATATTATAGTTCTTCATCTACAAGTAACATGTTCATTGTATGAGACATTTCCCTAATAAAATGGTTGCTTGAAGAAATCAACTTCAAAAAAATACAAGGAAATAAAGAAGGTAATATACTATCAACATTCATGATATGGAACCTAAAAACAATGTGGTGACAGTTATGATGGTTATTCGTTCAATAATAGTGAAAAACTCTTTGATTTTGGTTCAACGCATTCTTTCATATCATGCAGGTTTATTAGAACTATTAAAACACCACCTCAAAATATGGAAGTAGAGTTATATTTT
The DNA here is from genome assembly GCA_963277665.1 of Viscum album. NCBI lineage: Eukaryota > Viridiplantae > Streptophyta > Magnoliopsida > Santalales > Viscaceae > Viscum > Viscum album. Next base: position 652,174,104 of record OY728151.1, on the reverse strand, counting down.
AGAACATAAAGTGGGAATATTATTAGATCCCAAGCATATAATTCCTCTCTGGTAATCATTTAATAGATGGAACCTCCAATTAAAATTTTTATTTTTTCCTTTGGTATATGTTTATCATATTTTGACTTGGAATGACTATATTTATACAAATCCAGCATCAATTTTCATGAAAGGGAGATAACACCTCACATCCGAAGGAATTATCAAATTTTTATAGGTGTAAGGATGAGGATAAATATCATTCAAAAAAATCATCTCAAATATTGTTATTATTTCCTTATAGGTAAGCATATATTACAAAAATGATTAAGATAATTGATTGAATCATGCTCAAAGACATGATCATTAAGGGGGACTACACCGATGGGTTCCCTGAAGAATTTCTTGGTTTTAATCCTAACTGAGAGGTTGTTTTTAAATTGAACTTATTCTAACATTTCTTCCTATATCAAATAAAACTTATATAACACCCACTATTTAGTTGGTGGAATGAAATAAGTAGTTAAAATATAGTGTTACCATGGGTTTTCTACACCCGTGTTCTTTACCGTGGATCTTCTAGTCCCTTTTTTCTAAAAGGAGGATAGACCAATGTGCCTCTACATTTATTATCATTAACTCAAAAAAAATAGTACCGAAATAATGATCTCCTTCCAAAGATATATCAATTTTCTATCAACTACATGAGTCCAAGTATTTCTTTAAGGTGGACCTCCAGTCGGGATGTCACCAATTAAGGGTGAAGAAGGAAGGTATTCACAAGACTACATTTTGAACAAAGTATGGAATCTGTGAGTTCGTATTGATGCCCTTCAGAGTCACTAATATTCCAAAAAAAATTATGTAATAAATGAATATAATCCCTAGACATTACATTGAACAATTTTTGAAAGTCTTTATCGATGATATTATGATATACTCCAAGAGTAAGGAGGAACATTATGAGAATTTTAATACAATGCTGAAAACATTAATAAGGGAGAAACTATTTGTAAAGTAATTTTTTTTTCTCTGGATGGTGGAGGTAATAATAATGGGTAATTTTATAACCAATAAATTAATATATGTGGACCCTTCCAAGATAAAGGTAATTAAAGAGTGGCCCTCACTAACATTTTCAATGGAGATCCATAGTTTATTAGGTAATTTTTTTTTATTAATTATGAGTTATGATGAAATTATCATTAATTTCAATCCCACTAACCAACCTAACATGGATGGGGGTAAATTGTATATGTAATAGTGAATTTTAATACTACTTTAAAGAGTTGAAAAACATGCTTATCACTAAACTAATACTCACACTACTGGCATGTGGGGGACACTTTGTTGTATAAAATGATACTTCAAATAATGGATTAGGATTTTTATGGAAGAAAATTGATAAACTGAAACTCTAAACCACATGTAATTTCAAAATTCATTAGAAAAACTATCCCATTAATGATCTATTGTTGGATGATGTGGTATTTTCATACAAAATCAATCCGCGTTTTCTCTATGTTGAGAAGTGTGAAATATATTCTAATTGTAAGCGCCTTAAATATATATTCACATATTAGCTAATTAATATGTTCAAGTGAATGTGGTTATAGGTCATCAAGGATGATGAATACACAATCCCATACCATCCCCGTGAATCCAATAAAGCGGAACATGTTATAAGTAGAAAGCATCAGGCAAATTAATCAATAATGAGAATTCTGATGGATATAATATTTTAAGACATGAAAATTTTGGACATGGGAATAATTATAGAAACAAAATCATCGACGCTTTCTTAGTTGATTTATAAAACATACCTCATGTATATAATGATGTATTACCTAAGAAAAAATGTGGACATTCAGAAAAAGGAAGAGGTTATCAAAACTGGGAAATCCTTAGAGTTAAAAATTTATGAGGAATGAGTCCTAATATTTGGGTCAGGATTATATGTGCAATCCAATCCATTGATAATGAAACTAATTCTAAAGTAATCACATATATCCACATTTATTATTCACCTAGGGAGCACAAATATGTAGTTTGATATCCAAGACAACTAAGGGTGGGACAATCTAAAGAATGAGATCACTGAATATACATCAAAGTGACTCGTATGTAATCACATTAAGGATGAAAGAATAAAATTATAATGGGATTATTAGACCATTACCCATACCATCATGGAAATGGGAAGACATCACAGATTACAATTCACTAGACTTCCAATGTCACCTAGAAAAAACAATGTTGTATGAGTTTTTGGGGATCATCTTAAAAAGATAGCACATTTTTTCAAAAATCGAGAGGACTTATCACTTGATGAAATTGCATGAATAAAAATCAATTAAATTTTGAGTATTACTGGAAACAATGTATCAATATTATGTGATCGGGAAATGATATTTACCTCCATGTTCTAGAAAATTCTCAATCATGATCTTAACACTTAGAAGAACATTATTATGGCCTATCATTCTCAAATTGATTTCCAATCTAAGTAGACTACTCATAATTTTTAATACATGTTGAAATCAAGTTTTATGGACTTTAAGGGTGTATGGGGACAACTTCTATCTTTAGATTAGTCATCTTAAAACAGTAGAATCCACTCAATCATCCAAAATGGATCCATATGAAGCCCTTTCATGGAAAATATGCAGAACACTACCATGTTCGGAAGATGTTGGTGAATGTAAGCTGATAAGACTTGAAATGGTCAATGAAATTGTAGAAAAGGTAAAAAACATCAATAGATTATCTGGGATACCCAAAGTAAAAGGAATATCTATTCTGACAATCATCAATGAGACCTATAGTTTATAGTTGGAGACAAGTTATTCCTCTATATATCTACATGGAAGATCGTCTAGAGATTTGGGAAGAATATAAACTAATTCCCAAGTAAATTATCCGATTTTATATTCTTGATCATGTCAGTATTATGGCCTATTGACTGAATCTTCCACCTACCATGACATATCTAACCAATTTATTCCACATATCCATCTTCAGTATGTACATACCAGATCCCTCACTTGTACAATATCTGGATGTGGTATAACTGGAGAACTACCTCTCGTATGAAGAGTAATCAGTGAATATCATTGACTGTAAAGAAAAATTTATATGCAAAAAGATGACTCAGATGGTCACTAAACTATGGTGGAATCATTATTATAAAGAGGTGAAATAAGAAATGAAATAATAAATAATAGATAAGTACCCTTTCTAGTTTTCACCTAATTATTTAAAATGAAATTTCAAGGGAAAAATTTCATTATAGTGGAAGAATTTAACAAACTAAGTTATTATCAATGGGTTTTTCTTTCATATAATTATTTCATATGGTATAAATCTCATAAAGTCACTTAGGAACCAAAATAAAATATTTATTAATGAATAATTAAGGAAATAAGTGGTATTTCTAGAAATCGTGAAACCTTTACCGATGGAATAGTAACATGACCATTGGAATAGAAATTTGACCATTATGAATTGTAATTCTTCCAATAGAATGGTCACATCACCTAAAAAACATTAAATAAAATGTTGAAATATTTAATTAAAAAATGATATATTTATATGAGGGTATAAATAAATAATTTATTTAAAGATGATAAATTATGTGTTGGTTTGTTAGTTAAACATAAATGTTTATCTAAAAATTAATAATTTATATAATCATTTGAAATAAAATTTTATTCCATAAAATAAATTAATAAATTAATTTTTTTCTTATTATTGTACAACAATTTTATGAGGCCTTAATTAATTTTTCTAAATGTTATAAAATCTTTTATAGTATTAAAATCATTATTTTTCAAATAAATGATCAATTTAATTAAAAATTTTAAATTTATCATATTTAAAAAATTATTTTCATAAAATGGAGTTCATTTTGGAAATTTACATGTCATAAAATGGTGGCAGTGAATTTTTGTAATTTTTCTAAAATAGTTGAATTTTCGATGAATAGTGAAATACCATAATTTATGTTATTTAAAATTTTAAATCAAATACCAGAATTTTTGAGTCATGGATTATGTAATAACTTAATAGTTAAAATTCACATGCACTAGTTACTATACTTAGTCAAAATAATCAACACTATTGATAGTCTTGTCCCAAAATAATAAACTATGAAAAAAAAAATCAAAACACCCCTCTCCTCCTTCTATAAATTACACCTTATACACCTCTAATAATTACCCCTTATCAGCTTTGTATTTTTATCATATTCTTCCCAATTCCTCTCACAATCCTCTTCTCCATATTCTTGTCCTACTGGTCTCATTAAAAGACTATTTCCATGTTCCTTAAGTTGGTTCCCAAGGATATTTTTTATTGGGTATGCCATCAAGATAAACATTCTCATATTGTAATAATATCAATTTTTGAGAAGAATGTTACCAATGTGAACCATCCTCCTCTATACACAAGCATAGAATCTGAAAGTGATTCATGTTATGAAGGGTGTCTTTATAAGTTATAAATTTTATTATAGATTTATACATGGAAACCCAATATATAGTAGAGATTGAATTTAATTAGGATAATGGTATTATTAAATCATTAAATAGAAAATTTATCTAAAAAACATTGATATCACATATTTATCTCTAAAATATTTGCTGTTGGAGGAGAAGAATTAATGGAGGGGTCATAAATCATTCTAGAAAATGAGATGACCGAGGTGGTTGGGATGGCCACACTTGTCTTTGAAGTTCCATCGGTATAGGCTGCTAGAGATGACGCCTTCATGATGGTGATTGAGATCCTGAGACATATAAAGGTGTTCATGGATGGTGTGGGGGTTAATCCAACCTGAGATGTTCATCATGATGTAGTTTATGATCCTACAGTAGTTAATGGATATGAAAAGGATGAATTTCAATAAATTTATCGCTCATCCCACCCAAGGATTTTTCGTTATGATGACCCTGATACTAATGTTTTCAATGTATTAACTTAATATGATCCTCTACAGATTATGTACATTGAGGATTCTAGATCAACCTTTTTGGAATATAACTACATAATCCAATTCAATTCAGTGAGGAGTGTGCATAATTTCACCACTCTCACTCAACATGTTCATTTTCTAATCTGGATGGGATCTCTTTTCCATTGGATACTCATCATAGGGATTGGTATGGTGGACCCTAGAAGCATCCATTTACTATCTCAATACATCCTCATTGAATGGGACCATGCAGAGTGGAAGGAGTTCCTTGTCTCTAAGTACAATAAGAAGGAAAGGTTTATCTAGTCAATTCAAGTAGTTGTAGAAGAGATTTCTCATCTTGAGGGGTAGGCACAATAGTACAAAATGTTCATTACTACTCAAGTAGATTTCATCATAATAGTGTTACACCAGTTGGAAATGGATGAGGAAAATTTAGAGGAGGAGTCATATCACATGGATGAGTTCCATGTCGAGTGGTATCAAGTGATATTTAATTCCAAATAAGATTTACCTATCATTTAGGTGGAGGAGGGGAATCTAGGAGAGTGTAAGATAACTCTAGAGGATACTAAATAGAGGCATTTTGAGTTCGATTTCTTGGTCATTGGGTATAAGGCATATGGAAATTATTCTTAACCAAAAATAAATGAGAGGCTCCAACAAGTGGATGAACCTCCGAAAATTTGGATTTCTTTTTTGAAATTCACACGGAGCATGAAAAAGATTACTTTTTTCTCATTCTCTTTTCCCATTAACAAAATAAAGATACATTTTCTGACCCATATAATTCATGATTTGTATGGGAAACTATATAAAAATGATATTTCTCATATAAATGATCATACACGATAGTGACCAGATACTAGTAGTTTGGCCTTTTTATTGACCACCAAAGTGACCTAGCCAGGAAGCATGTGGATGAAGTACATGGTGCACTAAATATATGTATTTCTTATTCAATTTGTTTTAGTCCACAAATGGGGTGACATCAATTGTGTTGAATTATACATAGACATTGTGGTGGTAAGGATCGTGAATAGAGATGCCCATGGTCTGGAATAGAAAATAGGGTGGTGTGACAATGGTGGATAACTACTGAACATGTTTGAAACATTGAATCCATTATCATTTTCTCAATCATGTGGAAAAATAGATGAGGGTTGTCCGCTGATTTTTTTTTTAAATAAGGTACCTATCATAAAATGTCATTAGACGTCTTTCAGGTTGTGTACCACAGATGGTAGGTGACCTAGTGATTCCAAACACAATTTCTATTATGTGGCCCATTTAGACATAGAATATGATGGGTATCCATGTCCCGTGAGATGTGAAATGTGAGGAATAATTGAAGGGATATTCATATAGAGTTAATCACTTTCAGTATATTGTTCTCATGGGTTTGACCCCATCAGGTTGGCGTATCTTTCTGAATAAAGGATATAATCATCTTCTAATATGAAAATCATTTTAGATTATATGTGACTGAATAAATTATTCTGTGTTGTAGGTGACCAATACCAATGTGTTAATGGGAATTCTCAATAGATAGACCAGGATGCTTCCAAGATTCATGTCATGCAATGAGGATGATAAACACTCAGTTTATCATCATACATTGAAGAAGATATACATGTTGATTAATTCCATATTGTGAGGATGATTTACCAAATTTGTAATATCATAGAGTAGTTTGATATAAACATGGTTTAATTTAAAATGGTGATGATGATGTCTCATACGGTTTATCATCATGTGAATGGTATGTTCATAAACCAAATTATCTTACTCTTTATTTTTTTTCCTTTTTTCCCAATTAATGAGAGTAACCAAATTAGTGGATTATGAATCTTGATCAGATTTCACATTTTTTTTCAACCAAGGAGGAAATTTTTAATCATGCCTTTGGTAGTTTAGGTCCATAACTATTTGACTAAGAAGTTTAAAATAGTGTATGGTCATATTTCTCAGACCATGGGGTTGTGATTAGTTTAAGGTCATAATTCATGGTTAATCAATCTTTTTTAATGTAATAGAGACTAGAAATTTTTTTTGCTAATATTTTAAGTTCATAATGACTAGATATAATGGGTATCTCCCATGAAAAAATATCATGATGTCAGAGGGTTAAAAACTGATGAAAATTTTGTTCTTATGTGGCCCTACACTATAAAAAATAATATGTGAGGAGTTTCACTCATTTAAATTTCATGATTCTTGTACCATGGGGTTTTGTGTCTTAGAGGTATGTGTTTAGAATAGTAGAGAAGTAAACCAATGTGAATGATGACCTTGTGAGGCCCTTCCCAAAGGAACAACTCAGAGACAACTGTCATACAGTTTAATGTCTTGATTTTTGGACCTAAGATCCTAGTTTATGGTTATAGAGTTTGGATGAAGGGTTCATAAATAGTATAATGTTCTTAATTCATGGAATATATGGGAGTGATTCTCATAAGAGTTTTAATTTAATATATGTTAGGTGACCTGACAAGAATTTAGGGATCATAAGTAATGATTCCACCTGACACATTTCCATGATGACTTTTACACAAATTAAATATATGATTCTGGGAATTCATCTCTTGGTGTAATTTAATATAGTTAAATAATTTATGGATCCATGAGTCTTGACCATTCATGATGAAAAATAACTCCCAACTTCTATGCCTACATGGACAATGATAGATACAAGAAAAAAGTATTGGTAGAGAGTTCCCTTTGTTTTCTGTGGAGAGCCCAAAAAAGAGAACAATGACTAACAAATATCAAAAGGGTAGATCATGAAATTCAGGAAATAGATAGTAATATGGGAATTATATATGAGGGGGGAATAACTATTTACTATTTTTAAAACATTCTTAGTACACCAAAATCTATTTAGGAAGGGGGAAATCATGGAATAATCATTGAACATGTTCGAAACATAAGAGAATCTATCTGTTATAGAGGATCCTTTGTGAAATGATCCAAAGATGATATTTGAACAATTGTGGAATGGAACCATTCCTGTAAGGGATCCCATTAATATTTGTAGAAACATGATTATCCAAATAAAATAAAGTTCAAATATAGAAATTGATAGTGGGGAATTTCTAGGAGGGAATGTAATATACAATGCGAGCTATACTCCATGTGCTCAAATACATAATATAAACATGTTAGTAGGTGAATATCAATCCTGAACAAAAATGTGGGAACCATGAAATGAGTTGATTGTAGACATTAAACTAAGAAAAGAAATTTGAGCATCACTTCATGTAAAGACCCGTAAATTTCATGGAAATTTTTTTTTTCTTAATTTTCTTTGAAATTTTACAAGAGCGCAGTTTCAGATGGCACCTGATTCCGAGGCCCGGTGTGCCCGGAATCATTTTCCGAAGTTTGCCTCGGGTACGTTCAGTGAACGGACAAGCGGGTATTTCTAACTTTTGAACCGGTGTCCGGAATCGAATTCTGAGGCCACCGATGAAATCGCAGCGCTGGTATTCGCTTAGAAACGCCTCTTCCGGAGTTGCGTTTGCTCGGGTGTGGTTTTTAATTTTCGGGCTTAAAGTTAAGAAATAAAAACCATTTTGTGACAACTTTATTTTATTTCACTTCAGCCACTTGGAAGCCACATGAAGCCCCTTAGTGATGGCTTGAACTGAGTTGAACCAGATAGGATGCTATCCAGAAATATCCTACACCCTTGGTAGGATATTTGTGAGGTGGGGCCCGCACGAGCCCTGCCGTTTCTTTTAGATAAGAAACGCAACCGCGAAAACACGTCCTAATGGGAGTCAACTGACGCGTTTCTTAAAATTGTAACAGACCATATAATTGGGCGGTTTATTTCGTGAATTAAATGGGTTGTTTCTTTCGTTGAATTAATTCAACGAATTAATTCAATCGTTTCTTAACCTGTATTCGTGTGATGGAATATTAATAAAATAAGACCAACCAAATTATTTTGGGGGATTACTCGTTGAGACAGAATCCTTGTTCCTTCTTCCTCCTTCGCGAAGAACGCGAAGACCGCGAAGAACGCAAAGAACGCCGAACTCGGAAATCGACGACGTGACGCCGTGATCCGCAACGCCGACAACGTTCTTCTGCGACGTCTCTTCCTCCGCAACGGATCTTCGATCGGCTTCTTGAGGTAAGAGTCTCAGACCTTCCTTTTTATCTCCTTCGTGGTTCTTAACCCAAAAACATGGATTTAATTAATTAAATTAAATCTGATGTTTCATGGTGCGTTGAGTTCGCCGACTCAATGTCGGATTCCGCAACGACGCCACGCCTCCCCGCGACGACATGGCGATCCCTCTCTTCCGCGACGAGCTTTTCCGCGAAGAACGCCCGCGCGCGACGATCAACGAGGTTGGAATTTATTTTGGGAATTACCGCTTTTTATTATTCCCGTCAATGTTTCTTTAAAGAAATTAAAGAACCGGATTGTGAACAATTTTAATCTTATTAAAATTGTTATTTCCTATGTGGAATAAAATTCTCCCATTTGTTTATCTCTAACGCGGAGGGTGTGGGCCAAACGAACACGGCCCGACGACCCTCCGCCATTCTTCGTTTTGTGCGGATTTAACGGGCGACCATGGAATGTGCCGCAACGGATGTTTGACGATCCCGCAGTGAAGAACGAGTCCCGGGAGGAGCAATGGCACAGACGGGAAGAGAATCGGACCACCAGAACGATCCCGGTGGCCCGCGGAACTCGCCGGCGGCGCGGGTCGGCGGGGGCGGCGGAACCCGCGGCTGCACGGGTCTGGTGCCCTCGGACGCGGATGAAGCCGCGTACCGACTCAGCGCGGCCCCACGCGGGGGGCCGCGACACCACCAGGACGCGGGGGCAGCGCCCCGCGGCGCGAGGCCGTTCGGCCGCTTGGCCGAACTGGACCAGGCCGGTCCGACCGGCCGGGCCGCGCCCTGGCCGGACCGGACCGGGTCGGGTCGACCTGGTTCGGTCGACTCCCCGTGGGGGGGGGGGGGGGGGGGGTCGGGCCGGGTCGGCCCGGAACCGTACCCGCCCGTCTTCGGACGGTCTTCGTTCAAACGCCTGTTACTTGAGCTACGGGCCTCCAAACGACTCGCCGTCAGTGGCAACGCGATCCTTGGATCGAGACGGTCGTTTCAGTATATCGCACTCAAGGTTTTAGAATACTTTGAGTTCGGCCGGGTTGGTTCGTACACGAAACTAATCGGGCCCTCGGAGCGGAAACGCTCATATCTTGAGCTACAGACGTCCGATTGACGTGCCGTCAGCTTTGTTATTTTCCTCTAAGTGAGACGGATCTTTTGGCATACTCCGCCCGAGGTTTAGACGTAGGTGGAGTGTGGTCGGGTTGGTTTTGCCTTAAAAACCAACCGGGCCCCTGGGACGAAAATGCCAATAACTCTCAGACCGGGCGTCTGATTGACGCGTCGTCTGCGACGTTGAGTTCCTGTTGACGATACAAAACTTTTGGATACATAAACTTTGGACTTTGTGTCAGTTGATGTATCGGCCTCTCGGCTCGTGGAGCGGACCCTCCCGAACGAGCTTGCTGTGTGCGGGAACCCTAGAGCTGGCTGCGACTACTACTTTGACAGCGACGACTGTGCAGAGATCCTCCGTGGACTCCGACGACGACCGTGCAGAGATCCTCAGTGGACTGCGGTGAAGAATGTGCAGAGATCCTCAGTGGACTGCGACGACTACTGCACTCAGCGATCCCCCGTGGATCAGTGCTACAGGTCCTGTGTGGGCCCGGTCTTGTGTGGGCTCGATCCTGTGTGGGTCTGATCCTGTGTGGGTCCGCGCTCAGCGGTTCTGTGTGAGCCAGCGCCTATAGGTCCTATGTGGGCCCGATCCTGTTTGGGTCTTTGCGGGGGTTAGTTACCTATCGATCCTTCGTGGGTCCGACGACTTAGATGGATCATTGATCATCTTTATCGTCATCCGAAGAAGTATACCTGTGTGAGCTGAATCTTGCGTTACTGTCCTTTGTGTATTGTGTTGAGCTATCCTGTGTGGATTTACTTTTTACTCTCCTTTGTGGATTGTGTTGAGCTATCCTGTGTGGGTATACGTTTTGCTTTCCTGTGTGGACTGGGTTGTGCTTGGGCTCACACGTTGGAGCCGAACGGGAATTGATGACTTAGGTATATGTATGGGCATATACCTAAGCTGTATCAGATGTTACTTCATGATTGTATCCTTCCATTGTGGATTATCCTTTGTGGATTTCGGGAGACCGTTGGGGGTCTCGGGGTCTCTACTGAGTAGCTTATACTCACCCCTGCACGGGCTTTGCCCGCACTACGTTGTGTTGGTTGCAGACGACGGACAGCGCTGATCGTGGTGGAGGCGTGCGGAGCAGGACGGTACCTGGAGGTGGACCACTGGGCGGGACGTACTCGGAGCGGTCAGGTAGACCCGAGGAGCAGTGGAGGCTATCTGTACCCACCCTTCAGGTGGGATTTCCAAAGGACGGCTCGACGCTACAGTTTTCCCTTTCAGTTGCTATTTTTCCTTTCAGTTGTACTTTACTGTTGGGCTTGTATTTCCGGCCCCTTTTACTTCCAGCACAGCTTGTTACAGTTTTACTTAGTGTTTACTTTTCCGATTTCTTACTCGGTGGTTCTTGTTTACTTTTCAAAGTAAATGCCTTCCCTTTTTGTTGAGATTTACGCCTTGGTGCTAGTTGCTAGCCCCTGGCCTATGGAAGGTGGGCTTGGGGTGGTCACGGCACGGGCCCCGAGAACGGGTTGTGACAAATTGGTATCAGAGGTGGTCGGTTCTACCGCTGACTCTGATCTTTATTCTATGTGGAGAAATAGTGTTTAGCGTATTGAGTGTGGTTATCAGTCCAGGGAGTCCAGTGTTGGTGCGGCGGTCGACGTATCCATACACCAGGACCCTGACTTATGATTTCCGACTTAATGCACGAAAACATTGATTACATGTGTGTTTCAAGTTTTCTCTATGATTACATGTGTCAGCTCACCAGGTATACTGTTCTGACCATGGAATTCTTGTTTCCTTTTCAGGATGGCACGACGACAGCAGCCAGCTAGGGTTCCTAGAGTAGAGTGCGACGACAGCCCGCCGAGCGACGAGGCCTCGGTACATGGCCAGTTGACCGCATAGGCATCGGTGGTACCTTTACCCACCGAGCCCCCGATGCTTCCAGCACTGGCAGCTGATGATACACGACGCCTCGGAGCTCTGCATGAGTTCCAGCATCAGCGACCACCCAGTTTCCGTGGGGAGTCGGACCCCCAGGCAGCCGAGGACTGGCTGGAGGCGGTCGTCCGAGTTTTCAGGCTAGTGAGGACACCAGCAGACCTCATGGTGATCCTTGCGGCGAGCCTACTGCACGCAGCAGCAGGGCGATGGTGGAGCCTGATGCTCCAGGTACAGGATGAGGCCACCCTCATCTGGACGGACTTCGATGGCCTCTTCCGCTCAGAGTTCGTCCCGGCCACCCTCCGTGCGGTGCGCATTCAGGAGCTTCTTCAGCTCCGGTAGGGCAACATGACGGTCGCCCAGTACGCGGCGAGGTTCACCGACCTATCTCGCTACTCGACCGACATGGTACGGGACCCCTTCTTCCAGGCCCGGAACTTCGAGCAGGGGTTGAGAAACGAGATCAGGGCATCGCTGATCTCCCTCAGCATCCCGACCCAGGCAGAGGCAGAGGTTCGGCCACGGTGGTCTGCAGGGTGTAGGCGGACGAGGCAGAGGAGCTGGCCGAGTAGCCGATGGGGGGAGACACTTCTAGGTGTTTCCACCACCACCACCAGGAGGTCCGCCCCGACCGCAGGGAATAGGTGGACATGCGAGAGCTCAGCTTCAGGAAGCCGAGGCTTTCGATCATGGAGCTTCGGGAGCAGATGGATAGGAGCAGAATTAGTGGATACGTCCTTTGTACTTCTAGTTCCTTGTTTCTATTGTGTAGCGTCTTGTATTATGAACTGCAATAATAAAAGACACATAGCTTTGTGATGTTTTCATTCCTGTCGTCTTTTGTGTTGTTACTAAGAGGTTCCAGTTTTGACTGTTGACTTGACCCTCACCCGTGAGACATCTACTGGAGGAGACCCGGTTACCACACACTGATGCCGACAGTGTGACTGAACCCTCGGAGGCGAGAGTAACGGTTTGATCTCTTGGTAGTAGCGTCGATGCCTTACGACGTCATCCTTGGTATGGATTAGTATCATCCATGTCGGGATTGACTTTATTAGGAAAATAATGTGGTTCATCAAGGGGATGGGACCAGATTTCTATTATCGGCAAAGAAGAAATCTTGCAGCTCTTGTGGGACCTGAGATGGTCCAGGTCATCCAAGGGCGGATGAGTACAGCTCAGAGCCGGCAGAAGCCTTTTGCTGATAGGAGGCGGAGGCCACAGGAGTTCGAGGATGGAGACCACGTCTTCTTGCGGGTCTTACCTCGACGTGGTTTGCGGAGATTTGACGAGGTGGTTTGTCTCCTGGCTCTGCCACCTCAGTTGCACAGGGTGCACGACGTCTTCCACGTATCTCAATCGAGGAGATACGTGCACGACCCGACGCACATCATTGACCATGGGGAGCTAGACATGGATGATGGGGAGACTTTTACGGAGGTTTCGGTGGAGATATAGGATCGACAGGAGCGAGTCCTACGTGGGCGATCGACTCCTCTTGTGCGCATCAGATGGCAGCACGAGAACCTCCAGGAGAGCACTTGGGAGCGGGAGGATCAGATGTGTGCTCAGTACCCACATTTGTTTCCCTAGTTTTTGATTTATATTTACGGGGACGTAATGTCCTGAGGTAGGAGTAATGTAAAGACCCATAAATTTCAAAGAAATTTTTTTTCTTAATTTTATTTGGAATTTTACAAGAGCGCAGTTTCTGACGGCACCTGATTCTGAGGCCCGGTGTTCCCGGAATCATTTTCCGAAGTTTGGCTCGGGTACGTTCAGTGAACGGACGAGCAGGTTTTTCTAACTTTTGAACCGGTGCCCGGAATCGAATTCTGAGGGCACCGATGAAATCGCAGCGCCGATATTCGCTTAGAAATTCCTCTTCCGGAGTTGCGTTTGCTCGGGTGTGGTTTTTAATTTTCGGGCATAAAGTTAAGAAATAAAAACCATTTTGCGACAACTTTATTTTATTTCACTTAAGCCACTTGGAAGCCACTTGAAGCCCCTTAGTGACAGCTTGAATTGAGTTGAACCAGATAGGATTCTATCTAGAAATATCCTACCCCCTTGGTAGGATATTTGTGAGGTGGGGCCCACACGAGCCCCGCCGTTTCATTCCGCTAAGAAACGCACCCGCGAAAACCCGTCTTAATGGGAGTCAACTGACGCGTTTCTTAAAATCTTAACAGACCATTTAATTGGGCGGTTTATTTCTTGAATTAAATGGTCTGTTTCTTTCGTTGAATTAATTCAACGAATTAATTCAATCGTTTCTTAACCTGTTTTAGTGTGTTGGCATATTAATAAAATAAGACCAACCAAAATCTTTTGGGGGATTACTCGTTGAGACAGAATCCTTGTTCCTTCTTCCTCCTTCGCGAAGAATGCGAAGAATGCGAAGAATGCGAAGAACGCCGAACCCGGAAATCGACGACACGACGCCGTGATCCGCAACGCCGAAAACGTTCTTCTGCGACGTCTCTTCCTCCGCGACGGATCTTCGATCGGCTTCTTGAGGTAAGTGTCTCAGAGCTTCCTTTTTATCTCCTTCGTGGTTCTTAACCCAAAAACACGGATTTAATTAATTAAACTAAATCTTATGTTTCATGGTGCGTTGAGTTCGCCGAATCAACGCCGGATTCCGCGACGACGCGATGCCTCCCCGCGACGACGCGACGATCCCTCTCTTCCGCGATGAGCTTTTCCGCGACAAACGCCCGCGCGCGACGATCAACGATGTAGGGATTTATTTTGGGAATTACCCCTTTTTATTATTTCTGTCAATGTTTCTTTAAAGAAATTAAAGAACCGGATTGTGTACAATTTTAATATTATTAAAATTGTTGTTTCCTGTGTGGAATAAAATTCTCCCGTTTGTTTATCTCTAACGCGGAGGGTGCGGGCCAAACGAACACGGTCCGACGACCCTCCGCCGTTCTTTGTTTTGTGCGGATTTGACGGGCGACGATGGAACGTGCCGCAACGGATTTATGACGATCCCGCAGTGAAGAACGAGTCACGGGAGGAGAAATGGCGCAGACGGGAAGAGAATCGGACCACCGGAACGATCTCGGTGGCCCACGGAACTCGCCGGCGACGCGGGTCGCCGGAGCGGCGGGGCCGGCAGCCGGGAGCGGCGGCGCCCCGGCGCGCCGCCGGACAGGCCGCCGTGGCTGAAGCCGCGGCGGCAGCGGCACTCGCGGACCCGTGGTCGTGCGGGTCCGGTGCCCTCGGACGCGGCTGAAGCCGCGTCCCGACTCAGCGCGGCCCCACGCGGGGGCCGCAGCACCACCAGGACGCGGGGGCAGCGCCCCGCGGGGCCAGGCCATTCGGCCGCTCGGCCGAACTGGACCAGGCCGGTCCGACCGGTCGGGCCGCACCCTGGCCGGACCGGACCGGGTCGGACCAGGTCGGTTCGACCCGATTCGGCCGACTCCCCGGGGGGGGGGGGTCGGGCCGGGTCCGCCTGGGCCCGTACCCCCCGTCTTCGGACGGTCTTCGTTCAAACGCCCGTAACTTGAGCTACGGGCCTCCAAACGACTCGCTGTCAGTGGCAACGTGATCCTTGGATGGAGACGGTCATTTCGGTATATCGCACTCAAGGTTTCGGAATACTTTGTGTTCGGTCGGGTTGGTTCGTACACGAAACCGACCGGGCCCTCGGAGCGGAAACGCTCATATCTTGAGCTACGGACGTCCGATTGACGTGCCGTCAGCTTTGTTTTTTTCCTCTAAGTGAGACGGATCTTTTGGTATACTCCGCATGAGGTTTGGACGCAGGTGGAGTGCGTTCAGGTTGTTTTTACCTTAAAAACCAACCGGGCCCCTGGGACGAAAATGCCAATAACTCTCAGACCGGGCGTCCGATTGACGCGCTGTCTGCGACGTTTAGTTCCTTTCGAAGATACGGAACTTTTGGATACATCAACTTTGAACTTTGTGTCAGTTGATGTATCGGTCTCTCGGCTCGTGGAGTGGACCCTCCCGAACGAGCTTGCTGTGTGCGGGAACCCTAGAGCTGGCTGCGACTGCTACTTCGACAGCGACGACTGTGCAGAGATCCTCTGTGGACTCCGACGACGACCGTGCAGAGATCCTCAGTGGACTGCGGCGATGACTGTGCAGAGATCCTCAGTGGGCTGCGACGACTACTGCACTCAGTGATCCTCCGTGGATCAGTGATACATGTCTTGTGTGGGCCCGGTCCTGTGTGGGCCCTATCCTGTGTGGGTCTGATCCTGTGTGGGTCCACGCTCAGCGGTTCTGTGTGAGCCAGCGCCTACAGGTCCTATGTGGGCCCGATCCTGTGTGGGTCATTGCGGGGGTTAGTTACCTATCGATCCTTCGTGGGTCCGACGACTTAGATGGATCAGTGATCATCTTTATCGTCATCCGAAGAAGTATACCTGTGTGAGCTGAATCTTGCGTTACTCTCCATTGTGGATTATATTGAGCTATCCTGTGTGGATTTACTGTTTACTCTCCTTTGTGTATTGTGTAGAGCTATCCTGTGTGGGTATACGTTTTGCTTTCCTGTGTGGACTGGGTTGTGCTTGGGCTCGGACGTTGGAGCCGAACGGGAATTGATGAATTAGGTATATGTATGGGAATATACCTAAGCCGTGTCAGATGTTACTTCGTGATTGTATCCTTCCTTTGTGGATTATCCTTTGTGGATTTCGGGAGATCTTTGGGGGTCTCGAGGTCCCTACTGAGTAGCTTATACTCACCCCTGCATGGGCTTTTCCCGCACTACGTTGTGTTGGTTTCAGACGACGGACATCACTGATCGTGGTGGAGGTGTGCGGAGCAGGACGGTACCTGGAGGTGGACCACTGGGCGTGACGTACTCGGAGCGGTCAGGTGGACCCGAGGAGCAGTTGAGGCTATCTGTACCCACCCTTAAGGTTGGATTTCCAGAGGACGGCTCGACACTACAGTTTTCCCTTTCAGTTGCTGTTTTTCCTTTCAGTTGTACTTTACTGTTGGGCTTGTATTTCCGGCCTCTTTTACTTCCAGCACAGCTTGTTACAGTTTTACTTAGTGTCTACTTTTCCTCTTTCTTACTCTGTGGTGCTTGTTTACTTTTCAAAGGCAATGCCTTCCTTTTTTGTTGGGATTTACGCCTTGGTGCTAGTCGCCAGCCCCTGGCCTATGGAAGGCGGGCTTGGGGTGGTCACGGCACGGGCCCCGAGGACGGTTCGTGACACTTCATATATCATCAGAATAGGAATCCAGCCACACATAGATTTAGATTATGAAGTAGTAGGAGATTGACACCATAAAGGTGAAATCCTCTCTAGTGAAGATATAAAATCATCTAATATTCTTCAAATGAAGCATCCAAAGTCTATTTCAAAAGGAAATACTATGGTTTAACATCATGTGTAATCAATTTTAGTTCTATCCATCACATATATGTCATAATAGGCTTCCCGATTTTATACGGGGTAATGCTAGAGTTTAATGTCATCTAATGAGGACATTGTATTTTTTTATCATCTAATACTTTTAATATCATTAATCCCAGTGTCACGTATTGTAAGGCCACCATTTTTCATTTTGTGTTGAGGGAATATTTATTTCTAGTTTACAGTAGTAAAAATATGACTATGGATGCAAGTAGTTTAATATTATAGATATCAAACCATATGATTAGTTTCTAGTTTATTTTCATGTAGCTTTGACAAGAGGGTGTGGGTGTCCTAAGGGGAAATGTGTGCCTCAAAATAATGATCACCTGACAAGAAAACAGTTACAAATAGACCCTATTCCCTGAAAAAATTGACATAACTTTCCCATATCAATGTCATGATGTTTAGTGGGAAATACCCTATAATATTTAAAAAATGAATTTTAGACCGAAGATATGAGATCTCAACATAACTATGTATCCCTTTAGAATAATAATTAATCCACTTGTAGTTCTAGAAGATGGTGTGGTAAAAGATCATCACCAGAGTGGTAGTGTCATCTCTAGTGATTACACTAAATCATATCATATTATTTATATTAGGAATCCAAAATTTCTTAAAGGTATGGAAACAATTTAACATCAGGTCCTAAGGAAATAAATTTGGATTATCCCATTCTTTCTCAAGGTGGAATTTGGATTTTATTCAGAGTAAAGCTACAATTTAATTTCTGTTATGAGGATGTTGGTTTTTTGTCTTCCCATACCTATCATATGAGAAACACTGATCTTATAAGGGGTAAGGTTATAGTTTAAAATCATGTATTAATGATGACTGTGGGGAGTACACAATAATCTACCCATTATTCTTCCTCATGTTGGGTCACAAGGGAATATGAACCTTATAATGAATTAGAAAACATTATCGGGGTAAAACACATTTGGAGGAGGCCTATAAGATCATTAAGGGGGTGATAGAATTGTGGGTAATGGGTGGATTTGTGATGAATTCCCCGATGGGACTAAATAATGGTGGTCTAGGATTCAATACATATACGACACGAATTTTAATCAAGACATGTGTAGTTTTGAATACCTATGGGGATATATTCTTTCTATAACTCCACGTATAACGAAAAACATGCAAATGGGATGTGGATGAATAGATTTTAGGGTTATAATCATTGGGACAATATTTTTTACCTTGAGTATGTTCAGGTGGTGATTGAGAGTTGAACCCTGCTATAAAGGAGGAGCCAAAATATCATCACACCATGCAAAGAAGTCATCAAACCAATTGCATGTATATTAAGTTCATATGGTTTGGAATTGCGGAATTCAGAAAATAGTTAAAAGTCATGATGCTTGGACTAGGGAATTGTTTATTTTAAGGGTATTATTGTTCAATTAATGTGTTAAAACCTAACATGAATGTAGTGTGATTCAAGCCTATGTTCTTATAAAATTCTACAATACAAACTCCATAATTTTTAAGGTATTAATGTATTGATATTATGTGAAGATGTAAGGACAATTTTTGGTAAATATAACTTCCCCTCCCCAACATTGATGAAGGTTTCACAATGGATTGGTTGGTAGTAAAATTACCAGGTTTCTAGGAATCACTATATATCCCATGGGAGTGGGAATAAATCCATATATAGTTATAGAGATTGGTGTTGTAGGATGATTCCATATGTGGGGTGGATTTATTTCTGGTGAGGGAGTTGTGGCATCCTATGGATTCTTTGGGGAATCTGACTTTTGTTCATGGTGTAAGGCTATAAGATATCATCATATGTTGAGGATGTTCATTTTTAATCATCCCATAATTTGTATGTGAGGCATCACAAGTTTTTTGCAAAGGGTGGCACTGTAGTTTAATTCCATTCCCTAAGGACGTTTGGGATTTGAAGATTAAATTCCAACAACTCAGACTTTGTGTGCAACTATTTTATGGTCATGAAGATTAGATAAATGGGGTTGGAAATAGATTCATGATATTACACATGGAAAAGGGTTAGGTTCTAATTGATGGTCTTAGATATTAGACCTTAGTAGCTATTGTTTAAGGTCACATATATATGACCAAGACTCTTAGATTATATTCACAATTTTTGGAACATGTGTTTCAAGAGATATACTACTTGAAAATTTTTAATTGGTGGGAGGTGTGGTATTCTCTCTATCCATGGTGGTTTATTAATATTCCTTATTGGAATATTCCTTGTGGATAAATTAATGTTTTTCATATGGGCTCTATCTTTATAGGCCTTTTCCATTTATCATCAGTTTTCTAAGTGCCAATACCATGTCACCTTGGAGGCAGGACATGATGTGGACCTTATTTTTGAATTCTCTTTATGTCATATTATAGTACCTTTATGTTATGTAAGGCTTGAGATATATTTTCCTCAAGGGATTTCATCTCAGCTAGATGGAAATACGTTATTATATATTTTATCTTTTTTTCATAAACATTCATTCTTAGTGACATCAACTAAACCTAAATGGGTAATACAACCTCTATTCTTTGTTCAAAAGAATGTGGTGACACATAAATGGAATTTTGAGTCATCATCCATAGTACCAAATGGTGTTCCAGAGCATTTAGTCCAACAATTTTTGTTATAGACTTCAAATTTCATCGTGATGTTTGAGGGGATTTTTTTGAATACCTCATTCTACCCTTTTTCTCTTCATGGAAGAAATATGTTTGGTTGGAATGGATATTGTACATGGTGTTCAATATCATCATCTATGAATTCCAGAAAGTATTTTCATTGTCTATGAAAATAGTGTGAGACACTCCAAAACAATGGATGTTGTGGTATCACACAAACTCAATCAGGGATCTAGTTTTATCATCATTGAGGTAAAATTCTTCTTCTCATTGGGAAACATGTCTATTTTAGTCAAAATGAAAATTCATTTTTTATTTTTCACTAGCATGTATAGACCCACAATATAATGTCCCCATACTAAAATGTTCTATGATCAATTGGTTATGTGGATAAGCTCTAATTGTTGATCCAAAAATATCTAGTGAATCTAACTTGCATGAAATATCTTCATGAACTCAATTAAGTAATAAACTATGGTACACCAAAAGTATCCCAACATCCAAAAATGGTGGAAGATATTAAATCTTGGTGAATGGGTTGCACGGAAACCTGAATTGACCACCATAATTACCAGGGGTGTCTCATCCGCATGGATGTAATGGAGGATAATTCCATTTAACCGACGCCAATAAATAGTGTTATCAAGGTTAGGATCACTATAGAGATATATCTGAGTTCCACACTAGCATATTTTCTCACATTCATCTAATTTTGGAAATAAATTCCCATGATATAGATACTCCAAAAATAGATTCATCCAATTGCTTTTTTCTATGAATTTGGGGGGACCTAAGGGCAAGAGAATAGAATTAATGACATTTATCTTATATAAATTTCAGTGTCCGTCATCTTATATAGTAGGACTAATGTCCCTAAGGTGTGCCACATTAATTATTAGGTCATCCTGGTCTAGTTCTATGAGGGAAGTGGACAACCATATTAATAAACAAACTCATCCTTTTTGTAATTAACGATCATGGGTCCCCATTAGTTGGAAAGGAACTGAACCATCAGTTGATGGGTGTGTTCTATCAGGGGAACCATATATTACTCTATGATGACATCATCACCCTTTATTTTTTAGATGAATAAATTAGTGTGTCCCTTCACTTTTAATCAATTGAAATCAATCTTGAGGGCCAAATCGAGACCAATAATGAGAGATTGATAATTATCCTTGTTATTGGTGAAGCGTTTGAACAATAGTAAATACTACGGAAATATAGAATGTGATGTTGTGATGAAAATGACCCAAATGCCTACTTTGTCATGATAGGGTTCATTGAGACTTATTCCAATTGGACTTTGGTAGGAACCATTAAAATAAATCTGAAATCCTATAATAGATTGTTCCACTGATAGAATAGCTTCATCCATAAAATCAACCTCCTAGTGATGTTCTTCAGGGGATGGATTTATAACAATAAAATATACCAGGGCTTGGCCTTTGATGGCCATCTATGGAACAAACCAGATATTGATATACTAGAGAATTACAACCCAACACAACAATCATCCTGTCATCTTGGGGACATTAAAAATATGATTTATTGGTTATGCTCGAGGAAATACATGTATCTCATGTTATAAATAATATTTTTGCAACATCAACCATGGAAAAACTAGTATGAAACCTATCTTTTCGATGGTGGATCTATTCATTTTATTGAGGAGAATATAATTGATATAGTATATGTTATTTTTACACACACATTGTTTTTATGGTCAATACGGGTTTTCAGGGACTATTCTATAAATGTTATGATGAGGTCATTCCAATGACTTGCGAAATCAAAACTATATTTTGTAATAGATACTATTTGATATCCTCAAAGTTAGTCTAGTATTCCTAATCCCGCTTGTATGTGGAACCTTTTTTCATGATCCACAATAAGGGATTACACATGCCAGAAATATTTTCATTAAATCTATTTATATTAGCATAGTGAACATAGAGACCTCATAAATTTTTGAGATTCCCCTAGGGACATGTTTTATGGATAGCCTTGATTTTATCTATGTCAACATTTATGCCTCTATATCCTAAAAAAACAAGGAATTTTGTAATGGTGACATTGAATGCACACTTCTTGGGGTTCATCATCATGTGATGGGAGTGGAGGAAGCCAAAAACATTCAAAAGATTCTTAAGATAGTCCGGAAATTAGTGTAATTTTTCACGAGATCATCTACATAACCTTCCAACAACTACCTATGAATTGAATTAAATATGGGGTGCATGGCCCAGTGGTATGTGGCAATGGAGTTCTTCATACCGAAACGAATCGTCTAATAGAAAATGATTCCTTAGGGAACCCATAATGTGGTGGCCCCATCATCCTTGGGGGAAATCTAAATCTGATTATATATGGATTGTTTATCCATGGATGAGAGGTCCTAGAAACTAGCCACAATATCAATCTATAGCTCTATCATCAGAAGGGGAAATTATTATTCCAACAATGATGTTTAAAGTCTCTTAGATAAATTTTGATTCTGATTTAACCATTATTCATCCTGACATGGCTAATGATGGATAAAAACTTAGGGTTCTTGGAATCTCATACAATGTTGTCTTTAATAATCATGTCAAATTCAGCAGTGACCATAGCACCATGAGAATGATGAGTCTCCCAAGGAGGATTCTTTAACATGTGATGACCCTGTAAGAGGCCACATGATGAATGGAGATTGGAAGTTATAGCCTAAGAATATCATCATAGATAAAGGAGAATAAATCACTTTAATTTTTCAGGAAGGCCATATATCGTGGCTTCCCATAGGGAACGTGGCATGAATGGACTGTGTTACCATCAGATCATCATCAATATCATGGCTCACCAATATCAACTAATCAAAAGTGGTGGAGACACCCTTTTTCAAATGTATGTTGTTCATCATCTAGATATTATTCATTATATTAGATTGTGGGATCAGAGGGAAGATATTACTCTTCAATAAATGATGACTGAGATGGGGAAGAAGTGTTACTATGGCAGATACAGAATCCTTTCATAGGGGTTCCGACTCTAATTCGTATTCAATTGAGTCATTGGATGAAAAATATATTGAGATAAATCCGTTTGGTTTCTAGATATATGGTCAAATCCTCATATCAAAGTAACAACAACAAGTCCACCATCATCAGGTCTGCCTTTATTTGTAAAACATGTTGGAATTATATGTATTGTCGTCCATGGGGTAAACTTATCATTACATAACATGAGTACAGACTTCGGGCATTAGTTTTCCCAATACACAATTGGTGTATAAGTTAATCTAATATCACTCATTTTTCATATATACAATGAAACAACACCTCAGTTATGTTTTTTGGGGTTGTATTCAATGAAATGGGATGAAAAAAATGCCTATCAAATCTACCCATATATCTGATCTAGTAATTGTTAGAACATTAGGTATAGTGATTCACTCGAAATTAATGTTAAACAAAAAATATCTATAACTGTTTTAGTTACCAACTTTCATAGAGTCGACCTCACATGAATCAAAGATGCATTCATCGCCCTATATTACCACTACTTGACCATCAAGGGTGTAATTGAGGTGTTGGTTGTATGAAGAGGGGACTCATGCATGAAAATGAAGCAAAAATCATCCCAATATCATTTTTGGGTTTTTATCCTATGAGACTACCATAAATTAAGGTACTGATTTTATGCCAGATAATTTATTCTTCTACCCAAATTTTACACATTGCATGTTCTCACTCTTATCATGCCCCTGAATGTTTCTATGGGAGGGAGTCATATAAACTACTATACATCTCAACATATGGAGTGTCCAGGTCAAAAATAGTTTTATCCTTGGTTGAGTATACATAGGTATCATAATATTTATACATCGCTGAATTGATTTATGATTTATAGTTGGTGTAATTGTACCTGAATAGTTATACACTCATCTTTCCCAAAAATATGACATAATGGATTGAAATTTCTCTTTCCCGGCCTCCTCCATGTAGTAGACCACATTATAATCTACCTCATCATCAAAATGAAGGGGGATTATAAAAACAGTAACATGTGCCTCATTAATTTTATTTTACATGTACAAGGTCTCGAGGATTGAAAACCTCATGGATATGATAGTTAGGTGCTCTATCCCATCATAAATTCTTGATAGGGGTATATTTTTCCAACATAGGGTCTCTCCTCGTTAGGGGATGCAGTAGATGCCCATGGATTAATCAGTAGGTATTGGATTGTAATAGATATGTTCTTTTAATGTATACTTGATATACTCGAAAAAAACTGATGAAATAGTTACTATTGGTTGAGGTAAGGCCATTCCTAGACACAGTCAGTCAAGACATAGTCATAATTGAGTTTTATGGTCAAAAAATGTAGTTGGCCATGGAGGAGTAACTGATGGGCGAGATTGGTACATATGTTCTTATTAGGACCAGTTCAATGAATCCATCCTACTCTCAGTATAATTGACATCTTTTTTTGAATCTATGAAAAGATCATTATGTCTGTTAGTGTGTCCTCTATATCTCCTTCAACAGCATCGGTCAGAGGAACCCGAGGGTTCAACATGAAATCGGTCATTGTTTTTTACTATGAAGTGTTCCACTAATTCAAAATAATATAAGGAGTTGTACTCATTCTCATCATTAGTAGAAAATTATAGGGTTGTGAATGACCTTGGCATATCTCCCAATTTGTGAGACATGATGTTGCTAAGAGTGATGAATTGATTTGGTACTGGAGGAGGACACTAATTTCTCTTATTCCATCAGTGTATGTTCTTATGATACATAAGAGGTTGTGATAATTATGTGGAGGCAGTGATCATAGAAAGCATATAGACTAAAGAAGGACCTAGCTTTCTCAAGTGGGAATCCATAATTACATAGTCATGAGTGACTATCTTAAAAGAAACAAATCATTTTACTTGTACATTCCATTGTATTTAATCTTTTTCCACCTGGTAGATTATTCACTATAACGGTTGGGGGCAGTTGAGACATGTGTCACCTATGATTGAACCTCGTACAACTTGACTATGACTTGATATACTTGGTCCTGAATCCAATCATTGAACACAATGAATTATTTTATGGTGTTTTGAAGGATAATATGATACGGGAAATTTTCATCCCGAGTAATATGTCTAGAATACTAGGGTGTCTTACATTATAAACATATTAGGATTCCCTTTTCTAGGTAACAATTTAAATATATTGAAACATACACATCATTGAATTAATAAGTCTTAGTCTTCATTTTTTTGATATGATTATTGGGATAATTCCCTTGAAGAGGGGATGTAGGGACATTCTCCCATTATGGAAGTTGTTCCTATAAAGGATGTACTTGGTCTAGCTTCACTCGGTGAGGTTATTAAGTCAAATGGAAAGCATGTGTAATCACCTAGGAACCTCTTTATGTGTAGCGAAAGTCTTCTACGCTTTTATATGTCTTCACATTAGATTCATAAGGGGAATGGGTCATAGATGTTTTTAGTATGTTGTAGGTATTCTTCCAGAAGCTAAGCCTTTTCAAAGAACTCACAAAATTATCCTAGGTTGTTTAGGGAGATGTGGGTAGGGAGCATCTCATTTCTAAAATTAATCACACACATTTTAAGGAAATTTTGATCGGAGAGTGTTAGGTCAAGTGAATATGTGAGCCCTCCCATAAGGTGTTGATATAATGGACTCTCTCATCTAAACCCAAAATTAAGAATCCTTCTTCCCTCTTGCACTACCGACCAGTGAGTCTCTACCACTTCCCTAATAAGATTCTGGCCAGCTAGATAAACAACAGGCTCTCCCTTCATCTTCCTCATTGGATATCCTTAGAGCAACATGAGTTTGTGAATGGGGCGCTCAATCCAGGGTGCTATAGCTCTGGCTCAATAAATGAATCGTGATATCAACCTTAAGATCCATGGCTCAAACATAGACATTAAGTTGGACATGAAAAATGCTTGTGACCATGTCGAGTTAGGCTTCATTAATAACGTGTTGGAAGGTATGGGCTTCTACTCATGGAACATTGATCTCTTGTTTAGATGCTTCAGCTCTGCATGGCTAGAAATCACCTTCATGGGGAAGAGATACGGTTTCTTCAAGTCCATCTGTGGCCTTAGGCAAGGTGACCCCATATCTCCAAGCCACTTTATCATTACCCAGGATTTCCATAGCCACCTCCTTCAAAAGTGCATCAGCAATGGTTTGATCTAGCCTTTTCGTAGTCACTAGAGGTATCCCTCAATTTCCCACCTTATGTTCACCGAAGATACTTTAATTTTCATGAATGCCAACAAGAGATCTCTCAAAGAATTCAACAAGCTGAGGGCAGGGTACTGTCACTGGAGCGTCCCAATCATCAACAAGGCCAATAGCGATTTCTTCATTTCCAATAGATGCTTGCCTGGATAGATCTCCACTATGCAGTAGGTCCTTGACATGAAAAGAGGGTCCATTCCCTTTTAGAACCTGGGGGCTCCTATTTCCTCAAGAAGGATCCGGATCAGGGACCATGAATTCAGGACCAGCTGAATCACTGACTGGATTCTCAACTGGAAGAATAGATATTTATCCTTCGGGGGCCGGATAGCACTGGTTAACATTGTCCTAATTGCTGCACTGATTCATGCTCTTCCATCCATAAAAGTCCCTAATGGAACAATTAACAGAATTGAGATGCTTCTAGCCAGATTCATTTGGGATCCAACCGCAGAAGGGAGGCGCCACTGGAACTCATGGCGCAGGGTGGAACGTACGACGGGGGAAGGTTCAATCAACTTTCGAAGCCTCATGGATACCCTGGCATGGATGCATGGAAAACATTCATATGAAGTTCTTGAACAACGCATGCTCTGGGGGAACACCATGCACAATTCTCATTTTAAAAATTCGACCCATTCTGAGAGCCAAGGATCCCTACTCTGGTCTGCGATCTCCCCTATGATAACAGCCATCAATCCCCATGACCAGTGGATCATAGGTAATGGGGAAATATCCTTTGGAACCACAACTGGGCTGGGACCCCTCTCGGTTTCCCGGGATGTCCTGCTGTTGATATCTTTTTCTGGGATTCCAGCTTCTAACCTTATTTTATCAAGGCTTTCTTGGATGAGGATCAACAAGAGGTTTTCAATCTCATAGAACTAAGTACAGAGGTGGACAAAGGCATCTTTACTCCCTCTGCCTTGGGGTATTTCATAGTAAATGATTTTTGGCATTCCCAGGCGATGTAGGATCAGTCGGGTCGCTTGAAGCAGACCCTCTGGCCCCGAGGCATTCCAGCAAAGTAAAACTTCCTCACTTGGAGGATTATGAACAAAGCGATTCCAACAGATGACAATATCAAAGGTTTTGCAATCCCTCTTGACTAGAGATTCCCTTTTTTCAGTCAACATAGGGAGGAGTCTACAGCCTACATTTTCTTTGAAGGCGAATATGAGAGCGTTGTTTGGAATTTTTTTGGAGACTTCACCACTCTTCCTGATCAGAACATGGTGGACATGGATTTAATCAATAGGTGGTACTACGACATGAGAGAGAAGGGCATGGAGGGGCTGGCTCACATGATGGTCATGCATGCAGGTTGCTAGTGCATATGGAAGGTGAGAAACAAGTGTAAGCATGAGGAAGGACATGCTTCAGGTAGATCCATTGTTTCCAGTACGAAGAACCTCCTCTTTGATATGACAAGCCTCTTCTCCAACTGGCGGGAGGCACCCACCCTTCAAAAACTTCAAGTGCCTCACCCATATACCCTTCTTAGTACCAGATTGAATAGAGGCCTCTGGGTCTCCTGGTCCCCTCCCTCCAAGGGCCTGAATCTCAATACCGATGGATCATATGACTCAGGAGTTTTTCAAGGAGGATGGGTTGTTTGCGATCCTGCCGACTCTATTTTCCAAGATTTTTCTGGACGTATGTGTTGCTATTTATCCCATCACGATGAATCCAAGGCGATGCTCCATGGCCTCAAGTTATGCTAGCAAAAGAGACTGGAGCTGTCGGAGGTTGAAACTGATTCGTTGGTCCTCCATAATTCCCGGTGAGGCATTGGTTTCACTCCGTGGTCAATACTCTACATCATCAGTATGTTTTGAATCATTCTTGGCAACAACACCAAAGTGATGAATTCCTGGCATTAGGGAAACCATGTTGCCGACTAACTTGCATCCATTACAGTTCATGGGCATGTTCCAATTCTTCTGCATAATCTTAATAGCTTGCCTCCCGAGGGGGTCAACTGGATTAGGGGAGATTCTTTGGGCCTTCACTACATCAGCCCCATATAGGCCTTCTTTTCCCCACATGCTTTGGTGGTTTGGACTCCATTTTTTCTTTCTTAATAAAAATTTTCACATTGGACTTACGAGGATAGTGATACTCATCGTGACTAACATAGAGATGAACTAGTATATGAAATGCCGATAGAGGTTATTTTAATGGTCAACATACCCATGATTAGCTACAAAAACCATAAAAACACATTCCCATTCAAATTCTAGACAAATCTTCATATCATGGTAGATTCTTATTGTTCTAGAGTCCCCAACATTTGACTACACCATGAATTGAAATGGTACTAATGTTTTTATGTTCCACTGAACCTATAGAAAAATGTGAAGATAGGATTACAAAACTTTTGGGTTTCATGAACAATGTTTTCCAATATTGGGTATGACTTTCATTCAGGCCTGATTTCCACCAATTGTGTATCCAGAACAATGAGAAGGAAAATGATGGAAGTAATCATGAAATCTTGGGGAATAATTTTGGACACTAATGCGTTGATTCGATCATCAACATATAGATAAATGTGGAAATGATAAAAGGGGGTACTTGCACAAATTAGGTTAGGTATGCCACTCATATATATATTGTTTACCATATCAACATGATTCCTCCTAGACTAGGTGTATAGGGAAACCATATTTAAATTTCGTCATCATAATAAGGAGGAATATGTTCCCCATTGAAGGAGAGATGGGGGGACTTATGATGTTTACAGGGTCTGATTACTTCTTGGTAATGAGCTTAGTGGTGATATTTTATATTCCTCAATATCCTGAAGCAAAGTATATATCATGGGGTTCGACTGAAATTTTTTTGCAACCTAAGATAGGATGGAGTCCTTTAAATTTCTCTTTCATTTTTTGATATATCGCTAAGAAAACAATAATGATTAGTTGGGTGGAATCCTTAAACCTATCCCTGGTCTCTCTGGATGAGTATGGGTGCATGTTAGTGAACCTTATTGGTATGGTGTCACCCCTTGTGGCACATTTTCCTTATCATTTCATATGTCAATGGCCTCATTCTCGAATCCTCTATTGGGTCATTAGTGTGACATTAACTATGAAAGTAGTCATATAGGAACCTCCAATATCATAGGATGGGCTAGATTGATGGTCTTATCACTTCTGTAGGATATGGATGAAATGGAGGATAGAATATGTCCTTCACCCTTTGATATTCACATATTCAGATGCCTCTTTTAGGACCCATTGGACCACATAAATGTCTCTTTACACTTATTTGTCACCGTGTCTATGAGGATCCATACAATCCAAAACACAAATTTATTTATAGATCTACAATATCAACCTTATATGAATGTTTGTGAATGGAATCAAGTTGAGTGTGGATCCCTGGAAGGTTTATCTAATTATCCCAATGAACCTTATGTGTCACCCAAGTATTCTATAAAAATAGGTTCCTTGGCCTTCTATGGTGGACTCTAACATGAAAACATCTTGAGGTGAAGGTGTCCAAAACAAAATGAATTGTTTGTCTATGTCTAGAATATCCCATAGGTCCTCTTGATCACATCTATGGGGAGGGTCCTACTCCTAGTCCACCCATTCCCCAATTATAATAGGTCAAGATAGGGTTGGCATCACTGACACCTACCTACATTGATGTTTATCTATTGGGAGAGGGGGTTCCACATGGGTCAAATATCCAGTACATATTGGAACGTATCTTGAAGGAAGAACCAGCTTCAATATCATAGACATGTAGTATGTTATGTTTAACACTTCCTCATCTGTGAGGGAAAAAACATACCTTTGAGGATCAATAGACTGCTCATCAACATCTAAGGGTGGAAACCCAAACCATAATATATCTCCATATTCTTGCATGGTGGTGTAGAAGAGGGAATTTCTTGGTGAAGTATATGGTTTCATTATGAGTCCTTGTAAGGGGGACATAACATACCCTACCTATAGGTATCTATAGAGATGTTTTGTGAAATTGTGGGTTTTTACTCCTAGGATGGAAATCCATAATAGATTGGATTCTTCCCCATTCTCTTTTAGTAGGGGTGAAGATTACCTCATTGATTAATCCATGTCGTTAGAGTTTTGGAGGTATATGATGACATGTTGATTCTTAGGGTCCCTAATTTGATTTTCTAGGACTTCTCCAACTGTGAGTTTTTGGGAGTCACATGGATTTCCCCCATGTTTTTTGTTGCCTACACCATGGGTACGACCCCATTGCAGGTGTTCAGTCTCATTTCATACAACGGTTCTTTGGAGTAAGTAATGTTTTTTTACCTGGGGGGACCTTCATGTGATTTGATAGATGTTGGGGGGGACAACCTCATAATTGTATTATGGTGGTGTTTGGTGGACCTCTATATAGGTTGTTGGGGGTGTAAGTATGACCTCTTCACTACCTGAAGCAAATGTGGTGAGGACCTCTACATATTTTGATTTTTGTGTGGGTAGGACCTCTACACATGATGAAGGTGGTGTGTGGAGGAACACTACACAAGTTGATAGTGGTGTGAGGAGGACATCCACATTAGTTGGTGGTGGTTTCGGGAGGACCACCACAATAGTTGAAGGAGGTATCTAGAGGACCAACACATTGGTTGATGTTGGTGTAGGGTGGACATCTTCATTTGCACTACTAATCATGGTGTTGCCTATGACGACTCATAGTGGTTTCAATGACTTGTATAGATAACCCAACCTATTTGTGAGATGGTTGGGGTTTCGGTCCTAGGAAAACAAATATGGGTCCTAGTTGGGTATTTGTGGGGCTCTGATGGGGTATTCATATGGTGGATAGTGCCACTGGAATTATAGGAGACAACTCTAGATAGGAAATGTTTTTGATCTACCCCTTGCACTACTGTTGTGTGTTTTGGATATGTGTTGATAGAGCATGGATGGAGTTAACCCACTTTTGGACCTATGGGATTCATTGGTGTTGGTGATGGAAAGACTTATAGGGATACCTCCATGGTAGCTCTAGAGTAGTTTCCACAACGGGTATGAAATGAACATACCTTTTCACCAAGGAATAAGGGAGTGATCTGTTGGAGTTCCTGGGGGAGAGGCTCTTGAATTAGTTCAATGTTATAAAGGGGGGTGGTTTCCCCATGAGTGGCCCTCGGTTCTGGTGTTGTTTGTGAGGCACCAATTCCTTGAGATCCTTGTGGGATAGATCCATGTTTTTAATGGCCCCTTCTAGCTCATATCATTGAATGAAGGCATTGATCATCACACTCTATATGATCTAAAAGGCTGATATGGGGTGTAGACACCCAATAGATAAATTCATAGTGATTGTATTGGTAATAATATAGTCATGTGATATTTTTTCAATATTAGTTCACATTCTTCTATGTCTATTACAATTAGGTCACAAATTTCATATATCTAGACTCCTATTAAGAATGTGAATTCTTCCGTTAATGTTAATATGGTTAAGGAATTACCTAATTCCATGACGTCGTCCATTCATTCTGAGAGAGTGGGTACATCTATGAAAATATTTTTGAAGACTGAATATTCCCAATGTTATTTAACTCAAGTGATATGATAGTTTCATATTATGCCCAGTTCATTGTTGGGGGGACCTGGCCCCGTGTATCATAATCCAGTGACGTGAAAATATGCTAGTTCCCAAATGCTGGTAATCCCCACAATTAAAGGATAAGAGTTTCATGTTCAGTGTACTATTTTTCATTGATGCTTTCTGATAGTGCCATGAATGATTCTTTCCTCACAATCTTACATTCCAATGGTGGGGAACATATATCACCTTAATCGGTTATGTTATATCCATAAATATAAGAGGATGATGGAATGTTGGTTTTTCATTCCATGGATTATTACATGGTGCTCTTCAAATATTCCCAATCTCCCTCATTGATTTGAGTAATGTTCAAGTAACATGTTCTAAGTTCCATATCAATGTGGATACAGGTTAATTATACAGCTTATGTCTTATCAAGGTAGAAACCTTAGGTTAGATGAGGATCAAAAATTAGGATGTTATTGTAATTTATGGATGTTAGGAAGGTTGGGAACCTATAAAGTCGTCATTTTTTGGATGTAATATCATGTGTGAGTCAATTAATCTATTGAAACCAAGCCATAATTCTTCAATCATGAGTTAGATAACACTACATGATTGAGTAATTTGAGGAATTTTCATTAGGAATACTATTTATATTGCATGTGGAAGATATTCCTAATCAAATAACAAGTTTAACACATTGTGGATACTGTTGGGTCATAGATTTAACATCTTATAGGGGTTGATTGGTTGCAGGTTTTATATTTTGTAGAGATAGATGATAGAATGTTTCCAAATGGGGGAATGTTTTACACTGGAATGTTTGTTGGAATTGGTTGAGTGTTTCACCATGGGGGATGATTTCACACAAAGTGGATTTTTATTGTCTCCTTAGAGGAGAAAGAAATCAAATGTCAGAGTTTGGTGGAGTATTTTTTAAAGGGCATGATTTCACGCTCAAGATATAGGGAATTATATCCCCATAGGCTATGATTTCAAACGTGGTGGTTTGTTTGAGAGGGTCCTTAGGGGGGAGATTTTTCACTTTGGGGGTGGTAGAGAGTGTCCCTGAGGGGATGATTTCACAGTTTTGCTTTAGCAAAGTGTATCAATAGTGGATATTTCAGACTAGATTTTTTCAAGATTGATCCTCATGGAGGAATTCAACATACCTTATTGTTAAAAAGGGATCAAAATCCATGTTGTACAATACTGTATTTTAACATCATGTGACTAGATAGATATATCCATATTAACATCACTGATAAGGATTATCCTTTCATAAAAGGATATTCAATGTGGGATGATGTTGGGATTGTGAATGAAATCTTCTCTAGGGTTCTAGTTATATGGTGGCATCCCATGAAAGGGGAGGAGTTGCATCCCATGATGATAATACATGGGTCATCCTATATTCACACATGTGGTAAGAATACATCTCAGTGTCATGTGCTGGAAACATCATCCAAATGTTTTGTATCATATGACTAGAATTTCAGGATAGGTACTTTTATGTATTATAAGATGGATGTGGATGGGGATTACACCCAAAGGGGGACCAACTAAATATGTGAGAAATATCTGAAAAAAGAATCTATTCCAGGATAGTTAAGTCCATTCCCATAATAATTCCACCATTAGTGATTATGTGTCTACTTCTCATGCACCCATGAGTGGGGAATGATGTAAAAACGAACATGGAGGAGTGGAAATCCCAAGGCCTCACATTAGCATTACTTTAATTAGGATCACAATTCTTTTTGGTAACTCTTTTTAAGATAAATTTGTAGGGTAATAGCTAATGATGAACTTGATGTAAATTTTGATGACACAAGGTTATGTGGTACCATTAACATAAACATATATGGTGTAGTTGAACTAGTTTTGGGATTTTATAGGGGTCATTAGAATATAGATTTTAAAAATGGGTATTTTATTAATGGAGAAACCATAAGGAGTATTGGAGGATGCGTTTCATAAATGTTAGGTTTTTGTGAATGTTTTGGGCTTCATGATGGCTAGGGGATTCACTATGTTCTAGGATAATGGTAAAGCTAGGGGTCTCAGTAACGAATGTGTTTCATGAAATAGGGTGTCCTTCCTCGATGTAAAGTCTTCATTCCCATGGGGGTTGTTTTTTGAAGGATAATTATCTTGAAAACCACGCAGATCCACAAAGGTATTTCTTCATACAAAATTTCCATCAAACATTGTGATCAAAATACATAATATGTGTTGATGATATCAAAACCCATGGGAGGGAGTTTGGGAAATTTCCTCAACTATTGGAAAACTATCTCATATTTTACTCACAAAACATCTATATTTTTTAAATTTATAGCTTTTATCATAAGATAGAAGGTTCCATCTCCTTTAAGGTTGGACATATGGGGTATTTATAGTCTTAGTGGTGGAAAATATATAATATTCATGAATTATGGGTTCTCTCACAAAATATTATGATATTTGAAAAATGATGGGTTTCCTTGAACCGATGTTTCATTGTCTTATGGTTTCTTCCCCATGCTTCAACTGTCTTGGAAGTACCATGACCCAGAGTTACTATTAAAAAAATTACTACATCAAGATTATTGCATCCAGGTACTTCATTAAGCCAATATCATTCATTATGGATTATAAAATCATGAATCCAACATCATATGTTTACTTTTAAATTGTTTTGTCCAAAATTATCTTTGATCCAGCATTTTTTTACATCCTCCCCCAAACAAGAGTACTTTTTTTTCAACAATTCTAAAAATTAAATATTGTGAATTTTTGACAAAAACACAACATTTTACAATGATTATGTATTAATCTTAGAGATTTTATAAAAGGAAATGTTTAGATAACATTAGAGTTTAGGATAATATTAATAGTGTACCTTTGATAGATTCAACATTATTGATAAGTTAAACATATATTTCATTTCAATATTACCATATAGCTTCATATAAAACATTTCGTTATTATTTTTCTACATAAAGGAATCATGGAATATGTAGTTGGAATATACTAAGAGGATGAGATCCTTTCAAATATGTAACCTGGAATGGTTGAAATAGGAACTTAACAATTTTTTATGCTGATGTCTCTATTGACAAATGCTATATATAGTAGTGGAATCTATTCCATAGAGAATATAGATCAAACAATGATTGATGTAAATATATAAGAGCATTTTATGAGATAAAAAACTCTAATATATCTTTAATATTTTAACCTATTGTTATATAAAGGGTGGATCAATGCCCAAGAGAATATATTTGAAGTCAGGGGTGGTAAAATCATCACAAAAAAACCATTTACATTTATCATAATTAAGGTGATGTTAATCGGTGTTAGAAATAGGTTAATAATAGCAATGAGATATATGATCTGAATTCCATGGAATTGTACACATTTAAGAATATCTTCCTGGAGAAATATTTCTCTATATTGTTTAGAATCACGATGTAGAAATAATTCATGGAATCGAGGTAAAATGATGAATATATTATAACATCATATAATTTTTTTACAAGATTTTATATGTATTTACCAGACTATATCGAGGATCATGACTTTAAGATTAATTGATTTTAATCAGTATGGATTCTAATATATTAATGGAAATTGGATTTTCATGAATAAAAAATCTAGGTGAAACTTGTTTGATGTGTCAGGAAGATAGAAATGGATTTTTATAATTATCAATAATTCTATTTTAAGTACTTGAAAAAGTGACAATGGTGTCCATAAAATGGTAGGAATGGATCGATGGTGATGGGAGGTAATAAAATAAAGTTCTTATCTTATGATTAGTCAGTTAAAAATCACCTAAGAAAATTTCATATAGTGTTTGGTAAGTACATCAGATGTGGTACGTTTGGTCATATGTCTTATGAATTTACGGGAAATGATCATAAATGAAATTAAAATTTATTTATAGGATGTTTTAATATCAAGGAGTTTTCAAATTATTCCAATTTATTTCTGAATTTTTTTACTCAGGGTGGAAATCAATAATATTGAATGTATATGAGAGTGGAAAAAACATTTTCTACAACTGTGGTTTATTTTGCAACAGCAAATGATGTGGTAATATGTATGTTATCAGTTTTTTAAATTTTTTAATGACAAACTATTTGTCTCCAGATCATTCCATTCCGTCATTTTTGAGTGATTTTAATGAAAATTTGAAATATATTTTCAATAAAATATGTTATAAATTTTTATGAAAACTTCTGGTGGAAATATTTATGAAAAGATGATTTATAAAGACTATCCTATTTTTATTGGTGGCATGGCCTTTCTTGAAAATATTCTTCATCCTACCATAAAATAATTTGATTTTATTTTTAATATATATTGGAATTTAGTTTTTCATGCTAAAATATAATATAGAGGAAATAATGAATTATTCAATTATTTCATACCATTGATAACCTACTAAGAGGATAAAAATATTTATTAGGGATTGTAGTGAGTCTTAAATAGGTTTTTATTTTTTAAAAAATATTGATATTATTGATGTCCTTGTATTGAGAGACTTTATTATGTTTTCATGACAATTTCCTAGTATTTTTCTTAAATAAGAGGTTCAAATGACGGTTGACTTATTTCCAGATTATAATCCTATTTAAAAACACCCATATATAATAGATCATGTATAAAATTTATAATTGGATATGAAATTATATTTTTTTCTAAAAAAAAAGATTTATTTAAACAAGAACATCATTATGGGGTTTCCTAGGTATTTTTGTAAAGAAGAAAGATTACAAAGTGATAATTTTCATTGAGTATATAGCCTTTAATTACATTACTTTTATGAACATGTTTCCCTTTAACCATATTGATGATTTTCTTGATTAGCTATAGGGAAGTCAGTATTAGTTTAATTATGAAATATGCTTCAGGCACCAAGAACTGATGTTGAAGGAGGAACATATATTGAAGATTCCATTTTCAAAAATATTTTATCATTACGACTCTTTGATTATTACATTTAGGTTTTTTAATGAACCATTTGTTTTTATAGACCTTGGGAATATGGTTTTTCATGAGTTATTGGATATGTTTATGGTTGGGTTTATTGATGATATTTTGGAATATGATAAAATATAAATTAAATATAAAAGACAGTAAAGGATTGTTTTTCAATTCTTTAATGAAAATAAACTAAATGGAAAATTTATTGAGAGTGAGCTTTAGTTACAAAAAATTTCATTCCAGGGTCGATTTGTTTCAAAATATGGAATAACTTTTGACCAATCTAAAACAAATTCTTTGGAAGAATGACCATATCCAAACAAAGTCATAGAGATTAGTATTTTTCTTTATTTATTGGGATAATTCAACTGTGTTTTAAAAAATAATACTCATTTATATAGGATATTGACTAAGATAAATTGAAAATGAGTTAAACGTATTGAGAAAAAATGTGATGATTCTTTTCATAATCTAAAAAGATGATTTGGGATTTATATAGTGTAGGCCAAGCCATCTATAAATTGATAATATGTCATCTAAATATATTCTTCATTGAAGGGACTTAGTTGTGTCCTAATAAAGAATGATCATGCAATTTATTTTTCGACACAAATACTATAAATACTAGAGATAAATTGTCCTTTGCATGATATAATATTATAAACAATCATGTTTTAGTTAAAATTATGGAAAAAATATTTGTATGGAGTAAATTTTGAGTGATATAGTTAAAAAAATTAACTATATTTTTACATAAAAATTGTCAAACGCAAGGCCGAGAGGATGGCTTGATGTAATATAGGGTGTTGATTTCATGATTCACTATCATCTTTGAATAGAAAAATGGTTATAATTACTTGATATATAAAAATAATGTTATACTGACTATGTTACATTTTGGGACATGACCCTTTGGTTAAGGGTTTGTTGAATATTTTCCTAGAATTTATGAGTACTAGATCCTCTGTTTTTCCCATGTTTAAGTACAATATTCTCTTATGAAAAGAATAAAGCAAGCTCTGAAGGAGTATATTGTTTGTGGAAGAAGGTATAGTTTCTTAACAAGGTAACATTTACTGAATTTAACATAAAATTTCTTTTTTCAAATTTGGAAATAGTTTATTTTTTCCTTTCGATTACTAGTTAAAAAGTGTGTTGTTGTGTGGTACTTATAGTTATCCATTTTCTATTAATCCTATTAGTATTAAGATATATAGAGAACATTGGGAGTATTACTAGTGGGATTCTATGAAAATATATATTTCTAATTGTACCATGATTTTATTTAATTATTAATAGTTTAAGGTAAATTTTTATTAAATGGAATAAATCTTGATTTTACTATTATGGAGTGAAAATTGGAAAAATGTATCGATGGATTTAATGGAGGTATTTCCAAAAATATCTTGAGGAATCACTGTGATTTAGATTATTATGGATGGATTAAATAATATTTATATTTTATTCACAATAGAGATTCCATGTATTTATATCTTCTTTCTAGATTGTATCTCAAGTATAGAGTAATGTTACATAGATTTCTTAACATCATTATATTAGACCATGATATCATGATTACATATAATTTATAGAAAGGGAATCATAAATATTTGGACACTAAATTAAATTTTAGTAAAAAAATTTCTCAATATAATAGATACCATGTAAACGATTCAAAACATTCAGTATATGCTTGATTCTAGTCTAATGGATTACTAGGGTAGTTTTGATCAAGAAATTTCTATTTATGAGTTTTCTTATAATAGAAGTTTGTATTTTAGTGGATAAAAAACTATTTGAGGCAACATATGTAAAGTGTTATTATAGACCAACTAGTTTTTATGAAGTAGGAAAAAAAGAAGCATATAAGACTAGTTCAGTTAAAGGAAAGTAGTTAAAATTAATAGTTTATTCAAAAACATTTGGGGATATATCAAACAATGTAGAGATGTTATGCAGATTACTATAGGAAAGACCATTATTGTGATGTCGATCTTCAGGTTTTTCTTTTAGTACCACTAAGAAATAATGTTTTGTTTTAGTACAAGGGGATGTTAAATCAATGGTCATTTGGACCACATAAAATTCTAGATAATGTTGGACAATTTTACTAACGAGTGGGTTTTCCCTCAATTTTATTCCAGGTGCCTAAAAATTAACCTATTAATGTTAAGGAAATATGAGATGGATTTCTATCATGTTTTGTTTTGTTAATTACTTCAGTTTGAAGGGAATATTTCTTATGAGTAATATGAAGCTCGGATTTTTTACTATAGAAGGAATGTGTATTAAAATAATTTAATTTATCATGTTATGGTTTTTTAAACCCATATTGTTGAAAAGGAAAAATGATAATCTTATAATGACAATAGGAGAAGATATTCTTGACTATTTAATATGTGAATAAAAATTAATATAAATAAATTTAAAAAAATTTATAAGAATGTAACAAATCATGTGATAAAATAATAAATCATTTTCATGTGTATTAATATGAATTATAGTGTTGTATTCATTATATAAATATTATTTAAATATTTAAAATAAAAAAGAAAATAGTTTTAATTAAAATAATTTATTATGTTGTTTTATTTAAAATATTAACATCAATATTGTTTAAAATTAAATTTAAAATTTTTATTTCATTTTTGAAATCATCATTTCTAAAATATATTATCTAATAAGGTAACATCAATTTTTTTCAAAATGAATAGTGGATGAAGAAAATATATATTACCATCGTTATAGATAAAACCAATTTACCAAGTGAAAAAAAAATTAATTTAATGGTTAAAAAGAAAAAATAAACTTGTATAAAGTATAATTAAATGTGATATTTTGACTTTAAAATGTGTGAGGATATAAAATGATTCCTTTTGTATCCTTGTGGAATTTGAAAAAAAATAAATAAATTGATTTACAAAAATTATATGTGTATCACTCTCCTCACTTATAACCCCCCCAAACACTCATATCCACTTCACACCTTCTTTTACCTTTGGGTCAGACATGACCTATTGAAATTCCTTCCCTAATTCCCTCCTCTTTAAATAGATCCCATAGTTTTGGAAAATATATATCATAATAATGCTTTGGATAATAACATATGTAGGATGTACGAAGAAGTGGTAACATTATTAACTAACCATATTTATTTTATTACTTACACAACCTCCATAAAATATTAATAAATTACATTTATATAATAAAAATATTATCATTCATATACTGAGATGTTATTATGTTAATGGAATAAGTTAAATCTATCTCCTCTTCTATTAAATGGGAAATCAAATCATCATTCTACCATACGATGGACAACCACTTCATAGACCAATTATATTCATTTTACATCATCACATATAACATCTTATTATAATTATGGATTTTAAGTATATATTAAAGGACACATGGGTGTAGTGGAAGCATGAAACATGCACAATTTAAAATCATGGGTTTTTAATAATGTTAAAAACAGTGAATCCACAAAACCCCCTACTCGAATTTTTTAATGGATCACATGTAATTCAATTAAATAATGGTAAATAAAATCAAACAAAATTGTATATGGAAAATTCATTGTATGAATTCACAAATTTTATTTTATTACCCTCGGTGTATTATAAATCAATGGTTCCGAACAAGAAATCCAATAGATCATCTACATGTTCACAAAAACTCATGTATTGTTGAACTTTTTTCCCAATTGATAGTGCTAGAAATTTAATAGATTTACGAGGTCCCTTCAATTGCATGATGTTTTATGAATTGACCAAGAAAAATGGATCGATCTAAACCTGTTCTTTCTTGGAAATATCTCTCTAAGGACGTTATAGTAGAGAAGAGGATATATTCTCTCACTAAATTGTTCCAAATGGTGTAGATTACGATTCAAGATGCTAAAATGTGATTTTATAAAAATGTTATAATTTCCAAAATGGTACTCTGATCCCTAGATAGTTATAACTTACATTTTAAACATATTCTCGAAAATATAGAAAAATAAAATTATCATCAATGTTTTAACTCTTTTTTACACACTTTTAATACTATAAAATGTTTCATGATAAAATAAAAACCATTAAATTGGCTTGTAATTTTCCCATATAATTTGACCAACCTTGAACATCCTATGTTCAAATGAAAAATTATATTTTCTTCTATTCTAATTTCTGATAAAAAAATTGTGAATACCTTGAAAATGAATTTCAAGTATGATTATTTAATACATGAATAATATAATTGAATTATTTTTACTTGTGATCGATCATACTAAAATATTCATCAACCACTACATGTGGGTCCCAATTTATTTTAACCACCAATTCATTAAAATAAGTTGACCATGTGGGTAAACATTGTATGTGGCCCTCTAGGCCCTTATCTCGAGAGAAGTGTGTAAAACCCACATACCAAGTATAAAGTCTAGAAACCCATCATGGGCCCTAAGGTGATAAGAAATGTCATTGGTATGACTCCATCCTTTGAACATATTCTGTTTATTATAATCTCTTTGTATAATGATATCTCATAAATCATGATACACATTTATGTCTTTCTCCGTTTAATAATTTAAATATTTCATGAACTTACTGAATGAAATTACCTTATTGTAACATGGAAAAGGATTTAATGAAGTTACTAACATCTTTTTCAACTAGCCCCCATGAGATATGATATTCTCACATGAAAAGAAACAAATTATATCTTGAAAATTCAACTAATTTCATACCACCAAATATGCAATAAAAACAGGCAACCTCTCTATGACTTTAAAGCCATGTTTTCCCATGCATCATAGTACATGATCAAATGGTACAAAAATATATTGATATCTTGTATAAATAACAATAAACATGTTCATAGATGATAACATCAAATTACGCCTAAAACATGTGGTGTTCCTATTGGAGAGTCAGTCCTCATGACCGCATCTACTTGAGTTCGCCATGTGTGACCTTCATGTGATGAATCCTTATTGATTATGAGTCCCCATTTCATAAGAGTTGTACATTATATGTGAGACATCATTATGATGCATCTAAACCATATGAAAGGATATTTTGGTTAGTTTTCCTATTTTCCAATATTTAATTTTATCTGTGAACATCATTAACCTTTTCATATTCTATATATTTTCAGGATATTGACATGTAAAAAGTGGATATATAATTGAAAACACTATTCCTGTAAGAATAAACACATTTATATATATAACTATATACATGTAATGGTAATTGAAATACACAATGTATTTTGGTCTAGGTAACCTATTCACAACACTCCCGCTTTCAATAGATCCAACTACTAAAAATTCTCCTCCTCTAGCACTGAAATTTTTATCATGCTTCGGTTGGGATGTGGCTTTAGTCTAATGGTATGTATTGTTAACATATATGGCTACATGACTAACCATAAATTCTATACTTTTATAAAAATATCAGTAGATATGAAACTTCGAAATTGTAATCTTTTTCCTCTAGTGTGACCTATTCTCCTTGGAAAGCACTACTTCCACAGTTTTATGAATGTAAATTGTAACATGATATATAATAATATGTACAATTATGGGCTGAAAAATCCTCATATCCATAAATTA
Organism: Viscum album; assembly: GCA_963277665.1. Lineage (NCBI taxonomy): Eukaryota > Viridiplantae > Streptophyta > Magnoliopsida > Santalales > Viscaceae > Viscum > Viscum album. The sequence continues at coordinate 652,131,560 of OY728151.1, read as the reverse complement.
CCCTTTTCATCTTTGTAAGTTGTTATATACTTATACTATATTGTATAATTAGAAACTATATACTTCTTTGAGCTCCTCTAGCTCACCGCCCCATAATTCAAAAAAAAAATAACTATCCTGATTATGATTTTAGATATTTATGATATATTAAGAATATATAGTTTCTTTATACCTAAATAACATGCTGCTAATATCCTCTAAAAATCAATAATATATCTTTCTTTATGTCCCCTATAATTTTGAATGGTTTTTATAGCTTCCCAATACAGCTCTGTTCGATTTGATTAATAACATCACACCACTCATAAAGAAAATGAATCTTTAAAACAAGTATATATAGTGGAATACATGATTGATGACACTATTAAAGAGTAAAGGATTAAACTAGTTATTTAAATATCCTCTTATTTCCTTCCAAAAAATCTTTTAGAGATTAATTCCATGTGACATAATCAACAATCCATTCTTGGATGGTTTCATATTTTAAATTTTGAGTTTATTTTCAATATATATAGTTTTACATATCCTAAGAATCACCTGATATCTATCTCAATAGATCTTGTTCCATAAGAAATAGGATTACTAATTTATTTCCTTCATGGGGAACAATATATTTAATCATGGATTCATTGACTATAAGACTTTCACTTAATTTCCTATTAAAAAATTTACATCAGTATATAATACCACAAAAATGATGGCCCTTCCACTATCCTTTTTATAGAAACATGGAACTCTTTCAATCATAATGAAACAAAATTCTATTATGTACCCATAAAAATGAATATCCAAATATCATGGCTCTTACATCATGTAATAAATGAATCGCTACATCTTTCACACCATATGGAATTAACCCCTCAGGTTATTTCATATAGACACCATTAATTAAAAACTCATTTAGAAAATATGTTTTTAAATCTATTTTCCAAATTTTATAATCATGTAATTCTTCTAATATAACAAATATTATCATATATTTCATCATTTCAACTAGAGATAATGATTCCTAAAAATCAATTCTTGGACATTGGATGAAACCCTCTGTTGTTGGTCATTCCTTATAGGTTCTCGCCTGAGAATCTATTTAGAACATTTTCATGAATACCAATTTACTTTCAACAGAATTTATATGTTTTAGTGGCCTACGAAAATCCAAACATTATTTTGTTACATAAACATTGGCAGCATACTGGCCTTCTATTACATCCTTAGTGTCATGAGATTCATCATTATCTAAGATTAATGTGTAAACTAGGTTTCTGATAAAAAAACCATAACACTCTGGTTCCATAACATCTATAATGTACATTCATAATACTTGTGTCACACGAGAATTTTTCTCTCCCACTGTCTCTTTTTGAAATTTTTTTCAATACAAACTCTTATCCATCTATGCCATCAACTTCATAAATGTCAATATATATACCACTATTTCCAATGTTAATATGTTTCCTTTGAAAAATTTATCTTTTCTGGCTACAATAACTTTTCAATGTTAATGGTTATATTGGTAATATCATTTTGTATCCTATGAAAAAAAATATAAAAACAGACTTGGTGCTCAAAAACGCTATTTTTTAATAGGTGTTGTCTTGATATATATATATAATCCCAATATACATATTTGTGATAGAATAGAATTATTTCTAAGCAAAAAATCATATAGAACCCCATTTTATTCTATATTTTTTACTCTATTTAGTTTATATTCCATAGTTTTTAGTGAATATCCCCAAAATGGTAATGGTATACCTTCACGACTAATAATTGATCTAACATTGTCAAGATGGTTTTGTTTCCTCCATTCAGTAACACCAATCCAGTGAGGTTTATAATGAGGAGAGAGTTTGAAAATTATCACACACCCCTTTAAATGTTCGATGAAATATTGCATGCAATATTATCCAATATGTACTAAATAGATTTAATTAATCTTCTTACTTTGATGATTCTCTATTCCAATATGATATTCCCTAAACTAGATAACAAAATCTAGATTATACCTCATTAAGTAGATATATCCATATCTACAATTCGAATCAATAAATGTAACGAAGTAAGAAATATCATACTTTTCATCTAATAAAAATGTACCACATACATTAGTATGAAGAAATTACAATGTTAAATTGGCTCTTTCTCCATTCCAAGGGTGGGTTGGTTAATTTACCTTGTTAAAAATCAAGTTATACATCGAAGGGATTCAACTAAATGGTGTCTAAATACAATGCATGAGTTAATTTTATTAAATTCCTATCATCAACATTACATGCACTGATGTTCCATAGATGAGTAGGATATGAGTAATCATTATTGTATTTTCCCTAGATTATAAAAAATATATTTTCAAGTTCAAATATATATAACCCATTATTAATATCTTCCATACGATAACATATGTTTTCATTATACATAAGAAATCAGTTATTTCCAAATGTGAAATAAAATCACATAGTGTCTAAATATGAAAATGAGATTATAAATCAGGTAACATATGGTATATAATAAAAATTATTTTTCACAAGAACCATCATAGTGGGAAAATAAAGATGATAATATTCCACTATTAAAGTTTCTAAACATGCACCATTTGCTTCTTCGATATCTACTCACCTTATTTTGTTTCCTTTAATGTACATATTTAATATATCTAAACAAATAATTCATCCACATGAAGCATTGGAAGAAATATAAAATTTACATTCAATGACAAATATACCAAAAATAGAAGCCAAAATCTTGCTTCATTTTCATAGTTGTTTAATTCTTCTTCTAGTGATCTTTCTTGATACGTGAAAATCATAAAAACCCCTTATTTCTCCCCCTATGATTCATTGTATTCTTTAAATGGTAGTTAATCGATGTCATTTAGTAACATATTTCCATTTATAATTTATCATTTCTTTTCCTCCTCTTGTTCATCATAAGGACTATTGATTTGGAATTATTTATATCATAATATGCTTTTTGAACTATAGACAAAATAACATTGAGTTTCGTATTATTGTTCTTCATATTATAACTTGTAATGAATTATTAGAAGCTATGTGGTGTAGGGGAAATAATGAGATCAGTTTCTGGATCTTAGTTTAGTTTGAACCCAAATGACTCAAGTCTCTTAATGTACCTGATCATCTGGAGTACATGTGGTATTTCTTGATTTCCTTATACTAGCCTACATCAACAGAGAAAACATGATGTCTAATATCTTTATTATCAATTTATATCCTAGGATAACTCTAATAGATAAGATTCAATGTAGAATGAATCTTCCTCCTAATTAATTTTATACATCTCCCCTAACCCTGATGGAAACATTAAACATAGATTATCTATTGAGTCATACATATGCTTCTTGTATTAATATATATCATCCTTGATTTTTCCCTAGGGGATTTTTTGGAAGTGGTTATTCCAATTATTTTTGTTTCATCTCTTGGTGTAGTACTATGCACAAACAATTGTACTACTCCTGAACATATAGTCAGTGTAGATATTCTTTTCATCCAATATAGATCATGATGAAATTTAATTGGTGGTTTTTTCAATTTGATCAAATAATTAAACATAAAATATTATTACATTATATATCTTGATTATTCGTAAACATTTGAAAATTATAAAATTTAAATGTCTCACACTATGTTATCAAATATTATTTCCCCTCAACAAATAGATTTGAAATACTAATTTTATTGGGTATTGTAGTTATAAGGATCCCTAAACCACTCTCCATATCCCAAACTATGAATTCTTCATTACACTAAGAGTATAGGGAAGTATTTTTATGTCCAACAGTATAAACTCATAGCTCATTGATATATTGGTTGTAGATCAATATCCTTTAAAGAGTAACTTTTCATTAATCAATGCTTTTACTCCAATGTTTCAACAAGCTCTCCATTGATACTCCTCCTAATCCAGCATTTATTAAGTCATCCCACCACTCTCATAAAAATGAACCAGTTGTAATAGGAACCCTCAACTAGTGATTATGATCACCTTAAACAATCATTTATATCCAAATTCAATTGATGGATGACATATAATGTCATAATATATTCCTTGAGGGATTTAAAATGTAAATCTTATAAAATTAAATATTATTTTATTTTACATTATTTTTAAATACGATCTCAATCACAACATAACCATGATTTAAAATAGATAAAATTAACAGAACATGTTAATTTTATATATCAATTCTTCTTTTTTTTATACAATATCACAGCGTTAAATGATTACACATTCACATAATAATAAACAATGAACACGATAAAATAAAAAATTATGAAATGGTAATGATATGTTAACTATTTTTAAATTCATAGAGAGAATAATGGATTAACTGAGAACCTTGATGAGTTCATTAAGTTAATAACTGAATTGAATTATAGAACCCGCAATTCTCAAGCACTTCACTTGTTTGGTCTACTCTGACAGCTGAATCAAACTGCTTTTCCATGAACTCCTATGATCTTTAAAACATATACTCTCTTACCGGTGAGGGGATCTCAGTGTGGAAAACCACATTTTATCCAAAAAATGTAATCACTCATGCCATTATATAATTAAATTAGGTCCAATTATTAGCAATTATTCAAAATATTTTAATTATTATATTAAAAAATATATGAAATAATTAAATTATATAAATAATAATCCAAACATACATAGTTATGTCTTATCTCAATATCAGTTAACATGAAATTATAATACATAATAAAAATTAAATTTTCCATAATTTAACATTATGGTATTTTTATTACATTATATTAAATTAAATATTTTTTATTAATTATGCATAAATCCAACATCATCTGAAATAATATTATTAAATCCTTGAGAATTAAATTAAATTTTTAAATTTTTTTAATTTATTTTGGTTCATTTAGACATTATGTATATCCCTATAAATTGTTTCTAGTACTAGTGACATATTGGGGATGTTAGAGACAAACTATTTTGGTCCAGCCCAAGTTTGTTTGGGAATCTATTTAAAAGACATTATATATATATATAACTGTGTGGGTGTGTCTGTGTGTTTATAAATAAAAAATTGAATGGATGAATTGAACATGATTGCAAGGGACACTTTTTCATTTGTTATAAAACTCACAACCAAGATTCCATTGGAGCATTTAGATAAGCTTATAAGGAAATCTTTGTCCCTTTTTCGATTTTTAGAAAATAAATCAAGATTCCAATGAAATCTTGTGTTTTCCATGGACTACCATAAATAGCTTATATTATATACTGCTAACACAAAACATACTAACATCATGATCCATCTAAAAATTCCCAACTGAAATAAAATAATGTGATGCAAAAAATTAAACATTATTTTTTATCAAATCATTTTACACAAAACCCTATGATCATAGATTAGAAATATCTTGGAAATAAAAACCTAAATTTATTTGTTTTAATTTATGTTAGGACCGTATAAAACCCCTTTTTATAAAGCACTTAAAATTTAATTGAATTGTCAAATTTTTATCTTAAAAATGTACATGTTCTCTCTGATACCCATTGAAGGATCATAGGCCCTAGTGGAAGCATGAAATGCACTCAATTTCAAATTATTCTTTGATTCGGGTTAAATAACAGGAATCCAAAAAATCAATTTCTATAATTTATTATTAAATCATAGGTAATTTAAATTAATTAAGATAAATAGAATTGAATCAAAGCATAAATTTTACCCTATTCGTCTGGTGACATCGATTTAATATAGTCACTATCAGCATATCATGGATCAAATGAACCAAAATAGGAATCATACAGATCATTTACACATGTACCATTACTCTTGGATATTTTATATATGCTTCATGTGTTCTAGCATAGAAAATTCAAGAACTTTATTTTATCCATTTGATTATGTGAAGAATATGAACTTGATCGAGAAGTGAGGATCGATTTGAACATGTTCTATATTTAGAATCTCTATTTAAGAACATGATAGGAGGTAATAGGAGATATAATATCAATATATTACTCTAGATGGTGGATCTTACTATTTGATAGGCTAAAATCATCTTTTATACCATGTATATAAATTATAAAATTTCACTTTTGTCCATGGAAAGTAATCATGATAATTTTAAAAAAAATCACACAAGCATGACTTAATTAAATTGAAATTATAATAAAAAATATTTTATAACTTACATTTAACACATTAAAATGTTATGTGATAAAATATAAAACATTAACATAGCTAGTAAGAAAACCAAATAATTTAACTAACTTGGTGAATCTTTTGATTGTTTGAAAAAATTTATTTTCTGGTACACTCTTTTATGATCAAACAACATGTGAATAACCTATGAAATAAATTCAAAAAACATTATTATAAATAGGAATAATATAATTGAATTATTTTTACTTATGATAGATCATACTTAAACATTCACTGGGCCATGTACATGGGGACCACTTTGACATAATCTCTTATTCAATAGTGTTGGTGGAACTTATGGATACACATCATGTGGACCCTCTATGTCATTATCTCCATAGTATTTAACCCATCCCATAAAACATGATCATATTCAAAAAACCCATCATATCCTTTTAGGAGTTAACGAATGTCATAGTTACGACTATCTCATTCAAACATGTCTTGTATAATATATTCTATTTATATCATGATATCACATAAAGATTGATGAACACTTATATCATTCTACCTTTTTATTAATATGTATCATGGACTAACTGGATGGACATACCTTCTTGTACCATAGCCATAGAATTAATTAATCTACGCCCATCATAGTCAACCATGGCCTATATGTAATCTCTTTCTCGATTTAGAAGTGAATAATTATATATTTATCAATAAACTAATTCAATAACAAAAAAGGCACAACCAAAAAAAGCTACCTATTTGTGAATTAAATGTCATAGTTTTTTCTTTCTGTCAATGTATGAGATCAAATGGTACACGTTGATAAGGATATCAAGTCTAGAGACTAATAAAGAAGTTTATAAATTGTAAAGACCAATGAATCTAGAATCATGTGGTGTTCTTAACTGTGGGCCAATCCTCATGATATCATCTAATAAATATCACCAAGTGATAACTTCTTTAGATTAATTGTCAATGATTATGATCCCCCATCACATAACATTTAGAAAACACTTGTGTCTCATTTGTATGTGGTATCTAGACCATAAGACATATATATTTAGGATTAATATCATGGAATCTAGAGGATCAAATTATATCTAAGGACTAAAATATTCTTTCCATATATCATTTATTCTAATGAAATTACCTTGTAAAAAGTGGATTCTGGAGTTTTGACAATATTATCAAAAGATTAAACACATGTACAGGGAAAACTACATACATATAATGGTAATCAGAGTAAATAAAGGATTTGTGTCTAGGTAACTCACTAATAGAATATATATATATATATATATATATATAATTTATTAAATAATTATACTTTTGGAATTATTATATCACATATAACTTCTTACATTCCATTCTATGAGGGATAAGATAACGTCACCCATGGGTTCAGCAAACCATCGCCTCATGATGTGATGTGATTCATTTTTCAATATAGATATTTATAAAAGGTAATAATGATATTTTTGATGAATACATGTGATATAAATAACATCATTATGATACTCATGAAAAATTTATCATTCTGAAAATATAATATATCATTTTCATTCTTACATTTCTTTTTATAGAAAAATGATCATTATGCACATTCGTACATATTGATAGCTCCCTCCATGAAGTGATGTGATTCTTTTTTCATCAGCACATCACGTGGATGATTTATATGAGTATATTTAATGAAAAGAATGTAAGTTATGAAGTTATGAATATTATATAATGATAAAATTATATTATATTTTTTTTTCATGCAGATCCTTGAATAATGAAGACATTGCTAATGTGTACATACGACCAACTGTCAGCATGATTTTGACAGAGGTCATTTTTCATAACCGCCATTCATGATTGGGTTTGAATGTATAAATGGTGTATAAAAATGATAATTTTATTATTATTATTATTCAATATATAATTGAATAATGAGCTCTTTGTCCATAATTAACATATCAACTTCATTTTTGACACATTAGAAAAATATCAACAAAATAAATGACACCAATATAATATATTATGTAATGATATATAATATTGTAATAATAGAAATAAAATTAAGAATAATCATAAAAAGGTAATTAATATAATAAATAATTAACATAATCTTATTAATTATGTAGATAAATCACTTATAAGATGACTTTGATTCACGATAAAAACTTCATCTCAATATTATTTCGTGGATACATATTTTGAGGTTATGCACCAATATTATTTTATGAGGTTTATATACTGACCCTTTAAAACATTATATTATGAATTTATCTGTTCTCAAGACATTTAATTTTTTGTTTAATTTTATTCATTCATGGGGTGTGTGATTGAAATGATTCCAATTTCTTAAGGAGATTCTATTTTAAAAATAATCATTCCAAGACCTCTTAAAACTTTTTTTATTGAATTTCCAAATTTTTATATGATTCTATTATTGCACATATGGGGAAAGTAATATTTTAGAAAATACTTATTGAACATTCTTTCATTTTTTATCAAAAAAATATTTTTAAATTTATTTTTATTGAATGATTGAAGTTATTTACAAAAGATAAGATTAATCTTTTTTAATGATTACAATAAAAAAAGTATCTCCAACTATAGTAGTTATTTGATTGGTGTTTTCCATTGTAATAATTAATTTTTTCATCAAATTAAATTTCTATTACCCTTTAACTAGGTATTTATATATTTAAAATAAGGGTTTAAATTGAGTAGATATTTCAATATCCCAAAATAAATTCATATGGGTGAGAAGAATATTTTATGAGTATAATGTTGAAATTGAATGTTTTATGTGTTAGGATTATGTTATGGTCCTTGGATGTTATTTATGACAATTCATAATTTATTGACAAACCAATCATGTGTGGTTACATTTTAAACCAAGTATGGGTGGTTACATTATAATCCAAGGATGGGTGGGTTTGGGATATCACTCCAATGCATTGGGCATGGAAGTTAACTGTATTCTTATTCTATTTGTAGGAGTGTTATGGAATTTGATTTCCCAAGATCCTATATATAATATCTCCTAAATATATGGGTATTTATGAAAATCGATTTATTTGTAAAACTGTAAAAATGATCATATTTTCAAAAAAAATTAACTACTAATTCGTAGGGGTGAAATGTATTACATAATGAAAGAAATCATTAGTCTATCATGTTTTCAATTAATCCTTTTTGAGTTTTATTTTTCAATTTTATTCTCTGATAAATTTATTTTATGAAAATATTTTGGAAGAGAATGTGATTTATTGGTCATTAAAAAAAAATTAGACCAAATCATACATTGAAAAAGAAGATTTTTATAAGTTTTCATGGAAAAATTGTCTTCTTTCCTTCATTATTTTATGCCCCTTATTGGGCTTTTGGTACTCACCCAACATTTTAAAAATATCATAAGTTTTATGGTTGTTAAGAATAAATACAATGTAAATTATAATGTTTTGAACTTTATTCATAATAATAAAACATGTTTAATTTTGAACATTTTATATTTTGAGGAAAATAGATACTGATTAGAAGAGTATACCTTGTAAAATTATTTCTTTTTTATATAAGTTATTTCCAAATTCTCTAAAACACTAAACTTGAAAAGATCCTCAAAAATAATGAAATTGAATTTTTAGCTAAGAATAAATAATATATTATGTTTAAGGTCGTTTACTTATTTATAAACTAGATATATATGGTAAAAAATTCTAAAATTCTTTAAATAGAAAAGAGTTTTTAGAAACACTATATTTTTATGAAATAAATTATTAATAAATATTTTTTATAATTATATTATATATTTCATATTAAAACTAAAATAAATAAATTTTATTAATATAATTATATAAAATTATCATTATTTTTTAATTTTGAATACCAAAATTAACTTTTATTCATTGTTTGGAAACTTCTAAAAACATTTAGTCGAAAGTGCGATTTTTACAAAAAAAAATTAATTACCATGGACTAAAAAATATATAATATTGAACTATACGGTCATAGAACAATTTAATAAATAAAAAATAAAATTATGTAATAAGTATATGAAATTTTAAATAATATTTGACCCTATATAACTCATTCCCAATATTTTTAAAACTAATGTGAAATGATACATTAGGAAAGAAAAATATATTTTATATTTCATTCGAAGAAATAAATTTTTATAAAATACATTTATGGATTAATTTTAAATTACAATAATATAGAAACCCAGTCATCTAATATATTTATATTAAATCATTTTAGAAGAATATTTATCACATAAAAAAGGTATATGTTAGATGACTGTAATACATTAGTGCCTTTGGAAACATGGGACATAATCTTCTAACTTGGTGAAAAATATTAAATGTCTCCCAATAAGATATTATCATTTATTAATCCTAACTAAAATCATTCTTTATAACCTAGGAAATGGAAACATAATAGTGGGTTATATCAAATGATAAATAAGTTTACAGAAGGATGATATGTTAGAATAAAATCAATATAAGGGTATGGGAACATGATCATATAATTTTATGATCATGCCCTATATATTGAATATCATAATCACAAGTCGTTGCATAAATATTAAAAGTTTAGAAGACATGAATCATAAATAAATTGTGAATAATTATCCATTAAATCATATATTGGCATAATACATAGACTAATGTAAATGTATTAGATTGTAACATTATGAACATGTTTAAAGAGAAACATGTTCACTCTTTAAATTAAGGATACTACATCATGCCATTACATAATCTTATGAACATAAAATAGGTCAATGATTAACATTTTAATTTTGAAATCACATTGAATGTAACGCCCCGACCCTAGGTTCCCATTGTTGGTGCATTATTTTAATACATTGGCATTATTACAAGGAATCAAGTCTTGAAAGACCGATCAGTTTAGTAGTCTTGGAAAATATATTTCATACATGAACATTACATTACACTTTCTAACATACAATACAAAATAATAGTTCTTTGAGAATTCCATTATTACCTTTATTTTAACCCTGCATATAAATTCTAATACACTTTTTGGAATCCTTGGAAAATAAAACTTAAGAAATCAGTGAGCTCAGATACCCAGTAAGGGTATATAATTTAGAAGAATATATAAACTTTTAAGGCAAGATTTGTGATAAAAACAACAGACTTTTTAAACATAAACGTGAACATAATATGAAAAAAGATCATACATTACCATATAAACATCAACATGGATATTCTAATAGTCAAATAATCCCATGTAATAACTAATTTCATAATTAGGGAATGCCTAACGTCGGACATCATTACCACATAGTCAAAGCCATGTGCCAAGAATACAAATAACATTTTTATGAAGGCCTTTTTCCAAGAAACCAGTTTGTCTCATGAGACCTACCGAAGCGTTGGGGAGCAATAGCGAGCTCCACCCGTCACTTACTAAGTCCACTGCATTCCTCATATGAAAATTTTGAAATATAACATAAACATTCGTATTAAAACTAGCATATGAAATTTCAATAAATTAACCATAAAACATAAATGGTATAAAAATAGAACATCCATAGTCAAAAATATTATAACTCATTCAATACAATATGGAATATTGTATTATAATAAATCAACCTCAATTAAAAATAATATCCTGGAAAGGATGCTAACATAGTTGATAATGTTGATTAAAATTTTTTGAGAGATATATCCTTTTTGTAAAATCATTAAAAAGTTACACATTTATGAAGGAAGTAATTTAAAAGTCACATTTGAATCAAAGTGTCCCATAACACTTTGAAAATTGTGAAAATAATTATCATTTCAAAACATTGATGTCCATATAAATAAATCCATAAAATCATTTTGAAAACATGTTCATTAATTAAAAAGATTTAGAAATAAAAATATTTAAAACATTTAAATTTATGATTGTGATAATGAGTACCTTTCAGAAATACTTATAATATTAATTTTGAAATAATTTTAATGAAAAATGGATATGGATGATAAAAATGTCCCAGTAATTACTTACATATAAACAATCTCGGATAATAATGCGATTGAGGAATTAACCATACCTTGCACTTTCATTTAGTCGAGGGTACGTTTAACCTCATTTATGAAGGTTGTAGTATGTTATTATATTATAACATAACCATATTAATAATTATGATTACATATGTGATTAATTTATGACATTATACTACCCATTTATTAATAATTTCCAAGTTAATTTAACATTTTGGATAATAATCACTTTCTTTATCATATGTGTTTTAACATGTTAATCTTGACCGTGTTATTTAGATCAAGATCTAAATACTTCCAGAATATAAAACATTATTTATATATCATATATATTTTTAATTTAAATATGTATAATAGATAGATATATGAAATGAAAAACACCATTTATGGAAACGGTAATCCGTACGTACGCATAAACGCTGTTTCCGTTTTCATATCGTATTGAACGGAACTATGTGAATAACATATATGTAAGTACATATATATATATATATCTATCTATCTATCTATAGTATAATTATTATTCCATATATTACATACTTATTAGTAATATATATTTTTACAATCATCGATGAATGGTGAACGTGGAAACGAATCTCATTGCGTCGTGGAGACGGTAATCCGAATGTATGCACTAGCGACAATATCCTTTCTTTAAAGGTGTGGAATTGGATGGTATATTAATTTTACAGAAACAATAGTATGTTATATTCTTTATTTATATATATATTACTCATCATTATATCCATCCAAATAACATAGTGTTGAATAACTAATTACACCACTGCGTGTAGACGGTAAGCCGTACGTATGAACGCATTGTGACATTATCATTCATAAGATGGATAGAATAATGAATATAGTTGTACCATATTTATAATAACATCACAGTATATAGAAGATACTGGATTTATTATTTTATAATGGAAACAACAAAGAAAGAGTATGTGGAAGAATAAGGGAACTTGAATGAAGGTGGTGAAATCATTACCTCTTCTTCAGGTTCTTCCTTTTGGTTTTATATAAAGGGATTCATAAGATGGATTTCTGACCAAAGTATGACCTCTAGAATTAATTTAGGATAGTTTAGAGGATATTCGGGAAGAGCCTGGCCGAGCCAAATGGATTTGGAGGTGTGAATTTGATAGAAGGGGAAGTTCCCTTTTATAAGAGGGGTGAGGGGCACCTCAGGAAAAACTTAAAATATTTTTTTATAATAAATTCATTTTCTGTATCTAATGGCTCAAAAATTAATTATTTAAATTCTAAGGTGGATATGGGTCGAAAAAAACTCAACCAATAAGTTTTAGACAGGTTTAGGTTACCATATTATATTTAACATTTATATTTAACTCTTAGTTAAATAGTTTGACATTTACCATGTCTCTTTATATTTTTATATTATATGGTTAATAAACTTACTATAAAATGCCAACAGAAACCAAATTACTTCATAATTGTAATATATATTATTATATATTTCTTTTAGATGAACCTTATATTTTTAGGTCTATTAAATCAATTAATAATATAGTATTTGTTTTAAAAACAATTTTATGTCAATTTTGACAAGCATTGGTATATTTATTTTGATAAAATAATAACAGCATTATTTCTTTAAAAATAATACATTTAATTAATCCTATCATTTCATATCCACCAATAAAATCCATATATGTCATAAAAACATTGAAATTTTATTTATTTTAAAATTTATAATACCATTTATTTGATTCTTTCATAAATAAGATAATTACTGCATCATCATTGTGTCATTAAAAAATTTAATTATTTAATCTCTAAAATTTTTAAATAAAATACCATTATGTAGGAAATATATGTATATTTCTAATTAATATTAATAGTAGAATTTACCTTATTTATAACACTATATTAAAAAAGGTTTAGTTATTAAACATTGATTTTAACTCTTTTAACTCTTCTTTAAATAAAATAATAATAAATGCCTAAATCTAATCCAAGTCGATATAAAGGGTAATATTTTATTACTAAGGGATTTTTTGGTATAATTACACTCATCCAATAGAATTAGGTCATGTGTTAGGGTAATAATAATATCATTTTTACCCCTAATTACCCTATTTACTTTTAACGGTGGTAAATAAAGAAAAAAAAGTTAATATTCACCAAAAAAAAATTATTTTATTGAACCAAATTTACTACTTCACATTAACCGTGTCTCTCAAAATTTTGAAATTGTACTCAAAAAAGTGGTAAAATTAAGTTTTATCTAAATTTGACAATGCTCCTAGGAGATGGATAAAAGAAGGTAAAAAGTTTGATAAAATTTTTATATACCTAAAAATTGACTCCAATGAAATAAATTGAATTTGTATAGGTATTATTTAAATTTTCTGACCTAAAATAAATTTAAATGAAATAAATAATTATTTCAATAAAAATTAGTTTTTAAACAATAACTGAGTGTTTGTCACTATTCATAAAAAATCGAATGTTTTCAGAAAAATACCAAAAATTCACCATAAACTAATTTTGATATTATGAAATAAAAAATGAATTCTATTTTACAAATTTCAAAACATATTAGTTTTATTAATTAATTTTAAATTTATTCCTCTTGTCAAAAACAAGAAACACATTTTTAAGAAATAATAACTATCAAAATTTTGACACTTGTTTATGTCCATTTTTAATGTGAAATTAATTACAATGGATATTATTGGATTAAATGGTAAAAATATTATCTAATTATTCTTCTAAACCATTAAAATGAATAATTCAACACTATATATTATTTTGAATAAAAAAGTAGTTTACAGTTAAAATATAGTATTTTTCACTATTCACCCATATATGAAAGTTAGCATAAAATCACCAAATATTATTTGAAACTACAATATTATGTCCTGATTCTATAGAAGAAAATTATTTTGTCAAATTTAATATATAAAAGATTGAAATATTGGATTTGAAAAGGGTTCTCCATTAAAAGGAGGTAAAAATGAATTTTTTTAAAAATACATCTTTTTTCTGAAAAAACATTTTTGTTCATACATTATGTCTAAGAAACTCATAATATGGATTATAAAATTATAAGGATTACATAAAGTTCAAAATTCATTTAATACTATTCATAACCGCTTTTGAACGGCTATTTTGGAAAGTCGTGGTGCGCCTGAATTCAGTGTTGCGTGTAGTGAAAGTTATTGAATTACATTGAAGAAATAACGTACTTTGAAATCATGGGGATGTTACATTCTTCCCTCCTTCAATAAATTGTGTCCTCTCAATTTGAAATTGTTCCTCTTAAATAAAAGGATGAAAATAGAAAATTCCATTGTAGGAAAACCCACATTGTAAATTGGGTTTATAAAATTTAGTCTTAATAAGAGGAAAATATATATATATATATATATACTTGACAAGTAGAGTTTCATCCTTAAACTAATTCCTACTACAATCTCATCTTTCACTCCAAATGATTTCAAAAAACAATTCTATTTATCCAAACTGTATAAGGTTCCAAAAATAATGAATTTATAATTCATTTGTTAGACTATTCAAAAATAAATAAATTATACAAACTAGTACATCATGCAGTACAGTCGTAGGTGATGTACCATTGTCGCTCTTCGGTTGTGGGTTCAAGTCTTTCTGCCTTGCCAGACGCGACTAGTTGTCGGCTGACCTCTGGGTTGGCATTTTTATAATAATCGAAAAATAACCTTAACAAAAGTATCCACTTTCAAACATAATCCATTCCAACCTTTAGACTTATCCAAAATACTTTATCAAAACTCTCAGTACAAAATTTATAAGGAAGTTAAACACATTGAAGATCCTTTTTTCCCACGTAATAACATGTGAACAGATTCATCATGTATTCTTTTAAAACACCACAATGTCCTGAATTACCATATAACCTTATTGATAACAATAATTCTACCTTAATCCTTATATAATACTAGATATACTCCTTCTATCCAAAAAAGATGAAAACTCCAACAATTATGGAATATTTAAATCATTAATCCATTTCAAGGAAGTCAAGAATATTCAATATAATTTACCCAAATGAACCATATCTTATTCCAAAATCACTACCTTGTTATCAGGACCATATTATTGATTACCTTTCCTTCAACCATGTATTTTCCAAAAAGTGTAGCTTATTATTATGTCTCTTTTCTTAGAACCATATAATCTCAAATCCTCTATAAAATAATAATCCAGTACAATCCTTATTTATATACATAATTCATGTAACCATTATACTATTGATACAACAATCAAATGAAATAATTCTATAATTACAACATAAGAACACTAGTCATTACTCATCATCTAAGGTAGTATCATAACTTGATTATTATACAATAACATCATTTGTGGTATACTCTTATGAATGAGTCAATGATTCGCGTAGTGTCTCAACACCTTGCAGGTGAAGTGTTTTACATTTGAAATTTTTTTCTTACCATTGAAATCATGTACTTTGTGTCCTTTTCTCCACACTTATAACAAACTCCCATTCCCTTCAAGAATTTACCAAGGTGATTCTTTCCACAATTATCACCTATTGGAAAATCCTTCTTTTCCCTCTTCCCTTTATCTATATTTTCCTCTTCCATCCTTTTCTTCTCTTGCTTCCCTTCAAAACCATAGGACTCAGAGAATTCATCACTTATGTTTTTGACACATTATACTATTTCTTCATATGTTGGGAATACATGGGATAATAATTCCATTCTATATGTTGGCTTAATACCATGAAAGATATGATCCTTCTTACTCTTTGATTCATATATATTGCTAGAGTTCATATTCCATTTACTGGGTGCCATTTCTATACAATGCATTACACTAGGTCAGTTTATGAATTGCAATGAATAATTCCAAACTTTTAAAATACCTAACATAAATTGAACAGTTTAGGGATATAATCCATAAAAATATTTTCATTGAGGAGGTATATACTCGTAAATCTTGCATATTGATATGTAAAGAAAATGAGAATTATCATGAGCATATCCTCTGGGAGTGTCGTAAACAAGAGTGAAAAAAAGGACCGTTGTCGTGCACCAGTTCCCATTCGAGTCAAGATCAAAGTGGTGTTTTCGAGATTTACCCCTAGTTACATCTGTACCAGAGCCACCTCTACCTGCTCGTATCTAGATAGGGATGTCTTTTCTTGGAAAACTCACAAAATCACTATATTACCAAAATTCTAGTAAGTTGTTATACAATTATCCTCAAATTCTATCTTAGGGTAATATTATCTAATCAGAGTTTATCTAAATCTAGTTTCCATGGATATTGCTAAACATCCTCTGATATGAACTGTAACACCCTGTCCCAAGGTTCCCAGTGTCGGTGAATTATTTTAATACATTGGCATGATAATTAGGAATCATGTCCCAAAAGACCGATCATTTTATCAATATTGGAAAATAGATTGCATACTTGAACATTACATTACACTTTCTAACATAAAATACAAAAAAATAGTTATTTGAGAATGACATTATTTTTTGTAGCATAACCCTGCATATCAATCATAATACACTTCTTGGAATCTTGGGAAAATAAAACAAAATAAAGGGGTGAGCTCAGATGCCCAATAAGGGTAAATAATTTACTAGTAGCTATAAACATGTAAGGAAATATGTGTGATAAAAACAACAACCTTTTTAAAAATAAAATTTAACATAATATGAAAATAATTTATCAAACATTACCATATGAACATGAACATGGATATTCTACTAGTCGAATAATCACATGTTATAACTAATTTCATAATGAGGGAATGCATAACGTCGGACATCATTACCCCATAGTCAATGCCTTGTGCCAAGACTAAAAATAAAATGTATGTCAATGCCTTGTTCCAAGACACTAGTTTGTCTCTTAAGACCTATTGATTTATCAAGGAGCTATAGCTTGCTCCACCCGTCACTTACTAAGTCCACTGCATACCTCATATGAAAAAGTTGAAACATAACATAAACATTCTTATTAAAAATAATATATGAAATGTCAATACAATAACCATAAACCATGAATGGAATAAAAATAGAACATCCACAGTCAAACATATCATAACAGATTCAATAAAATATAGAATATTTTATTATAATAAATCAACCTCCATCAAAAATAATATCCAGTAGAGGATGATGACATAGTTGAAAACAATGAGTAAAACTTTTTGAGCGAAATATCCTTTTTGTAAAATCTTTTAAAATTTACACATTTATAAAGGAAGTAATTTAAAATAGATTTGTGAATAAAACTTTCCCATACCACTTTGAAACTTTTTAAAAGAATTATCATTTCAAAACATTCATGTCCAAATAAATAAATCCTTAAATTCATATTGAAAACATGGACATTAATAAAAAAATATTTGGAAAGATAAATCGTTAAAACATTTAAAATTCTGATCTTGATAAAGAGTACCATTAAAAAATCATTAAAATATTCATTTTGAAATCATTTTTATGAAAAATGGACATGGATGATTAAAATGTCCCATTAATTACTTACACATAACCAATCTCGAATAATAATGTGGTTGAGGAATTAACCCTTACCTTGCACTTTCCTATAGTCGAGGGTAAGTTTAACCTCCTATATGAAGATCTCAGTATGTTATTAAATAATACCAGAACCATATTAATATTTATGATATCATAAATGATTCATTTATGAATTTATACAAACTATTCAATAATTATTTCCATGATAAATTAACATTTTGGTTAATAATCACTTTCTTTATCGTACATGTTTTAACATGTTACTCATTATTGTATCACTTAGATAAAGTTTTAAATACATCCATAATATAAAACATGATTTATATATCATATATATATATATAAAATAAATATGTATAATATATTTATATATATATATATGAATAGAAAAACAGTGTTTATGGAGATGGTTGTCTGTACGTAAGGATAAACACAGTTTCCGTTTTCATATCGTATTGAACGGAACTAAGTGAATAAGATATATGTAAGTACGTAAATATATAAATAAATATATCCCCTGTATAATTATTATTTCAAATATTACATACTTAATAGTAATATATATTTTTATAATCGTCGATGAATGGTGAATGTGGAAATGAATCTCATCGCGTCATGGAGACGGTTATCCTTACGTACGCATGAGTGACAATATCATTTCCATATAAGTGTGGAATTGGATGGTATATTAATTTTATAGAGACATTAACATGTTATTTTCATTATTTATATACATATTACTCATCATTATATCCATCCAAATAACATACTGTTTAATAACAAATAACCCCACAACGTGGAGACAGTAAGTCGTACGTATACCCGCATGGTGACATTATCATTTATAAGATAGATAGAATAATGAATATAGTTGTGCCATTTTTATAATAACATCGCAGTATATAGAATATACTGGAGTTATTATTATATAATGGAAACGACAATTAAATTGTAAGTGGAAGAATTTGTGAACTTGAAAGAAGGTGGAAAAATCATTACCTTTTTTTCAGGTTCTCCTTTTTATTTCATCAAAAGGACTTCTTAGGTTGGATTTCTGACCATAATAAGGCCTTTTGGATGACTTTAGGATAGTTGGGAGGATATTTTAGAAGAGGTTGGCCGAGAAAAATGGCATTGGAGGTGTGAATATGAGAAAAGTGGAAGTGCCCTTCTATAAGAGGGGTGAGGGGCATCATAGAAAAAACATAAAATATTATTTTATAATATATTCATTTTCAGTTTATAATGGATCTAAAATGAATTATTTAAAATATAAGGTGGTCATGGGTTGAAAACAACTCAACCAATAAGTTTTAGATGGGTTTAGGCTACCATATTAACCTTAAATTTTAGATTTAACTCTTAATTAAATAGTATGACATTTACCACGTCTCTTTGTATTTTTATATTATATGGTTAATAAACATACAATAAAATACCAATGGAACCCCAATTTTTTTTAATGTCATATATATTATTATATAAGTATTTTGGAATATCATTAGATTTTTTGGAAAATTATATCAATTAATAATATAATATTTGTTTTAAAAGGTATTTTATGTAAATTTTGACACTTTTTGTTATTTGTTTATTGATAAAATAATAAGAGCATGATTACTTCAAAACAATACATTGAATCAATATTAACATTTCATATTCACCTAGGAAATTCGTGGATGACATAAAAACATTGAAATTATATTTATTTTAAAATTTATAATACCATTTATTTGATTCTTTCATTAATAAGGTAATTACTACATCATCATTGTGTCACTAATATATTTAATTATATAATATATAAAATTTATAAATGAAATAACATTATGTTTGAAGTATTTTTGTATTTCTAATGAATAATTATAGTCGAATTTATCTTATGTATAACCCAGTATTAAAAATGTTTTAGTTATTATACTTTGATTTTAACTCTTTTAGCTCTTCTTAAAATAAAATAATAATAAATGCCTTAATCTAATCCAAGTGCACCTAAAGGGTAATATTTAATAAGTAATATTGTTTTTGGTCAAATTACACTTATCCAATTGAATTAAGACATGTTTTAGGGTATTAATAAAATCATTTTTACCATAAATTACCCTATTTACTTTTAACTATGGTAAATAAAAGTTAAAATTGACTATTCACCAAAAATTATTTTTATCTTATTGAACCAAATTTTACTCTTTGATATTATCCATGTCTCTCAGATTATCGAGATTCAACTCATAGAAGCGGTAAAATTTTGTTTTATGTAAACTTGCAAATGCTCCTAGTAGGTTGATAAAAGACGGTAAAAAGTTCGATAAATTTTAAATATATCTGTAGACTGACTCCAATGAATTACATTGAATTTATATAGGTATTATGTATATATTTTGACCTAAAATAAATTTATATAAATTAAATAATTATTTCAATAAAAAGTTGGTTTTAAACAATAACTAAATGTTTTTCACTATTCATCAAAAAAGTGAATGTTTTCAGAAAAATATAAAAAATTCACCCTAAACTAATTTTGATATTCTGAATTCAAAAATGAATTTTATTTTACCAATTTCAAAACATAGTAGTTTCATTAATTAATTTAAAATTAATTCATTTTTTCAAAATCAAGAAGCCTATTTTTTAGAAATAATGACTATCAAAATATTGACACTTGTTTATATCCAATTTCAAAGTGAAATTACTTACAATGACCATCATTGGATTAAATGGTAAAAATATAATATAATTATACTTCCAAATCATTAAAATGTATAATATAACACTATATATTTTTTTTATTAAAAAAAGTTGTTTTCAGTTAAAATATAGTATTTTTAACTATTCACCCAAATATGAAAGTTATCAGAAAAACACAAAAAAAATTATTAAAACTAAATTATTATGTCCCAATTCTATAGAAAATGTTTATTTTGTCAAATTGAATATATAAAAGTCTCAAATATTGGATTTAAAAATGGTTTTCCTTTAAAAGGCATTAAAATTTTTTTTTTTGAAAAATAGTACTTTTATTTGAAAAAAAGTATTTGTTATTACATTATGTCTAAGAAACTCATAATATGGATTCTAAAATTATAAGGTATATATAAAGTTCAAAATTCAGTTAATACTATTCATAACTGCTTTTGAACGACTAGTTTGGTAAGTCGTGGTGCTCTGGAACTAAGTGTTTCCTGTAGTGCAAGTTATTGAATTACTTTGAAGAAATAATATACTATGAAATCTTGGGGTGTTAAATTGAGGAATAAAATTTGGGACATGTATGAAAGTACATTCATAACATTTGGGACATGAAAGAAGGTCCATGCATTACCTTTTGGATATAAAATAAGGTTCATGAAAAATATATTTATATTCAAGTTTCACACATAATACAATATTAAAAGTCAATGATAAATTCCAAGGATATATTAGTGCAATGGTTTCACTGCGAAAATAATCATAGTATTCAAGGTTCACTGTAAAAAACATTTTGCAGACAAATACCTTTATTAACCTGTGTTCACTCCTCATTCCATCTATGTATATCATATGTGATATAAATCTTTTACCAATGAATTAGAGGGAGATATATTTCCCACACATAACATAGTGAAATCATACATATATGTGCCAGATGATAATAAAACATTCATCATATCATGACCCATAAAAAGATATGGGTTTCATAAATATTATATCATAACCCACAAAATTGAATGGGTATCATAAAAATTTCATCATATCATAACCTGTGAAAAAGAGACATGTTTCATAATAATATGATCATAGAATAACAACTAAAATGAAGTTTGTGTTATATGAATTTTATCATTTTATAATCCATTGAATAGAAATGGGTTTCATAATTATCTTTCCATATTATTCATGAACTATTAAAATAAATAATATGAATCGAGTCTTTGGAACATGTCCCCAGTAAAGCATAAATTATATAAAAGGATTCCATAATTGATAGATAATTATTTTTAACGATAACTTATAAAATTACATCAGAAAAATTACCATAATTTTAAAAACTTTTTTTAAAATAAATAAGACATTTTCAAAATACATGTATTTGAAACCCACTTTGAAAACATATAAGTAAATCTTTAAAAATCATATAAAACGTTTCTTGAGGAAAATATAATGTTCAAATAAAAAACGTATTTTTTTAAAATAAAATATTTTTATAATCCATTTTCATGAAAATGAGATTAAAATTTCATTCGAAATAATTTATTAAAATATTTTTAAGAAACATGGTTTTTGAATAAAGCAGATATCTGACCGAATAGTGAAATAAGTCATATTATTTAAAACACACATTCATAATTTTATTATTTACCAAAGAATGTAAAATGGTAAAATTAATTTAATATATCATGAATAAACTCATTATAAGAAAATAAATCATATTTATTTAGATATGGATTATAATATCTTATCAATGGAAGCATAGTCATAAACAATCCTGAAAAAATATGAGATTATAGGAATAAAATCCTACTGCTTAGGTAAAATTGAATCATGACACCCATGACTGAATAAAATTAATAGAAGCCTAAAATATCATTAAAATAATTATATTCATGATAAAACATTTCAATTTTGAAATATATATACCCCAAAAAAAATATAAGTGTATAACATAACATGTGTCTCAAAGATAGAAAATGGAGACAATATTATTTTAATAGTTCTGTAACTTTTGAGACTTAATATTTGTGAAATATAGATCATAATTTTTATATGTAAATACTCATCATAATTTATTAAAAATACCATAAAAAACATTTATAATGATTATAAACACCAAATAGAAGAAAGAAGTGGTGAATATAGCAAGCGTCTCAAAAAAGTAAAAAAGTGAGAAGAAAATACCTCATTACTTGAGAAAATTTTGAATTGTGAACCATGAGATGGAATAATATTAATTGAATATTTTAATATAATAAAATAAATAAAATTTATTATATAAAATTAACTATTTAATTATATAAACCACAAAAAATAAGTGACTGGTGAATATGGCATAAGTATCGCAGAAATAAAAGTTACGCTAAAAATCCCCATACCATAAGTATTAACATCCATAGTACATGTCTGAAACAAAAAAATAATAAATATAAGATTTTGATAAAATCTACTAAAGAATAAAATTCATATATATAATACCATAGATGAATCTATACGGACATTATATTACCTGTTTATTAACAATTTCATGTTATATTAAAGTTACGGAAAATAACTACTTTGTTTCTCAAATAAGTTCATACATTGTTATATTTTTCTCATTCATTGATCATTATTAAATAATTTAAATAATTTAATACAATATATTAACATATAATATATTCAATATATATTTATTTATATTAATATAGAAAATATAGAAATAGGAATTGAAATACATTGTTCATAAAGATGGTATGTCATAGGTACACCTGAACATTGTTTCCATTTTCATGTCATATTTGGGTGAAAGAAAAGAAAATGATATATATATAATACTCATATTATAATAATTATTTTTTATATATAACATACATATATTAGACTCATCCTTAATAAATTCCATTTAACCATGAAAGAAACACATTGCATTGCAAGGTAGCAGTCTGTTGTACACACGAATGACGTTATTATATTCTCCCAAAATGGAAAACATGATGGTATATGAAATATAATAATTCATTAATAATAAATAAGTCATAAATATAATATATAAAATATAAATCCATTGTTATTACCATATATAAAATGTGGTAATCAGGGAACAAACGACATCGATTCATGAGGCGGTAGTTTGTTATACACATGATCGGTGATTGGACATGCCATTTGATGGAAGTGTGTGAACTTTTAGGTCATGATATTAAAATAAATTCATAAATAATATTTATTATACTTATTATATTTTTATAATAATGTAATAAAAATAATTTAATGGTTTTGAGGAAGAAATAAAACAATAACATTTGTTGATGAAGGTTTCCTCTTCTACGAGTATCTCTATTTGGTTTGCAACAATAGACTTGCTTGGTTGGATTTTTTCCCAAAGGGATTATTATAATATTATGGGAGGTAATTTGGGATTTTATTTCTTTTTTTATGTATAAGACATTTTTCTTGAGATTTGAAAATAATTGATGGTGGTCAGTTCCCTTTTATAGTTTAAGAGAAGTGACATTCTTGTAAATACCAAAAGGTAAACGCTATTAGAAGATCTCCATTACATCATGTTCCCCTAGTTAAGAAAAATTATCCATAAAATAAGTTATGTGGTATATATATTTCCATCCAATGTATTTTGGAATTTTGTCATGGTCATTTTTTTATTTTGATTAATGTTTAAACCTTTCATAAATTTTTTTTTTCTCTAAATCACTTTGATAAAGTTTAACTATTTTCACTAATAATTTTGGTAAAAAATTAAATTTAATATATTATAATTGATAAATGATTAGAATTAAAAATAATTAATCATTTTTAAAAATTTAGATAACATAATATATGTACATTTATTTCAAATTAACCTCACAGACATTACGAGACAAAGATGTTTTAAGGTGAAAAGGTTGAAATATTTGAAAATAAAATTTAACCAATTTCATTCTAAAATTGGTTTCAATGATACATTTTTTATTAATATATGTAAAAATAATCTAATTATATTTTAAAAAAAATTATAAATATAATTTTATATTTTACATTAAATAGATGAATAGCTGGGTTTCAAATAAAATTCTGTATTTTTTACTATTCATCAAAAATCAAACATCTCATAAAAATAACAAAAAATCAACCTAAAATTATTTTGAAATTAAACATACGAAACTAAATTTTATTATTTCAAATATAATTTTTAAATTTTTCCAAAATCATTTTTAAATTAAGTGTTCTATTAAAATGCAGTAAAACTTCTTTTTAGGAAGACACACCTTTTAATGCATAAAATTGAATTTTTTTTATTAATTCTTCAAATGAAAATGCATATTTTAAATTTTAAATTTTTTATATAATATAATATAATATATATATATGTGTATATATATTTCATTAAAATAATTTTTCAAAACAGGATTGACTAATATATTGAGATAAAAAACGTTTCTGAATAGAGAAACAGATTTCTAGAAAAGGAGTTTCATTGAATCAAATATTTCTTAGTTCTATGAATAATTAATTGTGTACCAAATATTTCATTTTATATAAATTTGTAAACGATATTTTTATAATTTATTTATTCTTCTTAATAACTTCCATTCCAATGGATTGTTGATATCTATACTATTATTATAATAATAATATAAACAGTTTATTGTAGTTTGGTAATACATTGTCTTGAATGTAATACGAGTTATCGAAGGGACTCGATATTTTGTGTAATGAAATATAATATTGGTGTTACATGTATTGAAATACAAACAGATAATTTCTTGTAACATTACCCATATTCAATTTTTTTCATACAAAATCAAAACTCATTGTTCCATGAAGCGCAATATTATCCTAGAGGATCGTGAATTGAAAGACAATATTTAATTTTAATTCATTCCAATCAAAATACAAAAAACTCATGGTGTTATATTCTACCCCTCATAAAACGAAATTTACCATTTAAATTTATTTATTTCATCAATGTTTTAAATCTTTAATGTTCTATTTATAGAAACCCACACTGTAAAGAGGTTTAATGAAACTTCCTCTTGAAAAAGATAAAGGTATGTTTAAAAATAATCTATAATGACACATACTATGTTTCTAATTGGGAGAACATAGTTGAAAATAAAATAAATGAAAATAAAAGCTAAAAATAACACCCAAATATACAATAAGTGTGATATTGAACATTAATAACATGAAATTTGGTCATCAATGGAATGTTAGAGTCCTAAAAACAAAAATCATTGATGGCTTATAAGACCATCAATTCAATTAAAATGAAGGTATTATAATAACATTTTTTTTTAAAATATTTTTTATTATATTTTTGGAATTCTATTACTATATATATAAAAATAGTAAAATATACTTGGTTGATTTGATTTTAAATCATAGGGTAAAGATTACCCTTTTGTTGTCATTTGATCAACTTCCACCCCATACCATAATCCAATAAATTAAGGTGAATTTATTTTTCCTATAGTACGAACTGATCATACGATCCCTAGATATAATGATATGTCATGTCATCTATCATTAATTATCACCAAATAAAAATGATTATCATGGGTTATAAAAGATGAAAAAGTCTTCATATTGTAAGACAATACATTAATCTTTAAAATATCATCGAAAATAAAAGTCAAAAAATTCTATAAATGGTTAACCAAGTAACCATTCTAAAATATGAAAAATCCCAATATTTTGATAGAAGGTCACTAAATTTATCATAATTAGATTAACATTGGTCCCCCACATATCATAAATTAGATCAGTGTTATCAAAATTAGAAACACATGAATATAAACACTAGGTATTCCATTAAAACATGGTAATAATCTAAATTACAATAAATCCTTTTGGAAAACATTCATTCTTCTTTATTAAAATATTTGTTGGATGTATTCATTAAATATATAAATATTCTAAAATCCATCCATGATATCATAAACCTCTATTTCAACAAATCAATAATCTATTTCCAAGGTAATAAGTACATTATTCTGACCCGACGTCGCTTTATTGAAACTATACACTATTTTCCCAACATAGGGATCATATTATGTCTTACATTACCATAATGTATCCTTTTAAATAAATCAATTTTATATGTCATTATAATCATCTAACGATTTCTTAAAAATTCATAAAGAAAAAATTCTACAAAAAATCCTTATATATATTAATAATTACAGAATTAAAATACATAAACACTTCAGTTATTCTACCTCATATTTAAGACAAACCATTTCTATTCTCATCTTATTCCTTAATATACCTTTCAATTAAATTTTCATATAGAATCTTTGTATTTGGAGTAATATAACCAGTTCATGTACATCTTTTTTTATTTTCCTAAATAGATTTACCTTTTAATAATTATATAATATCACATATTATACAAAACATTTACATTGGAAGCTTGTTCAGAAATTCTTATATTTCTTGAACTGATTCTAGATATATTCCTTCTTAGTAGGGTGTTTCCAAGGTTATTACCACAAGGTACCTATGTACTAGAGCCACATCCAGTTTTAGTATCCATAAGAGGACATATTACTTATAAAACATTATCTCTATCCATTATCAATATTCAAAAATATTTTCCTATACTATGACACATCCATATACTTATCTTTAGAGACACATCTAGACAAATAATTAGAAATATCCCTCTAGAGTGCCCTAATAATATATCATCCATGTTCTAAATCTTAACAAAATATTTACTTTGTTACAAACTACAGTGATTAAGGCATATCATGTATGGATATGACATCATGAGTGGGTGGAGTTTTTTGGGTTTGGAAGAGGATTATTTATTTTTTGACTTAGTGCATACTATAGAACAGGTAACTCATTTGGAGCAGAGGTTAGGGCTTTGATCAGTTCCCTCTAATTATGAAAATTATATAACATAAGGCCCATAGAAGGAGAAATTGATTCCAAATATCATTTTGAGATGATTAATGGGATGAGTAAAACAAATGAGATTTGACATATCATATTATGATGGTAAGGGTATTTTTAGATCATGTATTAATTTTTGGGCACACATGGAGAGAAGGAAACCTTGTGGCAGATGCTTTAGCTAGTAAAGCATTTCCTGATGACACTTTCAAACTTTTTTATAATACAGTCTTGAAACCAAAGGATTTTAATCACATTGTTAATGTAACTTCCATGGTCCCAAACTAATTTTTTCCTCCATGACATGTATATTTCAATATTTATAACAATAAAAAATAAAAAAATTTACTAAATATTTGGAAAATTGGAACACCGTCTACGATCTTGGTGAGAGAACAAGAATGTTTCCCAACAATATCTTTCCATTTAATACTAATACATAAAACCATTCTTCATTACTAGGGGAAAGGAAACACAAGAAAGGGTGAGCATAGATGCTTTTTATATGTGGATAAAGAAGATACATTAGGATAATATGAATAGAAGGGTATGAGAATATAATCATAGAATTTTAATATCATACCCCCTATATCAAATATAATAATCTTGAGTCCATTCGTAGATATTATAAGATTACAAGATATAAATCATAATTAAATAAATAGAAATGATTTATGGGGGCATAAAATTATCATAATAGAAACATCTGTAAAAATATAAGCTTATAATAATGTGAACAATTTTATATAGAAACAAGATCACTCATTAAATTAAATAAATTATATCATTCCCTTGCATAAAATTATAGATATGAAACCAGATTCACATATAACATTATTAATGTCAAATTGAGATTATGAATAACATTATGGACATGTGAGCAGGCCCATGTATAGCATTATCGACCTAAAATTAGATACACACATTACTTTTTGGACATGAGATAATGTCCATAAATAACAAATTAGTAGTCAAGTTTAACTCATGAGATTATCTTTTTTGTTCAGGATCACATCCAATGTTCTATTAATGGAAAGGGTTCACTCCCCAAACCATCATAGTAGTCTATGTTTACTCCCAATTCTATCTTGAAGACAAACACTATTACTAAACGATGTTCAATTCCCATTCTAACCAAGTATATCCCATTTTATATAATTCATTACCAAATTAATTGGAGGTATATATTGGTCACACCCATTATATAAGTAAATCCTTCGTACATGTTCCACTACATAATAACAAATAATCATATCATGGATCATATAACGATACTGGGATTATAAACATCATATCATAAACCCTCAAAGGAAATAGATGTCATAACAATTTCTTCATATCATAATAATGGAAAAGCTACAAGTTTCATAATAATTTCAGGACCTAATAAACAAATAATGTAAGTGGGATTCATAATAATTTTATCATGGAACAAACCGTCGAATATAAATGGGTTTCATAATCAACATGGAATCATAGAATGAACCATTATAAGAATATATAAGAATGTTGTCATTATATCATATCCCCAATAAAGAATAAACTACATCGAATTATTTTTATCATATATAGAAAAGGATTTTGAATGATCACAAGTAGCATATCATAAGAAAAATAACCTTTATTTTAAAATAATTTTTTAATAATACATAGAAATTTATCCATATCAATTTCTTTGAAAACCACTTAGAAAACATATTAAGAATGGTTAAAAAAATTTTTTGAACATTTCATGTGGAAAATGTCATTTCTAAATTGGAAAAATATTTTTAAAAAATGAATCCTTTATATTCCTTTTTCATGAAAACGATCTTAAAATTGCATTTAAAAATATTTTTTTCCCCATTTTTCGAAATATTTTTTTTGAATAAATCATATTTCTAAATGAATATGGAAATAACATCGGATTTTAAAAAAAATACATTCTACTGCTTACTAAGTAAATATTATTAAAAAAATGGCACCATTACATGAAGGTAACATGAATAAAATTATTTGAATAAATATCATGATAATTCTGAAGAGATGGATCATAAGATTTTATCAATGGAAGAATAATTGCAAAGAATCTCGATAAATGATTAGATTTTTGCAAAAAAAATTACCACATCACTAATAATGAATCATAATCCACGTGATATAGTAAAATTAAAGGAAGCTTAAAATATCATGAAATGAACTATATTCATGATATAACATGTCAAAGGTAAATATATTAACCCTACAAAAGAATATAGGTGCATAAATTAACATGTTTCTCATATAAATAAAACTGTTAAAAAATTCCCTTTCTGATTTGCTGTCTTTTGAAAATTAAACCCCAGGAAAGAGATATCATAAAATTGATAATTAAATACAAATAAATTTTATTATAATAATAATAAAATAAATTCCTGGGAATTATATACACCACATAAAAGGAAGAGGTGGTGAATATAGAAAGTGTCTCCAAAAATAAAAAAGTTAGATGAAAATCCCTTACTACTATAGTTACTTTTGAATCGTGAGCCCCGTGAACCAATAAAACCAATTTAATATTTTAATATCCATCAAAAAATTCACTTCGTTTTATAAATTTTCATAGGTATGTACATATACCACCAAAAAAATGAGTGCTGAATATGGAAAAGTCTCGCAGAAAAAAATGTGAGACAATAAATTCACTTACATTAAGTCTTTACATCCATCATACATGTTCAAACCTCATGTATAATAATTATAATTTATTAAAAATTTAATAAAAAACATAATCAGATATATAATAACACATATTATTTTATTATGAATTTATATTACCCATTTATTTACAATTATCTGTTAATGTTACGTTTCAGGTAATAACATCTTTGTTTTTCATATATGTTTTAACTTCATCATTTTTGGCCCTCTTTATTTTATCATGATTTCACGATTAATATAATGTATAAGAAGATATAAATATCATATATAATCTGTATTAATTAATTTATTTATAATTATATATAAAATATATAATTATAGAATGAAATACACTATTCAATGAGACGGTAGGTCGTACGTATGCACGAATTTTTTTTCCTTTTCTTGTGATAATTGAAGGAACGAAAAGTAAATGATATATATATTATATATTATAAAATTGGTGTAATTATTATTTAATATATATCACATATATAAATTCAATTCATCCTCAATACATCCCATGTAATGCTTAAACGAATCACATCGTGTAGCAATGTGGTGGTTCTCTGTACACATGAAAAACATATTAGTATTATCACAAAATTGAAATCATGAAGTTACATGTTATATAATATTTCCTGTAAAATAAAAAATCATATATATCATATATAACATTTATAAACACTAAATAAATCATTATTTATAGCCATGAAAGGTGGTTATGGAAGAACGAAAGACATTAGTTCACGAGGTTGTAGTCTGTTGTTAACCTAAACGAAGACTGTATATCCCATTTGATGTAAGTATGTGAATGTATAGGTAGTACAAATTAAATAAAATTAGCTCATTATATTTTAGATACTGAAGTTATTATATAAAAATGTTATAAAAATAAGGGGAATCAATAAAAAAAATCATTCATTGATGAATGTTGCATCTTCTTTGGATATCTTCTTTTTGATTATAGTGAAGGACATACTTATTTAGATTTCATCAAAAAATAAAGGCTTATAGGATGCCTTTTGGAAATTTTTAAGTAGATTCAAGATTGTTTCGTATGATTAATATGGCTTAAGATGTTTGAATAAGTGCGGATTTGAGAACCCTATTATAGTGGATGAGGAGTGGAATTTCTGTAAATATGTCAAGGAAAACACTATTGGGAGGTATCACATTCATAATATGACTCAAATAAGAAATAAATTTCTCTGAAATTGGTTATATGGTACTAATATGTCAATATAATGGTTTTTAGATTTGTTTCTTGGTCATTCCATCCCTTATGATTAAAGTTTATTACCTTAGTAAACTCATTTTTCTCTTAATCATTGTGATTAATATTAACTATTTTCACACTTCATTTTGTTAAAAAATTAATTTTGAAATTTTATACATAAAAAATTATTATTTCAACAAATAACTATTTTATTTTTCTGAAATCTATTCATATAATTGGTAGTAATCAAATTAAAATTAATCTCACATACTAGATGAGACAATAGGGTTTCATTGTGAAAATGCTCAAACGACTGAAATGTTTTTATATCCAATATCAACGTGAAATCGATTAAAATTATCTATTATATATTAATATATATATATATATCAACTCGTTATAATTTAAACCATATTTAAATAATAATTTAACAATATAAATTACTTAGATGAAAAGTTAGTTTTCAATTAAAATTATGTATTTTTTTCATTCATCAATAGTGAAACTTCTAAAAAAACCAAATATCCACAATAAAATGATTTGGATGCTGAAATTTATAGAATTAAGTTTATTTTTTAATATTTAATATATAAAAATTCCATAAATAAGTTTTGAAATAAGAGCACCATTAAGATCCGTTAAAACAACCTCTTTGAAAAAATACATCTTTAATGCTTAAAATTGAAATTATTTCAATCTATTTCCTCGAAAATTTATAAGTTTAATATTCAGTATTTTATCAAATATATAATATATATATTTCATTAAAATAATGAAAAAAATTATATTATTGATATAAAATATGTTACTGAATTGAAAAATGGTTTTTTATAAAAGGAATTTCATTATATTCAAATAGATCTTAAATTAATTTTTAATTATTTTGAAACCAAAATATTCATTTTATATAGTCGTGAATTAAAATTTTCATAAATTAGTTACTTTTATTCACAACTACCCTTCCAGTTCCTAGGTGATAACTATAATATCATTTTAATAACAATATTAATAGAATATTTTAGTTCGGTAAAACTCGATCTTGCGAGTAATGTGAGCTATCGAAAGGGCTAAGTGGTGTGTGCAATGATATATAATATTTATTTTGTGTGTAACATAATATAATATTTATATCATTTCTAATAAAATACAAACATAGTGATGTATGTAATGATATTTAAGCTCGATGTTTAGTGTAGTGCATGCTTAACTTGTTGTCACGTGCAATGAAATACCTTAAATAATTTTAATATATTTGAACAAATTAATAAAAAAAAGGCATGTTACAAATAATTTTAATTTTGTTTATAATAAATCAATATATGAAACAAAAAATTATTAATATGAATATTTTTTCCTCACATATGTATTTTATGCTGAAAAGTGTAATTATCTTAAAAGGTGTTTTAAGGATTTAGTGCATTTAGTTTGAAAAAATACCTTTCTAAATTTTATTTTTTTATATTAAAAAATCAATATAATATCTAGATTCATTTAAATCATATTTAGTTGTAATATAAATATTAATTTTGATGAATTGAATTAATTTTCATTGGAGAAAATAAAATTTACTTATTTAAAAGAACACATAATTAAAGGGAAAAGTAATAAACAAATCCCATAAATAACACATGGTTGCCTCCAAAATCACTGGATGGGAAGGTTTTAGACCTCAAAATTTCCCACACATCATATTTTATAAATATGGATGTCCATGAACATGAATAGTTTTATGGAATAATTTAATTAGTTAAGGTAATTCCAGACCTACCATTTCCATCACTTCTAAATGGGATTATTTTAAACATTCCATTACAAACCTTTTTCTTCAAAATGAAAGGAGAAAATATTTTTTTTTCAACCTATATTCATATATAATAAAAGGAAAAAACAAATAATTCTTTAATTAGCCTATTTTCTTCATTTCTAGAGGCAATTCAATGGAAAATAAATGTTACTAATGTGAGTATTACTCTCCATTTAGTAATTTTTTTTAATTTCCTTCAATATTATATTACCTAAATTAGTTAATATAATGAATTAGTTATCATATATTTACAAATATTTAATTATATTAATTTTTCAACAGTTTTTATTTCATTCCATAGCAGCTACTAAGAATAACTAATGTTTGGACCACGCGTAAGTTGAGACTACCACCTCTACTAAATTATGTGGATTATGTTTCATCACAACCTCATATGAATAGAATTATGTATGGGTTTGATTAATAATTATTTTTTATATTTCAATCATAAAATTCATATATTATCACATATATCATTTAACTTCAATCCATCGTTCCATCATGGAATGATAATGTTAATCATTCGTATGTGCGGACTACCGCATCCATGAGTGTTGTATCTTATATCTCTTAACCACATTAAATAGAAGAATCTCAAAGTGTAAATCATGAAATAATATAATTCTAATAATATGATTATATTTCACTACCGATAAATATTTATATATAGTCTATCTTTCCATTCATTGGGAAATTCCAACTAAATAATGTTAATGTGTGGACTAATGCCTCCAACAATGATGAGTTTGATTTTTCATCACCACTAATAATTAATTTATCTATGATTGGATTTAATAAATATTTATTATATATATAACATATCTAATATTATTTTAATTTCACATTTTCATTATTTAAAATAATATTCTTACACATTCTGTCACTATAACAAGAATTTAGTTTGGTCAATTTACCATCTACATGAGATTTTTTGTAAAGTTTATATAGATACTAATAATGAAGTTTTGGATAAAATTAATTAAATTTAATACTATAGTATTAAATATACTATAATATTTTAGTATTTATAATATTATTTTCTTAACATGTTTATAATATATGATCATTGTTCATTAAAAATTCTTGAAACAATTTTCCTCTCATATGGCCATCATTGAACATAATTGAATCCCTACTGGGATTAAAGTGGAACAATAATATTATTATTTAATAATATATTAGTAATCACATGAAATATTTAAATTATTAACATGGTATAATGGATCAAGGATCACCATTAACAATACAAAGAATGTGAAAGTCAATTAATAGTGTTAACACAAATGTTAAAAATAAACAAGAATGAACAAATATCATCATAGTAAATAATTACTAATCAAGTATATAAAATTTTTATATATATTCATAATGAGATTATTATTTTTATGATAGTAATGTTTTTTAAAATATGTCAGAGTGTGATCAACTAAGGGATCAAATGTAGTAATGTATTTTTGTCTCGAAACCCCTTCATTGAGAGATGTTTTACATTATTAAACCATTAAATTTTATATAGTGAATATGTTACAATATAATTCTATTAATATTACATATAATTTTTTCATTCGTTTTTAGGTTCATTTTCATGAAATTTATCCTTCATTCATTTTTGTAAAAAAAATTACTCTATTCTCAAATAAAGTTATTTTTCCATGAGTTTTGGATTTTCATCTCAATATCAATCTTAAAAGACTCATTTTATCCAACCATTTACCTTTTATATTTATTTTATTTCCATTAAAATGTAGATATTATTCCCATTCATTAAAATTATTATTTTGGGCGGATCATGTTCTCTTACAAAATGAACCACTAAGAGGAATGATTCTTGACATAATAACATGACTCTTTTTCATTCACATATATGTTTTTTCAATTGAATGTATTTTCTATAATATTTAAAGTAACCATTATAATTATTTTCACCTATTATAAAATATTGTTTTTAGTCTCATCTTTAAAATTTGGGTTTTAAGAAATGCAATCAATGGAATTTTAACAATTTCTTTGGGATTTTTATTCAAAAAACATTTATCAAATGTATTTTTTTAAAATTTTACAAAATTACTTTTTTCCAAATTATATTAAAATGGTAGTTTTAAAATACATTAATTTTCATAAAATGATTTTGAAACTTAATATTTTAAATGTTTTCATAGGGTTCATTTTCTATCCAAATTAATCTCTTTTAAACATTTCCTTTTGAACATATCTATTATCAACCATTATTTTTTTCATAGAGTCTTCCTCCTTATGCCTTTGAATTTTAAAAAAATGAAATATTTTTTTCATGGTTTAGTAAAATCATCAATTATAAACAATTAGATTAATAATGGATATTATTATTTTAAATAAAATTTTCTTATTTCTTCTAATAGTTTTAATTAACAATGTCTTGTGTTTGATTAATAGTATTCTTAAAATGATACCATCCACCTCCATTTTATAGATAGATTATAAAATTATCTTTTTCATCTATGGTAGGATTTATCACTGCTTTTGTCTTTCTAAATCATCTGTGTGTGTTGAAAATACTTACTTCCAATTATTTTATAAATTTAATTGCATATGATTCATTATGTGATTGATGGGGTTTCACCAATATTATCAACACATTAATTTATGGGGGCAATTGTTGTCAAAACCATATATTTATTTTTTATATGGTGTAAATAACATATGTAATCATCTTTTTGAGTATTATTTAGAAATAATTTCATTGGATAACTATTTATTTTTCCTTGGCTTATCATTTGATATTTATTTAATAAATCATGAATTCTTCATCAAGGAACCACATTAAAAGGATATAAAACCCATTTGCCTTGTTTTTTTATACATTAATAGAAAAAAATACTGAAAAATATATATTAATTTGATTATATTAAAGGTGCGCCCATAATTATAATTCCCTTAAATTCATTGGGTAATTTTTCCATCTCATTATATAACAAAGTTTGTGGGAAGAGAAAAAACCAATCTATGGAGCCTGTAACATTATCCTAACCCAAAATAGTATATAAAGATGTAATTCCTGAATGATTTGATAATTTTTTATTCTAGGTTATTAGAATATTATCTCTTTATCCCATACTTCTATTTATTTTATCTTCTTTATTCGGGTATAATGTTAATCCTGACGTCTCTCATTTTATGCATCATTATTGTGTTTGATCTTACTATGCTTTTTATCACACCCCATTTTTATGTTTCCATTTCCCCATGTTAGAAAATTAATCATTAGGTATGATAATCCATGAAGATTCTATTTTGCTAATAATTTATAGTCAATGATGAATTATTATTATAGATATGTTATGTTCTATATATTAGAGGAAGAATTCAATTTGATTATAAGGATTGATATTTAATACATATTCATTAGTACTAAATCTATACAACACTAAAATAGTTTTTCGTTGGAATATATATTTATAAAAGATATTTTAATCTTATATGAGTATTAAATACATTGTTTAACATTATAAATTTCCATCTCTAGATCTATGAGAGTGTTATGGGGGTGCTAATGTTGGTATCAAAGTAGCGTTTACATAACTATTGATTTAAGGATGTTATTGGTTTAGGATTATTTCACATTTTGGAATGAAATCGATGGTTGATGAGTTAAGGATGATGATAGTTTAAATGTTATTGATAATTCGTTATACTGGAGGAATTGATTTTTTTTTAGATTAGGATAGGAGAACTGGAAGCCATATGTTTGAGACTATATATATGAGAACATCTATAAAATATTATGATGTATAGATTCTATGTTTTTAATATAGATTACATCCCTATATTGATACAAGATTGTGAACCTATTTTTGGAAAAGTTACATTTGGGGTAACCACCACAAGAAGTATTGGTCGCGTATATCTCGATCATCATTATGTTGTATGATGAAGAATAAATTACTATGTTCTAATATAGACACTATTTATGTGTAACACCCCAAGATTCAATGGTACATTTCTCTTTGAATAATACAATAGCTTTTGATGCACACAACTTCAAGTTCTAGCTCACCACGCCATATCAAACTAGCCGTTTTAAATGCAGGTTTGAATATTAATATCAACTTTATAAAATTTTATAATTTTTTTTTCAAAATGGAGTTAGTTTTTGTATTTGGAATATCAAAATTACCTTTGGGTGATTTTTTGTATTTTTCTAAAAACCATTAATTTAGTTATGAATAGTGAAAATCATTTCTTTATTTTTTTAAACCTATTTTTTATCTATATAATTAGTTTTAGATTAAATTTTTTTAATGTAAAAATAGATAAAAATTACCTATATTAGTATAATTTAATTCGTTAGATTCATTTTAAATTAAATTAGATATATCAAATTTTATTGAAATTTTTAACATCATTTACCCACCTTCTAGGAAGATTTTTAAATTGGCATAAAATGGAATTTTACCAGTAATGTGAATTGGATTTCAAAAATATGATAGAAAAAATTTTCATTAGTATGTAAAATGTCGTACAATAGGCTAAAAATAAATTTCTATGAATAGAAACTAGTGAATATTATTTACCAAGGTTAAAAGTAACTAGGGTAGCTATATGTTAAAATAATATTATAATAATATTAAATTACCCTAACAAATATCTAAATTCTATTGGATAAGCGTATTGCGACCAAAATCCAATATAGGAAAAAAAATATGATCCTTTTGGATCCACATGTATTAGATTAGGTAATTTATTATATTTTATTTAAAGAATAGTTGAAAGTGTTAAATTCAAATTTTAATATCTAAACCATTTTTAATATAGAGTTATACATCACATAAATTCCACTATAAATATTAATGAGAAAGATAAAAATATTTAATAGGTATTAGTATTTAATTTATAATTTTAACTCACAAAATATGTTCATTTATTTATTACTCAATGATGATTCAGTAATTACCTAATTAAAATAAGATTAACAAATCCATATAAAAAATATTAAAATAAATTTAAATTTAATATTTTAATGCCATCAACGAATTTTTTATGTGAATATGAAATGTTATGTTTGATTCAATGTATTCATTTGAAGGAATCAAGTTGTGATGACTTTCACAAAAACCAAATACTAAATAGTTTAAAATTTTACATAAATGAGTTTTCCAAACAAATTTTTTTTATTAAATTATATAATATTTCTAAAAATCTATGATTCGCCCAAATGACTTATATAATTCTACATATGTAATTAGTGAACCAGATGAGGTTCTTTTTAAATTTTATAGTAACTATATTAACCATTTAGTATAAAAATAAAGAAGACATGTTAAAAGTTATACTATTTAATTAAGGGTTAAATCTAAAAGGTAAGGTTAATATAGTGACATAAAAAATTATAAAAACTTTTTTCTGTGATTATTTGGACCCATACCCACCTTATCCTTAAAATAAATCCATTCAGAGCAATTATAATCTGTAATTTTTGTTATAATAAATTAATATTTCTTGTTTTTCCTATAGTGCCCCTCACTTCCCTTATAAATGTGTACTTCCCCTTCTCTTAAAATCACACCTCCAAATCCATTTGGCTCGGACAAACCCTACTAAAATATCGTCCAAAATAACCTCAATTCTACCTATAGGCCTTAATTTGATCATAAATCCTACCTAATAAGACCGTTTTGTCAATTCAAAAGGAAGTACCCGAAGAAGAGGTAATTATTTTATCACTTCTTTCAAAGTTCTTTTCTTCTTATAATTCTTATTTATTCTTTGTTTCCATACTAAAATATTAACTCTAGGATCATATACATTCGGAGATGTTATTATAAATATGGTACAACAATATTCATTATTTTTTCTATCCTAATAATGACAAAGTGACCATACAATCATGTGTATGGCTTACCGTCTCCACATCATGGTGTAGTTTGTTACCCAACACTTAATTTTTTGGATGGGTATAATAATTACCATAGTTTACTTAAATAATAAATACAACATGTTAATTATTCTATATATATATAATATACTATCCAATTATATAATACTTCACCATCAATAGAATGATATTGTTGCTCGTGCGTACGTACGGCTTACCGTCTCCCTGACCCGCTGAAATTTCATTCCCCATAATAAAAATTGAAGCATAATTTTTGTTTGCTGATTAAAAATAATTTTTATGAACATAACATATTTCTGGATATGAATTGAATACATCTTATCAATAAAAACATGACTTCTGTAACAAAACATATAAAGGAAAATGAATCAGTTAACACCCGAATCAATGATACTACTGAAATATTATTAACAAAGAAATATTATAATACCATATATGATATAATATTTATGTATTTGGATCTTGAATAATTTAATATGAATGATATAACCATTACACGGGATGCTAACATTCCCTTTGACTAAGGAAAATTAAAACATAAGGGTTAATTATACAATCTCGTTATTATATGAGGTTGTCTACAAATAACTATCCACAGAGAATTCATTATCATCCAGATCTGTGTTTCTTAAAAATGTATTTCAAAACATAATTACTATTTCCTAAACTATGGGTTAAATTTATTTATACCCTTGATTGAATTTTTATAAAATTTTTATGAAGGAATAATTCTATCATCTTCCAAACTATGTAATTTATGACCTTTTCGAAAAATTAAGGAATGAATGATTTTATTAACTTATACGATGGGTGCGGTTATTTTCTACTTTTATAACACCTTCCAAGATTCACTTACATGATTATATAGATATTCTAAAAATAAATTTTTTCTTTTTTAATTACTCAACTTTTAAATGATTTCAATGTAGAAAGATATATTTCTCTCAAATAGTTTTTGGATTGGTTTCATGTATGTGAACATCTAGGGATGGATTTTATGTTAAATTGAAGTCGATTTATTATGTGAGTATATTCCATATTATATTGATAGTTTTATTATATGATTGACTGTAGATTTTCTTTTTTTATGTCATTCATGGTTTATGGTTAATGTATTAACATTTCGTATGTTAGTTTAATACAAATTTTTATGTTAAGTATCAACCCTTTCATTTAGGGAATTCATTGCATGTAGTAAGTGATGGGAGGGGACCTCTATAGCCTCTCGATGCATTGGTTGGTCTAATGAGACAATATAGTGTCTTGGAACAAGGCAATGAAATTTTTTTTTTTTATTCTTGGCATCATGCCTTGAATATGTGGTTACAATGTCTAGAATTATGCATTCAATCATGATGTGATTAGATATTGATATTACAAGTGACAATACATCTAGTATAATATCCATGTGAATATGTAAATGACATTATTTGATTTATCTTTTCCATATTTTTCTAAATTTTATGTTCAAAATTGTATTTTTTTCGCCATACAGATTGACTTAATTGTTTAAGCTTATTTTTGTTATCTTTATCTATATTTTTATCCTTAATGAGCATCTACGATCTCACCTTTCTTATGTTTTATTTTTCCCAGGATGAGGAAAAATATTTTATGAATGGCCTGTAGAAAAAGGCTAAGGGATATGAATTTGTTTAAAGGATACACAATTTTGTTTTTTTATTTCATACTATAATGTAAAACCTATGTATGTATCTATTACATCCAAGGCTATAGAACTGATCGGCCGTTAGAGACATGATATCTTCTGATCATGAAAATGTTATGTAATAATGCATCGAATCAGGGTAATTGGGGTTAGGAAATTATATTTTCTACCAGAGGAAGTTTAGAACAAACCTTGGAAATTAGATTTAGAAAATATCTGATTAGAGAACATTTCCTTATGATAGATTTTGAGGATTAGTAATGAAGAACATCCAAAAATTATGGTCATATAGATATTATGTGGGTTTTTCATGAAATAAAACCATGTCTGGATACTATAGTTTTATGTGTTTCTGGCACAAATATACATATAATTGATAACTACGCCTAGGAGTTTCGAGCTTGACCAGTGGTATCATGGTACATGACAACAGGACTTATTATTCACCTGGTTTGAAACTCCTGGGGTATATGCTTATTATTATTCACATTTACTCTACTATACATTCTGAAGGGTTTATGAGTAAATAACTCCCCAATTAAACCATTCTTATTATTATGTATTATATGCATAAACAGTTCAATTTTTTTATGTAATTTTCTTGTTTGGAATTATTCATTGTGAATCGTGAACTAATGTTGTTTATTCCATCATATAGAAATGGAACCTAGTTCATGGAATAGAACCCATATCAACATGTACGGACATTCCCTTCTATACAAGATAATTATAGTAGAGCTGGTGATGCAATCGTTGATGAAAATTTTATAATCACACTGGGAAAACACACTCAGGTTATGAATAATAACCTTACTTGTATGGATCACCTTGATCCACAATGCGGAGGTTCATTTTTATACTACTTCATGAGGCAACAATCACCAACATTCAATGGTACTGCAAATCCATTTGTAGCAAAGCATTGGATATGTTCCTTAGTGAAATTGTTTAATTCTTAAGGGAGTAGCGAAAGGGAAAAATTCGACATGGAAGTTTATCACCTCTTAAGAGATACATATCACTATTGGTCATTAATTAAAAAGAAAAGGTAGGATGAATAAGTATCAAAATTTTAATAGAAGGAGTTTAATGATATTTTTTTAGAAATATACTTTCCTCGTGAACATCATGCAGATATAGAATGGTAATTTCTAAGTCTAGGTATAATGAAGGATCAGAATATCACAATTTATGAGGGTATATTTGAAAGGTTACCAAGGCATGCTTCCGATTACATACATAAAACATGAAGTAAGATCGAATAATTTTTGATGGGTCAAACCCATTTCTATGATGAGCATTACTCTCATATTCATTCTCATTTTATGAAGATATAGTCTCATGTGCTGTCAAGACAGAAAAGAAATTCTCTATGTCTTTTGACATTAAAGTTATGCAAGATAATAATAGATCTACTAAACACTCTGAAAAAGTATATAAATTGTGGAAAGGAAAAGTTAACTTTCCATCCCGCAGAAATTATTGGAATAAACACCTTGTTACATGCCTAAATTGGATGGATGTCTGTTATAAGTGTGTCGGAAAAGGCCACAAAGCTCTTTATTCCTAGGGGAATAAAGTCATTGTTGATGTTCAAAGGTAAAATTGTAATGAAATGGGAAAATATGAAAATGAATTTCATAATCTTCAGTGAAACTTGCCTCAGAAAAGGCTATGGGAGCAAGGCCAATCTTATGAAATCACTACTACTGAAGATGAATTTCCTAATGATGTGGTTGTATGTTCTTTAATCATTTCCTCAAAATTAGCCAATGCATTATTTTATTCCGGATTATCACATTCTTTAATAACTTCATAGTTTTCCATGAAAATTATATATTTCTAATTTAACTTATTAAGTGATTTTTTAGCCAAAACATATGAGGAATGTATCATTGATGTAATTTTTTGTCAATATGTTACCATTATGGCATATAATCATGATTTATCTTATGATCTTATTATCATACCTATGATTTAATTATATATAATCAACGGTATGGATTGGATTTTGGACCATGATGCAGAAATATATTGTAAGAAGGATATGGTTACAATTTTTGGTGATGATAAGGAACTCGTTTTCTTTATATCTTAAACATCTCCATATGATTATCATCTACATATACCACTAGTAGCTCTAAATAATTTAATTATTAGGGAGGAAGGGAGTGAAATAACTATTGGTTAGAAAATTAATGTTCAAAAAAAGGATGTACCTATTGTGTAGGAATATATTAGGTTTTTTCTTAGGATTGACCTAGAGATCCTATAGAATGGGAAATTGGGTTTTATATTAACTTAATTATAGTTTCAAGGCCCATATCAAAGACCCATTATAGAATGGACACTGTGGAATTTGTGGAACTAATGAAAAAACTAGTCAATTTGAGTATTAAAGGATTTATTTAAACTAGTGTTTCTCCATGTGGTGGCACTATTCTTTTTGTTATGAAGAAGGATAGATCGATGAGGTTGTGCATTGACTACATGGAGATCAGTGCTATAAAAAAATTAAAAGTAACCCTTACCTCTCGTTGGTGATTTATTTGATCAAAATCATGGAGCATAATATATTTCATTGATTGCCCTTGGATCTACATAACATCAATTGAGCATGAGGAAGTAAGACATTCCAATGAAAACACACTGAACATGGTGTGGACATTACAAGTTTATAATAATGCCTTTTGGATTAACTAATTCAACCTCTATTTTCATGGAACTAATGAATAAAGTTTTCATGGAATATCATGATGAAATTGTTGTGGTATTTATATATGGCATAATGGTATACTCTAAATTTTGAAAATATCATGAAAATAACATACGCACTATTCTGAAAACTCCAAGATGAAATGAAATATATGGGATGTTTAGAAAATGAGAATTTTGGAATCATGGGATTTCTTTTCAGGGATATATTGTCTCTATGAATTGAATTTGTATTGATACATCCAAGATAACGGAAATCCAAAAATGACTTGCACCAATAAGTATAACTGAGGTATGCACTATTACTGGTTTAGCAGGTTACTATTGAAATTTCGTCCAGAATTTTTCCTTATTGGCTAACCCATTAAACAAGCTCACATGTAAAGGGTTTATATTTTTTTGGAAAAAATGAGTAAATAAAGATTTGAAAAATTTAAGATAATATTAGTCGATTCTCCTATCTGGAATCTACCATTGGGGAATGATGTGTTTATTATTTTTGCTGATGTACCAAAGAAATGACATGGTTGTGTCATTATGCATAATGATAAAGTTATTTCCTATGCATCATGGTAGCTATAAATTCATTAACAAAAAAACCCCACTCATGATCTTGTGTTAGAAGCTATAATTATTTCCTTATATAAATGGATACAC
Source organism: Viscum album (assembly GCA_963277665.1). NCBI lineage: Eukaryota > Viridiplantae > Streptophyta > Magnoliopsida > Santalales > Viscaceae > Viscum > Viscum album. The sequence goes on along the minus strand of OY728151.1, from coordinate 652,086,719 downwards.
TATCTCTATGGTGAAAATTTTGAAATATATACTGATCATAAGAGTTTGAAGTAAATTTTATCACAGAAAGAACTCGTAATGAGGCAAAGGTTATGGATTTAACTACTGAATTATTATTATTTCACAATACACTGCCACCTGGGGAAGGAAAATAAGGTGTATGATGCTTTGAAAAAAAAATATCATGGTGTTCTGAATAAGATGAGAGTTGATAGTGATCCTATGTTCATGGATCTTATAAAGATGGATATGGGAATAATCATGGAAGGTGAAACATCAATAATTTTTCAAATGATATTTAAAAAAACATTACTATAAATAGTAAAATGTTCTACCACTGATGATGAGGTGTTTCAAAAGAAAATTAATCTTGTGAATGGAGAAATATTTTTTGACATCATATATGAAGATGGAATTCTGAAATTTCGGAGGAGGCATTGTGTTCTTGATATACCTGATCTAAAAAAGGAATTGTGTAATGATGCTCATAAATCCAATTTCTCTATATACCCTTGTAGAACAAAGATTTATAGATATTTTAAGTGTCATTTTTGGTGGGAGCACATAAAGAGGGATATTATTGATTATGAGTCAAGATGTATTGTTTGTTAACAGGTGAAGGCTTGAAGAAAATATCTGAGAGAATTCATGCAACCTCTTCCCATTCCTATGTGGAAATGGGATGATATTATGATAGACTTTTTTATGGGGCTACCAAAGAATCCTAGAAGGAATAATGAAATATAGATCTTTGTTGATAGTCTTACCAAAAATGATAATTTTATTGCTATAAGTGAAGATTTTCCACTTGAATGTTTAGAAAGACTATATATTAATGATGTTTTATGACTTCTTTGAATACCCCAATCGATTATTTCATATTGTGATCCCCATTTTACATTAAGATTCTTTAAAAGTATTCTAAAATCCCAAGATACTGAACATCATTAGAGCACTTCCCACAACACATAATTTTATGGATAATCATAAGGTACTTTTCAAACTTTAGAATACATGTTGAGATCTTTCTCAATTGACTTTCATGGTATGTGGGATCTGTATTTACCTCTAGAAGAATTTTCTAATAACAACAACTTCCATTCATGTATTCAAATGGAAACATATGTAGCAATATATGGAAGGATATTTCGCACACTAAATTTTTGGGATGATGTTGGTGAAAGAAAACTCGTAGGACCAAAACCTATTAAGGAAATAGTTGAAAAGTTGAAGATTATTCAAAACCACATCAATGCAGGTCAAAGTAGGAAAAAGAGTTATGTCGATAACTGAATGAATGTTTGGGAATTTTGAGTACGAGATCATTTTTTTAAGGTATCTCCATGGAGGGGTGTTATACAATTTGGTAAGAAGGGAAAATTAAGTCCCAGGTATGTCAGACCTTTCTAAATTATTGAATGAATTGGAGTGACATATTACCATTTGCCTATTCCACCAAGTCATTCCAAATTTAATGATGTGTTCCATGTATCAATATTGATAAAATAAAAACCAGGCTCAATACATGTACTCACCTATAGAAAAAGAACCCAATATATCTTATTGTGAAGATCCTATCAAGAATAATTATACCAGAGAACAAGTGTTGAGAAACCAGATGACTCGTCTGGTAAATGTTCTTTGGAGACACCATAAAATGGAAGACGCAATGTCGGAACCCTAGACACATATTTTGAATAACCCCCTAAATCTTTTTATGCTGTAATATTCTAACAATTTTCATTGCAAAATTATATTAAGGTTGGAAGTATTTATCACCCCAAGACTCCACGATATATTTATCTTTGAATAATACAATAGCTAGTGATGTACGCAACTTCGTGTTCTAGCACAACACGACCAATCAAAATAGTTGTTTAGAAAGCATTTATGAATAGTAATACCCAATTTTTGAAATTTCATAAATATTATCTTTCAAAATGTAGTTTTTTTTGTATTTGGAATATCAAAATTAGTTTAGGGTGATTTTTTCGTATTTTTATAATAACACCCAATTTTTGATGAATAGTGAAAAACAATGTGATATTGGTTAAAACCAATTTTTTATTTAAATAATTATTTTTAAATTAAATTTATTTAAACATATAATTATATAAATAATACCTATATTAGTCTAATTTAATTCATTGGAGTCATTTTATAATAATATTATATACATATAATTTTATTTATCTTTTTAACATCTTTTACCAAATATCTAGGCACATTTAAAAATTTTCCTAAAACATAATTTTTCTATTTCTATGAATTGAATTTCACAAATCTGATAGACATGGTTGTCATCAGTAAGTAAAATGTGGTTCAATAAAATGAAAATAATTTTCAGTGAATAGTGATTTTTGAATTTTATTTACCATGGTTAAAAGTAAATAAGGTAATTAATGGTAAAAATAATATTATAATAAAATAAAATTACCCTAACATATATCCTAATTCTATTGGATAAGTCTATTTAGATAGAAATCATCATTAAGATGAAAATATGGTATTTTTTTATCAACATTGAATAGATTAGGACATTTTTTATATTTTACAAAAAGGATAGTTAAAAGAGTTAAATTCCAATTTTAATAACTTTTCCATTTGTAATATATGGTTATAAATAAGATAAATTGGGCAATAAATTTTAGTTATATATCTAAAAATATTTTCTACATAATATTATTTTATTTATAATTTTTATACATTAACAAATTAAATTTATTTATGATACAATGATGATGCAGTAGTTACCTTATTAATGAAAGAAAAAATAATTAATATTATAAATATTAAAATAAATGTAAATTAAAATTTTTAATTCCCTCCACAAATTTTCTAGGTGAATATGAAATTTTAGGTTTGATTCAATGTTTTTTTCAAAGGAATCAACTTATGATGATATTCACAAAAACCAAATACTATATATTGTCCAAAATTACATAAAGGTGTTTTTAAAATAAATAATATTTTATTAAATTATATAATAGTCCTAAAAATCTATGATTCGTCCAAATGACTTATATAATTCTATATATGTCATTAATGAACTATTTGAGGTTTTATTCTCTTTTTATGTTAACTATATTAACCATTAATTCAAAAATACAAGAAGACATGGTAAAAGTTAAACTATTTAACTAAGGGTTTAATCAAAAAAATAAGGTTAATATGGTGACCTAAACATGTATTAGAATTATTTTCTAAGTGGATTTTGACTAATACCCACCATAACCTTAAAATTAATCCTTTTATAACTATTATAAATATAAAATAATTATATATAAAAAATATTTCAAATATTTCCTAAAGTTCCCATGACTTCACTTATAAAAGGGTACTTCCCCTTATCATGCAATCAAAACTCCAAATACTTTTGGATCGGCCAAACCCTTCTCAAATCGTCTCTCAACAACCCTAAATTCAAAATATAGTCCTTAATTTGATCATAAATCCATCATAGGAATCCCTTTTGTTCAAATCTAAAGGAAGCACCTGAAGAATAGTTAATTATGTTATCACGTCTTTCAAGGTTATTTTCTTCTTCTACTTCCTCTTTCTTGGTTTTTTCCATACTAAAATATTAACACCACTACCTTCTATATTTTGAGATGTTATTATAAATCTAGTACCACCATATTCATTACCCTATTGATCCTATTAATTAAATAGTCACCATACATGCGTATGTACAACTTATCGTCTGAACATCGTAGTGTTGTTTGTTATTCAAAACATCAATATTTGGTTGAGAATAATAATATGTATAATTGACGAAAATAATAAATATTACATTTTAAATAATAATTATATATAATATACCATCCAATTATGTACTATTTTACCATCAATAGAATGATATTGTCTCTCATGCATAAGTATGGCATACCAACTCCACGACGCTATGAGATTTCATTCCCCATGATAACCATTCATGAATAATATTAATTTGATGATTAAAAATAATTTTTAAGAACAGAATATAATTCTAGATATTAAAAAAATAAATCCTATCCATAATAAACATGACTTATGTAACAAAACTTATAAAAAAAGACATTAGTTTGCACACGAAACAACGACACTATTGAAATATTATTCACAAAGAAATATTAGAGAATAATATATGATATCATATTTATATATGTGGTTATTTTATAATTTAATAACAATTATTTAAACATTATAAATAAGGTTAACTTACCCTTGACTAAGGAAATTTACCGGGTAAGGGTTAATTTTCTAATCTCTTTATTATCTGATGTTGTTTATAGGTAAGTATTTATTAGGACTTCTTTATCATCAACATCTATTTTGCATAAAAATGTATTTAAAAATATTTTTAACATTTCCAAGACTTTGGGTAAAATCATTTATACCCATTTTTTTCTTTTTATAAAAAAATTTAATGGAATATTTCCATCATTTTCTAAACAATGTACTTTATGAACAATTCTTCAAAATAAGGAAAGAATGTTTTTAACTTATATGACATTTGAGGATATAATTATCCATTATACAACTGTTGAATCTTCACTTAAAATAATATATGAATATTTTGTAAAGGAATTTTTTCTTTTATAATTATGCAACTTTTTATGGATTTCAAAGTTGAAAGAGATATTTATCTCATATAGTTTTTGAACTGATTTCATCTATGTCAACATCTATTGATGGATTTTATGTTTAATTAAAGTTGATATATTTTGATACAATATTCCATATTGTATTGATAGTTTTTGGATATGTATGATTGTGGATGTGTTATTTTTATTTCATTCATGGTTTATGGTTAAAGTATTAACATTTTGTTTTTTAGTTTAATATTATTGTCTATGTCAGGATTCAACCTTTTCATATGAGGAATGCATTGGACATTGTAATTGATGGGAGGGGCCTGCTATAGCCCCTCGATGAATCAGTAGGTCTCAGAAGACAAACTGGTCTCTTGGCACAAGGCCTTGACAATAATTTTATTTGTAGTAAAGCATGATGCCTTGACTATGTGGTTATGATGTCTGGAATTATGCATTTCATAATTATGAGACTATATATTGATATTACATGTGATTATTTGTCTAGTAGAAATTCTATGTGAATAATTAAATTGAATTATTTGACTAATAGTTTACATATTTTGGGGAATTTTATCTTTAAAATACTATAGTTTTAGTCTTATATATTTACTTAAATTTTTATAATTATTTATGATAGCTCCTGCTATATTGTTATCCTTACATAGAATCTAAGCACTTCACATTGTTATGTTTTTTTAGGATGCGAAAAAGTATATTATGACTGACTTATAGGGATAGGCTAAGGGATATGAGTGTGTTTAAAGGAGACATAATGTTTTTTTCTTATTTTATAGTATAATGTAAAACTTACATATGTATCTAGTACTTCAAAGGCGAATAAACGGATCTATCTTTTGAGACATGATCTCTTGTGATCATGAAAATGTTATGTAATAGTGCATTGAATTTGGGCAACTCCGGTCAGGGCGTTACACTAGGGATAATATTTTTTTAATTAATATTACCTTTATATAATATTTTAAAGGATTTTTACATATGATTTTATAAAATTTATCTAGATTATAGAACCTAATAGTAAAATGAACATGGATACCATTGATTGATGCTAAATACTCATATGTTAAAAATATGGTCATGATTTAAGAATCATTTCATTTATGATCATATTTGCTCCTTTGAAAAAAATTTAATTTATGAATTCTCACCTGTAAAAATTCTTTTAATTTAATGGATTGGGAATGAAGGAAATTATTTGACATTAAATGGAATGAAAAATGTGGGGATTTACCCAACATACAATATATTTGGAAAACAACTAGGGTCATAAATCATTTTGATATGATAAATCAATAATCATGATATATAATTAACAATGTCAAATGAGGTGAATTCTAAAACACAACAAAGAAAATATAGATGTATTATCATAAAATATCAAGTGATGAAGATGATAAAGTACAAAAAATTCAATTCCATTTATGTAAAAAGATAAAATATGTACAATGGTAATCGATCAGGGAATGTAAAAAATTGTATATGTGTGTAAAATGTGGGCATAAATCATCTTTCTATCGAGGTAAAATGATTAATTTTTTTACTCAATAAAGGATGAAGATTTTTCTTTTATTTTTAATAAATATGTAAATGATGAAACTTCCCATCAAATTTTATCTTAATTTATATATATCTTACTAAAATCCCCAATTATTGTTATTGTAAAAACCATAGTGTGGAAACTATTTATTTATGGAAGAGAGAATGTAACATCCCAATATTTTAGTATATATATTTTTCCAATTAATTAATTCAATATTCAATAACATTCTTCACATGAAATAAAAAAAATGTGGTGATACATTAGTAAATTAAATTATTCACCTTTAAAATATCATTATGATAACATATAATATAAATTTTTATATGAATATGAAACAAAAAATTAAAATTCTTTACATTTTAATTTGGTATTAGAAAGACACAGTCTTTATGAAAGTTAGCACTATGAAATCTAGTTTGCTGTTAGAATTTTAATTTTCTATTTAAATTTAAATATATATTTTTTATAAATATAATTAGAAAAAATTAATTTTAATTTATTTTTTATAAAACCAAATTTACATAGTATGAATTTTTTATCATATCCTAAAATTATATATTTTTAATTGATAATGAGGTCTTTAGAAAAAATAATTACTTTTTATCACTTTATTAAAATATTTGATTGTCCAAGAATATCATGAACCAAAATAATTGGTAAATATTAAATTAATGAGTAAAAATAGTCATTTTAAAATATTCTTGGAACTTACAAGTACGGGGCATAACATTTTTAACACCAATGTATGTGGTTACAATAATAATGAAAATTATTTTATGACTTTTCCTTTTTATTAATTAAGAATTTGATAACTTTCGGTTTTGGTATTATTTTAGTACAAAATAATATTAATTTTATTTATTATTAATCAAATTATCTCACATAAATAATTAATCAGAATAATTTCAACCCACATTTAAATTCAATGATTAAAATTACGATTATATTAAAAAATTATATTTAACTGATAAGCGCGTTTATTTTGAAAATTTAATTTTATTAAACATTTTATATTTGTTTTATAAAATAAATATCATATATTTGATTATATTTCTAAAATTATGTGATAATTTCTACATTAATTATGTTTATTTTAATTAATTAATATGCATGTAATGAAAAATAACATACTTAAAAGTACACTTGAATAAAGGTAAAAGTAAAAAAATACACTAAATAAATCATGAATATCCCCAAAATTTATATGTGGTACAATTTAATACCTTAACATGTAAATCATTCCATATTTTAGAAATATTTGAGTCCTTGAACTTGAGTTTTGTCAAAAAATAATTTAATAATTTAAGGAAATTCCAAAACTACACTTACCTTCACTAAAAAAAGGGACCTCTTACACCACTTCATAATGCACCATTTAAATATAATCACATGATGAAAATAGTCTCTTGTGTTTATTCTAGAAACCTATAACATGAAATAAATCATTTAACCACCCTTAATTACAGTATTCCCATTATTTGCAAGGATAATTTCATGGAAAATAAATGTTCCAGATTTAATTATTAATCGCCCCTTAGTATTTATTTTTAATTTTAATCTTCAGAATCTTACTAAAAATTGAAAATATAAATGATTATGTATAATATATACATAAATGTAATGATTTTACTTTCACAATTATTTTTCCCTCATTACAAGGCATCTGTTAAGAAAATAAATAGATCGATCAGGTGTTTGTTCAAACTACTTCATCCACGACAAGATTTAGTTCGTTTTTCACCAATACCTATTATAAATGTTTTAATTAATGGTTTTAATGAATAATTATGTTTTATATATATCATATACAATTATTAAATGATCATATGTCTCATTTACCTTCAATATATTCATTTTTTAATTAATAGGATCTCTAATAATGCATATATGATGACCACCACCTTCATAAATGACACATTTTAATGGAGGTACATAATAAAGTAATAAATTAAATAAAATTATTTTTATTCTAGTATTATAAATTTTAAGTGATAAATTCCTATTTACCATCTCTCTATCCAGTCATTGGGAAAGGGTTCACTAATCATGTGTATGTTCTAACTACAGACTCATCAAATAATGAATTCCATTTGTCATTAGCAACTATAATTAATAATTATAATAAAGGATTTTCTTAATATATATGATATATATTAAATATATAATATTATGGTAATTATATATTCCAATTATATTTGAGAACATTCTTATTTATTCGATTACAACAACAAGTTGTTTTTTATCATTTTACGACCTACTTGAGATATTTTGTAATGGTTATATATTGACAGATTATGGAATGTTAAATAATATTACTGAAATTTAATCATAGAAAATTAAATCTATTAATATGATATTATATGCATAATATTTTCATCTAAATACATTAATAATATATCATCTATGTTCAATAAATGCTGCTAAAACAAGTTGGTCTCTGGCATCATCTTCATGAATCATAATTAAAACTCTTACGGAATGAAAGTGGAAAATTATAAATTATAATGAGATATATATTATGAAAGAATTAGTAATGTAGTAATTATTTATGTTGTGTCAATTATTAAGTATCAATGTTATAATCACAAACCATTTGAAATACAATTAAGAGATTTAACATAATATGTTAAAAATAAGCTAAAATAAAGAACTATATTTAACGAAAATAATGATAAATTAAGTATATAAAAGGGTTATAAAGATGAATAGTGTTTTAAAATATATTATTAAGATAGTTAGGGATTTTATTGTATTTCATATTGTGATCAATGATAAAAAGAGATATGTTAATGGATTTTCATCTCTAACTCCCTTTGTTGAGATATTTTTTACATTATGATCTAATTTACTTTCATATGATTTTTATGATGACCAATAGTTATGATATGTTGTTATATAATTTATTTTTGATACTTGTGGTTCCCTTTTAATAACGTTATCCTTCTATGGTCTGGGACGAAATGATAATAAAGTATCAACTCAAGTCCTTTTTCTATGAGTTGTGAATTTTCTTCTTGAAATTGTTCTCATATGTCATATTTCTATAAATATTATATTACAAAAAAAATTATTACCATTATTTTTATATAAATAAATATCCTTCTTTAAAATTTTTCTCATTGGGGGTCATGTTTTCTTCCAAATTCACCATTACATGGAATTATTATTTACCTATTCACATGAATCTTCTTCATCAGCATCGATTTTTTCTGTTAAAAGTATTCAATATAATGTTTCAGGTGACCTCCGTACATCCATTAACAACTAACGAATTAAATTTATATTAATATATTTTTTGATGTGGGGTTTAATGAAATGTTTTATAATACTTTAATAATTTTCTCTATGATTAGTTTTCAAGAAAAATCATCTAAATATAAATTTCCAAATGGTCCAAAATGACTTACCTTGAAAAACATTTAAAAAGGGAATTTCCAACGTTCATAAATATCAAAAACAAATTAAAAGTAAAATTCTAAAATGTTTCTATGTGGCTCATTTATGACTAAATGGAGTATCATTTACATATTTTTTTAATATATCTTTCTCCCACATTTTCCATTATCTAAGATACAACCACTCTATGATTTTATATTTTCAAAAAATACACTTAATATTCTCATGGTTTAAAAAAATATAATTTAATGTTTTCAGAGGTAAATGAAATTGTTATTTTCAATTAAAATTTCCTAATCATTCTATTATTTTTCCTCATCTATGTTATTTTTATGAACATGGTTATTATTATAAATAACAAGATCCACCATATTTATCTATATAGCTTATGAAATTCTCTTTTAAATATATTGTATGATGCATCTTTGCTTCTTCCATGCTTAATCATACACTTGTATATGTACAATTTTCATCTATTGATTTTCCTCTATGAATTCCATATGTTCAATTATCTTATTTAATAGTTTTCACTAATTCTACTTATATATCGATGGATTGGGGAATTGTTTTATAAACTATATATATATTTACAATACATTGTAAATAACATATGTGAAATCATATATATTAGGAGGTATTCACCTATAATGATGCTTAAAATAATTTTATGCCCTTTTATTTTGTAAATTTTATACATTTATTTTTTATTGATTAAATCATGAATTATTATTTAGGGAACCACTTCAAAAGGATATAAAACCATTTTTATTTTCTTATGTTTTAATTATATATTGACTAAAACCATGTTGGGCACATATGTACGATTTTTTCATTATGTGACAAGAGGGATTATAATTATATAGAAACCTAATATATACATTAATGTTTCCAAATAATTAGATAACATGGTGCATTGGTAGTGAGCTTAGAAAAATATAGTGTATAGGTAGTTATCCTAATAAACCATGTTTTGTTAAAAAAATTAGGGATCCTTCAATTTTTATGTCATGTTTCTGTAGATTCCAAACATCCTATAATTACTTGCTCTTATGTTTTTTATCCTAGTTTAATACATGTTATTATGAGGTTATATATTTATCCAATACATCCAAGACCTTTATCATTCTCATTTTGATATCATGTTATAAATAAAGTATCCATTTTTATTATTTATTGTTGTATTTATCATCACTAAGAATTTGGGATCACCACATTTTTTTTGTTAATCTAATAAGTTTTTGAAAAAATTATTAATTTTGTTTATCCAACAAGAGTTTCATTTATGTATAATCTATGGTTAATAATGAAGGATCAATATAGATTTATTATCTTTTTATTTAGTGGTGAAAAAAGTGTTCGTTTGATGAGAATACTTGAGATTTAATAGTTATTGTGTTTTTGAAAATCTTTAAAATTATAAACTATATGGAACTTGAATTGTAAATGTGTGAAATATATTGTATTATTAGATGTTTTTCAATGAAATTGTTGAATTTTATATGTTTCTGGGAACCTTAGTTTTGAGAATGGGTCTTGATGAATTAAAATTAACCAAAATCCATTTCTTATGTTAAAAACAATGGATACCAAATGCGACATACATAAGATGTCTATGTAGTGAGAATGGTTTTCCTCATGTGATGAGCATAGGATAAATTCAACCATATTGTTCAGTATAATTTATAGCCCATTAAAATATAATTATGTTCTCCTTAGAAGTATTCAAACCATCCATAGTATAAGCTCCATAACTTCTATTTTCCTCATTTTATGATGCATGTGTCCTTACTACATGATATTATACTGCATGGTATTCCCACGAACCATGTTGGGTCTCCATATGACCAGATGACCAATGTGGTCCATGGAATATCTTGAATAGTGATCCTAATAACCACTTTTTAGAAAGATGTATCTAGGTATCGATAACATTCTTTTTGAATTATTTTACACATGGTCATACACATAATCAACCAACACGATTAATAAATAAGTACTTAACACACAAATCCTAATAATGGATAATCAAAATAAATATTTTAGTCTACAAATAAAAAAACCCAAATGTACTACAAGAAAATGGGAATAAAAACTCTATCCAAAACCTCCATGAAAGATAAGGATCAATTTCTTCAATCCACCACCACCAATATCCATAGGAGAGAACACAAGAAATCCAAAAACCCATCTCATTACACCAAGAATTTACGTAATTGAAACACATATAAACGTCGAAAACTATCACATGTAGTATGTAAAGTGGGAGCTAAATCCCAATAGCATGCCTCTCAAATAAATATATTCCATGTGAAAACATTTAAAATATAATCTAACATGGTCATTTAAGTAAATTATTTTAAAACATTTATTGAAATATATATATATTGAAAACAATTTAAAAAAGGAAGATATCAAAGGAAACCCATTTAATAACCACTTTATTAAAATAATAATGTAATTTATAAACATACACACATGAGGTCCACCATATGTCAAATAATTGAACTGCATCATAAAAGTAAGATCACCATGGTTAAATCCCTAGGGGTCATATTTTCGAAGTCAGTCATTATAACCTCATACATCAGTGAAAAGTGGTATAGTAGCCATGAAAACCATCTTTCTCATGCATGGGCCACTAGGAGAAGATAGCGCATGGGCCTAGTGGTCTTTAATCATCCTAATGTTTAGTTAGAGTTGAAGAAATAATCTATCTAGACAAAAATAGGATGAACCACTTTTTTATCATCTAGTGTACTCATTCTAGTTTTTCATTTTAGATACACGAGATTCACTTTGATCTCAATTCATGTTCACCTATACCACACAAAACCAATTTCACATACAAATTCCATGTGTTTTAATTAAACTGTGAAAGTACATTTTTCTTTAACCCAACCCACTTCCCATTTTACACACTCCCAAAAACTTTTTTTAAATACCTTTACCATCCCTCACACAATTCATAAATCTTCTTTTTTTCAAATCATAGATGAAAAACACAAATGGATCAACCAAATCCATAGTCCAATATCCATTAAATAACACTATAGAAACTAAGATCATTTTTAAAATCAATGTAATGAATATTTTAATAAATGATATTATAGTTATGTTATCATAAATAGTAATTCATTAAATAATATATTATTCCAAATAATATTTTATTTGGAAGAGTTATTACGATATTTTTTACAATATAAACCATGTCAAATTAATGCGTTATTTTTATAATTATATTAAAAATATTAATCATCAAAGTGTAAAAATCCTTGTTGTCATGGTAAGATTGAAAAGGGTTAATGAGAGGTTAAAATAAATGAAATGCATAAATAATGTGACATGAACATATCCAAAAAATATATTTTATGAGATTATTTATTCCAAAAATAATATTATATTCTAAAAAAAATTATCAATATTTAATTGAAAATTATTTTATTATAATTTAATATTTTGAAGAGTTCAACAGTGCCCCCCATATAAAAGGACACCACATCTTCTCTCTTATTTTAGAATAAAACACTAATTGGCTTAGACAATACCAAAATAAATCCCTTTTTTTAATCAATACCTTAATTATATGTGTATTTTTTTAGGCGTAACACCTACCATAGTGGTCTAAATGTGTTGAGAAAAGGCGGTTGTTTGATGAATATGTATCATTTTTAATCGAGTGTTTCTATTTCATTTCTACATCAATATCTATAAAATATTCCTAGTCCATGATAAAATAGTAACACAAGTATCTTCCATATAATATTACTTTATTATTTTAATATGATAAACTATATTCATTTCCTCTTCCATTAAATGGGAAATAAACCCATTATTTTTTTTCTAGATTGACTACCATCTCACGAACTGTTGTAATTTAATTTACATCACCACATATCATGGTAATATTATAATTTTTAAATTTATTTTTATACATTATACTAATGAAATATTTATATTTACAAAAATTTAATATATCATTTACCTTTTTACATTTCTATTCATTGAAAAATGATAACATCATTCGTTCATGCGTGTGGACTACATCTTCTGTGAAGTGATGTGATTTTTTTTCATCACCACATCACTTGAATGATATTTATAAAAGTACTTTTAAAGTAAAAATGTGATAATTATATTTTAATAATTTTGAAATTCTCAAATAATATGTAGCATTTTTCTATAAATATCGTTGAAAAATAAAAATTTTACCCATGCATGCTTACTGACTATTTTCTCCATGATTGTAACATGGTTCATTTTTCATAACCATATGTAATAGATGGATTTTAATGTGTAATTTATTTATAAAAATAGTAATTATTTCCTGATTATTATCCTATAAATTATGAAATATTGACCTCTTTTAATATTTTCAACCTACAAAATTCATTTTGTACATATGTATTGAATATCTTCAAAACACCTTGATAGAATTTAATTTATTAAGTAAATGTATATAACATGGAATTAAATGAAATAAGGAAAAAATGGAAATAAAAATATATTTAATGAATGTATAAAATTTTCATTATTTTTTAATCAGGATGAGAATAATGTACATGGTTATTCAGACTCATGTTAAGGCACATTCTATTAAAAACATCTTTTAATGTGCTGTTTCAATCACATTTAACAAAGGTCAAAAAGGAATGTATATTTTTATATATAGAGATTGAATGTAATTTTCAACCATCATTACACATCAATTATTTGAATTTGAATTTATAATTTTTCATGTTTCAATTCAGATAAAATTGTTCCTCTATAATCTTTATTGTTTTTAGATTTTTATAAATAATTTTCAAGGAATTTTTTTCAATGGTTTCCAAAAAATTTATTTTTATGAATATTTCAAATTTATTTAAGAAAATAAATTAATAATTACGGTTCTATGTAAACATATACAACAACCATTAATTTTCACACCACCATAACCATTATTTCATGTTTGTATTCCTATACAAGCATTTATTCTTTATTCAATGAAAAACTCCCACACCATTTTTCTAGGTACTTCAGTATTAAAATTTGTTTTTAACAAAAAAGGTATTTTGATATATAAAATATACTTCACATGGGTTTAAAATAAGTTTTGATGTGTTTTATCCATTATATGGTCCTTTTACATTCTTTATGTAGGGTTGAGCCCCATTATAGCTCATGGGTGAGCCTGATTTATCTTAATATAAGGTTATTCTTCATAAAAGATCATGTGTGTGACTTTTAAAATGTATATGATGGGTGTGAAAATATAATGCTATAATTTATTGTGTAATGACTTTTTTCTATGATTATATATATTGGTAGTTGTTCTCAAGGTTATTCCAGCTGTAGAAGGTTTTGAAAGGGGTTTAAGATGATGATTTACCAAGGATCCTATCATACTTTTCTTTTGGGCTTATAAGATTTAATTGAAATCATTTTTATTCAAAATGTTATATAGTGATCTATTAAAAGGGAAAATGTATATCATTCCAAAAAAAATATTTCTTCGTAAAATATTTTTCATAGGTTTTCATGTTTTTCAAAATATTAACAGATTTCATTTTCTTATACACCTTACTTAGATTTTTGTTATCATATCAAATGTTTCAAATGTTTTCCATGTTTTTTATGGATGGGTAAATAAATTTAAGAAGTCAAGTAGAATTTTTGATTATTTTTTATAGAAAATGTTTATTTTTTTTAATTCTTGTACATTATATAAAAATATAGATGCTGATCAGAAGTGTTCACTTTGTAAAATATGATTTTAATTTAATATTTGTGATACAATTATATAAAACTCTAAAAATAAATGTTTTTTGGGTATTTATCAAACATAATTAACGTATAAAGACACTATATTATTTAATGTGTAACGAGGGCTGATTATATATGGGATTACATAAGGGTTTAGATAGAATTAGAGGTTATGATTTCATTTGATCATATTTTTCCACTCCATATAACAAAAATGGTGACTATGTCAGGGAGAATCATAATTATTTTGTATAAATCAAAAGGGTTTGAGATTTTTTTTTAAAAAAGTGAAACATGGGTTGGTCTCCCAAACCATGTCCCTACATAAAATCTTAAAAATGAAAGATTACAATGAAATCTCGAGTTGCAGTGAATTTACTCCAGTAAAGGGAAAGAAATTACATGAATACCGAAAAATTCACACCGAATGAAAAAATAGAGGAACTGCAATTATTCATGAAATCCCATCCATAATCCCGTTGAACTCTATAAGGTAAAACCACTTCATAGTAATAGTAGATCATCGTATCAAGAGAGTACGATGTGAAGTAGAATTAATTAAAGAGGAGAATCTAATTATAAAACCAAAAAATTCAGCCCATGTGACATGTCCTACACTCTTCACTATATTCCAGTGAAATAGATTCTTGATAAGGTCTTGTGCCCATATGACAGAGTAAGCCGTAGAAAAACATCATCAGTAGGAAAACAAAGTGAATTTAAACTGGAGAACAAAGCAGCACAGTCTGTATGAAATCAAGGAGTTTGTTTGGTCTCCAGGTCCAACCCCAAAATAAACACTTCGCGTTTCATATAAAGGTATGTTGCCACATAGATTTCTCCATTTATGAGCTTCTGATATTCTAATTCAACACGTTGATCCCTTAAAGACTATAAATCTTCGCTCATCTCCCCAGTATGCTGTAATATATTCGCAGCCAGATCAGAGCCCTCATTCGGATTATCGTCAGGAGGCTAAGTAGAAGAGACAACCTCAGTCTGAGCAATAATTTCTATAGGTATCTTACTGGAGGCACTTCTGATTTTAATTTTGTCCTTGTTAGAAGCAGTAATAGATCTCGTAACAATTGTTCATTCGAGATGAGAGAATTCCCTACGCTTCCATGTATTTTTCGTATTGGGGCTAATGAATCCATCAGCATTCACCATTTTTTTTCCTTTTCTATAACGCGATTTGATGAAATCTTATTCAATTTGGGTGGATTTCTCATCATCCTCCAAAGGGACAGAGTGAGAAGGCACTGGAGCTTTGGGATTAGGGGGTTCACCTTCTTCCATATGAGCCACCTCAAAACCCTCATTAGAAGTTGTAATGTCTTCCTTGATTTGTGTCTCAGGGTGGGGTTAGGAACCAATACCTTGACATAATCCATAGGTGAATCTTCCTAAACATTGGGGTTTACCTTTGTTGCATTCTTTTCATCCCAGATTGAATTGAAATGTAGAGGGGTGGGGGAAGCCCCTAGAGTCCCACATTCTTCCTTAAAATGACCAATTCCGGAGAACATTTTATAGTAGGCATGATCCTCTTCAAAGACAAAATCCTGTAAGAAGCCATTGTCTCCATTTTTTATCCAAAACCATGAGGGAAATTCATGAGATATGTCGAATTCGGTACAAATCCTAGAAATCGAAGGTATTGACAGATTCAAGGTAGAAGCGTCAAGCCTGATTGGGTGTTCGAAGAGTTCAGCAATAGGAAAAAGGGCATTCTGCATGAAGAGATGGAGAGGTAAACACGGGAAAGAAATCCAGATTGGAACGATCGGGTGTTCAGATCCAACATCAAATTCTGGAGACCATTTGACAACCTTCATAAATGAACCCCTGAAAGACCAAGAACCAAGGATCCAGAATCAGTAAAAATCTTTCTCCGAGGAAAAACGAAAAATAACGTGGCACGAATTCAGGAGGCCGATGTGAAAATTTATATAACCTAACCGATCCAATGATTTGCATAGAAACACGTGTGAAGGGCCACACTGGGAGAATATACCAACAAGAACAAACCGTAGATCCGAAGCGAGAAAGAGTACCTCATCTTTTGAGAAAGAAATCACTGATAGACCTCGATGCCAATATTTTATAGGAGCGATGCTTTCAGAGGCCTTTAATTGGCCGGGATATCCACTACCCACGGTAACTTCAGTGAAGGATCTGGCATCCAGGGTCCCCTGTTGATCGGTGGGAGTTGGTTTCATCCATGATCACTTGTGGGATGCATCCTCCAATTCTGGGGGATTGAGTTAAAATAAATATTGATATATTATTTTTAATCTACATCATATGATAATATATTATGATTTTATAGTTATGATCACACAATCTTTTTTTCTTTTAGAAAATGATTGTATCATGCATGACGCAAAATTAAAGTAGATGTGAAGGAAAATTTTATTGTTATATGAATGTGAAACCAAATATAATGGGATCTATGGTGTAAAATATTACGGTTATTCTTAATAATATATTAGGATTGATGATTAATAACTAGAACCATGGTGAGTTTTCTAGTGCCTCAAATACAACGAAAATTAATCCCTTCGGATGTTTGGGTGATAATGATCATAATTGTAAATATATCCAATGTACAATGTGTCAAAAATGTGGAATGAATATCCTGGTAAAATATATTTAAAGTACTGGAATATGTTTTATATTTTGATAAAGGAATTCATAAAGTAATAATATTCTAAGGAAAAGAAACAATTTTGTTATCATCAGAATAGGAAAGATGTTATTCCCAAGGTATCGATTGATTGTTTTAAATGTGGTAAGAATGATAATTATAAAAATCAATGTCTAAAGGGGAACTCTTATAGAAATATAATATAGATAAATATCTTGAAATACATATTTACATTAAATTTAATGATTAGAAAACATCAAATTTTATATTAACGGTATGGAATATTTCTTGGCATATTTATTCATATTGTTGAATCTTATGACATGGATCAATAAAATTATATGAAATAAGTATTATTGCATATGTTGATAAATCATGGTTTAAGGATTATGAATAATGTTGAATGATTAAGGATTCTATAGTCAAGAGTTATGATATAGTGGAATATTTAAAGATGAAAAAATGTTTGAAACATTAATAATATTTTGATGATGGGATTACATTCGTAGACTATTATTTGGTTGTGAAAGATTATTGAAGTATATGTAACCCTTAACATTATTCAATGAAAAGGTTTATTTAATGTGGTCTATACAAATTGTATTTCTAAGGATATTTATCACATTTCAATGAATGATAAATGGATTATATTTTTAATTTAGAAAACCCCCTAGGTCACTTAACAACCCATAAAATATAGAAATACATTGAGGCTTGAACCCAAAACCAAGGGGTGATAAAGGCGCATCACCAACCACGGGCCTACAAAATGCCCTGATCAGTATGCCATTATTTTTCATTATTTAAATGATCAGATATACATATGATATGTTCATTTTCAAAAAACATATGTTTTATCATTTATATACCCTTGGGATTGGAAATTTATTTGGTGATTAAGTGATTAAATTTATTTCCGAATAAGTTCACTATAATGTTTAGGAACATTATAGGAATAAGGTAAACATAATACTATGAGATTTTATTTGATTAATATAGGTTGAATTATATTTGGGTAGAATTTATGATTATATTATAGATTTTTACGATTTAGATTTTTTTATAGAAAGTACTGGCATATCATGAAGATGGTGTGATATAAAAAATTACTTGTTTTTGTATGAGGAATTAAAAGATTGTTTGATGTTATTTTGGAAGATATATATTTAATATTTCTTTGAAGATTATGTGATTAAATACTTATGATTTTTTTGTTTCAATCTTATTCTGGAATATTTTTGAGGTGTTTTACAGCTAGTTACTTTTTGAATGATATACGTTGAATATTAATTATTACGGTTAAATTTTGGATATTAATGTAGTGCTTCATCATATGATGATTTATTATTCTTTGGTATTTCCTAAACCTATGATTGCTATTTTGGTTTTGGTTAATGATAATAAATATTAGGAATATAGTTTTATTTTTAACTTATGAAAACCATTTTATTAACCCTTTATATGATGTGGATTTTCAGGAAAGATATTTTAAGAATCAGAACCCATTTTACCAAGACAAGATTAAAATTCATAGTTCTAGATTTCCAAAAGGTGGGAGAGAATTTAATATCCAAATATTTGAAAGGGAAATACTATTTTCAATTTCATATAAGGTACTAAACACTTTGAATAAATGAACAACGAATTACTATGTGAAAATGAAAACCCTTCAATAAACATTTGTGGAATGAATAATATTAATCACGTTATGAATTATATAAAATGGAACTAATCATTTATAATGTGTTAATTAATTCATTGTAAATAATCCCTTTATTTTTAATGTCATTTTATTCTTCGAAATTTTATTTTCTTAAAAAATGGTAATTCTTAATTTTTAGGAGTGAATACTATAAGTAATTTTCATGAAATCTTAGAAATTATATTTTAAATATTTCAATTTTAATATTTAATTCACCATGTGAAAATTATCTTATAATGAATTGTTTAGAATTTTCTTAAAAAATTAAGAATTGAAAAGTGAAAACTATTTATTTATGTTGAAAACTATATTTTTTAATATATTTACAATGTAAAATACTATTCAAGATTAGTATGAAGATATAATAAATTAATTTTTATTTAAAATTATACAATTATGGCTTTTAATTGAATTTTATATTTAAATTTAGTATAATATAATTTTTTATTTAAAAATGACAATTTCTTGGAAACTATTTACTATTTGTTCTTATGGTTATGTTTTAAATTAAACTATGGAAATTCCATGTTTATAATTAAAAAAAAGATTTTATATATTTAATAATTAGGCATACATGTAGTGAAAATATCTGTTTTATTTTTTATCAATATAAGTCGTAATATTATTAAATTTAGTGACCATGCTAAAAGGTAAATCGAGTAATTAAATATAAAAATATCATATAGACGATAAAATTACCCTAACACATAACATAATTATATATAATACGAATTTTTTATCCATAATCCTATAATATTTGGAAATATGGAATTTTTTGGACATTTGGATATGATAACGAACTTTATAATGTTTTATTTATTGAAAAGTAAAAAAATGTTTCACTCTTGATTTTAATAAAAAAATATATTTTACGTGGGGATTACCAAGGGATATATTTAGATAAAAATAGTAATTTCAAGTCTAAAATATTTATATTAAACTAGGTAGTTTATTTTTATTTTTTCATGAATAATTTTTTACCATACATATTTACACAATGCTAATATAATTATTATTAAATTAAATTTAAATTAATATCAATGATAGTAAAAATATTAAAAATAATATAATTTAAAATAATTAGATTAATACCTGAATTTTATATATGAACATTACATGTTACTAATGTATTAAAATATTTGGTTTAATTTTAATATTTTTATTTGTTTCATTAAAATCAATGTAATGAACTATTCAAAAAATTGAAATTATGGATATATTATAATAAATAATATTTTATTAAAAGATATCTAATTTATGAAAATATTTTATTCAATAAATTTATTATTATATGGATCATAATATTAACCATCATCCATTTATCGTTCTTTTTTCCATTTATGGTAACTATATAAACCCACAATGTGTACAAATAATCTCTTGTCAAAATAAGAGTGAAAAGGGGATAGTGAGGGGTTAAAACCAAATAATAAGGGTAAAATTTGACCTAAACATGGCCATAAAATATTTTATGAGATTATTTTGACCTATAATAATCATATATTGGAACTAAACTTGTTTGAAGCTGTTTGGATTTGAAATTTAATCTATACTAATTTAATATTTTGAGGAATTCTAGGATTTCTCTTCCTCTCTCTTATAAAATAGAATCAATTATTATCATTTCTTTAGAAATAAAAACACCTTTGGATCAACCAATATATATAAAAATCCATTCATAGGATCTCTATTCTAATTAAATATGTCATTAATTAAGAATATCACTGACCATAGTGTCCTAAATGTGTTTTGAAAAGGATGTTGTTCGAAAAATCCATTTCATTATTTTTTGAACATTTCTGTTTTATTTATTATTACACATCATTTTAATATTCCTAAACTTCTATATAATAATAAAAATACTCTCATAAATATAATAATATTTTATTATTTTAAAATAATAACCTATATCCATCTTCTCATTCATCAAATGGGAAATGAAACCATCATTAATGTTTATGGAGGACTACCTCACTACAAACTAATGTAATTAATTTTCCAACACCATATCTCTTGGAAGGATTATAATGATGGAAATTATATTCATAATATCAAATTAATGAAACAATTTTAAATATTATAATATAATATATCATTTATATTGTTACATTTCCATTCACTGAAAATTGATAATGGTGTTCATGCCAATGTGTTAACTACCACCTTCATGAAGCAATGCGATTTTTTTCTCATCACTACATCACAATGATGATATATATATTATTAATGGAGATAATTATATTTATGATATTATTGTTTAAGGAACCTAGGATTTCATATGAGTTACATGTCCCTTGTTATTCTATTTTAATTATAAATATGGCCTAATTAGAATGCCCTTTGAGGTATTGGATGTATCGAGGGTGTAAGGGGCTTCATCAGATCCAAAAACATAGTTTTGAGGGTGAAATCATCTTGGGGTATATATAGTTAAAACCATATGGTTCATGATTCATATTCTAATAAACTGTTGCAGGTATAGGTTGTAACATCCCAGCCCAGCATACCATCGAACCAGTGGCCGGACCGGTGGGTCTCATGGCCTCAAGCGCGTCTCCCCATATGCCAGAGGCTGCCGACTAGCAGTGAGGGTCTAAGAAGGTGATAGTGGAGAGACTATAACCTAATATCAGAGTTACACATAAGTATTATTAGAGTAAATAACATTCAATAGCAGAATCATTAAACAATTTTAAGGCAGAAGAAAAAGACAAGTACAAACCATTTTATAAAAGGCAGGAAACGCCAGTTACAATGCATGCATGTACAGATGATGATACAGTTATGAAAGAAAGAATCAGTACAACATGCTTTACAAACAATACAAAAATAAAGGATAGGAAAGCTCGACAGCAATCCCCTGAGCTTCCCATGCTCTTTCATGGTCCTTTTCTCTTAACTCCTCAGGTTCAAACAGCATTGCACTCAACCTAGGTCCTATAAGCAAGACGGTCTACTCGGGTACCCCAGTGCAATGGCAGCCCGAGTAGGGTGTGAGATATAAGTCTCAGTAGGCCAGCTCTACCAGTGTCTACCCCAATCCCGATAGTGAATACTAATTAAAAAGTGAGCATGTATGTACAAATAAGTAAATAGAATTACATAAGTAAATAACACCGATCCAAGTTCCCAACGGACACCTGACAGTTATACCATCTTCGGCTCATTGCCGGTAAAGTAACCTGATCATGTCACCATATACATGTATAAAATCATTTAGATCATAGGTGGCGTGATATAATAATGCCTCCCACCCATTAATCGCCATTAGTGGGAATGATGTAAGAATTACTCTCGTCCCTATGAGTCAACTGGAAAGGGGTAAGAATGACTCCCTTCAATCAAATTAATTCAACCAATATGGGGTATAACTGCTTCCCATCTGTCACATTCATAATACTGGCATGGGGTATAACTGCTTCTCATATTTCACACTCATAATAATGTCATGGGGTATAATTTCTTCCGATCTGTCACACTCATAATACTAGCATGGGGTATAACTGACTCCCCTCCAGACATGTAATCATCAACATAAGTCAACTGGAAAGGGGTAAGAATGTCTCCCTTCTAGACATGTAATAATCAACTGAAGTCAACTGGAAAGGGGTAAGAATGTCTCCCGTCCAGACATGTAATGTCACTATGGCATGGAGTATAACTGCTTCACATACAACCATGTATCTTTCACTAGGTGGCCTTAACATGCACTCACCTCTATTATCATTCATTGTGCGGCATCAGCATGTGCGCACTCACAATACAAACATGTCGATAGTATACTACTTATGGAATTTCTTCATAAGCATTAAAAAATCACACCATATACACATAAGAAAACACATTCACGTTCATACTTATGGAAACCCATCTTAGGTATCCAAAACAAGTCATTCACATATTCATGATACTAACATATGTCGTGCTCATTATGTTATCCCAAGGCATGGTTATACCACCATAGTCTGTTCCTTCCTAGATTCACCATTCTATCTTGAATGATAAGTTTATCATTCTTTAACCCTTTGATTCCTTCTAGAGGTAACAAGTCATTTAGTCTCAAGTCATCCCACTATGGTTATCATCCTACTCAATTTGCTTAAACATGGAAAATTGACCCAAACATAAGTGTCACAACCATATCATTATATTTTTATCAACAAGGAAAGTTCACATACAAAGCATCAAAAAGGAACCACAACAATCTAGCAGAAAAGCATAAAATGTCTATCACTACTTTTTATCTTGATGATAGCGCACCTCTGATCGAGGGGTTTTATTATTAAATCGTTAGTTTAGTGACCAAGCAACCCTTTAATCTTATCCTGCATTTCAAACTCTTTTTTATGCATCGTCTAATCAAAACATGATTTTTAGAATTAAAATACTAATAAAAAAGTAGTATTAAACTCTTTAATACAATACTTTATGTTAAAGAGGAAAAGAGAGGCATCTTAATTCATGGTGGATCCATCTATCCACTCTAGATCTTGGCGGTTTTAAGCTAAGAGTTGCCTAAGCTCCGACAAGGCGAAACCATCCCGAACCTTCAAACGCACTTTGAAAAACATACCAGGACCCTTTAGAACAACAAATGCATTAGATTAGAAGCTACAAAACAAGCCATTGGTAAAACCCTTACCTTGAAACAAAGCCAGTAACCAAAACCGCCCTCATCCGCCTCATCTTCGATGGTGGATGCCCATACTCTAACCCATGTTTCCCGAGACAACCGTAGTAAGACCCTAGAAGGAAGGTAAAATAAGAATCAATAAACCCCCAATACCTAGGGTTCAACCAAATCCCGTGGGTCAATGGAGAGGCCAAAATATGGATAGAAGTAATGAGGAGAAACAATAGAGAAGATTACTATGATATTCAATGAAGAATCCTCAAGAAAATGGCTGGAGATCGAAGCATGGAAGAGGGAGCTGAGGGGGTGTCGTGTACGGCTCAAGGGCAGCCCTCCCAGTGTCGTGCGGGTTGAGTGAGGGTGAGTGATAGGTTAGTTTTTATGTTTTTCGTTTATTTCCTTTTTCTAATTTAAAACAAATTAAATTATTTAAAAATAAAGAACCTCACAGTTTGGGCCACATCGTTAGCCAAACTTTGCGCTGACCGTGCGATCCCCTCTTCCCAAAGGGAATCCCTCACACATGCAAGGCGCACAGTTTGGGAAAACTGTGGGCAGCCCGTGCGCAAGCCACTGCATCCAAGACACCCGTTGCATAGGCTTGGCACTCGGTTTGGGAAACCTTGCGCAACACGTGCGCAAGCCAGTTCCCACCTGATTTTGGCCTCACGGTTTGGGCCGCACGGATTGGTCAACCTATGTGCCAACCGTGTGCCCTATGCAGCTCTTTAGGAACATGGGTCCAGCACTTTCGAAACCTATCAGGCCACCCGAGAAACTTAACGGGCCTTCGCTCATGCCCAGAAACAAAACAACAACGTTTTCCAATAATTGTGATTCCGTTCCTAAGCTCAGTTTTAGAATCAACCCATTCAGTAATTGAAAAAGTTCAAATTCCTTCGTGTTTTAATTTGGTTCGAAAAGCGGGTCATTACAACCTTCCCACCTTAGAAATTCTCATCCCCGATAAGCCTTCAGGAACAACGTACACATAACCCAACCTACAGCGGTTGTGAAGCTTCTTTCAAACGATCATGTTGCGTTCAAAAATGTCCAACACACCCTTAAGTATCCATTAGACTATATGGAACATAAGCCACCAAAACATGAGCCAATGCTAGTTCCCAAAACAAAAAATCTAGAGGGCTCTTTCCGAGCCCATCTACATGGAGACATGAACCCATCATCATCTCGCCAAGAATCCAGCCACAGGTGCTTCGCACCTTTGATTTATAACGTTATGCAACCAACTCCAAACTACGGTTCAGACCACCATTGGAATTAACTTTCATAGAACTCCCCAAGCATTCCCAAGACAGTCCTAGCGTGATTTGAAACAGATCAAACGATTGATTCCCCATAGACCTCAAGGCCCAAGTCAAACCGGGTGTTCATATTAGGCACCAGCCAACACAAACTACACTCGTCTCTACCTGACGACATGCCAGAGAATGGTATGTCACTGACCGCTGACATTAAACGAGAACCCCGAGTCAAGAAATCTATGGCTGACTACATAAAAGAATGATCGGATTAAATGGTCGATGTATTTCAAACAGTACCACATATCCTTTCACCAAGGCACCTTAAATTTAGCACAAACACATTCACTGAAGCCTACACTCGACATCTAATGACCTTTCCAAAATCAAACCATACAAGAATCCACGCATCCCGCGTGTAACGCAGAAAGAGAACCATCTGATCAAGCCCAATGGATTCAAATCATTAGTACGGATAAGACCGACGCTCTCTTAGTGAATCTTGGATGAGGACAAGATATGGAACATGTTCGTCGCTATGAAAAATACACTAAGAGGTTTGAATGGATTCCAGTTAATCATACCTTACTATTGGAAGGATGAAATGTCGAACCACAACTGGTCCACTTCAAAGAAGGAACTCGGCTTCACCTTCTGACACATCCACACGTTTTAAACTCGCATGCCTCGAGGCATTCAGACACGACCATCCCATTTCAAAAGGAATTCCAAGAAGTATCTATTCCACATGAAAGGACACATTTCAAATTTGACGCGACGCGCTCCCAATCCTAGGAGTGTCGTAATCGTCGAAGGTAAAGGTGATAACCTAGCCAAGCAGAAGCGTGCTAGAACACAAACATCGCAAACGATCTTGTGATGCTCTTCTGCCACAACCACATCACCAAACAAACAAAGAGGATCCAAAACAAGGAAACTAGCATGTCCAAATGCACAAGTCATTCGAAATCCATCTCAGACATTGTGATGAAACAATTCTTTAATGTTGGGTCACTCTACTTAGGAGATGACCCAAAGCCGCAACGAAAGTTAAAACCCAACGACCCCCCATCCGAACATGGGTTTCATTAGAAAAAAAAGGGCCCAACAGGGGATAACAGCACATGAACAACACCTCACATCAGAAAATCCACGGTACAAGCAAGGCATTAAAACGTTATGGGTGTGACCAACCATGAGCTAGCCCCTTACAAAGATCAAACATCGACCCTAATGACGGGTCATGCAAAATAAGTTTCTAGGCTCAAAAGCCAATCATCAAAACACCGCTAAGGAACCAACACCCACGGGAAACACCTATGGTCCCATTCTAAGGAAACATTAATAGAAACTAAAAACTACCCCCTACACTAGGGTTTTAATGCACCACCACGATTTTCATTACCATTCCCTTAAAATTTTACCCCATTTAAACTCTAACCATTAAAAAATTTCAATAACGCATCATGAAAATAGGAAAGTTTCACAAAAACTTCCTTTTAAGAACATCTAACATTCACAAACATATCTTCTTTATCAATCAATTGAGAAAAACAACACCATTAAATCAAAAGGGCGACCTACGAGGGTTCCATTTTATCCATCCTGGGTTCTTCAGAAAGAAACCCCAAAGCAGTTACTCAATTCCTTTAAAATAAAATTCAAACACCCCAATCGGGTTATCTCATACAACACATTTCAACTGACCTACTCGGGTCCAGTTGCACATTTAACAGTTAGCCAAAACATTTCAATTTTGAAATTATGCAACACATTCCATTTAATCATTTTACAATAAAACAAGCATTTACATTTAATATAGATTTCTATTTCCCAATTCATGAAGCACCCATACACTTCATGGATTGAAAATTGACTCCCCTTTTTATCAAAACCAGATTCCAACCCAGAATTTAACATGCTCACATACAACGGCCCAGTATATGGGTGTCCATCTACCAACCTATAAATAATCCATACACTTTATAAATTGGCATTTGGCTCCCCTTATTAATCAAAACCAATTTACTTTAGCAATTTAATTTCCACAGATTTACATTTTTATCAAAATCCCTAAAAATGTATTTATATCATGCTCAGAAAGGTTTTAATATACGGTTTACCACTTCCCAGTTGTAAGGCGCCCATAAACCTTACAATCGAAAATTGGTTCTCATTCATTCACAACATAGGTACAACCAAAGAAAGACATGCCATCATAAGAAGTAAACACAGAACATGTTATGTCACAAAACCATGTTATAATACATAAGCATGGAATATAATCACTTAAGCATATTATACAAGCAAGATATGATGCAACTACATGGCATGGAACATGCATGTCATGTTAATTCCTATATGCCTAATATGATGCAAGGAATGCAGATTTCTTGCCATATCAAGCCAAGGGAAAAAATCAAGGAATTTCATAAATCATAAGTAGCATAAAATACAACAGTCACTCTAGGTGAAATCATATCAATGTTGATAGCAAAAACATGAACACCAATTCCCAGCCCTGGCCACTTGGTCATTTCCCGTAAGTGGGGTGATCAGTCCCAAGAACGACTATTAGCCAAGAGCATACACATTCTTAATCTCCTGTCGACAAACCCAAAATAGTAAGGAAAAAGAATAGAAACACCTCTGATACCTCTTTGTATTGTCCCGACCCATCTTACCATTGAACCGGTGGCCAGACCGGTGGGTCACATGGCTTCAAGCGCATCTCCCCGTACGCCAGAGGCTACCAACGGGAAGGAAGGGTATCGGGAGGTGATAGTGGGGAGAATATACCCTCATATCAGATTAACTTAGTGGTATTATCAGGGTAAACAACATTCAATAGAGGAAGTAGTAAAAAATTTAAAGGATGAATCAAAAGATAGGTAATAACCATTTTTAAAAGGCAGAAAACGCCAGTTACAATGCATGCTTGTACATATGACAATACCATTATGAAAGAAGGAATCAATATAGCATGCTTTACAAAAAATACAAAAAGAAAGGACAAAAAATCCCGATGGCAATCCACTGAGCATCCTATGCTCCCGCTTGGTCCTTTGCTCCTAACTCCTCATGTAAAAACTGCACAGCACACAACCTAGGTCTTTCAAGCAAGAAGGTCTACTCAGGTACCCCAGTGCAATGGTGGCCCATGCAGGGAGTGAGATATAAATCTCAGTAAGCATGAACCACCGGTGTCTAACCCAATCTAGAAAGTGAATAATAATTAAACAGTGAGTCAGTATAGAGAAATAATTAAACAGAATTACATAAGTAAATAACACCCGTCCAGGTTCCCAAGGGACACCTGACGGTTATACCAGCTTTGGCTCGTTGCGGCAATGTAACCTGATCATGTCACCATATAAATATATAAAAGCGTTTAGATCATAGGTGGCATGGCATATGAATGCCTCCAACCCATTAATCCTGATTAGCGGGAATAAGTAAAAATCCCTCTCGTCACTGTAAGTCAACTGGAAAGGGGTAATAATGCCTTCTTTCCATCACATTCATTCAACCGGTATGGGATACAACTGATTCCCATCTGTCACAATCATACCACTAGAATGGGGTGTAACTGCATCCCATCTGTCACACTCGTAATTCTGGCATGGGGTATAACTGCTTCCCATCTGTCACACTCAGAATACAGGAATGGGGTATAACTGCCTCCCATCAAAACATGTAATCATCAACAAAAGTCAACTGTCATTGGGTAAGAATGCCTCCCTTCCAGACATGTAATCCCAAACTAAAGTCAATTGGAAAGGGGTAAGAATGCCTCACTTTCAGACATGTAATGTCACACTGGATTGGGGTATAACTTCCTCCCATCCAACCATGTATTTGTCACTAGGTGGCCTCAGCATGGCCTAACCTCTATTATCATTCATTATGTGGCATCAGCATGTGCACACTCACAATACAAACATGTCTATAGTATACATCTTTTGGAATTACCCCATAAGATTTCAAATAATCGTACCACATACACATAAGTGAACACATTCATGTTCATACTTAAGGAAACCCATCTTAAGTATCTAAAACAATACATTCACATATTCATGTTACTAAGATAAGTCGTGCTCATTATGTTATCCCATGGCGTGGTCGTACCACCCCAGTCTGTTCCTTCCTAGTTTCACCATTCTATCTTGAAGGATACGTTTATCATTATTTAACCCTTTGATACCTTCTAGTGGTAACAAGTCATTTAGTCTCAAGTCATCCTAATATGGTTATCATCTTACTCAATTTTCCTAAACATGGAAAATTGACCCAAACACAAGTAGCACAACCATATCCTTCTATTTGTCTCAACAAGGAAATTTCACAAACAAAGCATCAAAGATGCACTACAACAATCCAGCAAGAAAGCATAAAATGTCTATCACTACATTTTATCTTGAAGAGAGTGCACCTCTGATCGAGGGGTTTTATTATTAAATCGTTAGTTTAGTGACCAAGAAACCCTTTTATCTTATTTTTCATTTCACACTATTTTTCAAGAAGCATCTAATCAACACCCAGTTTTTAGAATTAAAATACCAATCCAAAAGAAGTATTAAACTCTTTAATACTTTATTTTAAATTAAATAAGCAAAGAGAGGTATCCTACCTCATGTTGGATCCATTCGTCCACTCTGGCTCTTGGGACTTTCTAACTAAGAGCCGCCTAAGATCCAACAAGGTGAAACCAACCCGAACCCGCCAACGCACTAAGAAAAACATACAAAGACCCTTTAGAACAACTGAGGCATTATATTATAATCTGTGAAAACAAGCCACGAGTAAAACCCTTACCTCGAACAAAATCCGACAAGTAGAACCGCCTACATCCTCCTCGCCTTCGGTGGCGGATGCCCAATCTTGAACCCAGGGGTCCTGAGACAACCTTAGTGCAACCTTAGAATGAATGTAAAAGAATAATCAATAATCCCCCAATACCATGGTTCGAACGAATACTGTAGGTCAATGGAGAGGTAAAAATATTTCTGGAACAAAGGAGGTGAAAAAAGAGAGATTCTTTCCATGACATACGATGAAGAAACCTCAAGAAAATGGATGGAGATCGAAACATGGAAGAGGGAGCCGAGGGGGTGTCAAGTGAACCTCAAGGGGATCCCTCTCTATGTCGTGTGGGTTGAGTGAGGGTTAGGGAGAGGTTTTTTTAATTTTTATTTTATTTTTTTTCTAATTTAAAACTAATGAAATTATTAAAAAACATCACCACACGGTTCGGGCTGCATGGCAAGCCAAACCGTGCACTGACCGTGCGGTCCCTTCTACCCAAAGGGAATCCCTCGCATGGGTTTGGATTAGAGTTTGGGAAAACATGTGTAGCCCATGCACAAGCCACTATGTCCAAGACACCAATTTCATGGGATGGGCGCACGGTTTGGGAAACCTTGCACAACCCGTTTTCAAGCCACTCCCTACTTGATTTAGGCTGCACGGTTTGAGCCGCATGGTTTGGTCAACCAGTGAGCCAACTGTGCGACCTCTACAGCACATTAAGAACATGGTTCTGGAGCTTTTGAAACCTCTCGGGCCACTCGATAAACTTAAACGACCTTCGATCACTCCCAAAAACAGAACAACAATGCATTCCAACACTCGAGATTCCGTTCTGAAGATCAGTTTTAAAAATGAACCATTCAGTAATCGAAAAGGATCAAATTCCTTCAGGTTTTTGGATTTACAGGAAAGGTCTACAGTGGGGTTACTGGATAACAGAATTTTAATGATCCGGTTCGCATCAAAAGAAGATTTGATTCAAGCTTAGTCAGCCACTCCCTGAAACTACAATGGTTCACGTTTTTATCTGCATAGATGGTCTTACGATGTCCTAATGAAGCAGCACTCTCCCTAAGTTTCCCTCTAGGTGAGCTTTCATAATCTTCCTCTTCCTTTTCAAAATCCCTCAATAATTAGGATGATGGGGAATATGGTCGGTAGATAATTTTTTTCTGATAACAGAACGAAATCCGTTTGCCACCCGTTGAATTTGCATTTGTGAGTTGAAGTTGATGTTTCAAGAGAGACCTATGATTTTGTCTGGATCACAGTTGGAGTGTAATATCGCTACAAGCATCACGAGATTTATGAATCATGGATTTATTTCTATCTGGATTTCAAGATGATGGGCCCCAAGTTGGAAAACTAATGACGCGGGTCTAGCATGGTTGGAAAGCCCAAGGATGTTGGTACTGGTAACAAATCTGTGCCTCATCCAACATACGGACTTAATGGGAAGGGGAAAGAAAGTGCAGAGTCCAAGTTAAATAATTCATTCACAATAGAAAAACCTCTTATTGAATCGCAGGAGAATCCTCTAGTAGATGAAGTTTTCCACCAGTTGAGGAAGGATCATATCCTGGCTGTGGAGGTTCCCTTGGAGCAAAGGCAGCCGAAAAGAGTTCACAAACCTATGGTAACTGAGCGTACCCTGGGAGGCAGTGGGCCTGTGGAGGGAGCCTACAAAAAGGGTGCATCTTATGCTGAAGTGGTGAGTGCATGGAGGGGTAACAAAGACAAAGCAGAAGAAGATTGGACAGTAAGGTATATGTATATAAGAAGTCCTATTTTGAGCAATGGTTCAGCTGGTGAGCCTATTCTCCTGGTAAGTACAAGGAGGGAGGATTACACTATTGCGCTCGTCAACCATTTTGCAAAAGTGTCGAATGAGGTGCCAGAGTGTGGCTCGACTTGTACAGCCATGAATGGGAAAAAGGATCCTAGAAATGAGCCCAATGATTGCTACTTTTCTATAGGTTACTCGGAGGTGGAGGTACCTGATGATCAGCTCCCTAGTCCAAGGAGGAGGAAGAGTAGGAGGGGCATCCAGAAAGAGAGGAAGGACTGTTCTCACCTACCTCTACCAATGGAGACCCGATCAGTGAAAAAGATAAAGCCAAAGAAATTAGTCAATGATTCTCAGTCAATCTCCAAAGCAGCATGTCAGAATCAGGATTCGGAGTTTGTCGACATACCCGCACCATTAATGGAACTGCTCATGAGTTCGGAAGAGGTAATTGATGAAACTGTTCTGATAATTAATTCTCCTGATGACGAAGCTGAAAGAATGATGGAAATGCCTCTAAGGGGCGACTCTCAATGAGGAACAGGGAACGCAGATTGATAAGGAAGATCTCCTCTTAATAAGGGTTTTCAAAAAAATAAAATCTGTATCGAGGAGTACATTCAATCACGGGACAAGCTGGCGTCGATGTTTGAAGATCTTCTAATGGTGGAGACAAAAAATCCGGTAATCTCTCTTTCTGGAAAATTTTTAGGGATATTGATAAGATGAATTTTCATTTTAATGGATTGTTTATCTCCTTTTGATTGTGATTTTTGGTTTCTCACTTTTTCCTTAAAAGTGTTGGGTAATAAAAAATTTAATTTTGAGTGTATGGTTAGATAAAACCTTGATATTTGGACCACAAGACCATGTACAAACCTCTAAAATTCTATTAGTGGAGTTTTTAATAGTATTTTTACTATTAGTCAAACTACATGAAGAAACAATGCAGGTTCCCCTTCACTATAGCTAATCATTCATGGTGGTTGCACATTTTTTCAAACCATGGAATAAAACCATAAAACCCATTTATTTTGTTTAAATTTAATAATTTTTTAATTAATTAAATATATTTTGACCTAAATCCATAATATTATCCTCACTCATAACAAGGATCAATTTGAGATATCCACTGAATCTATAAGGTATAATTTGATCCAAAACCTTCATCTGTTCTCTAATTCATGCATCATTCTTCTCATTGGATCTCCATTTTTGAGTAATCGATTCCTTTTTAGGATATCATCATTCTTCTTCCTATAGAGGATTTTATTTTAGTAAATGATAATATGCACTAATTTCAGTTTCTTCATAAGTTAATTATTTTTCTCCTAATTTTAGTCAAATCTAGAGTTGATTCATGATGATCACTCGACTATTGTGCTATAGTGGGTGATATACCAATTTCCCCGAAGTTTTGGAAGATTATTAGTCTTGATGACATTGAAATGCCTGTCGAATTATCCAGACCTACCGAGAAATTTAATTGATTAATTGAATTAATTGAATTTTAATATGATAGTGATAACCTCTAACTTACATGAGACTTGTTGGAGGTCATTTCCCTAACCAAAGGCCAAACATGGTGTGTTCTATGTATTCACCATATCATTTTCCTTTATTGAACTGCCAAAGGGTCGTGTTCTTGTACTTACCTAGAAATTGGAATCCCATATATAAATGAAATAAATCAAATAGTTTGTTAGTATATGTTTTCCACCCTTTTCACGTGTTTCATGATTAAATGGATTAAATTGAAAATGAATTTATTTAATCGTTTATTTGGATAATGTAAATTGAAGGGGTAAAATCATGTGATATATTGAAATGTTAAATGTGAACAATGAGTGGGTATAATAATTGGTTGAATTTGAATTTTAATTATGATACATGGGTGGAAATACTCAACAGGTGAATATCAATGTGAATGTTTATACAAGTGGGTAGACTCATATGGTATGAATTCATTAATGGTATAAAAGGATGCATGATTCCATATATTCCTTTGATGATGCACCATGGATTGAGAAAAATGGAAGTGGACAACATGGATTTAGTATGTTCCATGGGTCTTGATTCCATGGGATGCATTGGGCCTTACTACCACATGGATCTGGTTTTTATTGGGCTTGCAATGGACTTGGTTGGTAGACATGCTCCATAGAACCAAGATCAAGCCTAACCAAGATTCCATATAGATGATCATATGATTTAATGAGGTCTCCTTGGTTTTCAACACCATGTATTTGGACCTTCATGGTCTAACACATTGATTATATGATACGACCATTGGTAATGTGGTACACATGATTTTACTGGTCGACCGAGATGGAAAAATCATTAGGTCATACTATAAGACCTTGGGAGACATGGAATGTTTGTATGAATGGTACATTTGAGTTAATTATTTAGGTATTATTTTTACATTCCTTGTTATAAGATATTTTCCATCTTTTGCAAGGAGGCTAGAGAGGCTATTTCAGAGTTATCAGTTTTGTAGTTACATGCCATGGGAATATTTACATTTTTTCTGATTACTGATTTACCTACACACCAAATAGATTATTATATTGAATGGACTAAAATTGAATAATTCATTGGGTAGTTAACTATGAGGATTGAACCACATACCCTATTTGGGCCACTGTTGGGTACTTTAATAGACTATTTGGATGCTGGTAGTGATCGGGGAATGAACCGATAGTTCAATTCTTGGGTTTGTAATATTCATAGGAGAACGAGGGTAGGGGACTAAGTGGTGGCTTGTGATTATATTTAGAGATATCACCTTTTGGCCATTTTTTCATTTGTTATGTGTGTTTTATATTATCATTTGGTAGATAATTTATTAGAAAAGTATGACTTGTATTATCATTTTTTATATGTGGTGACTTATTTCATTTCATAGATTTTAATATTTTGTTGCTTACTTATTGTAATTTTAGCATATGGATTACACTGTTAACATTAATTAATAATTACATTTTTCTAAATACTAGTGATGAGGAAATAGTCTCACCTCTAACACATATAGGCCCTAGCTACTAGTCAGTATCCTTAGGAATTTTGGGAGATGCAATATAGGCCATGTGGCCAACCGAGCTTAGGGCATTGTTGAGTGGTATCTGATTCCAAGACATTATAGAGTGGTTTTATGGCTTCCTTTTTTTGTTTGGTTTTCTATTTTGATACAATAGAAAGGTATAATAAGGAATATGAGTTTGGTAATGAGTTATTCCCAAGAGTAGCTGGCCGTGTACATGAGAAATCAAGATTTCCTCAAATTAAATTAATTTTTTCTTGATTTGTACTATTGTTGTCAATTTGATTCAACTGTTGGGTGATGCACTAGAATTGTGATATTATTATTGGAATTAATATGATATCTATTTTTTTAATTCAATATTATGAGGGTATGTCATATCATGCATCTTTTTAGGAACCTTATAAGAATCACATGTCATGCATTATGCCATGCCATTTCGAATGCATTACTTATTTCATGATATTATGATAGGTGTTATGATTACTATACCTATTGTTGTAATATATTTTATAGAATGTGTTATGGTGTGAATTACATGGATTCCATGATTTGGTTCATAAGGAGTATGGTCCCTCAAAGATTAGAATTTGGAGAATTATTAGTTTTAAACAATAAATTAAATTCTAACATAATAGAAATGAATATTAAATGAAATGGAATAGGGAAACCAACACATGAACTAGACCTAGATTTTGAGTAGGAATGAGGAAGTGTCTCTATTAGTTTTTGATGTCTGATATTTTTACATTCCTGGATTTAATAGTAGGTCGTGTGGTATGACATGATTTTAGGAGGTTTTTGACTAAACTTATTCTTTTGATCTAAATTATTTGATATCAATGTTTTTAGTGGAATGTTTTTTGTCATTTTATAATCATTCCACCAAGATGACCTCCATTCATACACAATGAGGGAGGGGATGACAACACACTAGAGGTGGTGGGACATCGTCTACCAATGGATCATCCTCTTGTTCTAGTAACTTCACCAACTATTTTACAGGACATTGGGGTTGAGGACCATCTTTGTAAGGTATTCCATCACTTCATGAATAATGTTTATGAAGTATAACAATATTCCATGTCTATTTGGTGGGATGATGTGTGTTTTCCAATAGTAGTATCCTCCCATGTAAATGGTGGATGGAGGCCCATAGAATGTTGAGATACAGATTTCAACTATGCTATAAATCTTTGAGAATATAAAGACACCACATGAGAAGAGATTAAACCTCAAAACATACATTTTATGTGGAGCAGCAAAGCACTGGTGGGATTTTATTAACTATGATGATAAGATGGAAGATATGGTTTGGACTTATTTTTAAACTAGTTCCTATGAATATTTCTGCCCCGATACTCTATGGGAAGATTGGGAAAGTGATTACATGAATCTAAAAAATGTTCTATGATAATTATGGAGTAATTGATATTCTTTATATTGTTGTAGAATATTTCACCGATGTACCTTTACAATGATCTATCGAGAGTGGGGTGCTTTTAAGAAGGTCTCCAAAATGTTATCAGATCTCATGTCAACATGTTCAAATTGACCTCTATTACTAAAATTTTGAATTTTCCTATGATTAAATTGTATAACCTAATGGAAGTGGGGTCCTAGATTGTAGATGTGTTGTTTCGGAACCCAATAATGGTAGGATGAACCATTTTGACCCTTCAAGTGAGATATGTACAAGTCACGATGTGAGTGTTGGTAGCTCCTAGTTATATCATCTTTGTGGTAGAATAATCCACATGAATAATCACTATGATCGAGACCCATTCAATTGTCGAGTGTGAGGTGGGATGGGCCACATGAATCATTTTTATAGGACCTTACATTTTGTATTGAGTGGTTTCAGGTCATCGCTGACACTAGGTTTGGGGGTGGGTTTCTTAGCTCCATGATAGGCAAGGAGTTACAGTAGTGCCAATTGATCATGCCAAAGAAGTGGGAGTCGTAGACGAGTTATCTAGGAACCAGTTACACTAAGACATTATTATTGGACTACTCTACGCAGTGAGGATATTCCACATGGTCATGGTTTTGGATGGATCTTTTCTATAAAACCTACTCTCAAAAAGAAGGGTGTCATACCGTCTATGGTGAGAGGTATGATCTTAGTAGAATATACTATTGAAAATACTCTTTTTGATATATGTGCATCACATAGTTTCATATATATACCAATAGTGAAGAGGCTTGGCACCATTATACTATCTTATGAGAGCGTTATGATGGTAGAAACTATGTTGGGAATTTGAACTGGGGATGTATTCAAATGTAGGAGTTCCCCCTTGAGTTTTAAAGGTGTTACTTTATCTAGAATCTATATTTCATTGAGATGACTTTATTTGACGTTATTATAAGGACCCAACCTTAAAAAATTACTTAATATTGAATTAAATAGAATAATTCACATTGAGGATCTTTCCAGGTTTAATGTTTTAGAGAATTAGGACATAACTATTACATCTCAAAAATTACCAGGTAGACACATCTACTTAGATTCAATTTTTTCACAAAATAAGAACTCTTAAACAAAAGATCCATGTCTAGTTCCTTGGTTTAGATAACCTGACATTTCCTTAATCCCATCCTTGACCCTATTCTACACTTATGTCTTATGAAAAACATTCCAAAAACATGGGATGAGAATAAAAAGACCAGTAAGGGTTATAACAATACCGAAAGAAAACAATAGACCATGTATACATAAGAATCAATGAAATCACACATTACTTGTAAAACATAAGCACATTAACATACCTCATTAAATAATAAGATTTATTAATAACTCATAGAAATCATAAGACATAAATGTAACTTGAGGCACTCATAACATTCTTACGTAGGCAGTAACCCTCATGGTTATGTTTGGTATACCCATCACAGTATATTCCCTAAATCTCTTTAGAGAAACCTTAGAATTTAACTACATCACATTACCCAATGCATTGGAGATCTATCGTGGGCTCACCCACCCCTATTTTATCACGAAACCACCTGTCTTCCTAAAAAATGCCCAAGAACAATTACATAATAGTATCACATAAAACATGCATAAAGGAAACATAACATTTCCTCATTTCAATCAGAATATATCAAAAACCCATTTATATAATCAAAAAACTATCTAAAACATATTCAATAAGAAAATAAAATAAAAGTAAAACATGGTATTTATTTTTAATTTTAAAAAATGTTAAGGCTTGTAGTGGAAGCCGTAACTCAAATAATGGTCAAGGCAGTGGAGAAGTCTTCGTCGCCGCATACGTAAGACAAAAACATTACCATTTTTAGTTTAGTAGAACGCTTCGTATAAAAAGATTCATTTTGAATAAAAGTAAAATTAAAATGGGTTTATATACCATTTAAAAGAATGTCGTGAATAAAACAAAATATGCCTCAATGAAAGGAGATATAGAGGATGTCCCTTACAATGATGGTATCCTTAGATTAAGGATAAATCAATTACATGATTATTTGTGAAAAAGATAAATACACCCAATATAATTGGATATTAAGTGTAAAACAATCAGAGTCATTCACACATATTCATATAATGACATATTCAAAGAGTACAAGTTTAACCCAAAGAATTTAAATTCAGTTAAGAAGTTCCTTGGCAAAAATTCGACAGCCTAAGAGCGTCACATTAAAATTGATAAAATTAGTTGATGCAAGATAAAATGGTATCTCATCACTTGGACATAAAATTTACATCAATAAAGATATAGGAGAACATATACCCACATAATAATATGTAAATTAAAAGACATAACGGAAGAAGTCTTTTAAAAAGAGGAGGGTGAAAGGTTCCCTTACCGATTTGGTTAACTTTCAAAACTTACACCCCAAGAAATAAGGGTCATACAATGAAGTTGTAAATACCCATAAATTATATTATATTACACAATTAATAAAATCATGGATATTACATACACAACACAAAATAAAATAGTGGAAAATGTAGCATGAATCTCACGAGAATAAAGGTGAGATGAAAAATCCCCTTATAAAAATTCGGTTGCCTAACAGCGCCACATAAATCTTCAAAAACTTGATTGATGAGATCAAATAGGGTCTATAATTATATTAAAATAAAAAATACAGCAAGAGTAATATAAAATAACATTCCACAACATAATAAAGTGGATATTAAAGTAAGTGACATAATAGAGAGTACTTAAAAAGAAAGAGAGAGGTAGGATCCCTTACCTTGTGTCCGACTTGACTCGATCATTATTTAATCTCCAGAATGATAAAATGGAGTTAATTTATACTTTCATAAGAAAATTTTTAAGTTCATTATTCCATTTATATCATTTATTACCATTTTATGAACATTATGTAATTATTTAAGTCAATAACGGTCGTTGTTTCGATCATTGGTACTTGTGTCGAAAATAAACTTCTTATAATTACAAGTTGTTCATGTGGTAAAATATACATTATATTCTGAATTATATTCATGATTTATATATCATATATATCATATATATCCAGTATATAAATTCATTTATAATATTACATATCATTTAGATGTAAGAAATGAAATGCACCGTTCATGGAGATGGTAAGTCGTACGTACGCATGAACACTACTTTCATTTCTATTTCTTATTTAATGGAATGAAATCATAATGATATAAAGGTATATTATAATTCCAGTATAATATAATATATATAATTTAATTATCCCTATCCTTTATACGTCCCACATATGGTATTAACGAATCAAATCACCTTGAGGGGGCGGTAGTCCACACTTCCTAAAATGAAGATATTGTGTTTACCCATAATGGAAACCACAAAGGTATCCCATTAATGAAAAATATAGAAGCATATGGAACAAATAAACATAATATATATCATATATAAATATAGTGAAATATTAATGGCCACCATGAAAGGTGTAAGAAGAATATTGAACAATCGTCGTTTCGAATGGCAAAAATTCACCATCCATAGAAACAGTATGTTCTCTAACCATTAGACGGAGGTGGGTGTAAGTGTAGCTCAAATAAATATCGTAAAAAAATCCTAGTATATTAAAGATACTTGTGTTGTTAAAAAAGAATGTAATAAAAATATTTTATGGGGTTGGAGAAGAAAAATAAAACAAAAGAACATTAGAGAAGACTATACCTTTAAATCAGGTAACTCCCCTTGGTTTGAACCAAAATGGTTTCTTTACGATCTTTTTGAACATAGGAAGGATTATATGATGAATATATGGATGTGTAGAGATGAAATTAGCAGAGTTTGGCTGATCCAATAGCTTGAGAGGTGTGGGTAAGGAGGTAGAGGTGGGGGCCTTTTATAAGAGGGAGGAGGGGCACTCTTGGAATGTCATGAAAGGTTACTTTATTATAAAATGATTTTCAGATATTAAATGTCCCAAAATTATATATTTCAAGGATAAGGTGATAAGGATTCTAAACACACCCATCCAATAGGTTTTGGACAAGTGTAAGTCTTATATGTTACCTTATCTTTTCATTTTATTTAAACCATTCATTTATGAGGTAATTGCTACATCATCACGGTGTCATAAATAAATATATTTATTTAATGTCTAAAGATTTTAAAACAAAATATCATGATGTTGGAAATATATTTATCATTATGATTAATATTTATAGTTAAAAATATGACTTGTCTAACCCCATGTAAAAATTGTTTTAGTAAAACAATACGTGTTGGTGACATTTTTATTTTAACATTAAATAAAAAGTTATTAATGACATTTTCATACCCAAGTGGCTCCATGGGGACCCCATGTTGACCCAAGGATTGTCGTGGATGGTAATGACACATAAAATAAGTTTATTACTTGTGTCAACGTAATTTGATACTATTATAACATTATTTTTACCTTAAATTATGCTAATTACCTTTAGTCGCGATTAATAAAACTTAAAAGTTATTATTCCCCAAAAAATTATTTTCATCCCATTTAACCAAATTTTACATAATAATGACAACAATGTATGTTGGATTTTTGAAATTCAATTCATATAAGTGGTAACGTTTCATTTAAATGAAAAATCAGTTTTTTAACTACCACTTAGTGGTTTCACTATTCATCAAAAATTGATGTTTTTCAGAAAAGTACCAAAACTTCACCCTAAGATATATTTGATATTCTGAATTCAAAAATGATTTCTATTTTACAAAATTAAAAACATATAAGTTGAATTAATCAATTTAATAATTAATTCTTTTTGTCAAAAAAATAGTGTGTTTTTATGAAATAAAATATATCAAAAGATTGACAATAGTTTACGTCCAATTTCAAAGTGAAATTAATTTCAATGACCGTCATTGGATTAAATTGTAATAATATATTATAATTTCACTTTAAAACCAATTAAAATTTCAATCTAATAATATAAATAAATTAGATTAAAAAGATGTTTTGAATTAAAATACAACATTTTTCACTTATTCATTAAAAATGAACTTTATCGGAAAAATAACAAAAACATACAAAAAGTAAATTTTCATGTCTCGATTCTAAAGAATAATTTTATTTGGTCAAATATAATGTATAAGAGTGACCAAAACTATTTTTAATGAGGGTTCGCCATCAAAAGGTAATAAATTGACCTTTTAGTGAATATTAGAGTATTTATGCTTAAAATTGAATTCTTTTCTTATTTTAAGCCTTTATCATTTATTGGATAAATGTAAAAATATTTGTCAAACATATATAATAATTTTGTAGTTAGTTATGTTCATTCCCACCATTACAATGGCTAGGCGTTAAATACCATTTAAAACAATATTATTATATTATTAGTGTGCATCGTTAGATTTCAAAGGAACTCGTTGTTGCGTGTTGGGTACGCCATCGAACATAGCATCCCCTTTAAAGTAATATTGATATTTTATTCACAAATATTATAAATTTGAAAATGTATTATTCTATATTTACCTGGGATGTTACATCCTTCCCCCCAATTGGGAATTGCGTCTTCATAATTTTAAAAATTGTCTCGGAAACATCATTGAAAGTCCCACATCGAAACAAGAGTCAGTAAAACTGTCACCATAAAATAAATAAAGAGAAGTACAAAGGTCACCCGAGTTAACCCATACTAGGATTCCATGTAGGAAAACATGTATATGGAAGAAGAAAAACAAATGGTCATGTTCTGATGGAGAGTGATAGAAAACATGTTTAGGAGAAAGTTAACCACCAGAAAATCACAAAAATGGGATGGGTTAAACGATATTTGATTCCCCAGTAGGAAAAAATAACTGACAATATTTCATTAAGTTGCTTTTCATTGATGTATTTATTTATGAGATTAACTAAAACATAAGGAAACATACTTATTTGTCATGTTGGCTTTCAAATTTTACTATATTTCTTACACAAACTCATAATTTCTCCAAAAGACTAGTATTTAGGAAGACTTTTTCACATTAAGAGTACTATAATAAACTTCTTGAGAATCACCAAATCCACAAAAGAGAACAATATATTTCCTATGTATTTATATCTTAACCAAAACCAAAACAAAAAATGTTAGTACAAGATCATATAATCCCCAAAAAAGATAGTCTTTTATAAAAAAAATTTATTCTTAATCTCCAAAATTTGTCAAACAATACCCAAAATTCAACAAAGACCATTCAGTAAATAGCTATCCAAAAAATTATTCAATGTAATCGAAACTAAGAATTAAACCCAAATCTCCAAAGGATTTGATCACATAGTCTCCCAAGATAAATCATAACATTTATCTCCAAAATAACATCATTTACTCTTAAAATCTCATACTGAAAAGTAATTAACCTAATCAAATATCGTCCATGATAAGATAATCATTTCCATAGATAACCCAAAATCAACTTATTCCTGATTCATAAGATCATATAAATAAAAATAATTAGCCATTTAACCAGGATCTTTATGTAGTCTAGTGGTAGGCGATAAGTACCTATCGCACTTTGGTTGTGGGTTCGATTCTGGCAGCTTCGTCCGACACGGCGGGTTGTCACACAGTCTCTGTGTTGTCCTTTTTCCAAAACTATATAATTTTTATAACATTCCCAAAAAAGAGATAAAATATTCAAAAATAACCATCACATAATTTAACCTCAATTTTACCTCATGCCTTTCATTCTCCATCATAACACATAGTAACCCATAATTACTTAAAAAGTAAGGGTCATATAAATCCAAATGGTTACCATTATAATTACTACTTGATCTTCCACATCGATTTGGTTCTCTCGTACATAATGCATCAGATAGCTCACCATGGTTCAATTAGTTAATAATGACTCCTTGATAGTTGGTTTAGAATAACCATGAGATTACTCATTGAATCCCCCATTTCATCTAGTCTCTTAATCAGAGAACCACCACAATTTCCTTCAAACCCATTGTCACTTTGGTGCATGAGAGATCCATCCATTTACTAAAACAAAAAATGTCAGTGTGAGTATATCAACAAAATTATCATGTACTAATGAGGAAGATAAACACTAAGATATACTTGCACATTTGCTTTATCTAAAAACTATGAATCTTTCTGAAATCCTAGCCCTTATAGTAATGTCACTTATACTTAAAGAATACCCTAACCTCTAAAGTTATCTA
This sequence comes from Viscum album, assembly GCA_963277665.1. Taxonomy (NCBI): domain Eukaryota; kingdom Viridiplantae; phylum Streptophyta; class Magnoliopsida; order Santalales; family Viscaceae; genus Viscum; species Viscum album. Next base: position 652,042,936 of record OY728151.1, on the reverse strand, counting down.
AACTAATCGTTGATACCATCTATAAGGAACCAGTCTTAAAACATTACTTATTATTGAATTATATTGAATAATTTACATTGTGGATCATTTTAGGTTTAGAGTTTTAGAGAATTAGGATATAACTATTAAATCTCTAAGATTACAAAGTAGACACATCTACTCAGTTTTCATTTTTTTCAAAAAATAAAAACTCTTAAACAAAAGAGTCAAGTCTAGTTCCTTGTTTTATATAGCTTGACATTTCCTTGATCCCATCCTTGACCCTATTCCACTTTATTTCCTGTGAAAAACATTTCAAAAACATGGGATGAGCTTAAAAACCTCAGTAAGGGTTATAACAATACGGAAAGAAAACATTATACCATGTAGACATAAGAATCAATGAAATCATACTTTACTCATAAAACATAAGAACTTTAAAATACCTCATTAGATCATAAAATTTATCAATAACTCATAGAAATTATAATACATAAAGGTAACTTGAGGCACTCATAACATTCTTACGTAGGGAGTAACCCTCATGGTTACATTTGGAATATCCATCACAGTTTATTCCCTAAATCACTTTGGTGAATCCTTAGAGTTTAACTCCCTCGCATTACCCAATGCATTGGAGAGCTATCATGGGCTCACCCACCGGTAGTTTATCATGGAACCGCCCGTCTTCATAAAAATTTACCAAGAACCATAGCATAATAGTATCACATAAAACATGCATAAAGGAAACATAACATTTCCTCATTTCAATCACAATATATCAAAAACACATTGATGTAATCAAAACATTATCTAAAACATTGTCAATAAAAAAAGAAAAGAATGTAAAACATGGTATTTATTTTTAATTTTAAAAAAAGTTGTGGCTTGTAGAGGACGTTGAAACTCAAATAATGGTCACGGCGGCGGAGAAGTCATTGTCACCGCATATGTAAGACAAAAACATTCCCTTTTTTCATCTAGTAAAACGCTTCGTATAAAAATATTCCTTTTGAATAAAATTAAAATTCAAAGGGGTTTATACAACATAAAAAATAATGTCGTGTATAAAACAAAATATGCCTCAATGAAAGAAGATTGAGACGAAGTCCCTTACAAAGATGGTATCCATAGATTAAGGATAAATCAATTACATAATTATGTATGAAAAATATAAATACACCCAATATAAGTGGATATTAAGTGTAAAAAAATTAGAGTCGTTCACACATATTCATAGAATTACATATTCAAGGAGTACATGTTTAACCCAAAGAATTGAGGTTCATTTAAGAAGTCCTTGGAAAAAATTTGACAGCCTAACAACATCAATTTAAAATTCATAAAATTGGTTTCTGAGAGATAAAATGGTATCTAATCACTAGGACCTAAAATTTACATCAATAACGATATATAATAACAAATCCCCACATAATAAGATGTAAATTAAAAGACATAACAAAAAAAGTCTTTTAAAAAGAGGAGGGTGAAATGTTTCCTTACCTATTTGGTTAACCTTCAAAACGTACACCCCATAAAATAAGGGTCATAAAATGAAGTTGTAAATACCAAAAAATTAGATTATATTACATGAAGAGTACAATCATGGGCAGTAAATACACCACACAAAAGTAAATAGTGTCAATTGTTGCATGAATCTCACGGGAATAAAAGTGAAAGGAAAAATCCCTTTATGAAAATTCGGTAGCATAATGGTGCCACACAAAACATCCAAAAATGGATTGATGGGATAAAAAAGGTTCTCTCATCATATTAAAATAATGTATACAGCCAGATTAATATAAAATAACATCCCCCAACATAATAATGAGGAGCTTAAATTAAGTGACATAAAAGAGAGTGCTTAAAAAGAAAGAGAGAGGTAGGATCCCTTACCTTGTGTCTGACTTGACTTGATCATTATTTAATATCATGAATGATATAATAGAGTTAATTTATACTTTCTTAATAAACAGTTTAAGTTAATTATTCCATTTATATCATTTATTACCATTTTATGAACATTATGTAATTATTTAAGTCAATAACGGTGGTTTTCTCGATCGTTGGTACTTGAGTCAAAAATAAACTTCTTATAATTACAAGGTGTTCATGTGATAAAATATCCATTATATATATAATTATATTCATTATGTAGATATAATATTTATCATAAATATCTAGTATATAAATGAATTTATAATATTACATAACATTTAGAGGTAAGAAATGAAATGCACCATTCATGGAGACGGTAAGCTGTACGTATGAATGAACACTACTTTCATTTTTATTTTGTATTTAATGAAATGAAATCATAATGATATTAAGGTATATTATAAATCCAATATAATATCATATATATAATATCATTAACCCCATCCTTTATATGTCCCTCATATGTCATTAACGAATCAAATCACTTTGCAGGGGTGGTAGTCCAGACTTCCTAAAAGGAAGATACCGCGTTTACACATAATGGGCCCCATAAAGGTATTCCATAAATGAAAAATACAGAAGAATATAGAAAACATAAAAAATAATATATATCATATATAAATATTGTGACATCTTAATGGACACCATGAATGGTTATAGAAGAATATTGAACAATCATCGTTTTGTGAGGCAGAAATTCGCCATCCACAGAAATAGTATATTCTCAAACCATTAGACGGAGGCCGGTGTAAGTGTAGCTTGAATAATTCTCATAAAAAATACTAGTATATTTAAGATACTGGTTTTGTTACAAAATAAATTAATAAAAAGAGTTTAGGGTGTTATAGAAGCAAAATAAAACAAAACAACATTTGAGAAGACTTTACCTTTAAATCGTTTAACTCCCCGTGGTTTGAACCAAAAGGGTTTATTTAAGAGCTTTATGCCTAAGGGAATGCATCTATGGTGAAGAGAGGGATGTGGAGAGATTAAATGAGAAGATTTTGGCTGAGATAATGGCTTGAGAGGTGTGGGAAATAAGGTATAGGTGGGGGCCTTTTGTAAGAGGGAGGAGGAGCACTCTTGGAAAGTCATGAAAAGTTACATTATTATAAAATCCTTTTTGGATATTAAAGGTCCTACAATTATATATTAAGATGATAAGGTGATAAGGGTTATAAATACACCCAAAAATAGGTTTTTTACAAGTTTATGTCTTATATTTTACCGTATCATTTCATTTTATTTAAATCATTCGCTAATGAGGTAATCGCTACATCATCATGGTGTCATAAATAAATTTATTTATTTAATATATAAAAATTATAAAAAAATATCAAGATATGGGAAATATTTTCATCTTTCTAATGAATTTTTATAGTAAAATATATTACTTGTATAACCCCATGTAAAATTGTTTTAGTAAAACAATACATGTTTGTGACATTTTTATTTTAACTTTAAATAGAACGTTATTAATGTCATTTTCTTTCCAAAGTGGCTCCATGGGATCCCCAAGTTGACCCATGGATTTTCGTCATTGGCCACAACACATCCAAAAAGGGTAGGACATGTGCCAATTTAATTTCACATTATTATAACATTATTTTTAACTTAAATTACACTAATTACCTTTAATCGCAATTAATAAAACATAAAAGTTACTATTCACCGAAAAATTATTGTCATCCCATTGAACCACATTTTACATAATAATGAAAAGAAAGTATTTTATATTTTTAAAATTCAATTCATAGTAGTGGTAAAGTTTCATTTAAACAAAAAATAATTTTTTAACTACCACTTAGTGGTTTCACTATTCATCAAAAATTGATGTTTTTCAGAAAAGTACAAAAAATTCACCCAAAGATATATTTGATATTCTTAATTAAAAAATGATGTTAATTTTAAAAAATTAAAAACATATATGTTGCATTAAACAATTTAATAATTAATTCCCATTGTCAAAACAAATAGCATGTTTTTAAGAAACAAAATATTTCAAAAGATTGAGACTAGTTTAAGTCCAATTTCAAAGTGAAATTAATTCCAATGATAACCATTGAATTTAATGGTAAAAATATATTCTAATTACACTTTAAAACCAATTAAAATGATAATCTAATCATATAAATAAATTATATTAAAAATAGGTTTTGAATTAAAATACAACATTTTTCACTTATTCATTAAAAATGAACTTTATCGGAAAAATAACAAAACATACACAAAGTAAATTTTGATGTTATGACTCTAAAGAAAGATTTTATTTTGTCCAATAGAATGTATAAGAGTGACCAAAACTATTTTTAATGAGGGTTCTCCATCAAAAGGCTATAAATCGACCGTTTAGTGAATATTAGAGTATTTATGCTTAAAATTGAATTCTTTTCTTATTTTAAGCCTTTATCTTTTATTGGATAAATGTAAAAAAATTTGATGATACTATATAATCATTTTTTAGTTAGTTCTGTTCATTACATCCATTACATTGGCTAGGCGTTAACTATCATTTAAAATAATATTATTATATTATTAGTGTGCAACGTAAGATTTCAAAGAAACTCGTTGTTGCGTGTCTGGTATGAAATCATACATAGCATCCCCTTTAAATTAATATTGATTTTTTATTCACAAATATTAATAAATATGAAAATTTAATATTGTTTATTTACCTGGGATGTTACAGTTATACTCTCTATGGATTTGTTAGTAGCTTATCGAGATTACGTTGGCTGCTAACACTAGTGGCTGACATTCACATCAACAAAGGGTTAATTTTATACTCACAAGGGTGAATGGAATATCTATGAGATCCTATCTAGACCATAGAATCATGGACTAGAATGGATGATTTCCCGGATCACTGATTTTAATATGGATGGTCTGGGAGAGCATTAACTGGACTTTCCTCCAATGATTCATCATTTTAGGGAAACTTTCATGAATAAATATTCTAGTTTACCTCCTAAGAGGGAGGTTGATTTCTCCATCGAGCTATTGTCAGCAGATTCACCACTGTACACTTTTCCTTATAGGATGGCTATGATGGAGTTGTAGGTGCTCCAGATAAATCTAGAGGATTTATATTTAATGGGGTTTATTCGACCTAGTAATTATTTGTGGTGTTCACTAGAACTTTTTTTCAAATAATGTTGATGGAACTCTTAGGATATGCATGGAAATACCTAAATTAAACCAGTTTATTGACAAAAATTAGTATCCCCTACCATTGATTTATGACTAATTTCATCATCTTTATGGATCTTAGGAGTTCTTGAAAATTCACTTGAGTTCAGGATATCACAGGTATGTTTTTGACCTGAATAAAAACTTCATAAAACCTTTCATAGCCGGAATGGTATATATGAGTTTTTAGTTATCTCATTTGGTATCACGAATTCGTATGTGGTTTTAATGGTGCTGAGGGATTGAGTTTTCCATATTTATCTAGATTCATTTGTGGTGGTTTTCATGGATGATATGTTGTTGTATTCTCTCAACAGACATGACCATGACAAACATCATGAGATTTTTTTGATACACTGAGAGAGAATTAGTTATATTCTTGGCTCACAAAGTGCCACTTCTGGTTGGAAGAAATTCACTTCATGGGTCACATTATCTCAGAGAAATTAGTATTAGTAGACTTAATGAAGGTGATTGATATGGTTTCATGGGAGCATACCAGAAACATTTTTGAAATAGGGATTTTTTAGAGATAGATGATTTCTAAAAGTATTTCATACATGACATCTCAAACTTATTAGAGTCACTGATTGGATTGACTAAGAAGGATGTGGTGTTTTTATGGTCAGATTCCTGTGAGATAGAATTTTCAGAGATAACTTGGAGATTTAATTAATCGTCAATCATGATTCTTCTAGATAAGGGCAGGATAGACACTTTTTTATTGTGAAAGATTAGCTATCGAACTTATAGAAGTCATGATGCATGGATATAGATTCAGGGAATACATGTCTTAGAAGATGAGGCCATACGATATGAACAACCTAACCCACAGTATCGAGTTAGATGTGTTTGTTCATGTATTATTCCATTGTAGACATTAATTATTGGGAGATAATTCTTTTTTGTACACTAACATCAAAATCCTCAAGTACATATTTACATAGTGCTCCCTGGATTAGAGGTATTGAAGATGGATCAATTGCCTATAGTAATTTGAATATGATTTTTCCCACATGAATTGTAATGTAAATGTAGTGGTTGATGCCTTGAGAAGGATGACTAGTATATAGGCAGAGTATAAATATATTAGTGAGTAATAGATTATGGATTTATTCTCTAACATACACTTGGAGGTATATGAGAGTAAAGGGAAGAGTTTTTTATCACCCTTAGTTGTGACCTCTACCCTACTATATAGTGTTATGATGAGGTAGCTATCAGATTCAGAGGGCCTATTCCTATAGGAGAGTGTTTTAGGTAAGGAACCATCTACAAATTATACTGTAGGAGAGTATGAGATTATGTGTAACCATGGTTATGTTTTGGTTCTAGTGGAAATATTTTAGGAGATAGTTTATGAGTTTCTGGACTCTTCTTGGGAACATCACCCAGAAGTCACAGAGATGTATCATGACATAGGTCATTAGTAATGTTGGTCAGGTATGAAGTAGGAAGTAGCTATTTTTTTACAAGATGTTCAACAAATCATTATTTTATTGAATAACATTAGTGACCATCAAAGACATTATATGTGTTATTTATTCCATATTGTAAATAGGATGCTGTTGTGATGGATTTTTCTATAGGTTTATTGAGGTATCCTCGAGGGGATGATGTTGTGTGGGTTGTGGTTGAAAGGCTCATAAATTTTTCTCATTTCATTCCGATCAAGGAGACGTACAGTGTATATGATCGTGGAAGGATGTAAATTCGTGAGATAATATGGCTTCACAGAGTCTTATGAACTAATATTTCAAATTTGCAAACCCTCTTTACGTCTCAATTGTGGTATAGTTTGTAGAGGAAACTTGGTACACATGTGATTATTAGAACACCATACCACCCTCATAATTATAGTACATCAGAGTATATGAATGAGGTTATTAAATTTATACTATGGGAATATGTCTTATATTTTGGGGTCTCCGGGTAGAGGTATATACCCCTACTTGAGTTTCCCTACAATAATTGTTATTAGGTGAACATATAGATGGAACCTAATGAGGCTTAGTATTTTATGTAATTATGATCACCCATGATCATGTTAGATGTGGGTGTGGAAGGGTTATTAGGACCAGATCCTGAGAAAGAGACATCAGAGTTGGTCGAATTAATTCCAAAGCTGATAAATATTTCACTGTCTCGGTAGAAATTTTATGAAATCGCTAAAGAAACCCTCCAGAGTTTGAGTTTGGGGATCATGTTTTATTACATGTTTCACTAAGTCTATGTCGTAGGAGAATCAGGAGACATGGTAAGCTTTCACCGTGATATGATGGATTGTTTGAGATTGAAAGTAGATTCTGTTATGTATCCTATCGGTTGAAGTAAACATAGAGGTATTGATACATGACGTATATCTTCTGCATATCTCAGCTAAGACTTTATCACTCATAATAAACTCATGTTTTCAACATAATGATGTTTTGTTATACGTTGATGCATCTTTTGAAGAGCATCCTAGTTATATCATTGACAATTGCATAAATGTTATCTGAGGCAAGTTTTTTTTTCAATATTGAGTGTTAAGGAAGAATGGCCATTTACCAGATGGTACATTGGAGAAGGAGGTCGACATGAATTCATAGTTTATAGATTCTTTCTCTGGTGAATATTAGCCACCCTGGAGAGGTAAATTTAGTCATGACTTTCTTTAAGGGCATAAGATTGCAAGAACATGTGTTTTCTTATGAGTTATGGTTCCATTACTTTATATTTTTAATGTTAAAAATAGAATAATGTTAACTTCCTATGAGTAATTAGAATTATTGGTGGTGTTGGTGATTTTTTAGTGCGTAGAACATGGTTTTTGGGGTGAAATGTTCCTAGTGAATGGTTTGTTCAAACTGTGCATAGCATGCTGCACAAACTAATAAATCAAGTGAAATTTAGGTAGAGAGTAGGGGTGGAAACACTATTAATGAAAAATATGTGATTTGGTCCACATGATAATTTGTAAACCTCATTAATTTTAATAGATGTATTTTTCATAGTTTATTCATAGTTGTACAAATTGTGCGAGGAAACCATATAGGTGCCCCTTACCTATAACTAATTGTGCATATTTGGTGCACGGTTTGACAAACAGTGCGTTAAAATAGTGAAACCTCTTTATTTTGAATAAATTTTATAACTTTTTAATTAATGAAATATATTTTAACGTAAAATCATATTTTCTCCTCCCACATATTAATGCTCGTTTTGGGTGATCTTTTGAATCTAAATGGTTGAATTTGATCTCAACAATCATTTTGATCCCTAATTCAAACTCTACATGTCTCATGGGATCCACATTAATATATAATCAATTCATTTTTATCTTTTCTTGTTCTTCTTCCTATATATGGTGTTATTAATGTGAAAGTTAATATTCTCAGATTTCATGTTCTTCACATGTTCATAATTTTTCTCTCGATCTGAGTTGAATCAAGAGTATATACTGGATGGAAACTCAACTGTTGAGATACATTAGGTGTTTCTATAACATTAAAATTGTTTGTGCATTATTTGGGTAGTTATCATTGTTAAAACTGTAGGATTTTCCATCACATTCTAGAAATTTAATTGATTAATTGAATTGGAACCTAATAGGGAGTCCATTTGGCTTCCATGATACTTGTTAGAGGTTATTTTCCCTACCAAAGGACACCCATAGGGTTTACCGTGTATTTTCCTTGTAATTTCCCTTTATTAATCTACCAACGGTTGTAATCTTGGTCTATCATAGTTGGAGTCATTCGTTAGATAAATGAAATGAATCAATTGTGTTGTTAGGAGTTTTTCCCTCCCCTTTAATGTGATGTGTGATTAAATGGTTTAAATTTAACATGAATTGATTAAATTTTTAATTTAGAAAATGTGAATGATTGGGTAAAATAATTTTATTTGTATATATGTTAATTTTGAAAAATTATTGTGTCTACTAATTGGTTTCATATGAATTTGAATAGTGATACTTGGGTGGGTATACTCATGAGATGGATTTTAATGTGAATGGTTATATGAGTGGGTAAACGGGAATGTTTTGAATTGATTATTGGTATGAAACGATGATTGATTCCATAGATGCATTGGATGATAATCCATGTATGTTGAACATGGTAGCAGACACCTTGGATTATGTATTCTCCTTGGGTCTTAATTATGTGGTATGTGTTGGCCATTTTTACATAATGGATTTGGTTTGTCTTGGGAAAACAAAGAACATGGTCAGTATACATGCCCCTTAGACCCAATCTCAAGAATATTGGAGTTTCCATTTAGATTCTCCTTGTCCTAGATGAGGATTTCATGGTATTCCATAGACTGGATCTGAGCCTTCATTGTCTGTCACATTTATTATATAAAAAGACTAAGGGAAATGTGATATTTTTATATATGTATCAGCTTTGATTGGTTAATGTGTTGGGTTATATATAATGGTTGTGTATGAAATTAATAGTTTTTATGAATGGAAATGATGTGTTAGGTGTTTATGTATTTCTTGTAGAATAATTGTTAGAGGATATTGACCATCGTTTTCAGGGATCCTTGATAGGATATTTCAGTGTTACTAATTTAGTAATTTTATTCAATCAGCGTATTTACTTCTTTTTACTGCATACCTCTATACTTGTACACTACTTAGCTTATTATATTGCATTTCCTAGATTTATATAGATATTTGGATGGTTACTAACTAGGATTGTGTCTCCCAACCTATTCGGGTCATCAGTTGGTACTTGAACATACTATTTGGATGCAGGTAAGGACCGTAGAAAGCGACCAAATATCCATGCATTATTTTGTGTGAGGATTAAGAGATAGGGAGAATGGGACTAAGTTGAGGTGTCTTATTCTGTTTTTTGATAGAACCTTTTTTACTTTTTTTTTATTTTGTTTCATGTGTTTTATATTTTCCATGAGTACATATTTTGGTTACATTATTAGAAACATATGACACATGCCATCATTTTTTAAATGTGGTGACCCGTACAATTTCTTATTTATTAACCTTCTATATTTTATTTATTTTCTAATTATTAAAATACTTTCTTTTTAACTATCGTTTATATTTATATTATGATACACTCTGGTGATGAGGGCATATTCTCCCCACTAACACGCATAGTCTCTCACTACTAGTCAGTAACCTCTAGAATTTGGAGAGATGTGCTTGACAACATGTGGCCAACCGGCCTCAAGACACTGTTGAGTGGATTTTGGGTACAGAATGATACAATGGTAATTATTTAACGAAAAAAAACTTAACCTCTTTACATAATGATATGTGCGTAAATGAAACATTACTTATGTGTGTGCATGGCCTTCTGTTTATAATATTGTAACATATTTCATTTTTTCAAAAAATATATAACATTTGGATTTAAAACATTAATTTATTTATAAAAATGGAAATTATTTCATTATTATTATTATGGAGATGATGGAATAATAAACTATTTTACAAAATTCAACCTAACAAATTCATTTCAGACATATTATCTAAATATCATCAAAATGTCCAATATGAATTTAATTTATTATGTAATTGTATATATCATGGTATTAAATGAAATAAATTGATAATTAATTTGAAATTTATTATTAATCAATTATAAAAAATGCACATATTTTTATTTAAGGAGATAAATAATGTACTTGATGAGTTAGACTAAAAGTAAGGGATTTTCATTTCAAAATACTCTTAAAGTTCACCTTTCAATTTTTTTTTGAATGGTCATAAATATGAATATTTTCACATATATGGCATGAATGTAATTTTTGAAAATCATAATGCCTCGACACATTTAATTTTTCATTATAAGCATCTATATTTATTTTCAATGAAAAAGGTTTCTTCATTATGTGGGTGGTTTTTAGATTTTAGTAAATTATTTTATTTTATTTCATTAAATGGTTTTAATAGTTAATATATTTATGTTATGTTTTAAAATATTTATAAAAATACAAAAAATTATGTTTTATTTTAACAATATGATCAAAAACAATTATTTCCATTGTAACCATTATTTTATGTCTACCTTCTGAAAAAGGATTTTATTTTTTCATCAAAGAGAACATACTTTTCCTTTTTCATGGTATTTTACTTTTGAGAATTGTATTTTTAGAAGAATAAACATATCGATATCCCAAATTTTTGAAAATGGTTTTAAAATAATTTTTCATGATATTTATTCATGATGTGGTCCTTGGAAATTGTTTACAGCGGTTTGAGACTCATTTTCACTCATGGGTGGGCCCATTAAATATAATATAAAGGGTTGATCCCTATTATTGATCAAGGGTTAGCTTTTTATTTCATTTAAAATTGTTTTACCTAGGGAGTTCTCTAATGCATTAGGTAATGATTGTGTACTCTGGATAAATATATTAGAAGTCATCCATATATCCATTACAATTGTATTGGAATAAAATGTGTTTTAAGTTGATGATGTATCATGGAATGTACATGAATTTTCTATTCATGCTAATGAATTTTCTTAGAAATAATTTTATTTAATAGGGTAATAATGATCTTTTTAATGGAAAAACGATTCTACTTTTAGATAAAAAAATTATGAAAGAAAATTTGACATTCTTTGGCCCTTTAACCCGACTAATATATTTCTATTCCTTATATTCCTTACTAATATTTATGTGTTCAAACCAGGTATTTAAAATGTTTTTCAAATGTTTTTACGGGGAGATAAATAAAATAAATGTGTCAAGTTGATTTCATGGGTATTTTTCATGAAAATAAATTATGTTTTGTTAGAATGATTTAATATTATTGAAAATGGTATACTTGTCAGAAGTGTACACTTTGTAAAATATGGTTTTTTTATTTAAAAAATATCACCTAATTATATAAAACACAACATAGATATGATTTTTGGGGAAGATAGAAAGTTAATATTTTTATAATGTCTCTAGACTAATAAATATTTATAGTTGGGTCCCTATCATTGGTATTATAGAAATGTTTAGATAAATTTATAAATTAGGATATAATTTGAAAAAAGTTTAATGTATTTATAAAAACAATGGTTAATATGGTATAGTGAATCATATTTATTTTGGATAAAGAAAAATAATTTGAGATAAAATTAATGAGGATGTCATAGTTTTGTTACTCATTATAATGTGGTTTATTTTTTTTTTGATAGACATTCTCACACTATATTTTTTTGTTTTAATAAATTGCTTGATCCGGATGGAATAAATGTGAAAATGGATGAGAATAAAAATTTCAAGGTTGTTTGAACAATAAATTAAATTAAATAGAAGATGTAGTGGGAACGATTTTGGTTATTCTTGACTAGGTATCAGAATTATTTATTAACAACATGACCTATTTGAGTTTCCTAATACATAAAATTCAAGGGAAATGAAGCCTTGTTGAAATTCATGTGATAATGATCATAATGGTAAATATTTCCAGTGATCTATGTGCGATGAATATAGAATGAAGAACCTAGGAAAATGTAAAAATAATGCGAAGCTTTATTTATGTGGTAATGGAGGTTATAAACCAATAATTTACCAAGGAAAAGGGAATCATTCAGCTAACTCCAAGAAGGGGAAAGAAATTATTCTCAAGGTATTAACTGAATGTTTAAAATGTCGGGAGAATTGTGATTATGAAAATAGATTTTTTAATGGGAAGGATCATGAATGGGATTAGTAAGACTATCTATAAAATTTTTTAGAAATACCTAATTCAACTACAATTGATTATGTGGAAGTTCAAATTGAAATATGAAAGTTTTAGACTATTATTTGATATTGAAAAATCTTAATACATGATTTGTATTAATTTAACGAATAAAGTATTTTTGAATAAGATAGAAAATCATGGTTTTGGGATTCTAAATAATGTTGAATGATTGAGGTGTCACAAATCAACAGTTTTTATGTAGTGGTAGATTTATGGATAATCATAAGTTTAAAATCATTAATACACTTTTGATTATTTGAGTATCTTTGGAGGGTTTTCATGTGATTTGATAGATACTTGAGGTTTATGTAACCCTTATGTTTATCATGTGAAAATTTTATCTAATAAATAATTATCTTTTATTTACTTGGATATAAGTTTAATGATTTGGAAAGCCTTTAGGTTTTATATGATCTTTGATTTTCAGTTTCAAATTTTTTTAGAATTTAAAATGAAAGGTATGAAATAAACTTTGGTGTAAAAATATTTATTATATATTGATTATATTATGTTTATTTTTATGTATGATTATCATATATATGGAAGTGTTATAAGTATAATATTTTATAAAAATTAAAACCCAGAGGTCGGAAAAATAACTCATCTCATCTGGCAATGCATTGAGAAATAAACCCACAACTGAAGGTTGACATGGGTGAATCGCCTACTACTGGCCAATATAATATCTATGTTAGTATTATTTTGTATTTAAATAAATGATCTAACAGACATAAGTTATGTTTATTTTGTGAATATATGATTTATTATATAGATAACTATGGGATTTAAAATTATTTGGAGATTATGCGACTAAAGTTATTTCAAAATAGTTTAACTATAATTTTGGAAACAAATTCTTGGATTAATGTAAACATAATACTATAGAATTTTATTTGAGAAATAAATGATGAATTTAATTATAGAAACATATATGATTTTTTTGTTTCAATGGTGAATTGATATGTTTTCAAAAATTACTAGATTATTATTGAAATTATGTGATTTTTTTAATTAAATTTTTGGAATGAGACATTATGATTGATTGATGTTACTTTAGAATATTAATATTAAATATTTCCTGCAATACAATGGGTTCGATTTCTTAATTTTTTTGGAGTTTCGATTTTTTAATAGAATATTTTTTAAGAATTTTTAGGTTAGTAATTTTTAAATATTGTTTGATAATCATTGGGTATTATAATTAAATTTTGGAAATTAAACTATTCTTCTTCATATGAAGGATTGTGCTTTTTTAGAATTTTCTACCTTTGTGATAAACAATTTGTTATTGTTTAATGTTTAAAAATAGAAGGAATAAATTTTTATTCTTTAATGAATTTTTCAATCTCTAAATCTGTAATCTAGTGATTCAGACATAAAAATTTAATCTTGAATACTCATTGTTTGGTTAAAATGATTTTATTGTTGTTATAATTTATTAAAGTATGATGTTATACTTTTCATGTAATTATATTTATTTAAGCTATTAGTATAGGAAGTAAAATAGAATTTCATATTTAAGAAGATGATTTAGAAAACAACAGTATTCATTTAATTTTTCAACAAAAAAATTAGTAGCCTTTTAACCAATCCCAAATTTATAGTTTTTGTGATGATTAAATTTATCATTACCATGTTCTTTATCACACTCTAACAGTCCTAGGAATTGTTTTTATTCATATCTATTTTTTCACATCCAACATATGTTTTCATACAGTTAATTTTGTTATGTGTTCTTCCATGTGACTTTTTTTCATTCCATTATCACTTCTCGAGGGGATGTTTGAAAGACAATTTTTACAATGTGGGTTTTTAACAAAGGTGTTTTGAGAGTCCAAACCATAGTAAATGAACCTAAATTAAAATTTTAACGAATAAATTTTTAAAATAAGGGGAATATCATATCATAGTATTTTAAAATGATATAATTTAATCAATAACATAAAAAATATGCAACATTAAGCTTAAAGAATCAACGAATTATTATTATTTGGCCAATATAACCAAGTTGCAAAATTTGTGGGTCGAAAGAGTATTAACCACCTTTTGAATTTTTAATAAAGGTCATACACATATCTAATGTTTTAATTAATTATTTTCAAATAATCACTAAATTTTTAAAGACATTTAATACTTCAATTATATGTTTTTCTTCAAAAAATGGGTTTTCAGACTTTTTAAGAGTCAAAAATTTTAATTTGTTTTTGAAATTTCAGAATACTTATTTCTTTAAAAAAAATTAACATCTAAATTCCTCATGTTGCAACTATCATAGGCAATATTTTTGAATTTTTTTAAATATTGATTTTTCATTGAATTGTGAAAAATTATATTTTTATTTAACCCTATATTTTATTTTAAAATATTTTCAAATTAAAATTAAATGTATGATTAGTTTTAAAATATCAATAGTTCATTTGTAATTAAATTTTTTCCTAATCTGGTTTTTGAAATTAATGTTATTACATTAATATAGTAAGAAATCATTTTCCCATTAAAAAGAATATTTTATTCAAAACCCATACTTCATTGAGTTTGTTTAGTTTCAATTTAAATTAAATTATTCCAATTATTTCTATTGAATATTGAAAAATGGATTCCATATTTGGAATTATGGAAATTTTTTTTTATTAAATTGGTACCTTTTATTTTTTTTCAATATGAATAACAACATTAGTAAATTTTGTGGTTACTATAACGTGTAAATCGAGTAATTAAAGCTCAAAATGAAATTGTAATGGTTATATAGTGACCAAAAAATATTCAATAGTTTTATTTTATGAGTCCATTATTACTATACTCATCCAATGTTCTGTTATATGGTGTTTTTTGGCCATTTGGATGAAATTATGACATTTATAATGTTTTATTTAAAAATAAGTAAAATATGAAACACTCTTTTGTTCATAAAAATAATATTTTAAAAATTGATATATTCTTAGGATATGTTTGATTATAAATATTCATTCTGAAGGAATAATATTTAAATATTCCTTTACAATTTAATTTATTTTTTTTGTAGAAATAATTATGTTAAATATATACACAATGGTGATGCAGTAATTATTCAAATAATGGGAATATAAAAAAATGATTTTAAAAATATATAAAATAATATAATATGATATCTTTCGGATGATCCGTGAATTTTATAAAAGACCATTACATATTAGTTATATATATAACTATTTGTTTAGAATTTTACCTTTTTCGTAAAATTATTTAAATCAATGTAATGAATAGTTCAAAAATTGACTTTGATGACAAATTATAATAAATAATAATTTATTAAATGATAAAAAATTCAAAAATATATTAGATTTAGCAATTCTATTATTATAAGGATAATAATATAAACAATTGTGTATTTATGAGTCTTTTTTTCATTGTTAGTAACTATATTAAGTATCAATTTGTAAAAATGAATATTACCTTTGTAAAAGTGAAATGGGTTAACTTTGGAATAAAATCGAATGATAAGTGAAAAAAATATTAACAAAACCTATCTAGAAACTATTTTATTAGATTATTTTAACCTATACTCATCATATATTCTAAATAACTTATATTTTAGAAAATCTAAATTGAAAATTAATTAATACTACTTCAATAATTTTAGAAATTCCATGAGTTCCCATCCCCTCTTTTATAAAAGTGAGAAACTTGTTATCAATTATTTTGAAATAAAAACCCATTTTTTCAATACCATCCTAAAAATAAATATAGTATTGAATCAAATAATAGAATTTTTTGTATTGGCATAACATCATCCTTAGTTTTCTTAAGGGGTTAATTAATAGATATTGTTTGAAGAAGTTGTATTGTTTTTTATCGAGAATTTATGTTTTTTTATTCAACCTCTGAAAATTATTCTTCATCCATTATAAAATAATAATACCAGTATAATAAATATATTTATATGCAATTATTTTATTTTAATAACTAATATATGTGTCATCTTCCCTTAAATAGGAAACTAAACCATCTTTCGTGTGTTCGGTGGTTACCACCTCCAAAACCGAGGCAATTTTTTTTTCCTCACATATCTCATGAATATATTGTAATGATATAATTAAAGTTTATATATGATATTAATGACATATTCATTATTTTTAAATAATTATAAATCATTTATCGTATTAAATTTCCATTCACTACAGAATTATAGCGTAGTTCATGCGTATGTTTGGACTACCACCTCCACAAAGCGACGTTATTTTTTTCCACAATCACATCACACAGATGATATATATAAGTATATATAAAGAAATAATATGATATTTATTTCATTATGGATATTTTTATATGATAAAATAATACAAACCCTTTTTCTATAAATATCTTTAAAAAATGAAATGTTACTCATGCGTAAATATAGCATATCGTCTTCATAATTGAAATGTAGTTCATTTTTCATAACCATATTTAAGGGATAGTTTTGAAAGTATAATTGATTTATAAAAATGGTTATTATTTCATGATTATTATTCTATAGATGATTATATAATGACCAATTTCTCTATATTCATCCCACTAAAGTCATTTCATACATATTTGATGAATATCATCAAATCACATGATGTGAATCTAATTGAATAAAAATTTATATATAACATGGTATTAAATAAAATAAAGGAATAATGAACAGGAAAAACTATATTAAAGAATTATAAAATTATGATAATTATTTTATTCGGGAAGATAATGAATGTATGTGATGATTCTGAATCAATGTACGGGACTTTCATTTTAAAATCCATTTTTAATGTTACTCATTTAACTATTTTTGGAAAGGTCAAAAGGAATTTTTATTTTTACATATAAGACATGAATGTAATTTCCCACCATCATGGTCTATCAATAATTTTATGTTTATATTATAATTTACCATAGTTCATTTCAAATAAAATGGCTTCTTCATTGTGGGCATAGTATCAGATTTTAATAATTAATTTTATTTGACTTTCTTTCAATTGTTTTAAATGGGGATTTTTTATGGAATGTTTCACTTTGTCATGACTCATCCCTTAGGGCCCATGTTGTGACTACCCCAAGCCTAACTTCCATTGGCTAGGGGATGGAGACTATCACCAAAAGTCATATTCTTTAAAAAAGGAAGGAATTGCCTTTAAAAAAGTTGACTCAAACAACTAAGCACAAAGCAGGATACAAGCACAAAGAAAGACTATATATAGTAAACAATGTGTGTATATAAAGTAGAATGGGGCTATAATACAAGCCCATCTATAAAGTACAAGTAAACTGAAAAGTATATGTAAAATTGAAAGCAGATCCTATGAACACCCACCAAGGATCCTACATTAAGGGAAGGTACAGCTCTCAAAGGCTCTTCTCTGCGATACAACTCATCTAATGTCCTCCTCTGGGCTACCTCTAGTACTGGTACCCTCATCCTCAGTCAAATTTTTCTGTCATGTGCAAAAAACATTTCAAGGTTTGGGTGTAGCCCGTGTAGGGGGGAGTATAACGATACTCAGTGGGGACCCTGAGACCCCGTAGGTCTCCTAGATTTCCACAAGGAAGGAGAACTAAGCAAGAACCCAACTTTACTAATGTTTACGCACATATATATAACTATGTTATCAATCAATACTCATCTCACACTTTTGGGAAGTATACCACGAAGGTAACACCATGAAGGAGAAGTTGCACATAGCATAACCTCAATCCCAAGCACAAAGTAAAGATAGCTCACACCAAGATTTATTATAGGGGTAGTAACAAGTAACTTCCCAGTCTCATCATCGAACACCTCGGCTGTTGGAGAAAACCACCACTATCAAGTACAATGGGCCTGTTGTGTCACCTAGAGGCACTTCCCGCTAATATTGGACTGATGAGTTACTCCTCCAGTCGAGTACCGTGGGTCTGTTGTGTCAAACAGAGGCACTCCCCACCAAGGGTCTCCCGAGTCACACAGAGGAGCTTCCCCTCATGGACTGATGAGGTACTCCTCCTTTCAAGTATCATGGGTCTACCATGTCACATAGAGAATCTCCCCACCATGGGTTTTCCATGTCACATAGAGGTGCACCCCACTGGGCTGGTCGAGTCATTCTGAGTCGTAAAGGTCAGCAGTCGTCAGATCTCATCCAGTCGCAGGGTTCCACATGTAGTGCGCTTGGGAGAACTTATCCACAATCCATTGCTCATACCTCAACCATCCTGAAGTTCCACAAAAAAGTGTCCCAATGGTCTATCACATCTAAAGGTACCCAATGTAATAGAATGAGTGTCAATCCGATGACTAGTCTATATGTTATTAGTGTTTCCGCACCGAGGGCCTGGTTGGATTAGAGGTCTGATCCAACCGGGATGACTCCAAAATTATCCAAAACTCAAGTAGATTATACCAAATATACCATCTCGATCCATGGATTCTAGTTCTAAAGACAGTTCATCAAATGGATTCATGGTTCTCAAGTTACGGCCAAAAAGAAGAAACTGTGTCTGATGGGCCTGGGTCCGGTCAGACCAACACAACAAAGACCGACCCGACCCAGTTCCGGTCGAGCCAAACTAGTCTAGGTCTGGCCTGGATGGCCTGGGCCTTTGTGGGTCGAGCCCACGAAGGGCGTGGCCCGCGGTGGGCAGGCGGTCTGCCCTAGCCTCATCCCGTGGGGAGCCACCCCCCAGTAATCCGAATGGAACGTTGGCCGTTAAGTTGCCTAGATGGCACGGGGGACTTCTCGACTCTCCCACAACGTGTGCCTTTTCTAGTCGGTTCTCCTTCCGGTGGTGCGTCGACACCACTAACCATAGGCAGGAGGTCGCGTTTCGGCAGCGCTCCGGCCTCCGGCGAGGCCGAGCGGCGCGTCCTCCTGCTCCACCAGTGGCACGGACGCGCACAACAACTCTGCCATGGGGATGGCCGGATTCTTTCCACTGCCTTACTCCACCACGGTAGACGGGCTACTGCCTTTTTCACAACCGACTGCGTGGACGCACGTAGCCCTTCCTCCCTAATGGTCGGCCAGTTGTTGGCCGCCGTATTCTTCCCTGATCCACTGCGGCTTCATTCCAAACCCAAAAAATTAAATGATTGCTTATTCATGATCCTTGCATCGAGGGCCATGTGTCCATATATCAAGCTCAATGGATATACTTGTTTATAGCATCAATAATAAATTAGGCGATGAGGAATACATGATGAAGGTGCGAAGAATAAAAAGAAAGAGGATCAAGGATTATGTGCGGGAGGATGGCCATGTTCATTTGGAAACCATCATCATGAATTTAGGATATGAAGATTCAGTAGAATTCAATCATATTTAAGACAAACCCCTACCATGATTTTCATTTGGAGGTGGCCTGAGGACGAATATGTATTCGATAAAGAGGTCGTCGACATTCGTTGCTTCTACAAGATGCTTCTGATCCAGGAACGTGCGTCATCCTCGTTCATCATTGGGGGGTTACTCATTTAGATAATGTTCTTATAGGTTCTCCAAGGCTCTCCCCCAATTCTCCTTTTCCAAAAATTTCCAACAAGGAAATAAGGAACCAATATTAATTATGATAGTTTAATTAATGTGGGCACATCAAATTGGCACAATTCAAAGTCACAATAAATTTTATTGCATTGGAACAATTGTATGGGAGGATTCTAGGGGATTTCCGCACATTAAACAAGGGTTTAGGTGGTCTTCACCACTAGAATTCAAAAAGGAGGTTTGATGCTTTGGTGGTCCCCACCTCTATAATTCAAAAAAAAGGTTTCAAAAAGAAAACTAAAATGATAATTATTTTATTTTTCTTCTTACAGAAAATAACTAAAAAACTAACTTCCACCCTAGTCCTACTACAGTCGAGGTGGATGTCTCCTTATGTGAATACTGATGTTGCGGGTTCAATGGTGTCCTCAGATTTAAATTCTGAGCACTGGTTCAAAAGTTACAAAAATTCACTTGCACATTTATGGAACATACCTAAAAATGTTCAGAAATTCATTACGGGCAGTCCAAACCTTAGAATCACATGCCATCAATTTTCAAGGACTCATAATATTCCCATATAATTAAAAAAAGTACATCAAAAATTCCGGGTCTTTACATTCTCCCCACCTTAGGGATTTTCATCCTCGTAAGCCACAACTCAAATTAAGGGAACATGTGTGGGTATTGAGCATGAATCTAAGACTCGCTCTCCCATTGATCTACTGGAGGTTCCCATGTAGCCAGTGAATGCACACTAGAGGTATTGACTACCAATAAAGGACCCGCTCAGGTCGATCCTCAATATCTATTGGAACCTCCGTAAATGTCACCCCATTATCGATGTCTAGCTCACCATGATCGATGACGTGAGATGGGTCATGCACGTATCTCCTCAACTGAGCTATGTGGAAAATCACATGCACCTGTTGCAACTTAGATAGAAGAGCTAATTGTTAATCCAGCTTTCCAACTCTGTTGAGGACCTGGAAAGGTCCGATGAACCTCGAAGATAACTTGCCACCCCGGACAAATCTCCGCAAACCTCATTGTAGTGAAACCCGTAGAAAGACATGGTTACTATCTTCAAAATCTAATGGTCTCTAACTCCTATAAACATATGATTTCTACCTACTTTGTCCAGTCTTCATCCACTCTTTGATGATTTTCACATTCTATGTGGTAGCTCGCACCATCTCTATTCTCATGACTGATCACACCCCTGGGTCTGTCAAGCACAAATGTGATTTGCAAGGTCGTACATACAACACCTTAAATGGTTCGATACCTATAGTGGAGTGATAGTTGTTGTTGTATGGGAACTCCACCAATGGTATGTTTTCCTACCAGCTGTGGCAAAAATCAATGACACAAGCACGTAGCATGTCCTCGAGGGTCTATATGGTCCCTCCGTCTGACCTTCTGTCTGAGGGTGGAAGGCGATGCTCAACCAATGTTGTGTCCTAAAGGCCTCCTTCAACCCCTTTTGTAGAAGGGAAGTAAAACGTGCATCACAATCAGATACAATAATGGATCGCAATGCATGAAGCCATACAATCTATTTCATGTAGAGGTTCCCCACACTCTCTATTGATCCTTGCTCTTTTAAAGGTAGGAAGAGGGATGCCTAGGTGAGTCAGTCAATGATCACCTAGATAGAATCATGAAACCTATATGTGAATGGAAATCCCATCACGAAGTCCTTGGAAATTCCATCCCACATCCACTAGGGGACTTCTAATGGCCGAACTAAGCCCGTTGGAACCTAATGCTCTGGAATCACTTGATGACATGTGAGGCACCGAGAGACAAACTCGGCCATGAACTTCTCCATTCCAGACCACCAGTTCTATTTCCAGAGGTCTTGGTACATCTTCACCACACCTGGATGTACCGCTAGAGTGGATGTATTGAATTCCCTCAATACTTTCTCCCTATGTTATACTTGTTCCACTGTACACCCTATGAAGAGGATGACATGCAATCCACCTTTATAAAATCTATTAGGTCTCTGCCCTAGGAATATCTAAGCACGTCGAGACTCACAGATAGCATCCCCAATCTACACCACCTTGACTCACAGAAGGAGTGGGGGAGTGACTGTTAGTGATAGAAGATAATCTACTTCTTCTTGATCAAAATAGGATATCCTCAATGCGGCAATTTTCTCCGTCGCCTCACTTAGCTGTTGTATACTAGATATCCTTCTTAGTGAATCTACTACTACATTCCCCTTCCTAAGAGTATAGACTATCTCGAAGTCATAGTACTGGAGGAGCTCAAGCCATTGCCATTGTCTCGTGTTTATGTCCATCTGTGGGAAGATATGCCTAAAACTATTGTGATCACAGAAGATTGTAAAACGTTCTCCCATAAAGTAATGTTTCCACATATTCAATCAAAAGACCACTGCTACATACTCTAGATCATGGGTAGCGTAGTTCTGCTCATGTTGTCTCAGCTGTCGAGAACTATATGTGATCACTGCTTGCTCCATCATGAGGACACATCCATGCCCGGTCCCGGTAGCGTCCCAGTAGACTACGTACCCAAAAACTTTTTTCGGTAGCCTCAAGATGGGGAACTCTATAGTCTTTGGATCAGCTCTTGGAAACTCCATTGGCATATCTATAACCACACAAAGTGTTTCCCCTACATCATCAATGATGATAATGGTTCTACAACTCCAGAAAAGATAGGCACAAACCTCCAGTAGTAACCAGCCAAAACCAGAAAAATTCGCACCTCCATCATGCTCCTAGGTGGCTACCAAGCTAGTAAAACCTCAATCTTCACTGGATACACCTCAACTACAGCCTTTGAGAAGATGTTTCCCAAAAAGTGGACCTCTCATATCAAAAACTGGGACATCAAGAGCTTATTAAAAAGCTAGTACTCTTGGAGTGTGTCAAGAACTGTCTGCAAATGATATGCAAGTTCCTCCTCCGTCATTGAGTATATCAGGAAGTCATCGATGAAGACTACTACAAAGCGATCAAGGTATGGCAGAAATATCATATTCATGAGTATTATGAACACTGCTGGGATGTTGGTCACGCTGAATGGAATAACCAAGAACTCATAATAGCCATACTGACATCTAAAGGCTATCTTATCAACATCCTCGCCTCGTACTATGAGCTGGTGATAGCCTGATCTGAGTTCTATCTTCGAAAACCATATGGCTCCTTTCATCTTATCAAAGAGATCATTAATCCTCTATAGTAGATACTTGTTCTTTATGTTCACCTTGTTCATGCACTGGTTGTCCACATAGAGTCTCAAACTCTCCTATTCCTTGTTGGTGAAAAAAATTGGGTCTCCCAAGGAGAAACACTTGGATTAATGAACCCCTTGCTATGCAAGTCCTCATCTTATACTCACAGCTCTTGATTCTATGCGGGTTCCATCCATTATTCTAGGGTAGATATCGGTGTCCTCCCTAGGTAGAAGTCGATGTAAAAGTCAACCTCTCTACGAGGTGGTAGACCCATAACATCATCTAGGAAAAAATTAATGTACTGTTCTACCACTACAGGATAGCTCAGACACTCAACCTCAACCAATTTTAGGGTAATGCCAGCCAACTAATGTGTGATCAGATGCACCATCCTCCGGGTAATTCCATCATGTCCTACAAAGGTTCCCTTCTCACTGGTGAAGTAAAACCATGTCCCATTTGTGCGGACACACCACACATTGAACAAAATAAAATCAATCTGAGCATGGACTGTAGATAACCAGTCCATCCCCAAGATGACGTCGTAAGGCCTCAACACTTCTACTAGGAGATCCAAGCCGAAGATCTCTCCTCCTATTGTGAGCTCACACTACTAGCACCAGTGCATAATTGTCAAATCATCTCTTGTAGGAGTCTCTAGGAATAAGGATCAAGCCAACTGCTCTGTCGTAATCTCTATGCTCTGAATGAGGGCCATGGAAATAAGAGAAAGGATGAAACATGTGTCTATAAGTACAATGAGAGGGTGGAGTAGACATATATCATACCACGTATCATCTATGAAGCACCATGGTCATAGGCCTTATCTTCCTAGAGATGAGGTCGTCCCTGTCCACGTGCTCCTTTTAGTCACGGTGGACCTCCTTGTGGTGGTGGAATTCGAACCTCAAATATCCTCCCACTGCCTGCTAGATGTCCTGCTCCTCTACCATGTCTCCCTCATGCCATTGAAACTCCTAGATCGAACCTTTTTCTCTACCTCGGTTGTCCCTCGACCGTCTGTTGGTCATCGGTATGACGGGTCGATCAGTCATGAGACATGTGACCTTGCTCTCTGCCTGAGTAACACTGCATGATCCTCACATGTCATGCTTTTCCTCGAGATCCCTGCACCTCCGACCCTATATCCTGTAGTTGTCCACCTGTAGATCTGGTCCTATTGGACCTCTGCATCATCTGCCTGTTTTCATATTCCGATAACTCTATTATGTGTCTTCCGGTGGTGGGTCTCACTGTCGTGGACTTCTCAGCAAGGAAACCCTCCTCTAAAAGTTCTTTATCTAACAACCCCTCCTGCGTCAGGATGTTGAGAGAAACCATTGAATCTATAATATCCCATTGGATCCCCTACACGAAGGTCTGGGCCCTGAAGAAAGAGTCATGAACCATGTCAGTGGAGTAGCGTTAGAGGTTAGTGAACCTCGTAGAATATTGGGCCACAATCATGCTACCCTACTCCATCTGGAGATGCTCCTCTATACGCATTAAATATAAGGTCACTGGGACGAACTCTACTCGGAAAAGGCTCTTGATGTCCACCAAAATGAGAGTGACCTCATCGTGAACTTGGAGCATCAAGATCCACCTTCAGAATGTTGCATCCTAAAGAAGTTTGGTGGAAATAATCACCATAAGATCGGCTGGTGTCCCTACCAGTCGAAAGACTCTAACCACAGCCTCTGGCCAATCAATAGCCTCATGTGGTTCTGTATCACCCCAGAACCTCGGTGGCCTATAGTTCTAGAACGCATGCGACGTGCTCAACCAGCATGCACCCTCTGCTTCTGGGGAAAGTGGCATCGGCTACCCAATGGTTAGTGGTGCTACTGGTACACCACCCGGTGGTAAAACATCCGATAAGGGGCTGTTGTCACATAATCCAACAGGAATCATGGCTGGCTGTCTATGTGGAGAAATCCTAAAAATAAGCAGGTGTTCCATGGTCAATATGTTTATAACTGGTGAGAACACCCAAAAAGATGACAAATAAAAATTTTCAAAATCACATACACAATCAGTGTTTTCATGAACTGAGTCAGAAATCTTAAGTTAGGGTCCTGGTGTATGGATACGCCAGTCGTTCACACCAACACTGGACTCCCAAAACTGAAGACCACTCTCATAACACTAAACACTGCTACTGTACAGAAAATATCAAATTCCTATTTCTTCGGTAGAATTAAACTCTTGAGATACCAATTTTTCACGACCCATCCATCGGGGCCTAGGCCATTACTACCCCACACACTCCTTCCATCGGCCTGGGGATGGAGACTACCACTAGAAGATGTATTCCCTAAAAAAGGGTAGGAATTGCATTTATAACCTATAAACTCACACAACAAAGAACAATGAAATATAAAATAAGAAAGTAAGACTATATATAGTAAACATAGTGTTTGCATAAAAGTAAAAAAGGGGCCAGAATACAAGTCCAATTTAATGTACAATTAAAATGAAATGTACATGTAAAACTATAAAAAGCTCCTATGAACACCCACCAAGGATTCAACCTAAAGGGTAAGTACATATCTTTAATGGTCGTCTATGTGGTATGCCTCATCTAAAGTCCACCTCCAAGCTACCTCTAGTCTTGGTACCCTCATCCTCAGTCAACGTTGTTAGTCATCTGCGTCAAACACAATAAGGTGTAGGCATTTCCCATGCAGGGGTGAGTATCATGATACTCATTAGGGACCCCAAGGCCCTGTATGTCTCCTAGAGTTCCACAATGAAATACCAAAAAGCAAGAACCCAACTCTATTTTGGTATACACCCATACATATACCTACGTTGTCAATCTATACTCATCTCACACATGTGGGAAGTATACCACGAAGGTAACACCACAAAGGTGATGTATAGCATAGCATAACCTCAATCACAAGCACAATGTAAAGATTTCTCACTCCAAGATTTCTTATAGGGGTAGTAACAAGTAACATCCCCAGTCACATCGTCAAATACGACGACTGCTGAAGAACTCCTCCTCTATCGAGTACAATGGGCCTTCCAAGTCACACATAGGCACTTCCCACTATTCTTAGACTGATGTAGTACTCCTCCTGTCGAGTACCATGGGACTGCTACGTCACACAGATGCGCTCCCCACCATGGGTCTACCACATCACCCAGATGTGCTCCCCCTCGTGGCCTGCTAAGGTACTCATACTCTCGTGTACCGTGGGTCTACCATGTCACACAGAGGATCTCTACACTATGGGTATTTCGCGTTACACAGAGGCATTTTCCATTGGTCATGTTGAGTTACTCAAAGTCATAATGGTCAACACCCTTTAGATCACTACCAGTCACAGGGTCCACACAAATTGCACATGGGAGAACCACACCCCAACCTATAGTTTATACATCAACCATCCATATGTTCCACGAAAAATTATCCCAATGTTCTGTCATGTCTTAAGGGACCCAACGCAATAGATTCCGCATCAATCGGACCCACAATTTGTATGTTATTAGTGTTTCTTCTCCAATGTCCCGGTTGGATTCGGGGTCTGATCCAACCTTTTCATAATCCAACAATATCCAAAACTGAAGGGGAGTATACCAGAAAGACCATCTTGATCCAAGGATTCCAGTGCCGTAAATGGTTCATCAAATTAACATGTGATTCTCATGTTACGGTAAAAATGCAAAACTTGGTTCGGCTGGGCCTGGGTTTGGTCCAACCCGGTCGGACCGACATGGTCCCACCTGGCCTGGATCGACCCGACATGGTTCTGATAAACCCGCCCCGGAATGGGTCCGGCCCGGCCCGGCCCACGAAGGGGGTCATCCGGCCTGGCCCGATCACCAAAGGGGGTGGCCCGTCCTGACCCGACCCATGAAGGGGTGGCCCGACCCAACCCATGAAGGGGACGGCCTGTTGGCGTGGCCTGTAGTGGGTAGGTGGTCTAACCTTGCCACAAAATGTGGGGGAGGTTCCCCCATGTAATATGAATGGATAGTTGGATGTTCGATCACCCTGAAACCACGTGGGACAGCTCAGCAGTCCAGCACGGTGTGCCTCATCCAGCATGAATGGTCAACCGATTATTCTTCCAGCGGTGCATTGGCGCCATTGTCCTCATATGGTCGGCTGGGTGCAGCCGCCCTCCAGCCTCCACCGCAGCCTCCAGCTCCCCCAGAGATGTGGATGTGCACCGCCACTCTTCCATGCGTCCAACTGGATGTCGACATCCACCCTTCTCCACTATGGTCGATGGGCCCCGACCTCCTTCACAACTGGTGTCTCGGACGCCCGCCACCCTTCCTCTGTCTTGGCCTGTCGGGTGCCGACCGTCGCCTTCTTCTGTGATCCAATGCGACTTCATTCCAAACCAAAAAAATTAAACAACCACATATTATTGATCCTTGTGTTTAGGGACCGTTTCCATATATCGTTCTCAATGAAAATCCGTGTTTCCATTGTCAATAAAAAATTAGGCACTGAAGAATTCACGAAGAATGCGCGAAGAATAAAAAGAAAGTCAAGCACGGTTTATGTGTGAGACAATGACCATATCTTTTTGGCCATTGTCTTCGTGAATTTATGATATGAAGAATCAATAAAATTCAGTAAATTAAAAAAACCCCTAACTCGAATTTCCATTGGAGGTGGCACGAGGAAGAAGACGTAGTCGATGAAGAGGACGACCGCATTCGTCGCTTCCGCAAGATGCTTCCGATCCGAGATCATGTGGCTTCCTCGTTCTTCATTGGGGGTGGGGGTTCCTCATTTGGGGGATATTATTTTAGGTTCTCCAAGGATCTCTCCCAATTCTCCTATTCCAAGGATTTTCAACAAGGAAAAGAGAAGCCAATATTAATTATGATAGGTTAATTAATTTCGGCACATCATAGTTGGCATAATTAAAAGTCGCAATAAATTTAATTGCATTGTCACAATTGTATGGGAGGATTCAAAGTATTTACCCACATTAAAAAAGTTTTCAAATGGTCCACACCACTAGAATTCAAAAAATAAGGTCTCACTCTCTGTTGGTACCCACCTTCATAATTAAAAAAGAAAGTTTCAAAAAGAAAAATAAAATGTTAATTATTTTATTTTTCTTCTTCTATGAAAAACTAAAAAACTAACTTCCACCCCCAACCTACTTCGGTTGAGATGAAGGTGTCAATAAAAAAATATCAGTGTTGTGAGTTCAACAGTGTCCTCGGATTTCAGTTTCGAGCACTAGTTCAAATGTTACAAAAACCCGCTCACACATTTACAGAATGTACCCAAAAAAAGTTTAGAAATTCATTCTGGGCACTCTTGGCCCCAGAATCATGAATTGTCAATTTTTATAGACTTTTAATATTCCCATATGATTAAAAAATTTACATGGAAAAATACGGGTCTTTAAATACTTCCTATACGGAAAAAAGAAATGTTTTATTTTAACATATAGGGATAGAATGTCTTTTCCCTCGACTATAACCATTATTTGATATTATGATTTCTTTAAAATATTTCAGTTTATCTTCAATAAAAATACCTCATTACATTTTCCTATGTATCTTATTGTTGGAAATACGTTTTAAAGAAAAAAATTAATTTTTCAAATATGAAATACTTTTCATGTGGTTTTAAAAGTCTTTTTTAGGGGTTTTACCTATGATATGGTCCTTGTACATTGTTTGTGGAGGGTTGATCCACATTATAGCTAACATTTGATCCCATTATAACATATATAATGGGTTTATGTAGATGGAACTCAAATGAATTAGGTAATTATTGTGTTATTCATATAAATATGTTAGAATTTGATCATATAGTTATTCTTATTTTAAGGGTTTTGAATGGGTTTTATATTTATAAAGTCTGAATGAACCTCCATTAATTTTTTATGAATTATAATGAGTTTTCAAAGAAATAATTTTAATTGAAAATGTACAATAATGATATTTTGATGGAAAAATGATTCTCTTTACATAAAAATGATTGTTTTTGTTGAAACATACTTATTTTAATCTTAGAAATCAAATTTTTATTAGGTTTATAACAACTTTATTGTATTATGATAGTGAATACTTTTTCATGGTAATTTTTTTAAAAAAATATTGTTAAGTGTTCATTTACCATCATTTTAAGAGATCTACCTTTAGTTTAAGAGATATATTATTAGTTCAATAGATCTATCATTATTACAAGAAGATCTACCACTAGATCTTCTTATCTACTTTAGTTCAAAACATCTATCACTAAATATCTACCACTAGAAATATAACATTGGAAATCTACCAATCGAAGATATAACGCAAACACATCTACAATTATACAGATCTATCAACAGATAGATCAACCTCCATTAGTTTCTATCGTTAGCACATCTTCTATCAAAATAAATATATTATTGGACTATGGTACTACCAGTCTATACTAACATTAACTGATGAATCCACCTAAGAGAATATACCACTAGAATAGATCAAACATTCATAGATCTATTGATATAAAATTACTAATTTTTTACAAAATCTTATTCAAATTTAATTCCTCCAATGGATAATTTTAGGAATTAGATATAAGAATATGTATTTAGAATTAATAATCGTGATTCATAAACAAGTTTATGGATATATGGAAGTGAAATTCATAACATTCCATATTTTGTTCTCAATGTTTGGATCCAATGGATAATTTAGCTTGAAGCTGTATAAATTCTATATAAATCCCTCTTTCATGTGAGGAATCGTATATAGCAAGTATAAGTGATACATTTTAAAAGAATACAAACATTTACATGTTGAATCAATATATATCCATGTCCACTTATGTGCAGAAGGATTTCAGACATCAACATACTATAAATAGAATAAAACTTCACACCCTTCATGATTCCCTATTTTCTTAAATATTCTAAGGAACATGTTTAAGCTCAACTCAAAGAATGAATCAAGGACCCCTGAAAATTTACAACTATTTAGATCTAAATGTTTCACATTTTCCTATTTCTAATGATTTTCATTTGTATTTATGATTTATAATTGTGATGATGTTTTTTCCTGCTATTTATGTATAAAATATAGTATCTTATACTTAACTAAAAATTATATGACACTCTATCGAAAAATTATTCTTTTTTATACACATAAAAAATGTGGATGTGGTCATGTGTGAAATTTACATGATTTTATCCCACATTTAACTATGTACGAGTCATTGTTACTGGATATCCTTGTGACCTATAGTTCATAAAAAGGATATGGGTTTTGAATACACCTAATTATTTAATAAAATATTTAGTAGTAGTCGATTTCAATGTGCGGGGATTAAATATATACTTGAGAATGAACCCTTTATTTTAATTTTCATGTGTGTTTCACTAATTTTTTTTTCTATATTTCAATGTTTGAAACTGTATCTATTTATATATCTTTATAAAAACATTTAATCTGATAGATAATCATAATTGTTGTTCAATATTTCTTATTTGATCAAGTGATTTAGTTTCAAAACTAAATGATATTTCAATTATTATTTTAACCAATCATTGATCCCTCATTTTTATTTGATTGGAAAAATAAAATTATAAAATTATATATTTTTATCTAATGGATGTTATCATTACTTTGTTTGACATAAATTTAATTTTTTTTAAACAAGTGGTTTTATTTGGAACATATTTATTTTCCCTATTGAGTTACTCACACAGACCAACATTTTGTATTAGTGGTGTTTCAAAATATTCTTTTACTATGAACTAGTTGAAAGTTAATAATATTAAATTTTATTTATTATAAATATAATTCTTTATGGAAAATAATAATAAAATATATGGATCATACACTAATAGTCCACCTTATTTTAATGGTACCAATTGTTCACACTTGATGATTAAAATTAAAATTCATTCTGAATGAATGGGTATTAAAATCCTTGCATTCATAAGTATAAACCTGAATTAACCAAACATTATAAAGGAAAATTGATTGATCCCACTATTGGAGCTTATAAAAATAAATATAAATCTATGAATTATCTATTCTATGCCCTATAATATGTTGATATTAAAAGAATTTATAGTTTTACCATAACAATTGAGATTGATGCTGCTTTTTCTATTTATTATGAACAAACATCAAATATCAAAGAAATGTGTGTGAATATTTAAACTATTAAAAATTATATTATTTAGGATGAAACCTGAAGAGTAAATTTTTGATATGTACCTCATGTTTAGTGATATTTTTGGAAATTATTTATTTACTCGGGAAAACATTACTAACAAATATAAAGTGATGCACCTGTTGAGATGTTTATCAGACAGATGGAGTGAAACATTAGTTTCCATTAAAGAATCATATGATATAAGTATGTTTCCTAACTAGAATAAAATAGTATATTTCATGTTTTATTAAAAGGAACATAACATGAACTGAGAATCAGACGATAAATGAATGAAGAATTCAATTTCCCTCCAGACTTCTGACTCAAATCATCAAATTAAGATTAAAGAAGACATATTATTTGATAGAAAATCATATTTAGAAAGTGATTAATTAATGGATCACATATCTAGAAAATTAATAAAATTTAAAAAAATAATTAATTTATTCATGAAGAAAAAAAATGATTAGTATGAAAATTGAAAAAACTAGATAAACGATTGAAATAATTTTGTTACAAAAAATAAAATAGTATAATATGAATTTATGAGATAATTTCATGTCAATGTATACATTCGTAAGACAATGTTTAAGAAAATGTATGAGAACAGAGATAAGAGAAATAATACGGCTATTAAAAGAACATAGAGTTATTTAGAATATAGTTCAATTGATTCAAATTGAATCGTAGTAGGCAATTTTGATAGAGATAATATGTGTTTTATGAAAAACACATCTGAGGTGTCTAATATTTTTTCTTCATATCTAGTTCATCTTTCATACATTGTTGATAAAGTAATTTATTAATAAAACAAGTATAGTGAATTAATTTTTGATTATTTTAATATGATATAGGACATCTTCCAAGAACTTAAAGATAAAGATAAATGTTTAAGGATGTAGCATGCATTGTATACACATGTTAAAAAACAAATTTTTATAGAGACAGAGAAAAATTACAAATTCCTAAAAAAAACAATGAGCAAAATTTATCCAATGAAAATTTAAAATTTGACCTAGAGAAATTAAAAATTCAAATAAACGAATAAACTCGTATTATTGGGAAAAAAATCACCGAAGTAGTACAGTAGAATTAGATACCAACACGAATTAAGAAACATCAATAAAAATAAGTTTGTTTCTATTTTTATTTCAATAAATTTTTTGAATAATTCATATTCTTGTGAAATGAGAAATTTTTTATTTCATAATGTCTAAAATATTCTTATAAAATACCTATTAAAACATTTTGGATTCCAAACCCCTTTTTCAATCACTTCTAGACCCTATAAGATTTGGGAACAAAATCGATTCTTTGTATAAAATCTATTTTTTAGGAAACCAACTTGAAAAGATCCAGTAAGAAATTATGTTATCTAAATAGTGGCTGCTCCAAACACATTATTGTGGACTATTTATGTTTCGAAAACCTATTCAAGGTTGATGGGGGACATGCCACTTTCAGGGATAACGAAAGGGAAAAAATAATAAGAATTGGCCAAATGAAAAACTCTAATACAATTTTAACATTCAATGATTAATTTATAGATGGATTAATGTATAATTGACTTAGTATATCACAGATATGTGATGATGGTTTTCATTTTCAATTTGAAAATAATTCCAATAAAATTTTTATTCTAAAAATGCATTTGTTTTAACTGTTTTGATATTTTAAAATATATATGTTCTTAATTTAGATTCCATAATTTCTGAAAAAATTTCTTATATAAGTTCCTTTCAAGAAGAGTCGTTGATCTAACATAGAATACTAGTTTATTGCAATATTTATTTGATTAGAAATTTATCAAGGAAAATATTACTAAATGATTATCATACTCTATAATTATAAAATGAAAAAGTTTGTAACCCATGTACAAAAGGGAAACAATGCATAATCTCTTTTAAATTGGTGGAAATATGTTTAAACTTCTCAACCCATATATTTTGTTCACATGGAGGATTTTAGAACTTATAGAGTTTCTAAAACAAATAGGAAGAACTATTTTTATGTAATAATTTATGAATTTTCTATATATACTTGGGTATTTTATTAACTCACTAAATTCAGTCGTTTACCAATTTTACTAATTATTATAAATCTGTAAAAAATCCTGATCGACATTGAATTAAAACCTCATGAATTGATCATGCTAATGAGTTTGAAAATCAATATTTTGAATCATTTTTCACACAACATGGCTATAGTAATAAATTTTCTACTTGTAGAACCCGACCATAAATGTTTTTGCGGAAGGGAAAAATATAACCCTTCATAAAAATTTTATAACCATTCTTATTTAGTAAAATTTACATATTTATTTTCCGGTGGAATATGTGAATTCATCTTATAAATAATCAACATTGTTCTAATTATAAAAATTTTGAAGAAAATTAAATATGATTTATCGAATATAAGAATCCCAAAGGATAATTACATTAGTCACATTATTTAAAATGAAGTTATTATAAATATATAATATAATCATGAAAAAATTTATCCAAAATTGATGAAGTATTTCTTTGTGGATTTTCAATAACAAGTATGTCGTATAGGCTATTTAATTAAAGAAATAAAGTTGGGGAGGATTCTATACATATAAAATTGATGAAATATATCCAAATTATTCAATGAATTATTAATAAAACCTTGAATATGATCAGTCTATTATTAATATATTTCCCAATAATTCTAATAGTTTAATGAAACTTGCATAATAATTTTCCATTTCTAATTAACTACATGTACCCAACCCTATAAAGGCTACGAAATATCTAGAATTTTTTTTCCAGAACTATTAGGAATCATAGATATCATCCACTAGATTATTTAATTTGATACCTTGACATAAGACACTAAAATACAAATTCCCTTTGAAATTAAGTTGAACATCAAGATTCCTTGACCTAAGAACATTATTTATGTAATTAATGATTAAATATAAGTAATTAAAATTCATGAATAACTAAATCAATTTGAAAGAAATGAATTTTTGGAACAAGTAGATATACTTTTATACAATCTAACCATTATAATTAAATGGGTGTTTATAAATAAGGTTGATGATTCTGGTACCATATTTAGAATTAAAGCTATATTAGTTTCACAAGGACATTGTCATGAATAAAGAATTGTCTATGAGGAATCATTTTTACTAGTATCTAGACTCCAATCCATTAGAATGTTTCTTTATTATGTAGCACATCTAAATTTTGAACTATATTATATAGATTTGAAGATTAAATTCATAAATTGTAATCGACCAACTCGGGTTAAACAAACAAGCCACCCGAGCCTACCCATCATATTGATGAGATAAAATAATGATTAGAAAAATATTCTTGAATATAACCAAAATAAAAAATACAACCATAGTACAGAAAAAAATAAAAGGGATATGAAAAAACACAATACAATCCAACACAAGCTAAAATAAAAAATATAACATGTCTCAATTTGACAAATAGTAACCTCTAAATAACCGCGCTATGAAAGAATGACGAAAGGAGGATATGACATGCTACAATATTCTCTTCCCTTTACCCAGATCTATTAACAGAACATATATAACCACCCATAGGAAATAAATGCGTGATCAAAAATACATTTATCATACCACCATAGAGTCTATAAAAGGTTTAATATCAAGAAAACAACAATTATCAATTTAAAAAGAATAAATTTCATTTACATAAATAAAAACCCATTTGTAAATCATTTTACATTGCTTTTCTTTAAATCCATTATTTTTCCCAACTCCACAAATATTGAACATAAAAGTAATAATATAGGAAATCATATCAATATATATTCATCTATGAAATTAAAAAAATATTCACAAAAAAAATCATGTGAAGACTTATGATATAACCTTATTTAAAAAAATATGGGAAACAATTCATGAAAAGTTATTTGTGAAATAAAAAACCATAATTGAAAAATAGCACTCTAATTTGTAATCTAACCTATGGGAAAATATATATGAGTTTTAAATATTGAATAACACAAGGCTAAACATTGCCTCTAACTCATACCAAGTCTTCCTACATTTTTTGATGCAAACAAAATAAAAAATAGTGGTTCCACGCACAATAAGTTATCCTAAGACTATTTTATAGAACACTAATGGATCCCAAACTGCTGATCTAGTTAAAAAACATTTCCAAACAAAGATAAAAATTATGAAATATGTTTCGATGGAAATCCAAAAAAACATCAGTGTTTCAAAAACGACATTTACACATCAAAACAAGTATTTTTTTGGAAAGCCACATTCAATACATTTATCTTTCCTTGAAAATAATTTTAAACATGAAATCAATTTGATATAATGAAAAACCAAATGTAATCTAAAAAATAATGGTAATAAATTCATTAAATTTACCCATTATATAGAAACACTTACCTCAAAATTGTATAAACCTAACTTCCTTCAAAAATGGTGGTTGGAATGAGATTTCCCTTAAAAATACAATAAAAATCAATTAAATACAAGGGATTTATAGAAAACACAATCAGATCATAAATTTAAAACAAAACATTATCCAA
The DNA here is from genome assembly GCA_963277665.1 of Viscum album. Taxonomy (NCBI): domain Eukaryota; kingdom Viridiplantae; phylum Streptophyta; class Magnoliopsida; order Santalales; family Viscaceae; genus Viscum; species Viscum album. Next base: position 652,006,769 of record OY728151.1, on the reverse strand, counting down.
TGTCACATTAATTACCAACAAAAATGGATGAAAGAAGTAACACTTACTCGGAGAGGGACACCACAAAAACCGAAATGATTGATCATCAAACGAGTGATATGGAAGGATCAGAGACCTCCTAAATCACCCAAAATCACCTAGGGTTACAGAGGGATGGATTCTGACCAAAAGAAATGAAAATTAGATGTTCAGTTCCATAAAAATGCAAACCATCATACTTATATAGCATGTAATTCCCATTCCCATCATGTAATCATAAAATAAGAGAAATGAGGAAAAACTCGTCCCATTGGTTTAAAAATCCTAATTTTACCATTACATTATTTGAACCCATATCATGGTGTGTAAACCATTCATGAAATGAGCCTATTCCATGGATTCTTCCTAGTGATTATTATATTATGTGTAATCCCATTACCTGTCATGTAATTACCTATTGGATAGAAAAAAACCCAGTTTCTATAAAAAAACTAAAAACCACATTTGGAATTCCCCAAACTCTGGGATAACCATGTAAGGCCTTTTACACATTTGTATAATGACTCTGCTAATTCAAAAGACAATTAATCCCTGAATATTAGTTCATTTACCTGATCAATGTCTCTCAATTTCTAATAATCCAATGAAAGAACCTAAAAAAAGGGAAACTAAAATCCAAAGATAAGGAATACCCAAAATAAAATAATGATATGTTACAATATCTCTACCACAAACTCTTTCTATCGCAAAAAATTCCTAAATACCGTGAAATAAAAAAATAGATGTCCACTACTTATTCATTAATGATTCCTACATCCACATCTGGTGTTTATCCCATTTTCACTACCATAGTACACAAACCATTTGAATCTATTTATTATGCATTACCTTATCCAAGCCATCCATAATCTGAACTGGATACTTATCCATATTGGTTTCTAGCTTAAGATCAACATCCTCCCATCTGATCACATAAGAAGGATCTGGTATATAACTTCTAAAATAATACACAAAAAAATTGTGGATAGAAATATAAATAGATTGAAACTCTAAATGATAATCCACCTTTACTGGTCATCAAATGATCTCATAGGGTCCGACAAACATCAGTGGAAACTTTCCCTACCTAACTAATCTATGATATCACAAGTGAGGTAAAACTATAGTAATTACCTGATAAATAACTTCAAACTCCAACATTCAGTGATGCCGACATGTATGATTTTTTTTACGACTGTGTGTCATGATGAATCACATATGAATAAACTAGATCATCTTGGTTGTCTATTGAACAATACTTATCCCAAAAAATGACCATTCTAACAAATCTTCCAAACACAAGATAGATATACATGGACACCCATAACAATTATCAAATGGAACCATATTAATTGAAGATTAATAATTATTTTTATAAGAAAAATTAAATAGAGGATAATTATTTTTCCAAGATCCTCTCAAATCAAAAACACTAGATAATAAAATATCCTTAAGAACTCAGATAACCCTATCCATCATTCTATTAATCAAGGGAAGATAATCAATGCTCAATTTCATCTAAGAAAAAATCACTACTTGTAAACTATTCCAGAACTCCGATGAGATATCTGGTTCCCTATTAGATACAACCACAGAGGAAACCCCTAGGAAGTCTCACAATCTCTCAAACATATGAGAACCCATGTTGTTATACCTTTATAATCTGCATAATAGGGATTAAATGAATTTATTTAATGAGTTTATCAATGATCACACATATTTAATACTTCCATCAAGGACTTTGTATAAAACCAATAACCAAATACATATAAATACCATCCCACTTCCATAATTTAATGGGTAAGGGCTTAAAAAATGGGTTTTCTATGGTGTTCCACCAAAATGCTAGGATAAATAATCCCCTACAATATAAAATCCACATTCAGAAACTGCATACCTAGCCATTAATATAATCATCTCATGTCATGATACTTCATGGTTAACACAATGTGTACGGACCAACAATATTGGTGTCAGCATTCCATCTAAACAATCCCCTGGGAAAACCAAAAAACCAACCTACTATAAAAGCACAGAGTTACAATGGGAGACTAAGACCAGTCACCCAGGGACTCCCCACTATAAACTATTTCTCCCAAAAATTACCACCTAGTTTCTGTCAAATTCTTAATCCAAGAACTCTCATGAAAGTATGAGTTATCTTACATTTACCCCAACAAAACTTGTGAATCAACCGCATTTACTCCCCTGATAATATCACCAAATAAATCATCAAATATCACTTTTAAATTGATTATTTCACTTATTTTTCCCTTAATTTTCATCTCAATGCATTTGTATAGATATTTCTATTCCTAGGAGTATATGAAATATCAAAATAAAAATTCATAAGGTACTCCTCCTGTCAACTTTCTCACAAGTTTAGATTCCTTTGAGTGAAAATATATTTCAATGTCTTATAATTAGAATACACTTTAAACGACATCCACAAGAGATAGTGATTCCAATTTTCCATTGTATCCATAACAACTTATAAATCAAGATTTTGGGTATTGTAGTTATTCTCAAACGGGTGTAAATCCATTGATCTATAGGCCACCACTTGTTTCCATTGTAATGCACCAACCCTAGTGACCTAGAGTCGATGCATTATTTTAATACATTTTCATGATTGCAATGAATCATGTCCTAAAGGACCGATCATTTTAGCAGTCATGGAAAATATATTACATATATTAAAATTACATGAAAATTTCAAAAATAAAACAAAATATAAATAATACTATGAGAATTCCATTATTCCCCTTGCTTAACCCTTATTATAAATCATATTACACTTCTTCGCATCCGGGGAAAAATAAATCATAAGAAATTGGTGACCTCAAATGTTCAATAAGGATATCAATATAGCGGAAACTATCATAAATTAGCATAAACATTTAAGGAAATGAACAAGAATAAATCAAAATCCTTTTAAACATAAACACCAGTATAATACAGAAAATTTATTTTAAATAATTCAATTTACTTATTAACATGGATATTTTACTTGTCGAATAGTCACATGTAATATCAATAAATAATTTTCTTATGATGGAACACATAATGCTAGACATCATAACCACATACTCAAGGCCTCTTGCCAAGACTGCAAATAAGATTTTTTCAAGGCCTTGTGACAAGACATTAGTTTGTCTCATGAGACCTACTGATACATCGATGATCTATAGTGGGCTCCAACCATCACATACTAAGTCCCATTCATTTCACTTAAGAAAATTATGAAACATAACATAAACATTAGTATTAAAACTAGCATACAAAATCTTAATAATTTAACTAAAAACCATGAATGGTATAAAAATATAACATCAATAGCCAAACATAACATAAATCTCTCTATATAATATAAATATTTTATTATATTAAATCAACATCATTCAATAATAATATCCAATGACGGATGAGGACATAGTTGAAAATAATCAACAAAACTCATTGAGAGAAATACCCTTTTTCAAGATTTCATTTAAAAGTCACAAAATTTATAAAAAAATTATTTTAAAAGATATTTTTGAATCAAAGTTTCAAATAAAACTTTTAAACTTTTGAAATAAATTGACACTTTAAAACAATCATTCCTATGAAAATAAATCCTTTAAAACATTTTGAAAACACATACATTAATTGAAATATTTAGAAAATAAATATTTTACAAAATTTAAAATGATGATCTAGTTACATATTTCCTTCCCTGAAGATATAAAATATTACTTTTTAAAACATGTTAATGAAACATGTACATAGATGATAAATATGTCCTAGTAGAAACTTACAGATAAACAATCTTCAATAATAATAAAGATTGTGGAAATAACATTTACCTTGTACTTTCCTTTGGTCGAGGGTATGTTTAACCTCTTATATAATGACCACAGTATGTTGTTCACATATATAAGAACCATATTCATATTTATGATATCACACATTATTCATTTATGTCTTTATACTACCAATTTAAAAATAATTTCATTGATAAAATAATATTTCGGGTAATAATCACTTTCTCTATCGTACATGTTTTAACTTGTTATTCATGATTGTATCACTTATATCATGATTTAATTTCTTATAGAATATAAAAAATAATTTATGTTTCATATATATTTGGAATATAAATATTTATAATATATAGAAATATGAAATGAAAAACATCATTTATGGAGACAGTAGGTCGTACGTACGCATAAACGATGTGTTTGTTTTCGTATCGTACCGAATGGAAGTAAGGGAATAAGATATATGTATATATATATATATATATATATATATATATATTTATAGTAGAATTATTATGTAATTTATTACATACATATTAATAATATATATATATATATATTTATAATCATCGTTTAATGGTGAACGTGGAAATGAATATCATCGCGTCGTGGAGACGGTAATCCGTATGTACACACGAGCGATGATATCATTTTATTTACGGTGAAATAATAATTATTTATATGGAATATTATATATAAATAATAACTAACATGTTATATTTATTATTTACATCAATTATACTCATTATTATACCCATCCAAATATTGAAGTGTTGAATTAAAACAACACCAGGTCGTGGAGATGGTAAGCCGTATGTATGCACGTATGATGACTTTTTCATTCATAGGATGGACAATAATAATAAATATGGTTGGAATAAAATTATAATAACATCTCAGTATGTATAGGGTACTACAGTTATTATATTATTATGTAAGAAAATCAACGAAAGATGAAGTGGAAGAAAGAAAGAACTTTGAAAGAGGTGATGATGTAATTACCTCTTCTTCAGGTTCTTCCTTTTGATATGATAAAAAAGGACTCCTTTAATTGGATTATGATCCAATTAAGGCTTCTAAAATTATTTTAGGGTACTTGGGAGTATATTGGGTAGGGTTTTGCTGAGCCAAATGGATTTGGATGTGAGATTTTGAGGGAAGGGGAAGTACCCTTTTAAATGAGATGTGAGGGTCACTTTATGAAAAGCGTGAAATATTACATTATTATAAAGAATATTTTCGGTTTATAATGTCTCAAAATGGATTTATATATATTATAATGTGGGTATGGATCGAAATATTATCACCCAATAGGTTTTAGAAATGCTTAGGTCATCATACTAACCTTATCATTTAGATTTAACTATTGGTTAAATAGTATGACTTTTACCATGTCTTTTTGTATTATTATAATACATGGTTAATAAACATACTATAAACTTCAAATAGAACCTAAATTAGTTCAATATTGACATATATATAAATTTATAAGTCATTTGGCTGATCCTTAGATATTTAAGAATATTATATCATTTAATAATATCGTATTTGTTTTAAAAAGTCATTTTTGACAATTTTGACAATATTTAGTATTTAGTTCTGTGAATGTCATAACAAGATTATTAATTCAAATAAAATACATTAAATCAACCATAATATGTCATATACCCCTATAAAATTCTTGTATGGAATTAAAATTCTAAATTTACATTTATTGTGATATTTATAATATCAATTATTCTAATCATTTAATTAATATGGTAATTACTGAATCATCATTGTGTCACAAATAAATTTGATTATCTAGTGTATAAAAATTATAAATAAAAAACCATGACGTAGTAAATATTTTTATCTTTCTAATTAATATTTATAGTCGAATTTATCTTTTTTATAACACAATATTAAAAATGGTTAGTTATTAAACATTGAATTTTACACTTTTGCGTATTCTTTAAATAAAATAATAACTGATCTGTTAATCTAATCCCAGTGAACCAAAAGGATCATATTATATTCCTAAGATTTATTTTGGTTTATAAATACTTATCTAATAGAATTATGATATGATCTAGGGTAATTATAATATAATTTTTACATTTAACTACCCTATTTACTTTTACTCGTGGTAAATAAAATTCAAAAGTTATTATCCACCAAAAATTACTTTCATCCAATTAAACCTAATTTTACTCACTAAGTTTAACAGTGTATTTCATATTTTTGACATTTAATTCAGAGAAGTGGTAAAATTACGTTTTATGAAAATTTTTAAATTTTCCTCGAAGGTGGGAAAAAGTTGTAAAATATTCAATAATAATTTATACATCTAATGTTATTATAAAATGACTCAAATGGATTAAATAGAAATAATATAGGTATTATGTATATATTTTACTTTAAAATATATTTAAATAAAATATATTAATTTTTAAAATAAAAGTTAGTTTTAAACAATAACATAGTGTTTTTCCCTACTCATCAAAAATTGAATGTTTTTAGAAAAATACCAAAAATTCACATGAAGATAATTTTGATATTCCAAATCCAAAAATGATGTCTATTTTACCAAATTAAAAACATATGAGTTTCATTAATTAAATTAAAATTAATTCATGTTGTCAAAACCAGAAAGTGGGTTTTTAAGAAATAAAAACTATCAAAAGATAGACATGTGTCTATGTACAATTAAAATGTCAAATTACATCCAATGACAAACATTATATTAAATGGTAAAAATATAATTTAATTATACTTTAAATCCACTCAAATTAATAATTTGACATTATAAATTATTTTGATTAAAAAAATTGTTTTCAATTAAAATTTTGTTTTTTTTCTCTATTCATCAAAATATGAAAGTTATAAGAAATGTTCAGAAAAATTATCAAAAATAAATTTTTATATCTCACTTCTAAAAAATAATTTATCTTCATTAATTTGAATGTATAAAAGTGTAAAATATTTTATTTAATAAAGTTTCTCCACTAAAATGAGGTAAAATAGCATTTTTTTAAAATACTTCTTTTATATGAAAAAAAAGAATTTGTTCTTATATTATTTCTAAGAAACACATAAAATGGATTCTAATATTATATGAAGTATATAAAATTCAGACGTAGTTAATACTATTCCAAACTACTTTTTGAACGGATAGTTTGGTAAGTCATGATGCGCTCGAACTCGGTGTTTTGTGTGGCACAAGCTATAGAATTACCTTATAAAGATAAAATATTGTAAAATCCTATGGTGTTACATTTTCCTCTACTTCAATAAATTTAATCCTCACAATTTTAAATTGGTTATCGAAAATTAAATGTTAAAAATAAAAAATTATTTTGTGGAAATCCACATCGGAAATAGGGTTAATAAAATTTAGTCTTAATATGATGGAAATGGAAATGAAGAAGTCACACCAAAATAAGGGTTTCAATTAAAGTAACATTAGTGAAAAATATATACACGTAATTGGAGGTAAAATGTAATTATTTATAGGGAGTTATTGTGGTCATCAATCACAAACATGTGAACAAAAAATGGAAAATGGAGGGAGTTGAAGCCATAAATTAATGATGAGTTAGAATATTATTTGTTCAAAAACATAAGGTATAATGATAACACATTTATGGTTTTGTGATTCATTCCCTAATGTTTAAGAATTAATTTTTTTTCATAGAATAAGAAAACTAATACTTGAAAAGTAGTGTTCCATCCTTTAACTCCTTTCTACCACAAACTCATCTTTTACACCAAAAGATAATAGAACTCAAAAATATTCATTTTATCCTAATCTTATAGGGTTCCAAAAAAATGAATTTATAAATCATCTATCAGACCTTTTAAAAAAACTACATTAGATAATCCAAGATATCATGTAGGCTAGTTGTAGGCGATGCACCCATGTCACCCTTCGGTTTTGGGATAAAGTCTCGCGGCCTTGCCGAATGCGATGGGTTGTCACCTGACCTCCAGGTTTTCCTTTTTATAATAATTCAAAAGTAATCTTAAATTTTTTTTTAACAATTACAATACTATCCAATGTAAAACATAATCTACTCCAACCTTTAGAACAATCCACAATACTTATGTCCAATCACATAGTCCAAAATTTATAAGGAATGGCACATAATATATATATGTGAATACAATCATTGTGAATTCTCTTAAAATGTGTTAATAAAATGAATTACTATAAAACCATACTTGAATAGGTATGTACTTCCTCATTCTTTATATAAAACATAGAGTACTGGATATACTCCTTAAATAAAAAAAAATTGAAATCTCCAACAATGATGGAATATAAATAACATTGATTAGTTCCAAGGTAGTCAACAATATCCAATACAATTTATCAAAATAAATCATGTCTTATTCAAAAATAAATACCTCTATATCTGGACCATATTAAGGTTTATCTTTCCTTCAACAATGTATGTTTCAAAAAGTTAATCTTTCTATTGAGTCACTTTTCATGGTACCACAAAATCTCATATCCTTAATCAAATAGTACTGCAGTTCAATCCTTAAATACTCCACAATTCTAATAAGAGGAAAATCATTGATACAACACTCAAATGACATAATTCATTAATAACAACATAAAAAAACTTGTCATTCCTCTTCATCTGAGGTAGTATCATAACATGATTATTATCGAACACTATCATTTTTGGTAAACATGGATGATTTGGAGATTGATTTTCTTAGTTTCTCAACTCCTATCAGATTAATAATTTTACATTTGAAACCTTTTTCTTACCCTTGAAATCACATACTTGGTGTCCTTTTTCTACACACATATAACAAAATCCCATTCCCTTAATGAACATAACAAGGTTAATCTTTCCACAGTTATCACAAGTGGGAAAATCATTCTTTCATTATTCCCATTATCCATAATTTTATCTGCCATCCCCTACATAATTTTCTTCCCTTAAAAACCATAGGACTCAAAGAATTCATTACTTATCTTATTAACACATGATATTATTTCTTCATATAATGAGAATACCTAGGAGACTACTTCCCTTCTAAATTTTGGCTTAAGACCATGAAAGTTTTGATCCTTATTACTCTTTGGATCATGCGTACTGCTAGAGTTCTAATTCTTTCTATTGAGAACCAATTATAAACAATGGAATACACTAGGATTGTTTATGAACCACAATGCATAATTCTGAACATGTAAAATACATAACATAAATTGAAAATTTTATGCATATAATCCATAATCGCAAAAAAAAAATTTCTTCGTGGAAGTATTTTCTCATAAACCATTTATAATGGTTTGTTAAGAAAATTTGAATTATCCTAAAAATATCCCCTAGGAGTGTCATAACCAAGAGTACAGTAAGGCATGTTGTCATGTACCATGACACCCCGAGTCCAGTGCAAAACTCGTTTTCAAAGTTTTCACTCCAAGGTATATCTATTCCAGAGCTACCTATACCTACTCGTATCTAGACAGGGTTATATTTTGCGGAAAATTCAAAAAATCACTACATTACCAAAATTATAAGAAGTTCTTCTATACTAATCCTGAAAGTGTATCTTAGGGTAATGTCTCAAATTCAGAGTTTATATAAATCTATTTCTAAAGTCCATTCTAAAAATCCTATGATACCTACTGTAATGCCTTGACCCATGTTACCGAGAGAGGGTGCATTATTTTAATACATTGGAATAATTACATGAAATTAATTCTTGAAGGACTGATCAGTTTCCCAGTATTGGAAAATAGATTACTTATATGAAAATTAAATTAAAATTCCTAAAATTAAACACAACATAAATAATCCTTTAAGAATTCCATTATTCCCCTAGCTGAACCCGTCATATCAATCATAAAACACTTCTTCACATCCTTGAAAAAATAAAAAATATGAAAGGGGTGAGCTCAGATGCCGAGGAAGGATAACAATATTGCGGAAACAATCATAAATAAGAATAAATATTTAAGGCAATGTATAATACTAAAACAAAATCCTTTTAAAATTAAACATCAGTATAATATAGAAAATATAAATCAAAAAATTCCATTTACATATTCACATGAATATACTACTAGTCGAATAATCACATGTAATATCAATAGTTAATTGCATAATGATGGAATGCATAATGCCAGACATCATAACCACATAGACAAGGCCTCGTAAAAATACTACAAATTAGATTTTTTCAAGGCTTTGTGATAGGACACTAGTTTGTCTCGTGAGACCAACCGATGCATCGAGGAGCAATAACAGGCTCCACCCATCACTTATTAAGTCCAATTCATTCTTTATAAGAAAAGGTTAAAGCATAACATAATCATTTTTATTAAAACTAGCATATTAAATGTTAATACATTAACCATAAACCATGAATGGTATAAAAATATATCATACATAGTAAAACATATCAGAACTCAGTCAATAAAATATAGAATATTGTATTATAGTAAATTAACCACAATCAATAACAATACCCAATGAAGGATGTTGACACATTTGATAACATTCAGTAAAACACTTTGATATAAATACACATTTTCAATAAAACAATTAAAAGGCACACAATTTATAAAGGAAGTCTTTTATAATAGATTTTTGAATCAAATCATCCCATACTATTTTGATACTTTTGAATGAAATTAACAAATTAAAACAATCATGTCTACGTAAATAAATATATAATATCATTTTTAAAACATGGACATTAATTAAAATATTTAGACAATTAAATCATTAAAACCCAATTAAATGATGATATATTTATATAGTAACTTCCATAAAAAGCTTAAATATTATTTTTTAAACATTTTGATTAATAGTTGACACAAATTATAAATATATCATAGTAGAAACTTTTAGATAAACAATCATGGATAATAACGAGATTGAGGAAATAACCCTTACCTTATATATTATTATGGTTTAGGGTACGTTTAACCTTAATTCTAATGACCAAAGTATGTTATTAAATTATATCATAACCATATTAATATTTAGGATATCACAGATTATTCATTTATGTCTTTATACTTCCAATTTAATAATTAGTTGTAAGTTAAATTAGTATTTCTTTTAATAATTTCTTTCTCTATTGTACATGATTCAACTTGTTATTCATGATCATATCACTTATATCATGATTTAATTGCATACATATTATAAAAAATTATTAATGTATTGTATATATTCAGAATATAAATATTTATAATAGATAGATATATGGAATGGAAAACACCGTTTATGGAGACGGTAGGTCGTACGTACGCATAAACACTATTTCTGTTTTCATATCTTATTGAACAGAAGTAAGAGAATGTTATATATGTAAATACCTACATACGTATACATATAAAAATATATATATTAAGTATCAATATTATGTCATATATTACATATTTTTTAATAATATATTTATATTTATAATCATCGTTTAATGTTGAACGTGGAAATGAATCTCATCGTGTCGTGGAGACGGTAAGTCGTACGTACGCACGAGTGATGATATCATTATATTGATGATAAAATCATATGTAATTTGATGTTATATTATATATAAAGAATAATTAACATGTTATATCTGTTATTAAAATCATTTTTACTTTTTATTATGCCCATCCAAATAATGAATTGTTGAATAACAAACTACACCCTGGCGTGGAGATGGTAAGCCGTATATACGCACGTATGGTGACTTTTTCATTCATATGATGGAAAGAATAAATTATATGGTTGTATCATATTTATAATACAATCTTATTCTGTAGATTTTACTAGAGTTATTATTTTATTATGGAAAAAATCAAAGAAAGATGATGTGGAAGAAGAAAAGAACTTTCAATGAGGTGAGGATGTAATTACCTCTTCTTCAGGTTCTTCCTTTTGATTTGATCAATAGTGATCCTTAGGTAGGATTATTATCAATGTAAGGACACTAGGTATAAGTGATTGAAGTTGGGAGGACATTTGAGAAGGTTTTGGCTGGGCGAAATGGATTTGGAGGTGTGATTTTGAGGGAAGGGGAAGTACCCTTTTTTAAGAGAGGTGAGGGTCACTTTAGGAAAATATAGAAATATTACTATATTATAAAAATAATTTTCATATTATAATGGCTCCAAATGAATTTATTTAGATGAAAAGGTGGGTATGGGTCGAAATATTCTCATCTAATAGGTTTTATACACGTTTAGATACCCATATTAAACTTATCATTTATAATTTACTCTTTGTTAAATAGTTTAACTTTTACCATGTGTTCTTGTATTATTGTAATACATGGTCAATAAAAATACTATAAAATTAAAAGATAACATAAAGTGGTTAATTATTGACATATATATATTATTATATAAGCCCATTTTCCAAATCTTGTATTTTTAGGAATGTTATATCATTTAATAATGTAGTATTTGTTTTAAAAACTCATTTTTGTCCATTTGGACACTATTTAGTATTTATTTTTTGGGGAAGTAATAATAAGTTTATTAATTCAAAAAAATACATTAAAAAACCCTATCATCTCATATTCAAAACAAAATTCGTGTATGGCATCAAAAGCCTCAATTTACATTTATTTGGTTATTTATAATATCAATTATTTTAATCATTCATTAATAAGGTAATTATTGCATCAACATTGTGTCATAAAAAAATTTAATTATTTCATGTCTGAAAATTATAAATAAAATAAAATGATGTAGGAAATATTTTTATCTTAATATAAATATTTATATTCGAATTTATTTTATGTATAACCCTAAATTATAAATGGTTTATTTATTAAAACTTGAATCTTACACTTTTAACCCTTCCTTAGATAAAATAATAATAAATAACCTAATCTAATCCATGTAGACCAAAAGGATCATATTTAATTTAAAAAGTTTATTTTTATCAAAAAATACATATCCAACAGAATTAGGATAGGTGTTATGGTAATTATATTATCATTTTTACCATTAATTACCCAATTTACTTTTAACCATAGTAAATAAATATCAAAAGTTACTATTCCCCAAATATTATTGCCATCCTATTGAACAACATTTTACTTACAGATTTCAATTTTGTCTTTCAAATATTTTAATTTCAATTCAAAAAATTGGTAAAATTATGGTTTATGAAAATTTGAATATTTTCCAAGAAGGTAGGTAAAAGATGTTAAAAAAATCGATAAAATTTTATACATCTAATCATATTATAAAATGACTCTAATGAATTAAATATAACCAATATAGGTATTGTGTGTCAATTTTTAATTTAAAATAAATTTAAATAATAAATAATTATTATTTAAATAAAATTTGGTTTTAAACAATAACGCTGTGTTTTTCATTATTCGTAAAGAATTGAATGTTTTCAAAAAAATCCAAATAACTACCCTAAGATAATTTTGATATTATGAATCCAAAAATGATAAATATTTTATCTAATTCAAATAATTTGAGTTGACTTAATTAATTTAAAATTAATTCTTGTTGTCAAAATCGTAAAGCGTGTTTTTATGAATTAAAAACTATCAAAAGATTGACATGTATTTATATACAATTTAATTATGAAATTACATCAAATGAACTACATTATATTAAATGATTAAAATATAATATAATTATATTTTAAAGAAACTCTAATGCATAATTTATCACTATAAAGTATTTCGATTACAAAATATTTTTTCCATTAAAATTTAGTGTTTTTCACTATTCATCAAAATACCAAAGTTATCATAAAAGTTCAAAAAATATATCCAAACTAAATTTTTATGTCCCGTTTCTAATGAAAAATTTAATATCATTATATTTAATATATATGTGTGTGTTTAAAATATTGGATTTACAAAATATTCTCCATTAAAAGGTGGTAAAATTGTATTTTTTTTAAAAAAAATACCACTTTTATCTAAAAATGTATTTTTTTCTTATATTATGTCTAAGAAACACATAGTATGGATTATAAAATTATATGGATTATAAAAAATTAAAATTCATTCAATACTATTCATAATCATTTTTTGAACGGATAGTTTGGTATGTCGTGGTGTGCTAGAAATTGGTGTTATATGTGGGCAAGCTATTGAATTACTTTAAAGAGATATTGTATTGTGAAATCCTTAGTTGTTACATCCCAAGAATTAAGAAACATCCCAATACTTTAAAATGAGAATCATTGAGAATATCATAACACAAAACTTATTCTACAAGAATAAGAACTACTCATGAAGTCAACCCCACCTTTATCTCCTCCAAATATCTTTTACATTTTCCATTCCATTAAAAAATTACACTCGTACGGGTTAAAGTTATCTTCAAAGATGAAATATTGGAGAAATAAAAAACAAATTTTATTTAGTAAAGAAAAAAACCATGAATATTAGGATCTCAAACATACTTCTTTGATTTTATTAGTTTATAACATCATGTATCATTTTAGGATTCACTGATATTCCCCTCTTAGATGTAACATGTCCAAGAAATGTATCTTTTGGATCCAAAACTCACATTCGAAAAGGTTACTATATACACAATGTTCATTTAGGGTAGGAAGAATGATATCCAAATAATCTATATTCCCTTCTTTATGTGTTAAATTACTCAAAAATATCATCCATGAACCCAACAATGAAAAAGTCGAATAATTGATGAAAGAATCTATTCAATAAAGCCATGAACACCACACGAGTGTTTGTAAGAATGAATAGCATTCCCAGAGAGTAAAAATGCTCACACCTTCTTTTAATAATTATCAAAGATATATAATCTTCTCAAAAACTCAATTGGTGGTACCTAGACTATAGGTCGCTCTTTATAAACCAATATTTGCATCTATGTTGATCAAAGAGATCATCAATCCTTTATAATATATAATTTCTCTATATGGTAACCCAAATTAGAAAATAATGGTAAATAAATTTTTTTATTCTCTTATATTGTGTTTTATAAAATGGTATTGGTGTATCCCAAAAATACACACTAGGATGAATAAATACTTAAGCCTATACATCTTCAAGTTGTCCCTTAAGTTCCACTGTATCAATAGGAGACATTCAATAAGATAGCATGGAAATGGGTTTTAAACTATAGATAATTTCTATTTAAAACTCGACCTCTCTCAATGTTGTTAAATAATTAAAATCATCTGAATTGATCATGGGGTATGAACAGACCACCTTAAGTAGCTGACAACCCATGAAATGATCAACTGTATCAAAAACATCTCTAACAACTGGAAGAAGATTAACCAAGAAAAATGAATGACAGGACCCACTCTTCCTAGTCTAGAATCCCACCCACCCTAAAAAATATGAGTGACCCATCAAAAGATAATAACTATACTCAATAGTTATAATATTCTATCTAGGCCTTAACACTGATCATCCAACCCATGGTAATAATCAATTTGAATATGTCGATACCAATAACTAAAAAGCCACACTCCACCTCAGAGTCGTTTATCATCACCTGAGATGTGGAAAAAGTGAAACCTTTTTCACACCTCTATCCCAATGGTGTGGAAGGATAAAAAAAGTATAAAATATGTTTTAAATTTATTCCCAACATGTAAAAAATGTTAAAATATAAAATAATTAGTATACATGTATCAGGGAAATCTAGCACTATATAAGATGAAATAATCATCATTCCTCAAACTATAGTTATCCCTACATTATATTCATCTAGTGTAACTCTTCCACATAAATCATTCATGTCATAGACACGTGAACATTCCCCTGGGACCAGGATTGCATCCAATCCCACAGAAGAATTGGTATGAACCTAAAAACCATTTGTGAGGGTTTATCCTACCTTACTTCCCTGTGATATCCATTCTCAAAAAAAAATTCATGTATACAGATCACCCACAACAATTACATTTCATGGGTTGCTCCTCATTGTCAATCTTCGCATGAAATTGCATACCACACTGGTAGAAGGAAACTTGTTACATCCCAAAAGAATCCACTAAATCCGGTCTTGAAGAGTGATGACCACTCACGAATTTCATTTTTTGTCCATAAGATACATCTGGAATAAAAATAAATTAAACAAAAGCTCCACAAAAACCATTATTCCCAATTAATTATGCCTCATCCAAGTATATTTTTCAACTACATGCACAATGTAATTTAGGAACATGAGAGTAAAAATTGACTGAATAACCATCCTCAATCCCAACCCAGTCCTATGGGCCTTTATGTACCACTAGGGATGAGATATGGTTCCATATGAACATAAATAGAAAAACATGTGGAATACTCCATAATGGTGTGGTCCTAATCTCCATAGTCAGATATTCGTAAGTTTTTTCTGCACGTAACATCTTTGGGTAAAGCTATTAGTTAAATATTTTTAGGAAATAATTCCATGTTAGATCCTTGGGAAAATAAGATTTCACATTAGAGCCCCACCATCTCATTCATGGACCCTAGACTATGTATGTAAAAAAAATAACCATAAATTCTTGAAGAGTGTTCTTGATTTTGAATATTCTCTAAACCTACTCAATCCAACACTCATATTCCTTTGGTACTATGTAACCATAGAAGTTAGTTCAACTATTATTTTTAAATTTATATATATGAGACATCACATTTTTTATGATCCTGACACCCACATTCCCCAGAATCATGATTGTATGGATTATAACTTCAAAAAAGGAAGGGTCCACTAGAGGATTCATTTGAAAAACCATTCTCATAGCATCATCTCTTAGATTTGGAAGATGTATTTGCAATGTAATTTTGTAATAAATAAAAAAATAACCAATTAGATCATCATCATATTCCGAAATCTTAACACTACTTTTACAATTCAAATCAATTCCTTAAAATAACAAAAAAGTATAGTAGTTATTAATTCTACCAATGAAATAAATTACGTAAAAATTAATATGTCAACTTAAATAGACTTCCCAAATGGTTCATTCAAACACTCTTAAACATTCAATCTAAAACCTAGTAAATGTCCCACACGCCACATGGTAACTCATGGCGAGACATAACGGTTATCTGGTCAGGCCCCTTTTCTTTCTTTACAATCCAAATTTTGAATATCCTAACTTCTATCTACCGAAGACATAGAACCAAACATATGTAGTTTTAACACACTTCAGGATGATAATTCCATATGATTCAAAATTATAACAAATCATCAAAGGTCATCCAGACAATCCACCTGAGCCAACCCATCCTAGTGGCGATGTAAAACTATGATAATGAAAAAAGTATTGAATATAAAGAAAACATGAAATACAAAACGAGTAAAAATAATATTAATATATATACAAAAAACCATACAATCCAACCCAAATTATTATAAAGCATTAATTATGGAATGCCTTGTGTGAAAAACAGTCACATCCCAAGTTCCATTGTATGAGGGAAAGATGAAAGGAGAATTTGACATTCTATAAGATGTTATTACCTTTACCTAGATCCTACAATAACACATCTAAAACATCCCAATGTAAAAAAGTAGGGTCTGAGTAAAGAGACTATTTTTATACCACCATAGAGTGAATATAATGTCTAATATCAAAAATGACAAAGTTATATAATTTAAAACAAATTTTTTTAAGAAAAGAGTTTTCAAAAATCCAAACCCATTTGTGAGTTATTTTCCTTTGCTCATTATAAAATATTTTAATATTGATAAATAAATAGATATGAAAAAAAAGAAGTTAAAAAATAAGAAAGTATATACATATACCAAAAGGTAATCTAGTAAACACATATACCTGAAATTAACCATCATGTGAAGACATGAGCTACAACCTCATGTAAATGAAAAATGTGTTCCATAATCCATGATAAAAACCGTCATGTGATAAAAATATGTAAATAAAAATCACACTATCATTTGGGATATGTTCTATTGAACAATAATTACTAGATATAAATAGATACATATACCAGGACATATGTTGGATGCAATTGATATAATGTCCTTCCACACTATATAGATATCAACAAAAAACTACTAGTGATTCCACGCCCACTGTGTTTTCCTAAGTCTACATCCAAATGCAACCAATTTAACAAATGTTCCAATCCTTTAAAAAATACATTTCACATCCATTCTCACCATTTATAAAATATTTTTCAAATACAAAGTAAACTTATTTGGTTTTTGAGAATGCCGTTTTTGAAAAAAAAAACATCCATTTTTAGATAAAACCCCTTTAAAAACATATATCTTTCCAATAAATCCATTGAAAACACAAATCCCTTCAGTTAAATGAATAGAACTAATGAATTTACTAACATTAATAATAAATTATTCATATTAACTAATTTTTTATAACCACTTAGCACAACATTTTATAATCCTTTTCACCTTTGACCAAAGTGATTGGAAACAAATATATTTGACTTCAAAAAACAAGACCCATCATGAAAATAGAAGGGATCGATAAAAAAACTATATGATCATGAATACAAAACATAATCAGAGAGAAAACCATTTATGTGGAAAAAGTAAATGAATGAAGGAATGTATTATTACCAAGAATGGCCCACCCTGACATCCACGATGATTGATTTCTGAATGAGCAATACAGAAGGAGCGTAGAACTCCAAAATTTCCTAAAATAACCTAAGTGTTTGAGAGGGATTTCTGTTAACGAAATGAAGTTAAAATCATCCATTTAGTTCCCTAAAAATATGATCCACATCAATTACATAGTGTGTAACCATCTTTCGTGTTGTCTAATATTAAAAACCCAAAAACACTAAAATAAATAATCTTCTTGGGTTAAAACATTGATTTTACGATTACATGATGTATACACATTTCACTGTGTATAATACATTCATTCCCTAAACCTATTCCAAGGAATCTACCAGATAACCAATAATTGAATTGTAATCTCATTACATGGTATGTATTCACCTAGAAAAAATTAATCATTCAAGCTTCTGTTGTAAACTCAAAACAACCTTTGTCCTTCTCTGATCTCAGTGGGAACCCTCTATGGCCTTTGAAAAATTTATACTCATAATACAGTAACTAAAACAATTATGCATCTTCAAAAATTAGATCATTTTCCGTATCAAGGGCTCTCCATTCCTGAGAAACCCACAAAGCACCAAAACAAAAATGGAAACCAACAACTAAAGTCAAAGCATACAAGAAATAAAATAACAGACTGTTACATACATGGATATATAATTTAGGTTAAATTTTTTCAACCACCAATATTAAAAAATCCATATTTTACATATCATGTTTTTAAATTTAGAAAAACAATATGGATTAAAATAAGATCCAATATCTTGGTATGATAGGCTCGGCTCATTTCTGATCTCTAAATGTTTCTAAAAGGCATGGTTGACCCTATGTTTTTTATATCAATAATTTCAAAAAATGTTTTAGTTATTAAAATTAATCATGATTATATAATTTTCGGATCTTTTATAAATTCATTTAGTACTAATTTATTAAAAATTATGAAAATTGAATTTGAAATGAGTTTAATGGGTGGGTTAAAATTACTCGTTTGTTTTAAATGATTTCAAAAATAAATATGGAATTTTTTTAAATCAATATATTTACACAAAATACCCTTTAATGAATTTTTGTGTTGATAGTACATAGAGTAATGATACTCCCAAGAGTAGAAATTGTAAATTATATATTACTGAGACTAGAAAATTAGTTCATCAAACCAATAAAAATCAATGGTTGGAAAAATGCTATATTTCAATTCTATATAACCATATATTAGGCTTATTGTTTTTATATGTGTCTATTTTTAGAATAATACAATGCGACCACATTTACATGAAGTAAAAGGATTTTTTATGTACCTAAATTATACAACCAATATTGGATTATTTAATCATAAAGGACAAGCATTTGATTTAGTGACTTTTTAATATATAGATTTTTGTGGTTGTACGTTAGATAGTAAAACCACATTTGGAACATTTCACCATTTGGATAAGTCACTATTTTTATGGTGTACTAAAAAATTAAATTTTAATTGAATTGCCTGCTCCTAATGCTATGTATTTAGATGTAGGAAGTTTTTGTCAAATATTTTGTTGATGAATCACATATTACTAGACTAATGTTGTAAATTTAGCAATGGCCCTATAAATTGTGATAATACAAATTTGATAAATATCTCTAAGACACTAATATCTCATTCTATAACCAAAGATATGATATAAGACATCACTTTTTGAGAGGCCATTTCCAAAAATGTGAAATAAGTCATTAATTCATTTAAACTGAACATTATCATACTATTAAATTTACAAATCCTTTTAATTATGACATATTGATTAATAATGGAGAAGAACTAGGAATGATAAATTTTGGTTAATTCATTATCTTGCTATTTGATCTTTATTTCTTATCCATCGTTGGTGATCTACTATTGGAGATCCATCATTGGTGACCGGCCGTTGGTGATCTTCCTTTCGGGATCAATCATTGGTGATCCACCATTTTTGATCCACAATTTGTGATCCACCATTGCTAATCTATTATTTTTTATCTACCATTGGCGATCTATAGTTGGTGATCTCAATTCAAATTTTCTACCGATTATATTTTTTTGATTAATTTTTTGGATATAATTACGCATATTTTATTATATATTTCAATTAAAATAAAAAAATGATACAATTGACTTAAAATTGAAATTTGATAACCCTCCCACTCGTATATCCTTCAAACCATTCATCATAAATTCTATCTTAATAATAAGGCCTCTATAATATGTCCATCATTCTTTGAACTAGTGTAATGGGGAGAGTGAAACATACCATGATTTAATTTCCTAAAGAATTATGTCACCAAATGAAATTGTAATGTGAATCTATCCGAACAATTTTTCCAAACCAAATAACTGAAAACTATCAAATCTAGTTGTCTTTTTTCAAAAAATATACATTTTTGAATGGTTATCTTTATACAAGTAGCTAGTATGGAATCTGATCAAGGAATAAATATGGATCGATTAGTTTTCAAGGAATAACCAACCTTTCCATCCTAGGATGGTTTACCATTTTATTGAGTATACAGTGTATTGTTTCAAAAAGAAGAAATGTGTTATTCGAAGTATGATCAAAGAAAAAGAAGTAAAATTATCTTTTAAATAATTGTTCAGATTCTTCAATATACCTCATTAAGGTGTTTCTTATGATTTTCAACAATCCCTTACCTATAACAGTGATTTTTTCATATATACGGATGCCTTATTGATTTAACTAGAACTGATATTATGTGAATACGTGTTACTATAGAACTTGATGGGGATTGTATATTGTTATTCATGTTTATCCAGCACATGATTTTTCTTAGTGAGGTGAAATTTAGCATCATGAGGTAGAAATATTTGTTTTTATTATTTCTTGTAAAAAGAAGATAAACAATCATCATGTGAATAAATTTGATATTCTACATGGTGGAGATGAGAAATACCTCATCTATATTTAATTCCTTGATCTACCCTATGTTTATTATGGCTTTGTTTGGGGCCAAACACATAGTTCCTAATTATGAATACTAAGTAATTCATTGTTGAGGTTTTCATCATAGTCAATTTACCTATAAGTGGATAAAGGTAAATTGGAAACCACTCTTGAATAAATGGGTGGCTGATACTGATAAGCTCAATGAGAATTTAAATCCTATACAACACCCTTCCAGACATAGAGATATGATTGACCCTGAAATAGAGCCATATGAAGGTGTAGTTCATTCTTTTGATGTGGAAATTGAGAATGTTGCTAAAGTTAGAAGAAAAGAGGTGGTGCATATTTCTGTAGAGAATGATAGTGACCCGGATGTTTCCTAAGGACATACTAGTCCATCTCTTTCTCTTTCTCTCTCTTCCTTCCAGAGAAATATTTCTCAATGAAAGTTTAAATATTGAAGGAACTAAAGTATTATGCGAATAAAAGGATGAAATATCTTCCAATGAGAGGTCAATATATTTTGTCAATGTATATGATGCAACTGATAAATAATAGAATGGGGGAGATCCCGTTAAAGGAAAGAAGTAAAATCACTCTACTGGTGCTTAAATTTTTGGTAATTATTGTGAACTATTTTAGACTTATCAAAGTAAAAGAGTTGATATAGTATTTTATGAAGGTAAAAATGAATATAGTGATGTGGTTGATTCTCCTAATAGTATGTATAAAAATTGTGATTAGCTTCAATCTTGTGATATTCAACCTCAATATCTTATTTCAAATAGAGATGAGGATAGTGTACCTGCTAAGGGAAAGAAGTCTCAAAGAGCTACTCAACTAGGGATTGACTATTCAGATTTAGACTAAGATGATGGTTATGACCATGGAAGTACTCTTGATCACGGTGGACATTCCATATCTTTTGATTGATAATATCTTATGGAATCTCTGGTGGAAAAGACAGATGATATGAATTATTTTGAAATCATTCCATCTATTAATTATTTAGCTTAATATGCACATTTCGAGGTTGATCTACCTGCCCAATATAGGATTCAACATCTTGTACCTTCTACAACTCATCCCTCTAAATATATTATGAAAGATGATTTGGATTCTTTTAAAGTGAGGATGATATCATATATTACTATGATCCATAGATCCACACCACCTAAAGAGACTCAACTATGTAAAGATGAAACAAGATGGATATATTAGTTTTGTATCACCCATATATATCCTAAAATGATCATGATCAATAAAAAAACATGATATTGATAACCGGTAGTTGGCTTGTCAGATGGAATAAGTCAAATCCATGAAGCAAGAACTGAGTGTTAGTATTGTTGATGTTTAGACATATCAACAAACTACATTGGAGTCTTTACCTAGTGTAGGTGGTTACAATTATAGTTATCCACCTCATTCTCATTCAGTTCCAACTAATGTGATTCAATCTATTGTAATAGAAGAGATTAATTCTACCATGGGTAATATTTCTATATCTCTTTAAGAGGAAATCTGGAAGATAAAGTACCAGGGTGAGTACATCAATAAATATTTTTGGAAATGATTGAATGATGATTAGAGTGTTAGAGAGGATATCACTAAATAAAAAATTATTACCTTTTTCATATATACAAGAAGAATTCAATAAATTAACACTTTATGGTTCTTTCTGAGAATCTAAGACGACATCCTATAACAGGGGTATTCATGTAGAATGTAAATAAGCTCAAATGTTTTTTCCCTCATATAAAAATATTTATGAAAGAGAATATGGATTTATTTACAACAATATATCATGGTGGAAATATCATTAAAATTTTTGTTAACTAGATAAATCCATTTTTATATGGCTTTAGAGCTATAGTAGTTTCAGCTAAACACATACCTATGTCTTCACCCACTTATGCACATTCCTTAACTCCCCTTCCTTCACAATTTAACATTTTACCATGGCTTCAGTTGAGGTAGTTCATTATCTCATGAATTTCTTGATCTAAGAGATTCCTCTAGATAATTCTACACCCTGAACTTCAACTATTTTTCCTCTAGTCACCGAAAAAGGAAAGTATATAGTTGTTCCTTCACAATAATGGGAAGACAGTTTTTCATATTCAAATTAGCATTTGTTTGGGATTGTAATTTTCCCCTTTTTTAATTTTTGGGTCATAATATATGAATTTATATCCAATGAATGCAAATTCTTATTCATTATTATTTATTTACGTGTATTTTACTTTATTTATTTTTCATTTTGAAAACCCTAAAATGGATTTATACTTGAATGGAATTTAAGTCATTTAAACATTGAAATGTTAAGGAAAACATTCTTCATATTCATTTATACTTATCTTAAAAAAATTATATTCATGTTTATAAATTCCATGATTTATTATCATCTAAATAAGAGGAATTTATCAAACCTCCTTATTTTAATGATCACAAAACTGATATCTTATGTTTCTGACAAGCACAATGTTTTATGATAGAAAATAATTTTTCTATGTAAACGTTTTAGAATTATTGGTTATATTTTCATCTACGATTATCGTAAGGGATCTAACAATAGTTCATGGGATCTATCAATTATTCAAGAATATATAATGCTGGTTGTGTTAATCGACCACCAGTTCAACAGATCTACTTCTGAGAATCTCCCACTCAACATCTACTAATTAAATATCTACCACTAATCCATCAACCTTAGAATAGATCTACCATAAAATAGGTCTAACCTCTATCTGATTCACCATCAACATATCTACCATTAGAAATTATATACCACTTTTCTGTAGTACTACACACCGATGCTATCTCTAGAGAGTATCTACTGCAAAAATAGATCGATCGTTTAGAGATATACCTCTATAATGTTATTATTGTCTCCAAAAATATGATTGAATTTTATTCCATCCATGACTAGTTTATATAATTAAATTTATTCATCCTCCCATGTTTTTAATAATATTTATTATTAAGATACTTCATGAATGTATTAAAGAAAAACTCAGACCTTTCTGTTATTTTTCTATTTATAAGGACCCAATAAATAATTGGAACTGTAGCTATATAAATTTTACAGAACTCCTTCATGTGCTTTTGGAACCTTATGGGGACAAAATAACTGATAAATTAAAAAATAATATGGAAATTCATATGTTGAATCCTTAAAAATCCAAATGTAGATGTGTGCGAAATAATTAAGGACATCGAAAGAATAAAAACCAAATTAATTTTCAAACCATTCCTGATGTTATGTTTTCCTTCATATTTTGAAGAACCTATTAAACTAATTTTGAAGGAAAATTCATTTATTTTTGAATATTTGATGTTATTCAAATCAATCAGTATCATTTTTTCCTATCTCAAATCATTCCATTTCATTTTGTTCTTTATATTAGATATGTGTTTTTATAAATTTGTTTATCTTTAAAACATAGTCACATGTACTTAACTCTAGAGTGAACAACATTATATCTTCATATTATTAATTTTTATACCCATATAAAAAATGGAACATGCATTTTCTGTCCTATAATTGTTTTTATGCCATAGATAATCGTTGAAGTGGATTTTTTCCTAGACATCCATTTGTATTACTTTTCATAAAATATGATCTAACTTATGGAATAAGTATATTTTTTAATAAACTATTTTTCAGTGAGTGATTTCAACATGCTGGGTATTAAGTCCCAACATGAGGTCGAACCCCTTATTTCAATAACACTGTGTGGTTTATAATATTTTTTTCTACATTTCAATTTTTAAAATTCTATTTATTTAAATATATGTATCAAAAATTTTAATATGATATTTAATATTAATTCATGTACTTATATAGAGTGTTTTATCAAGTAATTTAGATTAAAAAATTAAATTTCTTTCAAAAATTATTTTAACTGAGCATTTATCTAGCTTTGAGAATCTATTTAAAAAATAAAATTATATATTTCTATTGTTTGTATAAACATGGTTTTTTATTAATTTTGTGGATTTATGTTTTAAATTTTTTGTGGATAAATTTATATTTGGAAATAAATTTACCCCCATATGTTACACACTTAAGACCATAATATTTTTTGGAAATGACTTTTAATAGGTTTTCATTTTTTATTGGACTAGTTTATTTATTTTCTTTTATCCCAAATTAGGTATTTTCATCATCCCATATTTTTCAAATGTTTTTCATAAGGTTTTAAACATGGATTAAGAAAATAAATAAATCATCTATAATTCAAGATTATTTTACATGAAAATAAAGAATCAATAATTTTTATATAATTTATATTGTTGGAAAATAGATATTAATTAGAAGTTTCCACTTTGTAATATATTTTTTGTAATTAAAATTTTAAGACCCAATTGTCTAAATATATAAAACTAAACATTTTTTGGGAATGTTAGAAAGTGAATTATAGTAAATATTCACTATAATGTGCAATTCTTTATGTATGGGACTTTAAATTATAAGTATTTACATGATTTTGGTATAGAATTATTGTAAATAAAAATTTCATAAACAAGAGATTTAAAGTTGTATGATGAAATATTGATCTTGAGTAAAGGGTTCTTCATAACGATATTTGTTCACTGAGACATGTTTGATGTTATACACCAATTCATTTTTATTATGTGTATATACTACCCCTATTAAATTTTATATCATGGATACTTCATAATTTGGGTTATTTAATGATACCATTAAAACTATTTCATCCATGAGATATTGAATCGAATGTAACCAAATTGGTATGGTATTTATATTTAAATATCATTTTAATCAAAACTCTTTGTGCTTTAATTTCCATTGAAAATATTAAATGAACCTTATCTAATAGACCCATTATATATTTAATTTCCTATAGTTAATTCTGTAATTTCAAAATCTCAACACAATTTTCCTCTCTTGAGTCCTCAAAATGTTTCAAAAAACATTTTTTTCGTGAAGTCAGTCTAATTTAACCCCTTTCATCCAAATAATATTTCACTACATATTTATGTTACCTAAAATGAATTCAATAAAATTCATGACTATTATTCAATTATTTTTTAAATTCATTTTCATTGACTATTTAAAAAATTATAAAATAATCTCATTATTTTTTTTCTAATCAATATACTCAATGATTCAGGTGTGAAGACAATATGTGTTTTAATGATTATTACATGAACTGAATTTTCCTTCTTTATGACTAATCTATGATGTGAATCTAGCATTACTTGTTTATGATGGTATTCTTAGAGAATATTATACCTTATTATTGTGGAAAGAATTCAATATTAAATTAGTGATATCAAAATAAAAATTCTATTTTCCTAGAGAAATATTGAAGTGATCAAATAAATGATTTTTTCATATATTATAACATCCTTTGATGTTAATAAATATTTACTTGGTATATGATCTATTGATATCACACTAATTATTTATCTGGAAGGTTTATAATTATGATGATGAGATGGATATAAAAATCAATTATTTTCTATGTTTTATCTTATAATGATATGATAAATGATTTATGATCTTGTAAAGTTCATTTAAAATTATTATAATTATGTGATGGAAAGGTCTATTACATTCCTCCAATGAATTTGGTAATTTGATATTTATTTCTCATGGTATAATGATGATAAGCATGGCCATGATTGAAAATATTTATTATATATTTTGAGGAATTAGTATGATTGATTTATAGATTTTCTTAAAATATTAATTATTTAAATTATCTCCAATAGATTTGTTCAAATTTTGATCCATGTGTATGATTTATTATTTATCACAAGATTATCCATAATAATGATTATAAATAAATTTATTCACAATTTAATAGATGATTATGATTATTTTCTTACATTTCTTAATATATTTTGCATTCAAATGATTGGGAATAGATTTGTTAAAAAATTTATGATTTCCCAGGATCATAATTCTACATGAATATGTTATAACTCTTGTATGGTTATTAATACTTTAATTACATTTTTTATCATGATTCAATAAATGAATTTATTATACAGTTTATATTCTAAAACTATTTTGTGTTTGAATATTTCATTTATAGAATATGCAAAACAATTTTTTATCATCCCTAAATGATCATTTTAGGATTTCTTGTCATTGTTTTATCCCATTTTTACACTTAATCAGAATAAATGATCACCCTTTATTTTTTCCCTTCTCCAGGTTATCAATAATATATTTATATATTTTATTTTTAAAAATGGTATGATATTTGGGGTACATAGAGGGAGAGGTTCTAAATTACTCTGAACAAGTTGTTTATGTATCAAATTTTCCAAGGGTAATAAAACTTTATGGTCATAGAGTTGATCATAATGTTATGTATTAGATATCAATATAATAAGATGTCATATTTTTTATTAATTGTATCTATTTCAATAGTTGGTATAAGAGAAAGTCTATGATTTTTTTTCAAACAAGGATGAGAGATCATTAGTGAGAACTCATAATATATACATAGCCTGATTGGCCATAAGTCCCTCTTTTTTATTTTATTATAGATAATCACCCTTTTTTAATGGATGAAGGGGGACCTGTACATGACCCATAGGCCCAAGTCACAAGGCCTAACACGACTCTCAATACAAGACCTAAAGGCCATGTGGCATACTACGCCCAATACATGACCTGTAGGCCCAACCCACAGGAACTGCCCCTCTCCTAGCATCTGCATCATTGATCACCTAGATCCCCACCTTGCATTGCTGATCGGCTAGCAATGACCCATACAAAGTTACATGGTGCCTGATCTTGATGGTGATTTCCATACCCTTTCATTCATCAAATCTGGTAGCTCTGCTTTTGGTGACTGCTAGTCTTGTTGCTCTAATCCACTTCTGGGGCCTGCTCTGTGTGAACTGGGAAACTCCATGGTCATTGTGGCCTTATATAAATGGGTCCTGAAGAACTTTGATGACCTAAAGGCCCTACAAACCCATAGGCCTAAACTGGTGGCCTGAAGGACCAAATCAGGTGAATAGTTCTGGCTGCTAAATTACTGAACAGTACCTACAATAGTACTGCTACAGTAACCAGAAAATTCTATTCCGCCCGGTTTGGACATGGGTCTCATGTTATATACTTATGTATTGAAGATAAGTAAATGTTATATAAATGAATAAATTATGGTTTTAAATGAATATATATAATTGTATGGAAACTATCAAGAGGTTGTGTCTTCCAAAAAAAGGAACCTCGGGGTAACAACTCTTAAATGTGTAATTTGGGTATTAAATCGATCGTTTCTAATTCATGATGAGGGGGCCTATGAATTCACGCCTCACTATAAACTCCCAAGGGATATGATTGTTTTAATTCTAATTTTTTATAAACTATTTTGATGTATGATATTATAGAAAATGTAAAATCCTATTATATGACATAGTGGTATGAGATAAAGATGAAGTTTCTTTGTTTGATAAGTCAATTTTTGATCATATGTTTAAAGTAATAGATACCCCTTTTGATTATTTCTGTTATTGAAAATTTTAATTCTAAATGATATATGGGAGATATTATGGGAATAAAACACTCTTTTTTAGTATATATTTTAGGGAAATGGTTATTTGGGGATTAATTTATTGATATTTTTTATACATTAGATTAATGATTATGACATTTATTATGTTTATTATGATTATAGATGATTTGTTAATTATGGATTATCAGGTTCAAAGATTTAATACATTTTGGGAATATATTTTTATCACATAGATAAGAAAGGGATTGAATAGGGATTTGTGAATAAGTTGATAATGTTTTCAAAGAAGTAACCTATATTCAAAATATTTAATGATTAATGTAAACATAATTTCATGAATGAGGATTGTTTAATTTTTTTGAAGAATGTTTGATTTTATTGTTGTTTTATGGTGTCTTGGGTTATTTTGGTAATAGATTAGATAATTTTAAGAGAATGGATTATCATTGTATTGATCTATTTTGTTTGAAAAATTATTATTCACTTTATGTTGTTTAGAGTTAATTATTTACATTTATCTTGGAAAAAAAATTGTGATCAAATATTTCAAATATTTAGGTTATGATTTTTCTGAGATTTATTTTAGAGGAATCTTAGGGATATCTTTTTATAGAATTTATTGTGTTCAATATTTTGTATAATTATCTAGGTTTTATAGATTATTATTTTATTTGTTTACATATTTGATAACATTTGAAAAAAATTATTTTTTTGGAAAATATTTTGAGATATAAGTAATGAATTTTCATTTTTTAAGGATCTTATGATCTGCTAAAAGATAATTGTAGTTCTTCATGAATGATAAATTCATCTTCATTGCTAATTTCATAGTGTAATAGAAGAAGTGGAAATTGATCTTCCAATAAAAAATTTGTTAAATTTAACTTTTTAAATTTAATGATATCCATTATTTATATTTACCCAACTTCTCTATATTTATGGTAAAATAATGCCAAATTTTTTAGAAAAACATCATAAAGTACAATTATTGTTATTTTACAATTATTTTTTACAAATTTATAGTATTTTAGACACTCACTAATTTATGGTATCGTGGGAAATAAATTTCTCTATACCATGATCCCTAGCACTCTATATTTTTCCCTTTAATGTAAATTTTTTTCTTCCAACTAATTTTATCCCTAAATGTGACTCAATTATGTGCTATTTAAGTAAACATTAGGTTTCACACTTCTCCTTTTTTTTAAAAATATCCCTTTGTATGTTGTGGTTTTCAAAAAAGGTATTTTCAAATGTTAAACTATTAATGATGAAAATAATGTTTTAAATATGGAATTTATTTAAATATAGATAATGTAACACCCCAATATTTTAGTATGTATTTGTTTTTAAATAATATTTATATTCTTGGTAGATTTTATGACACCAATCCCAATGTTTAAACAAACAATGATAAACTATTTAATTTTCATTATTATTATTTTAATGTGAATATTATGAAATTGTTTTTAAATTTGCGGTGTCAAAAAAATAGCCACAATTTGAAAAATATTTATACATTTCTTAAATAATAAAAATTAATTTATTAATTCATAATGAATAAGTAGTCAATTTTTAATTGTGTAATATTAATCTTTAAAAAAATAAAAAATTGTTTTTATTACATTTTTTTGATTAAAATTATTATTAATATCTACCATTTTTAAAAATATTGTTGGATTAAATGAATTTTATTTTTCAAATATTCTTATTTATATTTTTTTCACATGGAATTTTTATAATTTTTCAAAAATAATATTTTTTTAGTTAATAATGAGGATACTATTTTTTAAAACCTTTGTATATTATCGTTAATTAATTAAATTATGAGGTCTCTTCTTATTTTGGATTATGCTTCAAAGTAACATAAGTTCCATTAAAATAAACATAATCGAAATAATTCCATATTAAACAAAATTATATATCATTTAAGTATAAGTTTATTTTTTTTGCTAAAAATTAATTTTTCATAAAATAGTTTTGAAGTTTATAATTTTTTATCATATTAAATAATGAAAATAACATATAATGATTAATTATTTAAAAAGTATATGGATTATATAACTATATATATAAATATTTATGACCATAGTAAAGGGTAAAATGGGTCATTTGAGGCAAAAAATAATCTGAAAAGGATTCAAAATATACCTCACAGTAACCCTAACCCTATTGTTTGGGTGTATATCTTCCGAAATAATTTATTTTTTTAATTAATGTCCAATTGGAAACATTTTATATGATAATTAACTGTATAATATTTTATGTAAATAAAAATAAAAAATTTCACGCTCTTATTTTTAATTTTATATTATATGTTCTCGTAGGTATAGAAATATTTTTTAAGGAATGATAATTATTATTCTTATATAAAGATATTATTTTCATCAAGGTAATTTATTTATATTTTTATTGATTATATACAAACCTTAAATTCATATACAATGTTGACATGGTTCTTCTAGAAGAAGAGGAAAAGTCATAGTAAATTATTTAAAACCATTAAATGTAATTTATTTGTGATTAATTATGGTTCCAAAAGAATTTAATAATCAATAATAATAAATTTTTTATATTTTTTAGTGATTAAATTTTAATATCATTGTTGTCTTGAAGTATTTAATGTTTAGTTATGTGAATTGTTCATAAAATGGATTTATTTGTATTTTATGTTAAATAATATTTTATGAAATTATTTAAATATCATAATTATAAGTAAAGATCACAATTAGAATGGAAGATGGTATAAAATGTCTTTCATTTTCTATTTATAATCTGATTTTTACCTTAGAAGTAAAATAAAAACACTTTAATATTAAATAATTCATTACTGTGCGTAAACAAAAAATTGGTTGACCATGGGGTTAAACAAAATGTTACGATTTTAAATGAAATATAAATCTATAAAAAATTTATTAATTGAATGGATTTCAACTATATGTTATGTTTTATTAAAAAAATTGCTCACATTCTTCCTCTTTCATGAAAATTATTTTGTTAAATTTAAATCTTTTTAAAAATTCATTGTACGTCCTTCCCTTCTCTATAAAATAGCACCCCACTTCATTCCTAAAAACACCACCTTAATCAAATTTTATAAAAAACCACTTTAAAAACCTATTTTAAAAATAAATTCCCATGTTCAATAATTTTTATTGTACCCAAATGTAATACCCTAGTGTCTTTAAAAGGAGGCCTAAATGAGCTCTATCAAAGAAGAGGTAATCATCATAACCAACCACATAAATTATTCTCTTGATTTTCCACCCATAAATTATCCCTTTAACATTTAAATATAGCAACACCATTATATCACATATAATAAGATTCTATTATTTCGATTTCAAAATATTTATCCATCTTCTTCTCTATCAAATTGGAAATAAAACCCTTTTCGTGTGTATGACAGACTATAGCCTCATAAAATAAATTTATTTTTTCCATCACCACCTCACACGACAATTAATAATGAAAAAAACTAATTTTAATATACTATATTTTTCAAATAGTCACTATTCAATAATTATAATATTTTATCTTCCTTCTTACCATCCCATCCTATGGAAAACGATAAAGTCGAGTGTCTGTATGGGTGGACTAACACCTCCATAGAATTGTGTGATTAGTTGATCATTTCAACATTAAATGGATGGTAATAATGATATATTTAATTACTATTTATTATATTAAAGATATAATATTTATTCAAGAAAGTTTAACTAATATTATTTAACTTTTTTCGTCATTCACAAAGTAGAATCATCACTTGTGTGTACGTATGGACTACCATATCTAAGAAGTGATAGAATTTTATTCATCACCAATTTATTTTAATGGGTAAAATTTTTTATATATGGATTAAATTTTATAGTAAATACATTAATATAATTATATATATAATTAAACCATGAATAAATTTTATGGAATTGAATTTCTTAATTAAAACACTCATGAGAACTGATATAGTTAACACCCAAAAATTTTGATTTTAAGAAAAAAATTATAATTAAATGGGTGTTGAATTTTTACAATTGGATCATATATGATATTATAAATATTATCATTGTTTTGTTATATAATTTTAATAAATTTAAATTTATTATAATATATATTTGAATGTATATAGAGAAATAAAGAACTTTAGGTAAGGGTTCTTTGTCTCAATATTGTTTTATTGAAACATGTTTCATGTTATAAAACTATTTATGTTTATGATAATTATATACATACCCAATGAAATTATAAATAAAGGATACTTTTTAATTCTTGGAATTTATGTTTACAATCAAACCAATTTTATTTAAGGCATTTTGATTTTAATGTCACTAATGGGATAAGGGGTAAAAGTTTCAATCCAATTTTAATTGTGATTGTTTTTTCTGAAATTTACATTGATGAAAGTAATTGATCCTTCTCTAAAATATCCATTTGATATTTCTTATCCTATTTTTTTAATAAAAAATTTAAATTTTGGTACTGTATTTCTCTCTTTGGTACACAAAATGGTTCAAATTGTTTTATTAACAAAAGAAAATATTATTTCTTCTCTTTCAGCAAAAAACCACTTTTTTTATATAGCGACTAAACCTTTTATTAAATTAATATTTAATTATTTTAAATATAAAGAACATAATAGTATTACACATAGAGGATCTGATGGTTTTTTGTCTTGGGAAAACTAGGACCATACATAACAATTACAACATCGACCATAAACGATTTTATTCATTTGTTCTTCTCTAGCATATTATTGGAACTTGACCTCTCCTTAGTACATGTAGCCACCTAAAGAAATACATAAAATGAGGTGATCTAGAATCCCATTATGATGATAGATATGAACAATATATAATGGGGTGAGTATATTCATTAAATAGGCAAAGAATCAAGAGAGGAGCCATTAATAATAGACTTCAAATGTGGCAATGCATAAAAATGAAACATCACTTCTTAGTGGTTATCTACCACACATATGTGTGAACAAAGCTAGAATCGTTTTCACACATTATTCCTCCTTTAATAATGAGATTAATCACTTTACCCAATGCATTGGAGTGCTGTATAATTCTGGGTTCACCTATCACATTTAAACATTCATATTGTGCTATATAATTTTCGGCGCACCCATCACATCATAACATTATCATATATCTTACATTCCACAATGAACATATAACATAAATGAACATAATTAACACATGAAAAGGAATGGTTTTCATATCATAAGAACACATTCATAAACATTGGGTTACCAAAAGAAAAAGAGGATAACAGATATGTTACAAGAACCATTAATCTTGAATGAGAAGTAAAAGGTGTGTTATAGAAAGAAGAGTAATTTTTGAAATATTTTGGTTTTTCATAAATACCAGTAAAAAACAAGTATATCCCAGAAATGGAAAGAAAATTATGAACAAAAGAGAGTAACCAACTCAAAAAGGAGTGAAAGAGGGAGAACCCGGATGATGATAGTTGGGTTCGAAAATTTCCCCTTACCTAGTATCTGAATGCTACCATCACTTTAATGTCATGTATAATGACATTATATTCATTAATTATAAATTAATAAAACCATTTATACATTAATATGGGTCATTTTGGTTTCACTATGTTATTTTATGGTCCTTTTGATGAGTTATACGGTTTAAAAACATTGTTCGGGAATGTTCTTTTTTATGGTTTTCATGAGCGTTTCACATGTATTCATGAATTCATGTTTGTGTAGAACGTGCTTAAATATCCAGAACATATATTAAATTTTATTAATGATTTTACAGAAGTAAAAATGATATTATAATGAATTTCATTTTATTCTATGTGAATGAATCATTATATAGAAATTAAATGATTATCGTTTGGGTTAATTTGGGCGGTTTTTCAACCACAACAAACTTATTTTGTTTACTCATCTAGTAATATGTACATATGTTAGTTCCAGAACATAAAATAATACATAATACATATATATATTTTTATAGTTCAACCATAAAAAAGGTTTCATGAGCAGATTTGTAGGTAGAAATTGAAAAGGAAAACATGTCATTCTTGAAGGTGATAGATTAACACCTTACGAACAATGGTTTCTTTTATAAAATAAAAGAAAGAGGAGAAGGGGGTGGGATTGTATAATATCTCATTAGTATCATAAAATTCCAGTATATGTATGATTTATGAGTCACCATACAATTTGGGCAATGATAGGTTGGGATAAAATAAGATAAGGACTTGAAATTGAAAGGGAATTAAAGGAAAGATGGAGAGAAATTACCTCTTGAACATCCTCTTGAGATCTTCATTAAGGGGCATATGCATGGAATATGGATGAGACCAGAAACTCTTGTAGATAGGGGGTTCTAGAAAATATTCTTGGGTAGAGTTTAGATAATTCTTGAATCTTGAGAGGTTTGGTTTGGCAAGGGGAGGGGGAGGGGTTATTCATACATGAGGAGAGAGGTGTTTTTAGAATAATATATTAAATAAAATAATATATCATAAGTTAGACCTGTAATAGTAGTTTTTTGACATCCTAAATTATATATCGATATAATATAATTCGTTTTATGCTTTAAAATATCTTTATAATTTGAATTCACTAATTTATTTAAAGGAAAAAGAAATAATGAGAAAACAACACTTTAAGAAATCACCTTTTGACTTTAGGATTTGGATAGTTCATTTTAGGTTTGAAAATTGAGTTTACTATATTTTAAGGATCCATTTATGAAATTTAATAAATTTTGGCCGAACCTATAGTTCTATAATGTTTATGTCATCATTACATTAGTAATGATGCAATTTAGGATACACTAGTTATGTTAAAAACTGTATGTCTTACTATTCACATGAAAATTGAAGTATTTCAGAAAAATCACAAATTTTCACCCTAACCATTTTTTGATGTGTAGAATCCAAAACTAAATTACATTTTTCTAAAATAATTTCCTAAATATTATTAATTTAATATTTGATTAACATAATAATTTACTTCAAAAATACACTTCTTAAATTAAAATTAATTTTATAGTGCATTCTAAAATTACCTAGGGTCTAATAAAATTATCTAAAAACAAAAAGACATTGATTTCTTAATTTATGAAAACAATTAATGCAAATATATTTTTTATAAAAATTAATTAATTAATTATAGTTATTTATTTATTACTTACAAAAATACAAAAATGTTTACTATGGTCAAATTGTCACTTTATAAGATGCCTAAATTTTATTTAATTAATCATGGGTAAGGATACTCATATACAGATGATGTACTATTCATAAGGTTTGTACTAATATTCACAAGTGTATGTTATTATTCATAGGGGTAGGATACTATTCACAAAAATTTATGTTTTCCTTATTAGACCCCAAAAATCATTCTGAGCACAACCGTGTATCTCAGATTTTCAAAATTCCAAGCATAGAAGTGACAAACTTATGTCTAAAGGTAAATTATAACTTATTAGTTCATTATGTTCTGTTTCTTGAGATTTTATGACATATTTTTTAGAAGGGAATTTCCTTTAAAATACTTTGGGTCGTTACATTCTTCCCCACTTATGAAATTTCACCCTCAAAATTTCACTTTACAAAATAGGTGATGGTATTTCTCCTTCATCTCCTCCTCTGGCTCACAAGTAGCTTCTTCAAACTTATGGTTCTTCCAAAACACTTTGACAAGGTGGGTTTTCATATTGCATAGAACCTTATCTCTCCGGTCCAGAATCTCTACTGGATTCTCCTCATAAGAGAGATCATCTTCCAGTTGTACCACCTCTGAGTTTAGTACATGTGATGGATCTGGTATGTACTTAATCAGGAGTGATAAGTTATAAACATCATGAACTTGAGCCATATTTGGTGTAACATCAATTCGATAGGCCATAGATCCTATACGATCAATGATTTCAAAGGGGCCAATGTACCTTGGGAATAACTTTCCATTCTTCCCAAATCGCATGATTGTCTCCCTTGGTGATATTAAAAGGAAGACTTTTTCTACAATGTCTTACTCCAAATCCCTTTGAAGGTTGTTACCATAGCTCTTTTTCCAACTTTCAGCAACGTTGATGTGTTTCGGGATGACATGAACCTTCTCTTTCATCTCTTCCACAAGATCGTGTCCAGGTAGCTTTATTTATCCAACTTCATCCCAATCGGTTGGAGTTCTACATCACTTTCCATTTAGAGCTTCATATGGAGCCATTTGAATACTTGAGTGGAAGAAATTGTTGTATGAGAACTCAACCAATAAGAGATGATGATCCCATCCAACTTTGAATTCTAGGGTGCATGCTCTTAGTATATATTTAGGCGTCTGAAATGTCCTTTCAGATTGGTCATCGGTTTGGGGGTGATAGGTCATGTGAAAATTTAATTCAGTACTCAATGCTTATTGAATGGTCATCCGTAATTTAGATGTGAAAATTGGATTACGGTCAGAGAAAATTGAGAGTGGAACCCCATGCAGTCCCACCACATCCTTCAAATATATCCTTACAAGTTTTTAAAATGAGAGATCTTCCCGAATAGCAATAAAATGGGTAGTCTTGGGGAGTCGATCAACCATAACCCATATCGAATTATTTCTCGTTGACGTCTTTAGGAGACCTGTGAAAAAGTACATAGTATCATTTTCCCATTTCCTCATGGGTATAGCCAATTAATGCATCATCCCTTTGGAATTTTGTCACTCTGCTTTAACTTGCTGACATACCTAGCACCTTGATATATATTCTGCAATCTCCTTTTTTATGTTATCCCACCAGAAGTGTTATTGGGCATCACTTTACTTCTCGGTACAACCATGATGGATAAATAATGTTGAGCTATGTGAATTGTCCAATATCTCATTCTTTATTCCGGGTGATGAAGGCACACAAAGCCACGTTCCAATCCAAATCACACCACCATCGTCGATATGAAACTCATGCAGCTTTCCATCCTTTACTACATTCACGCTCTTTTGTATCTCCAAATCATCCATATGTGATTCTTTAATCTTACCTTGAATAAATGGTTACACAATGATTTGGCCAAGGTAGGATTTATCCCCTTCCCTTATGACTTATAAATCCATGCTTTGTATATCCAAGAAGATAAGGTATTTCTCAATCTGTAACATGAATAGAGTAGCAGGTTCTTTTTTGTTTAGGTCATCACCTACCTTGTTTTCCTTTCCAAGATGGTAGTGAATAGAGAAATAGTAATACATGATTATCTCTAACCATCATCTTTGACACATGTTGAGTTCCTTTTGTGTGAATATATACTTTAGGCTCTTGTGGTCAGTGTATATGTCAAACTTCTCACCATAAAGGTAGTCACGCTAGATTTTCACGGCAAAAATCTCGGCTTCCAGCTCTAGATCATGCGTTGGGTAGTTATGTTCATTGATATTCAACTGTAATGAGGCATAGGCTATCACATTATAAATTATCATGAGTAAACAACCCAAACCCTTCTTTGAAGCATAACTATATATCACAAAACTTTCTCCACTTTTCGGTATTGTGAGTACAGGTGTAGTGATCAACCTTCTCTTCAGCTCCTTGAATCTTCTCTCACATTCTTCTGTCCATACAAACTTTACCCCTTTCCTTGTTAACTTTGTTAGTTGGTTGAAAATCATGAGAAGTTTTTCACAATACATCGGTAGTGCCCATCTAATCCAAGAAAACTATGGATTTCAGTGACACTAGAGGCCTTGGGCCATTCCTCAATTGCCTTTGTTTTTTAAGGATCCACATAAATTCCCTCACTTGTGATTACATGCCCCAAGAATGTGACTTTATACATCAAAAAGTCACACATGTTGAACTTGGCCTACAACATCTCATTTCTCAATGTCACCAACGTAATTCTTAGATTTTCTTCATGTTCCTCCTTTCTCTTAGAGTAGATGTGAATATCATCAATAAACACTACCACAAATTTTCCGAGCTAATGTCTAAAGAATCTATTCATCAAATCCATGATGATTTCAGGGGAATTAGTAAGTTTGATGGGAATATATAGAAACACATAGTGCCCATACCTTGTACTGAAGGCACTCTACTAAATTTCCTCATTCTTCACCTTTAGCTGTTGATATCCAGAACAAAGATCCGCCTTTGATAAGTATTTAGCTCCTCTTAACTAATCGAACAAGTCGTCAATCCTTCGAATATGATACTTTTTCTTTATGGTGATCTATTTGAGTTCCTGATAGTCGATATAGAGCCACATTGTTCCATCCTTCTTCTTCACAAATAGCACTGGCGCACCCCACGATGATGCACTTTGGTGTATGAAGCCTTTGTCCAAATGCTCTTATAGCTGCTTCTTTAACTTCTCCAGTTCAATAGGAGCCATCCTATAGGGACAATTAGATATAGGAGTAACGTCAAGTATGAGTTCTATTGATAACTCTAACTCATGACCCGAGGGAATTCTGGGTAAATCTTCGGTAAATACATCACCGTATTAACTCACGATGGGAATTTCGGCAAGGTTGGAACCTTCCTATGACTCAACCATTTGGAAGAGGTACGTTTCTTCATAGGAAATCAACACCCACACCATTGAAGTATTTTTCGATGGATATTAATGAGGTTCCTTGCATTTTTAAGGGAGCATGAAATGGTTTGGAATATGAAAAAATATTTCCTTTTCTCGATAGTTAATGTGTGCTCTATATAACGAGAGCCAATCCATTCCCATTATAGTGTCGAATTCCACCAAGAGAAGTATTACGAGATTCATTGGAAGAATCATCCCACATATGAAAATAGGAGAAGAGTCAAACACTTGGGTTGCAATGATTTTAGAACTTAGTGTTTTTATAGATATCTATACTTCAAGGATTCGTGGCTTTGATTCTATAGTTCTAGTAAACTTGCAAGATATAAAGAAATGCGTAGAACCTGAATCAAATAAGACTTTTTCCATTCTTGAGTGAATAGTAAGTGTAACTTGTATGAATTTATTATCATTCTCCTCTTTCGTAATAGTGATGGCATAATTATTCCCTTCTTCTATTATCTTTGGTGGCTACTGACAGTGATTACCCTCAAGAACTCGTGGTTTAGTGCAATAGCTTGAATAGTGCCCTAGCTCCCTACAGTTGTAGCATTGAACCATGAATGGATATCTCCTTTATTCTGCCACATTCTCCTTCCATTTTATGTCTTTACAACACTCTTGTTCTAGGTGTCCTTATTTCCCACACTTGAATCATTTCCCTATCCCTTTTAGGTAGTTCCCATGGTGCAACGTCCCACATTTTGGGCATGTGGGTGGTTGATTTTTCTTCCAACTTTTGTCATAAGATCCACCAGCATTAAACTCCATCTTTCGTTTCTTATCACCATAGCTATGGGACCATTCTCCAAACTCCATCTCCACTTTGAGAGAACACCGAACAACTTTTTCGTAACTCCCAAAGTCTCAAATTGTAAGATCCTTTTGAAGGTGTGGTTTTAATCCACTGAAGAATCTAACAATTTTTCTATCATTGTTTATAACAAAACTCATTGAATACCTTGAAAGCCTTGCGAAATTTACTTCGTAGGCTGTGATGGATTCTCTTTATTATTACTAGATCTCTATTAATTATCAATCCTTCTTCATGCAATGATTTCGTTGGATATACTTATTAAGAAACATGATCTTAATGTCTTCCCATTCCATCTCTTCAATTTCTTCCCCTTGCATGGTGTTCTTATTCAAAGCCCACCATTGATTGACCTCTCCATCTAGATGATAAATGGATACTGTCACCTTCTTTATATCAGAATAGTGAAGAACAGAAAAGATCTTTTCAATGGAGTTGACCCACTATTCCACAACTAGATGATCAGAAGATCCACTAAACGTCGGTGGTCATTGCCACATAAAACATTTGATAGCTAGTTTCTCTCTATTTAGTGGAGGAGGATGTTACCCATTATTATGGTTATTTTTCATAACATGAGATAATTGGGTAATCATTTCCATGAGGTTTTGAACTCCAGCTCCCAAATTATTGGGGATATCGTTTGGGCAATCGTTGCATTGGCCTTCACAT
Source organism: Viscum album (assembly GCA_963277665.1). Lineage (NCBI taxonomy): Eukaryota > Viridiplantae > Streptophyta > Magnoliopsida > Santalales > Viscaceae > Viscum > Viscum album. Next base: position 651,965,982 of record OY728151.1, on the reverse strand, counting down.
GAGTTGTTAGCCATGTTTCTCCCTTTTCCAACCATTTTCTAAAATAGAAAAGGTTATAAAAAACATAATTCAACAAGTCATGAATAACATATTCATTTAAACAAATCATAACATATGGGATCCTTATGTAAATATTATTCTGTGCCTATTTGTACTTAAACTCATGCTAGAGGTTTTATCTACGGTTCACTAATCCTAATTCCCAAATTAACAAAACCATTCTTAAGATACAAACTATATCAACCCAACTATTTCTTACATTACTATTACATCAATTTAATGATATACTACATAATATTATTACACATATAGGATCTGATGGTTTAGTGTCTTGGGTAAACTAGGACCATACATAAGAATTACAACATGCAGCATAAAATTTTTTGTTCATTTCTTCGTCTCTATATTCTTATTGGAACTTGACCTCTCCTTAGTAATTGAAGCCACTTGAGGATATATATAAAAATGGTTTAGATAGAAGCCCATTAAGAGGATAGATAAGAACAATTACCACAGGGTGAGAATATTCATAACATACACAAAGAATCATGAGAGGAAGCATTAATAAGAGACTTGAAATATGGAAATGCATAAAAATGAAACATCATGTCATAGTGGTTAGCTACCACACATGCTTGTGAACAAAGATAGAATTCTATTCACACATCATTTCACATGTAATCATTAGATTAATCACTATACCCAATTCGTTGGAGAGCTGTATAATTCTGGGCGCACCCATCACATTTAAACATTTATATTGTGCTATATAATTCTGGGTGCACCCATCACATCATAACATTATCATTTATCATGCATGAAACAATTAATGTATAACATAAATTAACACAAATAACCCATGAAAACTAATGGGTTTCATCTAAAAATAACATATTCATAAACATTGGTTTCCAAAAAGAAAGAGGGAATAACATATATGTTACAATAACCTTCAATCTTGAATGAGAAGTAAAAGGTGTGTTCTTGAAAGAAGAGTTCTTTTGGAAAACATTTTCTTTTTCATAAATACCATTGAAAAACATGTATATCTTAGGAAAAGGATATAAAATAATTAAAAAAAAGATAATCCATATAAAAAATGAGTGAAAGTGGGAAAACCCAAAGGATTAATGTTCGGTTCGAGAATTTCCCCTTACCTTGTATCAGAACGCTTACTTCAATTTAATGCCTTACATAATCACATTATATTCATTAATTAGAAATTAAAAAAAATTTATACATGAATAGGGGTCATTATGGATTCATTATGTTATTTTATGGGCCTTTTATGAGTTATAAATTTAAAAACATTGTTCGGGAATGTTTGTTTTTTTGTTTTCTTGAGTGTTTCACATGTATTCATGAATTGAAGTTTGTGTAGAAGCTGGGTAAACATAAATAAGATATATTACATATTATTAATAATATTACATAATTTAAAATTATCTTATAATTAATTACATTGTATACCTTGTTGATGAATCATTAGATAAGAATTTAATGGTGACCATTTGGGATAATTTGGGAGGTTTTTCGACCACAACAAACTTGTTTTGTTTACTCTTCTAGAAATATGTACATAAGTTAGTTCCAGAAAAAAAATAGGACATAATACATATATAATATTCTGTTTCAACAATAAAAATGGTTTAATGACCATATTTATAGGTAGTAAAGTAAAATGAAAACATGTTATTCTTGAAGGTGATAGATTAACACCTTACGAACAAAATTTTCTTTTATAAAATAAAAGGAAGAGGAGAAGGGGGTTGGATGGTATAATATACCATTAGTATCATATGATTTCTGTATATGTATTATACTAGAGTAACTATACCATTTTTACAAATATCTATTGGGAGAGAATAAGAAAATGACTTGAAATTGAAAGGAAATTAAAGGAAAGAGGAAGAGTAATTACCTCTTGAATCCTCCTCTTGAGATCCTCCTTAAGGGGCCTATGCTTGGTCTTTTGATGAGACAAGAAGCTCTTGGACGTGGGGGAGGGGATATGGAAGATTCTTGGGCATAGTTTAGATAATTATTGAATCTTGAGATGTGTGGTTTGGCAAGGGGAGTGGGAGGGGTTATTTGAACATGGGGAGAGAGGCGTTTTTAGAATAAAATATTAAAAAAATTAATATATCAAATGTTAGACAAGTAATAGTAGTCTTTTGACAACTAAAATCATATATTAATATAAGATAATTCGTTTTAGTATTTAAATAATATTTATAATTCGAATTTATTAATTTATTAAAAGGAAAATGAAAGAAAGAGAAAACACACTTTAAGAAATCACCTTTTAACATTATGCTTTGGAATGTTCTTTTTAGTTTTGAAAATTGAGATTATTGAATTTTAAGGAAAAATTTAAGAAATTTAATATAATTTGGATGAACCTAAAGTTTTATAATGTTAATTTCATCATGACATCATTAATGATTCAATTTAGGATACACCGGTTATGTGAAAAAACTGTATGTTTTACTATTCACATAAAAATTGACATATTTCAGAAAAATTAAAAAATTTCACTGTAACCATTTTTCAACGTGTAGAATCAAAAATTTAATTCCATTTTCAAAAATAATTTTCTAAATATTATTAATTCAATATTTAAATAAAATCATTATTTACTTTAAAATTACTGTTTTTAAAATTAAAACTGATTTTCTAATGCTTTCAAAAATTATGTAGGGTCTTATAAAATTATCTAAAAACTAGAAGAAATATATTTTCTAATTTATGAACAGATTTCCAAAAAATAGATTTTTTTAAATTAGTTAATTAATTTTAATTAATTATTTATAACTTAAAAAAATACCAAAACATTTACTATGGTCAAATTGTCACTTTCTAAGATGCCTAATTTTTATTTAATTATTAATGGGTAAGGTTAATTATATTTGGAAAATGTAAAATTAATAAGGTTCATACTAATATTCATAAGGGGAGGTTATTATTCATAGGGGTATGTTTTTATTCACCAAAAATTATGTTTTTCTTATTAGACCCGAAAAATCATCTTGAACACAACCGTGCATGTCGGATTTTTAAAATTCCCAACAGAGATGTGAAAAACATGTGTATAAAGGTCACTTAGCACATAATAGTTTATTATATTGTGTTTTCATGTTATTTTATGACATATTTTTATAAAGGTAATTTCCATTTAAATACTTTGGGCCATTACTTCCTATATCTGTGTTTTAGAACATGTTTTAATGAATGTATTTAATCTTTTTTAATGATTATTTAATGTCTTTTTTACACATGTTTTACTTTTTTGAAAACGGTCAAAAAAAAATTCTTTTCATTTCTTAAACAAGGTAATTTTTAGAGATGTTGTGAACAGAATATTTGTCTTAACTATTTGGGAATGAACAAAAAATTATTCTCTCATAACCACCCAATGATTATAATATTAATTTATAATTTTCTACTGTTATTTTAAATGAAAATTTTTTCATTAATATTTATAAATATTTTTATTTTTTATAATATATTTTAAAATGAAAATTTAATTTTTCAGAGAAATATTCTAGTGAACTATTAATTTAATTTTTTATCTATGATAACATCTATTAGAGTTCATTATGATTTCATTAAGATATGGTATAATGATACATCCCTTATTCTTTCTTTTTATGGTTTATGATTTTAATGATGAGATGTTTATGAAACCATTTTATATTCCACAGGTTATGCTATGATGATACGATTACTATTTTATAATGTTTATAATTAATATGGATATATTATGATTATTTGATGGATGGGTATATAATATGCCTCTAATTAATTGGGTAATGTAATATTGATATATAATGAGATTATTATGATGATATGCATATACATAATTGGAAGTACCTTTATTCAGTTGTTTATGCATGAGTATAATTTCATTCTAACATTATTAAAAAAAATTAGGAATGGAAATGATTGTTAATATATTTCATCACATATTAATGTGTGAATATTAATTATCTCATTATTTTCACATATGATTACATGGGGATGTGATTACAAACATATTTTATCACATTTAGATGCATAATTATGAATTAATTATATCTTTTCAAACAAGATTATACATATATATGATTGTTAATATCATTGTTCATAATATTATTATTTCCCATTCTTATTATGCCACATGCCTATGTTGTGACTCTTGGATAATGATTGTTGCTTTAACACCCCGATTGATCGTGATTTTTTTAAATGAATTATTTTTTCAAATTATGAGCTATTAATTTTTGGGTATAAATATTTTATATTGAGAACATGCACTTCATTATATTATCATATCCTTATGGTCATATAATAATTTATCATGTTATATATGATTTTTCTCTTACTAAGAATTTTATCCCAACCTTTCTTATGTTTTAAATAAATGATTATTAAAACAATTAGGTATGTTTTTCCTAATAAGGGTGTTAAATGTGATTTAATTAGTAGAAAATTATTTATATTTTCATGAAACATTTACTAGGTATCAATGTTTCCGATTAAACTAAATCATTATGTTTATGAATTGATCCTGACATAATATATTGAATATTTACCAACTAAGATATAATATTTATGTTGGAAATTTTTTTGTCTCTATATAATCTATCATATGAGTAACAACTTATATAGATTATGGATCATAGAGAGAAAGTTTTTTGGAACCATTTCACTCACCTGGTCAATGTTTTTTATAGAAACCTTAAATTTGAAGAAGCTACTTGTTAACGAGATGATGTGATGATGTAGAATATTCCCCAATTTTTTATATTATAGAGATGAAATTTCAATATATAAACTTCTTTGGTGGGGTTAATGAGACACCATGTTATTTTATTATATATATATATCTTTAAACACATTTTATTTATTTAATAATTTTCCTTACATGATAGACCAAATTTAAATGTACCAAGATATAGTATTGAAATATTATTATTTAAATTGAAAGTTGTCAAATAAATATTTTATTGGAATGTATGAATATGACAAAATAAATTAAAAAAAATATTGATTACATGTGTATAATATGAATTTATTAGTTTTAAATTAATTAGATATTTAAATAGAAGCATTAGAATATAAATATTTTCTATTTTTATAAAAAAAAATTATACACATATATTTTATCATAATATATAAAATTAATCTCTATGAATAAAAAATTTTATTTAACTTTTCAGATGATAGATTCATTAAAATATTTTGAAAGTCATATAATAGTTTTTTAATGGTATTGAATGAAGGTAAACTCGGTTTTAGTCTTAAAATAAAATTTAAATTGGTTTTTCTCATTTTGAACATTTTTTTTAAAATAAATTTATAACACTTATATAAATTGAATTATATAATGTGAATCAAATATTTATAGTATGAATAATTAATATATTTTAATTGGTTCAACATAATTTTTTATTATAATTATTAGTAAATGTATAAAAATTTGTAGCAATGGATAGGGTTAAAATATGTTTACCAGGGGTTAAATAATAGATAATGAATGAAATGAAACATAAACATGTATAAATATTATTGTTTGATTATATTTTTATCTTCTATTATAGTATTTTTTATTCAATTTCCACTTGGTTCCAATTTCACAAAAAAAGTACTTTATTTTATTTAAATCTTATAAGCAATTCCATGTGTGTCCCTCCTATCACTTAAAAAAGGAACATATTCTCATCCCTTCTTATAAAAATTCATTCACCTATCTCAGATGATACCTACCCAAAAAACATCCTATGTTTTATCCCATCATTATTGGTATTTTTTTCTTACCTTAAGATCATCCTATGATGGCTTAAGGTGAATTCCAAATGAGGTCTCTCAATGAAGAGTCAATCTTTTTACCCAACCCTTTAAATGTTTATTTTGTATTTTTCTATGTAAATATCTATTGTATTCATAATAAAATTCTTAATCTAGAATCAAAACTATACTACAATATTATTATTATTATGGTACAACTGTTTTCAACATTATTTCCATCAAATGGTAAATGAATTTATTGTTCATGTGCACGTATAGACTACAACATCCACGTAGAGATACAATACATTTTTAATCAAAATATTTCATAGATGGTAATTATTATGGATTTAATATTTATACAAAAACTTTTATGAAATAATAATTATTTCTTAATTATTATATTTTAAATAACATTTTACCTTCCCTTCCATTGGAGAACGATAATGTCACATATGTGTATGTGTGGACACCACCTCCATGGAGAGATGTGTTTCGTTTTTAATTTATTATTTACATGGGTGGTAATAAGTATTGATTTAATGAATATATATATATATATATAAATATATTATTTATAATTTAATAATGATTCTAAAAATATGAAATGTTATTTACCTTTCTTTCATTCCATCCACTGTGAAGTGGAAAATTCACTCAAGCGTACGCACATACTACCATCGCTACGAATAGATGAAATTTCTTTTCCAAAACCAATTTATATAAATAGTATTAAATTTTTATATACATAATAAATATTATACTTATGACATTATTTATATTCCTCATATGATGAAATCATGAACCAGTTGAATGAATTGAAACCATTGAAGCAAAACATGCATGGAAAATATATTACATTTTATTTGAATTTTCATATAAATGGAACAATTTTAAATAAAAAGATAATTATTAATTATAAATGAATGAAAAATTGTATGTTATATAATAATATACATCTATAATATATTAATAATAAATTAACATTTATTATATAGGATAATTGAATCTGTACAATTTATGATGGGATATAAGGATTGGGTTTATGTAACGATATCAATTATTTTCAGGATTGTTTATGTAATATTTTAATTAATGTAAATTACAGGGATATTAACTTTTACACCCCATATATTTTCTTATAATATATTAAATCCATGAATTTTTATTCATTATTACCATTTTCTTTTCTTTGGTTCAGAAAATGATCATCAAAATGTTTTTTTAACGATTGTGTTTTCCCTTTTGAATGATAATATTTTTATTCCTAGTCTATTATCATAAAAAATAGTTGATTTTTTTAACATTACATTAAATGTTTTCAAAAAAAATTTAAAATTCAATAATTTTTACATTATATACAATGGTTTAAAATGAATATTTTTAAAGAACCATATTCTGAAGAAGTTTATTTTTACTTTCTATAAATGTGTTAAAATAATTCCCTCTTTAGACCAATATGATATGAATAGATTTTCCCATTATCATTATTGTTATTTTTTATGATGTCAAATTTACAAAATTCAATTTTTATTTTCAAATAATTTATTTTTATCAGTATAATTGGAATTATTATTTCAAATTTTATCAATTGAAATAAAATAATGGATCAACTGTTAATTTAGTGGTATTTTGCTTCCATGTTAATATCCTTTAAGGATTATTATTTAATAATTGGGATATGATATTATGATTACATCCACTTTTCATGACATATTATGACGATAAATTTCATATGATGATTACATGAGACATGTTTCCATTCTATGGGATAATTATTCTTCGACTAGATAATGAAGTGACATTAAGATTCCATCCACATCCTTTCTCATGATGGATTGTGATTATATAATGATGAGATATTTACAAAATGTTTTCATTTTTCATGGGGTTTTCTATGATGTTATGATGAGTTTTTTAAGATCATCTATCTTACATGTGTATGATTTTCATTATATGATAAGGGGATGAATAGTTATATTTCCCTAAAATTCAATTTATAAATAATTATATCTCATGGGATAGTAATGATTTAAATGGGGTGGAATACATTAAATAAGGGAATCTTTCAACTATAATATTCTTTGGAGGGAAACTTGGCTAAGTAAATGATTTAATTGGGAGTAAACCTAAACCACTATGATAGCCTTGGAATTTATCAGGGAGTAAAGAAACGATTTTTATTAATTACCTATATGCCACAAACTTCTATCTAATGGTTATGATATGTTCTCATGGATCATGATTAATTATTTATTATTCTTCTATTTTGTGAATTGTGTTTTTGTTATGACAAAACCATATGCCTTGATTCATGATTAAATATATATGACTCATTAGGTATGATATTATTCAGTTATGAGCATGTTTTCATATCCATATTATTATTTTCACATCTAGTCATTAATTAATATCTCTTACGCATACCAATATTAATCATATGACCTCACCCTTTCTTATGTTTTCATTTTCCCTGTGTTATGAATAATGTTATTGTGTATTAACAGTCAATAAAGGGTACTATTAGAGAATAACATTATGGGAGATGTTGCAGATATTTTATGAAATACGTTTATTATTTATCTAGTATCTAATTTCAAAAACCCTTTATGGTCCTCAGGAATGTACTACTATGAATGTTATTTATTATTCATCTAAAAAGATATAATATTTTTATATGTTATAATTAGGTGACCTAACAAGTCCTATATTCACATTTATTCACATTTGGTTTATACTATTTTTATTTCCATGAAATCCTTCTTGGAACACCCCATGATCCATTCTCTATACCCATAAATGCATAGAAACCCCTTGATCTATAGTATCATGACCATAAAGAATGTTTGTGTTCTCTTAGAGACTTTTTCTACAAGGAATCACTTGACCTATTTTCATAGTGATTTCATGTTACCCCCTCTATTAAAAAAACTCCCTCATTTTGGTTTATCGCCTTTCCACCAGACCATAAAAGGAAGATCCTTCTAGGTCTAATCACCATGAATTTAAGCTGTGTAAAGATAATTCCAGATACATGTTTCCAGTATAAGTAATATTTTCCCATTATTCAAGTCGGGTTCATACTATCTTTCATACCAATGAGTATCCATGAAACACCACCAAGACCATGATTCGTGACTATAAACTAATTTTAACTCAATGGTTAATGAATCATGACCATAAACTATGTGTATACCATCCTAGATAAATTTATGTTGCATAGATCATCTCCTACCACTTTTCATTGAGGGTAAGATTACTCTTATTGCTATATAATCTACCTTATTATGGTTTTGGTCTATATCACATGACCATAATAAGTATAAACTTCTTTTTATATTCTATATGATTGTACACTAAGTGTGATGGCCCAAGTGTTAAGGCCATATTTGGTTGGAACCCATTTTATTTAATGTTATGTTACCATAAACCCAAACCCCCTATTTTTAGATAATAGTGACACTAAATTTTTTGTGGCCAAAGGAAAAAATATCCATGAGGTTGAAAACCTAAAAAGGTATGAATTAGTAAAATTCATGCCTCCTATATAAATACCCATGACTTTTAAACATATATATTACATCTTTTTCTGAATTTTTATTTTATTATAAAAAATTAATCCAAGGGACTATAAATTTTTATTGTATTTGGAGATTAGATACACAATATTAAAATTTACTAAAATATTTTCAACATTTTCTTAAAAGATCTTTCTAAATAGTAATCTTCTTTGATATACCCAAATTAAATCAATTATTCATAACCTAGGAAAATGAAAAATTGGAAAGGGTGATCTCATTTGATTAATAACGGTAATAATGGGATATATCAATGATCACATAACCATAACATGATCATAAGGGTATAAGAACAAGAGAATAACATTCCAAAACCATACCATGCATTTCATATATCATTAACATCATTCATGGAAAAAATCATGGAAACTCATAAGCTTTAAATCATAAGAGAATCAAATAACATGGTCCTTGAGAGAATAAAATTGGAATAAGACATAGATTTCTGGTATACACATAATCATTGGAAATATTTTGTCAAGGATACCGACCAATACATTACTAGAACTTTAGGATTGGTCTAACGACTTCTGTAACTATTTTTACTTTGGGTTTTCCTTTATTTTACCCTAATCAATGCATTTGGAAACCTCACAAGTAGGCTCTTTTGGTCTTCAGATAATGTCATGTTTACAGTCTTTTGGGCTTGGGATAACCACTGATGTACCCTTTTGTTATGAGATAGTGATAACTTCGTGTGTACTCTCTTGTTTCATGTCTAGGATAACCTCACATGTTCCCTTTGAGCTCATAGACCATGATCCATTACCCAATTTATTTGATAGATAAATAGGTCCCACACATCACATAATCCTTACATTTTTGTGCCAAAATATCATAGAATATTCATCATATCATAAACCACGAAATGTAAATGGATTTTATAATCATTTCCTCATAGTGTAAACCATGGGAATGAAATAGGATCTCATAAAAATATTATCATCATAATCATAAACATAAGCTATACATAGACAAAATATGGATGATACTATTGGTTCATATATCCAATAATTCATAGGTAACATCATTTTTTTAGTTGATTAATAAAAATTACATAAAAATATAATAAAAACATTGATGTGAAAAATATATTATCCATTTTGAAATCATTTAATTAAAATAAAAAAAGCTCAAACATTAAATATAAAATATTATTTTAAAATATCAATGGAAACATGAAAATAAATATTTTAACCATTGATCATTCATGATGGTGGAAAATATCGTTCATGCCTTACATGTTAAAAAAATATTCCCATAAAATTGTCAGTAAAAGTAATATGTATTGTGTTTTGCAAAAAACAAGATGATTACATTAAAACCATTTTATTAAAAGTAAAAATTTATTAAAAATCAATTTAAATAATATTTGGATAATATTATTAACTATCATTAAATATTTTTTGAAAACATTAAAATATAATATATTTTATTTTTGACTAAGTTGAGATATAATGTCATTTTTCCTTAAAAATTTTTATTTCTTATTTAAAACATTAAGTGGTGAAAATGAAATAAAAAATTAATTATTAATAAATAACTAGTGTATAAAAAAATTAATGATTTTATTGATAGATATATCATATGATTTTATCATTGGAAGCATAACCATAAACAATCCTGACAAATAGTAAGATTATAACATAAAACTTTTACCATTATAGTAAATTTTAAATCGAAACCCCTATAAAATAATAATGTAAATTGAGACAATAATTATCATGGGAATAAATAAATTCATGATATAAATTTAAATATTTAATTAAATACACATGTTAATAGAGGATATGTTCATAACATAACATATGTCCCAAGGATTTCAATTTGAGACAACAATCTCATACATCAATCCATGAATTTATTAGTACACATTTAATAGACTTTTATAAATAATATAAATTTATTATTAAGATATAAAAAAACATAGTAATATATATCATAACATTTATTATTTACTTATAACTATTTTTCACCCATATATTAACAATTCCTTGTTAAAATCATGTTTCGGGTAATTACAGATTCATTTTTCATGTATGTTTTGGTTTTCTACTTTCATTCCTTCTACTATGACCATAGTTCCATAACATAAATAATTTAAACCATTAAATAAATATAATATATAATCCTAATATATGTTTATATAGTATTATAATAAATTTAGAGATATAAAACGAATTACAACATTCATTGATCTTGTAGGTCGTACGTACACAAGAACATTGTACGAATTTTCATGAAGAATGCAACAACATAAAGTAAAAATATATATCACTTTTACAAAATGATTTAATTATAATTTATATCATATATATTCATTAAATATATACTTATTACCATTCATTTCAAAATAAAATAAAAAATGAATCACACTGTTTCGTATATGAAAAAGTCCATGCGTACGCATCAACGAAATTATAATTTTCCAATTTCAAGGAATGTAAGAAGTTTTATATGATATTATAAGTCCATAAGTATAATTTTTTTTCTAAATATGATATTTTTAATTCAATTAAATCGTTATATACACCAGTAATAAGAAGAAATGGAAAATTAACTACAATGGTTTGCGAGGCGGTAGTTTGTCGTACACATGATCGACGGTTTGGTATTCCATTTGATGGAAGACTATTTAGATATATAGTATTAAATTAACTTGAAAACATATAAGAATATGGAAGATAATTTTGTTATTATATAATAATATTTTAGTAATATTTTAATGATTTGGAAAATGAAATAAAACAAAATCGCTCTATTAAGAACGATGTCACTTCTTTGGAGAACCTCCTTAGGATCGCACCAAAATCCTTCTTGGGGGGGAGGGTCATCATAAAAATAAATCCTCAAGGATGTTGGGAAGGATTTATTTAATATATTTAGGTAGTTATTATTTTAAACAAATTCCTTTTTTAGAGTGAAGAAGATATAATAGGGGTTTCCCTTTAATTTGGGGGCGAGACGACACACATGGATATTTTTAAAATAAAATGTTATACCCATGTTATCTACATTCTAAATGGTTCCAAAATAGATCATTATCAAATAATTGATGATATAAGCTTAAAATATGGTCAGTAAATAGGAATTGTAAAATATTTATGGTTATTTTAACACTTTTATATTCAGTTTAACTCCCCTATAATCTGATTTAAATTTAACCAAGGTAATAAATTTTTACAATTTTTAATATACATTAAGACAAAAAAAATTAGTTTACCATTTTATATAATATTAATTATTATGATTCCAAATATGGAATTAAATTTTCAAAATTCAATACTATTACCTGGAATAATATAATTTAAAATAGAACCTGCATAGATGATAAAAATGGTTTTCCAAAGAGAAAATATTTAGAAGTATAAAACCTTTTTATATAAAAATTAATTAATAAATTATTTATAATAACAATAATTGGATTATTTACAATAAAATTAAAATAATTTTTATTTTATAAAAAAATCAAAATACAACTTTATATATTATATAAATGAAAAATAATTTTTCAATAAAAATCACTAGTTTTTCATTAATCATTATAAATTAAACTTTTCAAAAAGATTCCAAAAAATTCATACTATGATAATTTTTACATTTTTATTTCATAAGTGAAGTTAATTTTACCAAATAAATTTTATAAAATTTAACTAAATAATACTTATTATTTTTTCAAAAAATGAAGTAAAAATATTCTTTTGAGAAGAATATTTTTTGATGTATATAATGTTATTTCCAAAATAATAAGTAATTATCAATCAATATATTATCAATATATAAAACATTTATAATTAATTTACACAATTTATATATTACTATTTAATCTTCCATGTTTAATTTCTTCCTTATAATGGTCATTTTTAAATATTAATATTAATAGTATATTGTGGTTTACAAAAAAGCAGTATTTTGTATAGTGAAAGATATCAAATATATTAACTATATTGGGAAAAGATCATAAAATATAAGGGTGATAAATTATACACCCCTTAAAATAAATTTCACCAATTAGAATACATAACTCTAATAAAAAACTATGGATAATATTACATCATCATATCATCATGTTTTATGTGGCTTCCTCTTACTAGTTTTTTCACCATAAAACCTTGACCGAATGAGTGGTCTTGTTTCGTATAACTTTCTCTATACAGTCAAGAATTTCAAAAGGTTTTTATTCATGAAAAATATATTTATATATTGTTATTTCCATTTACTTTATTACATGTAAAGGATCATGTATTTGCTTCCTCCGGAGAGATAAATCGAATATATTAGGGACTTGAGAGAGGATTGGTGGAACTGAAAAGCGATAAGCCAATGTTCCTACTCGATCAATAATCTCAAATTTTAAAATATACCTAGGTATCAGATTTATATTATTCATTAATATAAAAACCATATTCTATGAAAAAATTCATATAAAAAGATTCTCATAAACTTTAAACTTCTGATCACACAAATGACTATCAACCTAAGTTTTCATTCAACTCTAAGCTATCGTGATGTGTTATTGAATTTATTTGACTTTAATGAAAATTTCCTCTAATATCTTAGGTCCCAATAGATTTATTTTTATAAATTAATTCTAACATGTTTTATTTCTAACCTTATTTCCAGATAGGGATTCATAAGGATCCATCGTAATACTTGTGTGATAGTTATTTTTGTCAGAAATATTTACTAGATAAAGTCCTTATATCAACCACCATTATAATACATAGAAAAAAATCTCATAATATCCTATACGTTTGAATTTTTTTCATATTGACCATCTTTATGGGGATTATAATTCATTCACGAAATTAACACCATATTTAGAGCTTATTGAATACCTCTCTAGAACATCAAAGAAAAACCTTTGAACCCGATTAGACACATGAGAATGGCGTACTTAATGAAACCGTAGAACATCCTTTATATATATCCCAATATGTTCATCCTGCTAAAATATTCTCTAATAAAAATTAATTATGATGAAATTATAAAGAAATGGACTGTAGTACATATAGAATTATTCACATAAGATCTTTTTAGTATTATAATGAAAAAATCCATGGTGTTGTTTTACCATTTTCATTTTTTTATGTGTAGCAGATGTAAAATTCCCTTAGACCCTTGTCTCTCAAACATAACTTACTAACATACAAATAACCAAGATAAAAATCTAAAATATCTCTCTTCCGGCCAACCCAATAGAAATACCCTTTCAAATCTCTATATAACTCTTCACATTAAGGATGAATTTAGAATGAATAACATGGATATTCCTCAAATTACTCCAACTTAAAATCGAGTAAGGATGGAGCACATAAAATATTCATAAATTTTATAATTCTATTATAATAAATGTTAAACTAAGGATCATTTCTAACCTTCTTCTACAACATAATAATTTACATTAATGCCACATTAATCATAACATGGATAGATAGAGGAAAATTTATTAGAGAATGGTAAGATGTATCCCCTTCATTCCCAGATTCATCATTGAAAAATCATGAAATATTATATCTTTTGAGATCCTCAACATTGTTAAGATTGAATGATCATTTCAACTCAATGCAATGACCACCTTGTTCTCCTTCCCAAAGTGGTAATGTATTGAGTAGTTATAATTTTTAATCATCTCTAACTATCTTCCATAGTTCATTTTAAAGACCTTATGTTTGAATATATGCTATAAGAATTTATGATCAATATATATATATATATATATCACATCATACATATTGATTATAATTCCTACATAATTAATAAAAAAATATTATAGTTAACTCTAATCATGAGATTGTTAATTTTTTCATCAACCTTAAATTCTCATGGGGCATAAGATATAAATATATCATTCTACATGAATACACATACTGATCCCTTATTTTTTGCATCATTATAGATTGTGAACCCTTCTATACTATAGGGTAATGTATGAATTGGTTGCCTGATTAACATTCTCTTCAATAACTTGACTTTTTCCTCACATGATTCTATCAAAAGGAAACTTTTCCCCTTTCAAGTAAAGTAGGATAGAGGATTATATAGTCATGATAAATTATCCATAATGATTCTATAATATCAAACAATGCCATGAAAACCACATATCTCAGTCACTATGGTTGTTCTAGGACAACATTTAGTAGCCTCCATCTTTGATAGATCCATCGATATATCCTCACATGGGTTATAAAAAACAAATTGTGAATTTTTGTATCAAAAATTCACACATTGTAAATTTTTCAGACATCTTATTCTACATTATGTTATTGAGTACATTTCTCAAGTGATCTTAGTCCTCTTATTTTATCTTTAAACAGATATGAATATTATCTTAAAATAAAAAAATAACTAATCAAGCTAATATATATAGACTCTATTCATTAAATACAAGAAGATAATGGGGATTAGTAATATCAAATGTCCACACTATATACTACTAGTTTTCATACCTTTTATGGAATGTCTTCTTGGGTATATCCACATTATTGAAACTTAATTGATGATATCTTGAATAAAGGTAAATCATGGAAATTTTTTGAGCATTGCACATCTAAAAACAAGTCATATACGTAGGGTAGAGGATACATGATCTTGATTTTGTTCATTTTTCTTCTGCTGATAATCAATGAAAAGATTCTTCCATCGATATTTCTTTATAATAAAATGAACAGTTTCACCCAAAATTGAAAAACATGGACAAATAAATCATATATCAGGATTATTTTGAAGTTTATTCTACAATTCCAATAACTCAATATTGGCCATTATCATGGGAGTATTTGAAATAGACATATCACAAATTATGAATTCTGTTGAGATCATAAGTTCACATTCAGTGGAAGACTAGGATACTCTGTTGGAAAGACATCAAAAAACTCTCACACAATAGGCATATCATCAATGTTTAGTTTTTTCCCCAACTATTTGAGATAAATACCGAGTTTAAATTTGAATCATCACTCATACAATAGATGAATGTTCAATCGAGTTTTTATATTTATAATCTTAATAATAGGTGATTATAAGTTGGTATGGAATATCAAATGTAACTTTCTATATTTTGAAACTATTGTGTTATTTAAATAGATAAATTCAATCTATTCCTATGATAACAAAAAATAAAACTAAATGGAGAATACAATGAATTTTTGGTATAAAATTCCATCAAAATTCAACAAGGTAATAATCATAAACATTAGATGTGAACATCATAAAATAAATTTTTTCCCCGTTTAACACAATTCCCAATCATTGAATGTATGAATTATCATTTTTGATATTTTTTATGATATATATATATATTCATAAAACTAATATCAAATAGAATACATCAATAATTTATCATACATATAAACATGTCAACTTGATTATTCTATCTTCAATTCCATACCAAAATAAAATTGGGTTTCATTCCCATAAAACACCATGAATTAGAATGATTGACCATGAAAAATAATTTATAGGATGTATAAATCATGACAACATCTTTTCAATCAATGACACCCTAGGTTTAACCAAGGTAATTCATGGTCATCATATAATCAACACCATCATTATGGTTTGTAAAGAGTTGTTGAATTTCAAAAAAAAAATATCCCCCTAGAGTGTCAAACCAGGTGTGTAGTAAGGCCCGTTGTTATGTACCATGTGATGATGGAGTAAATTAATAGTGCACCACTTTTAGAGTTATTAATGTTCTGTACATCTATACTAGATCCACATAAACTTTTAGAATCCTAAGAGGGATTTAATTTCTTATAATCCATTAACTCTATCACCCTATAAAATTCAATGGCATTTTTATAATATTTGTATTATCCTTATAATTATCCATATACAAATCCCAAGGGATCCTACTAATGATTTATCATACTATTTTAAAATAAAATGTAAACCTTTCCACTCATACTATCTATAATGACTGATATGTTTTATAAATACATATTACATCTTCTTATATGAATATTTGTTTCATTATCCAAAATATTCCAATCTTCCAAAATGTTTTTGTGTATTTGGAAACTAGATACAAAATATTTTAATTTTATGAAATATATTCGACATCTCACATAAATACCTTAAAAATTTGAACATCATTGACATACCCTACATAAATCCAATATTCAAAACTTGGGTAAAGGAAATATAATAATGTGTTAGAAAATATTCCCATTAAGGGTATACATGGGATATATCAATGGTACTGTAAGAGTAAAAATAGAATAAGGATGATAATAGCAACCCAAAACCATACACTACATTTAATATATCATAAACATGAGTCATGGAATAAATATTGGTAGTTCATAATTCAAGAATAATAAATGAATTATAACATCCAATTACTAATAATTCATGTAGGTCTTTGATATCTTCATGGTTTTCCTTTTCTCGTTTTCTATATAGGGAGGAGAAAGAATTTTAGTAGATAACTATAATGATGATGTCTCATATTTATTAGAATCTTAGATTTAACTGACTTCATCTATATGATGCGAGTTAATTTTACCCCATGTTACAAGGTTACACAACATGTATGAGTTTCTGGATGAATGTAATGGAATGATTCATGCTGTGAAGGGTTACACATCATCAAGAGGAGAAAAACATCGTTAATGTTTTAAATAATTGATTTCAAATACATGCTAATGGATTTCTCATCTTATTTATTCACTCTTGATTTCATGATGTGTATAGGTATTAAACATTGTGCAATTCTCTGATAAGGGATGTTTTATGGCACTACATGGGTTTTTGGTCCCCATAAATCATCTTTTTTCCTTTTCTCCAAAACCAAAACACCTATCTGGTAATTTTTGGAGAAAACATTCCATATGGATTGATCTGTTGGGCGTTGAATCTTCATTGATGTTATAATGCATCTCTCTATGTGGAAAATATTTCATCTTTCATGGTGTCATTGATCATGATGGAACCCTTGTGTTGTGTTATTAGATCTATTGATATAAGTTGGTGTTTCGTCTTTATTTTTATTTCAAGATTTGTTGTGCAATCTCATTTTAAAGTCTGTTCCTTTAATGGTCGTGGTGTGGTGTGAATTCTTTGTTGAGTTATGTGGTATTTATTCTTCCCGCCTAACCCCCTTTCTTAATTGAATCAATACTATTATTTTTGGATTAGATTATAGGGACATTTTTAACATTATTAGGCTTCCATTGTTGGTGGATCATTTTGCTGGTGTGTGCAACCCGTATTTTGAGGTATCTAGTTCTGTATCTAGATTATGTTTGATAAACTATAATGTTCTATTCGTATTAATTGGTTAAAAATAAAATGGTATGAAATTTTCATCATTTTTTGTGTGTTTCCAAAGGGATTTTAAAGGAAAGTGTTTTTCGTTGGTTTTAAACGAAGGGAAAGAAAAGGTGGTATTTTTTAAATATTTAAAATGGTTATATAAAATGGGTTTGAAATGATTATTGAGACATTGAAATGATTGGGAAAATGATCACATTGGAAACCATTGGTTGTAGGTGGAAGGTTTTGCTTGAGGCCATCATCCATTGTGGTGGTTTACTTTTTGTTGTGTTTCTATTGTACTACAATGTTGGTTATTGGATCTAGGCATGGATATGATGTTGGGGATACACTTTCTGGGGTGTCTACCTAGTTTTAGTGTATCGATCATTGGATTAAAGTACTCCATTTCACTATTCCAAAGATTTCATGGTATGAGTTGTCTATTACCTGACCAGTTGTATTATGTCTTATTTGTATGCTTTTGTTCTCACTGTTTTTTATTTCTTTTCTTTAGAATGTATTTGAATTGATATACATGTTGATTATTGTAAAATATGATATGGAAAAGTTTCATTAAAATTGATATACCTACTTTTTTTATAACTACAATAAAAAGGGAAATGTTTACCATGTTTTCTATAAATCCTCTTTACAAATTATCATTATATGTTTTAATTAAATTTATCATATTTGAGTTTTTATACAGATACTTGTAATGGAACACTCAGTTGAGATCTTATTAAGCCCAATATCTCAAACCTTGTGCACCTCTTTGGCGGTGTGTAGACCTTTGTATGTCTTCCATTTCATGGAATGGGAAGGTGATTCAATGAGGTGGAGAGGTTTCATGTTAGCTATGTTTGGTAGAAAGTGGTGAGATGGTGGGATTTAATAAATTAATTTTTTTGGAGTACCCATTATTTTCTAGTCCTTTACATTTTGACTAGTCTGCTTCTGTTTTTTCTACTATTCTTGTCATTTTTTCCACTACGTTTTTATAGTTATGAATCATATTAATTATTCATCCACTATTTATTTTGATTTGTGTATATATATACCTTTTGTTTTGTTTATATTTGTATAAATAATTTCCTCTGGTTTGTTTTTCAATACACAAGGCCTTGCCACTAGCCCGCGGGGATTGGGAAAGCCCTTCAGGTATGTGACAGAATGGGTCGGGTGTCAGGATTGATGGTAACCTAGGTTGGTTCATTAGAAATTTGTAGCAGAGGTGGGAAGGTTATCCTCAATATTCTTTGAGATATGATTTATGTTAGATTTGAGATAGGATTTTCGGTACTTGAGAGGTTTTTTTGCAATGAGTTTCTGGCTAGCTCTTGTTGTAACGAGACTCGTGTTTCAATGGGAATTTGGGATTCATGCCTCTTGGGTTTGGTTTGGTTTTAAATCTATGATTTTATGGGTTTTTTAGTTTCATTTATGATTCTTTCTATTGTCTGATCATTCTTATATTTTAGTATCTAGCATTATTCCTTTGATAAAATCTTTCAGGGGTTCATCAGGAAGGTTTAACAGATTATTCAAAATGAAATCTTCCTATAGATAAAAATATCATCGAGACTATCATATGGGAAGTCTGTGTTGTCGATTATGATATAACACAAGTTCAAAATGGAGATATTGAGGCATAGCCAAGATCTGGAGGAGATATAAATCAATCATAGGATTTCTTGCACAAAAAAACGTAGTCTTTTAAATGATTAAATAATCCTTACGAGGTGGAGGACTTACTGGATAGGATCGATCAAATTTTCAAATTTCTAGAGACAAATTAGAATATTGAGGTGAAATTTGATTCATTCAGGGTCGAGGGTTCTAGAAAGTGATGGTAGAATTCTATGGTCCAGGAAGATAAACACATGGACTTGAATATGAGGGGTTTAAAAACCCTATTATTTCATTAGTTTTTTCCTAATTTGCTGATGTTGGTGAAGTCAATGGAGTTCATGTCATTAAAATAAGGAGAAAATTCAATTTTTTCTTAAACCAAGTATTTTTCTATGCTTGTGAATTTTTTTAAATGTAGTGATAAATGACTAGATAAAGGCTTGAATGAACCAAATGGGTTTAAAATCAAATATAAGAACATAAGAGTTTAAGTTGAAACATTCTACATATTAAAAGACAGTATATAGAGCTATGATGGTAGAGACAGATATGGAATGAATGTTTCGATTACCTAAACCTTATATTCCATCTAGTGTTAGTTTTAGTGGTTTACATAGGAATAAGAGGAAGTGGTAGGATCATCACAGATGTGGTGATGTTGGGTCTCAATAGTGATCCTCCTCCACAATATCATCTATAGCTAGTATTGTTCCATATACTTGCTATTAGTGGGGTAAGGTCGGACAAGCTGATCATTTTTTCCTATTCCCACGAAGACATACAAAAACTGTGGATGAGTGCGTCATTCATAGTTTTTCTATTAGGCTATGACTACACATTTTTTTTGTGAGGGTTCATCAACTCCAAAGTTTTTGACAGTGCAGTTAGAGGCTTCAAGGAATATAGGGCTCCAACCATAGGCCTCATGAGTGAAGATCATTCACATAGTAGATGAGTGTCCAGTGGAAGTTGATACAGGTCCAGCAATAGTGAGAGGTCCTATCCTTATTGCATCATTAGTGGAAATTATTTTATTTGATAATGGTGACTCCCATTCATTTATATCTTCATTTTTTATTGATATAATTAAACATCTAATGGAATATATGCCCTTTTTAAAAAAAATTAGCAACGCCTCTTAGGGAGTGTAGAGATTAGGGGTTTTGATTTCCCTGTTCTTCAATGATAGACAATACAATGTTGGTATTGGATTATATGATTCTTGATCTTGGGATATTTTACATTATTACTGGTATGGATTGTATTATCACTAATTTAGAAGAGGTTGATTGTTACCATTAACATATTTGTTTTCTTATTGTCTATGGGATCTCTCATGTATTTCTGGGGGAGTGATACATGGGGTAAGTGCATACAAGGCCTTCCCACCCATAGCACAAGAGTTTTTTGTTTATAGTTACATTTGAGTCTGATGATTCTTATACTATTTTGGATCATCCCATCGTTTTTTGTGACTTTTCTAAATTTTTTCCATATGACATCTTTGGTATTCCTCTATATAGAGGGGTATATTTTACAATTGACCCGGTTCCTGGTATATAGTCTACATTGATACCTTCTTGTTGTATAGAACCAGTGGAGATAAAAGAGCTCAATATTCCAATGGATGAACTTTTGGAAATAGGTTTTGTTCCCCCCAAGTGTTTCTCCTTAGGCATCCCCTATTCTCATTTCTAAGAAGGAAGTTGGTTCACTTTGGTTGTGTGTGGATTTTTGGAAGTTGAACCGGGTGATGGTTAAGAACGAATATACTTTTCCTCACATGGATGATTTGTTTGATCAATTAAATGGGGTAAAATGTATTCTCGAAGATTGATCTTTAGTCGGGTTATCATCAGCTCAGAGTTTTGGAGTTTGATATACCAAAGATAGCTTTAAAGAGAAGGTATGGACACTATGAGTATCTTATGATTCCTTTTTTTTAGAATAATGATCATAGAGTTTTATGTCATTGATAAATAGAATATTACATCAATATAATGACAATTTTATGGTTGTGTTTGGAGATGATATTTTGGTTTTTCTAATTCAAAGCCTTAGCACAAGCACCATCTTAGTTTGGTTCTGGAAATTATTAAAATTCACCACTTGTATGAAATGATTTCAATATATAGTTTCTGGATTTCAGAGATGAATTTCTTAGGAACAAGTTTTCTAAACATGTCTGATGTGTTGATCTAGGGAGGGTGAAAGCTATTTTTTCATGGAAGGAACCAAAAAATGTCTTTGAGAGACAAAACATCCTTGGTCATGTTAGATACTTATAATGGTTTGTTAAGGGTTTCACAATGAAAGTAACACCTTTCACTGCTCTAACATGAAATGTGGTGAAATTCAGATGGGATGTGAAGTGACATTATTTTTTTTGAACTGAATCAAGTTATGACATCAACTTCTATTCTAATCTTATTGGATCCTCATAAAGTATTTGTGGTACTTTCTTATACTTTTGGTGCTGGTGTGGGATTCATTAAAATGATGGATGACCATTTGGTAGCTTAATACTCTCATCAACTTTATCTACATGAGAATAATTACCCCAATCATGATTTAGACATTGATGTAGTATGCATACACCTAAATGTAGGAAAGACTATATTTTTTCATAAACTTTCACAGTCTTCTATTATCATAAGAGTTTGAAATATATGTTTTCTCAAAATCACTAAAATATCATGCAGAAAACATGGGTAGAATACCTTAATAAGTTTAACTTCGATATCACCTACACCATGGGGGAGGGAAACATCATTTGAGATTATCTTAGTAGGAATGTACAATCATCAGATCTTCTATAATCGAAGGAGGAATGGAACTGTATAATGATTTTTTCTCAGTTTCCCTGAGATACTAAGGAGGATGTTTCAGGTATGGTTATGACCAGTGTTCACTTATCACCATATCTCTTGAAATTTATCTTATATATTCATTAGTAGGATGTTGAGATTATTAATTTTATATAAAGCCTTTATTTTGGGGATACCATTCCTATTGTGTCTCCTTCATCCGATGGAATGATTCTATTTAGGAATGGGGTAGTCATCCCAACTTCTGTGAGGAGTTTAGTTTTGTTTAATTGTCATTGATATTCACGGTACATTCTTCCAAGAACAAAAAATATGTCTTATGACATGAGATTGTGATTCTAGTGCCTAGGTATGAAGCGTGACATTTTCGATTATTTTTCCCGTTGTTACACATTCCAACGAACAAATGGTGAGCATTTTAAACCCTTTGGGTTTCTTCATCCACTTCCAGTGATGATCTAGAAATTTATTGAGGTGTCCATAGATTTGTTTTGTTCAATTAACATGGACCTCTAGAGGGAATAATGTTATCTAGGTGGTTTTTTATCATTTAAAAATGTTTTCTCATTCCATTCTGATCAAGGATACCACTAATGTTGATGATATAAGAATTTTGTATATGCATGAGATTGTGAGGTTACATGTGATTCCATCTTCCATTAATTCAGATATAGTTTCATGGTTTACCTCAACGTTCTACAGGATAATAAACGAGGCAATGTGATCTCATTTCATGTTGATCACAACTTTCTATCCACTGTCAGGTGCCTCCATTCCGACCAGGGACAAGGGTAGTGTTTGGATAAGATCCTTGAATGGTTTAATGAAAGAGATCAAAAAAATTTCCTCAGCATCCCCTGGGTACCAGATGCATTCCCTAACCATCGCTTCTGGATCAATGACATTTCGGGGGATTACACGGTGAGATCCGGCTACAGACCTTCTCTTGGAATCCACCCAGTAGGCAGGGATAAGGGTCAATGGAAATCGATGTGGCCGCTCAACGTCACCCCAAACATTCGTCATTTTTTGTGGTAGGTTTGTATGGGCACTATCCCAACAATGAGTCTTCTCATTTATCGACATATGGACATCACCGCCTTTTTCCCTTTCTGCCCGAACACTCCTGAAACCCCTCTTCATGCTATCATTTTCTACCCGGGAGCTAAGGAAATATCGATTCAATGGGGCTCGGCTTCTACTGCTTCACTGGCATTGGCCTCTGACCTTCCTGATCATCTGAGGCATTGGTTCTCCTTTCTTTCCTCGGCTTGTGTTGGTTCACTCTGCACTCTAGCCTGGATTATTTGGGTATGGCGCAACGACGCTATTTTTTTCATGCCCATAGACCCCCAAATTCTATATTGATCGAGCTACTTCTTGGATTGAAGATTGGGTAGGACACAACGGATGTTCTATGCCAGGTTTCTTCCCCTCTCCTCATGTACCATGAAATCCCCCAATGGAAGGGATTCTCAAGATTAATGTGGATACTTCGCTTACAAAAGCTGGGCTTGTTTCCCTCATCCTCCTTGCCCGAAATCATCTAGGGAAAATCCTTGCTACTATGTATGAACCACATCAGACATTCTGGGAACCGGCAGTTGCTAAAGCCAAGGCCATCCTTGCTGGTATGATGGTAGCTATTGAATGTGGATGTGGTGACATCATCATTGAGTTTGATTGTCTTTCTGTTATTGATGCTATCAATCACAACGACAGAGGACTCGAGTCATTTGGCCCCATTGTCAGGAGAATTATATCACTCCACCAAAGCTTCTCATTGTGCACCTTCTCATTCACCAAAAGGGAAAGAAACAACGCGGCCTATCAGCTGTCGTCCTCAGGCCCATTCGGTACTAACTAGCTCTGGCTGGACAATTTCCCTTCATGGCTATGTGCATGTACTTCTGCTGATCAATTTCATTAATGTTATATACTTTTATCAAAAAAAAATTCTAGTTACATCCCAGAGTTGAAAAAATCATATGCAGATCAGTGACATAGTCTTTTGTAGTTTTTTATAGGATAGTGGGTTTTTGTGAATGTGTATCATCAGTTGGGTATCTGATGACTTAGAAAACTGGGAAAGTTGGATCCGATGTATGTTGGACCATTTGAGGTCACCAAAAATTTCAGAAAAGATTCATATAGGTTATAATTTTTGGTTCATTTGATGGGTATTCATGATGTTTTCCATGTGTCTCAGCTTTAGAGGTATCTCACTAATCCCACTCGTGTTCTATGTTGGGAAGAAATTCAGTTAGATCCAGATTTCTCTATTCTAGGAAAATGAGTTGATATGGTTGACTCTTAAGTTAAATTCTTTTGTGGGAAGTAGATTCTATTATTATCAGTATTATAGATAAAAGGATTGGATTCTCAGGAGACATGAGAATTTGATTCATTGATGAGGGAGAATTAGCCTCATCTTTTTCTAGAGATTACATCTGCTACAAGACTTCATGGGGAAAGAAACTCTTTATAGTGTGGATTTTGTTATATCCTATTACAGATCATTCATGTAAGTATTTGATCTCAATGTGGTTTTGGCTTTTCACATAGCTTTTATAGGGTCGAGAAGGAATTTATTGGATACCTATAATGGTAAAGTCAAAGATTTGTTGGACTCTTATCTTTAACTGAATTTTTCAACATTATGTAATAGAATTTCACACCATGAAAATAGTTTACATGACATGTAAGAGTCACTAGATGCATGTAATGAAAGGAAAAATGCTATGAAGGGATACATATTGTGAAGAGGAGTTACATGTTGTGAATTTTTTAGATAATGTATTTTAAATATGTGGTGAAACATTTCTCAGTGTACTTAAATACCATGGATTTCATGGAATGAAATTGAATTACATGTCATTTAAATACCTGATTAGGGATATTTTAGGGCATCATTTTGGATTTTGGTGACCATTTGATCATCCTTTTTCATTTTCTCTCAAATCGATACTCCCCTATAGTAATTTTGGGAAACCCCATTCCTTATGGATCGATCATTTCAATGTTCAATCATCATTATTGTTTCGGTACGTCTCTCTTGGTGAGTGACGTTTCTACTTTTTCATTTTCCATGATCGTAGTATCACCCTTGGGTTTCATCTCATGATCTATTGATCTAAATTGGTGATTATTCTAGTCCTCTTCCAAGATATGTTGTGTGATCTTATTTTTTAGTTTGTTTCTATTTTTTTGTGGTGCAACGGGCATTCGTTGTCGAGGTATGTGGTATTTCCTCTTCTTCGCTAACCCAATTTATCAATTTAATCAATCCTATATTGATTGAATTGGATTCTAATTCCTTTGTTAATTTCTGCATGTATTCATTGTTGGTAGATCCCATTTTAGGCATGTGTGACCTAAGTTTTGAGGTTAGTGGTTCCACCTCTAGCCTATGATTGATAACATGTATTGTTCCATTCTTCTGAATTGATTTCCAAATATATTGGTATAAATTTCCCATGATTTTTTTGTGTGATAGAAGATGATTTTGATTAAAAGTGGGTATCCTTGGTTTTAGAAAAATGGAAAGAAAAAGGGGTATTTTCAATGCATTGAAGTTAGTTTTTTCAAATGGTTCTAAAATGAATATTCAAACAATCGAATTATTCGGAAAATGAGAACACGGGATACCTTGGGAACAAGGTGGAAGGTTTAAGTTGAGTCCATTATCCATTATGGGGGTTCAATTTCCATGTTGTTCTTTTTTCCTAGAGTTTAGATTATTGGGTCAAATTACAGATTTGATGTTGGGGTTTCACTCTCTGATGTGTCTCCCTAGTCCTGGAGTGTAGAACTTTTTCTTATGGTACTATAGTGCATTGTCATATTATTTTTTTAGGAAAGAGTAGTTTGATACCTGACCTATTTTATTCCAAGATATTGTGATTACAATGATTCTATTGTTTATTCATAATTCTTTTACTTGGAATTGTTTATGAATTATATTCAGGTTGATGCTTTTGAAAGATGAAATAGAAAATGAATTTTTAAATTAATATAACAACTTTTCATTTAGAACATTCAAAAAAAGGGAAATGTTTACCATGTTTTATATTAAACTAATTTATTGGTTAACATGCCATCTTTTATTTAAATTGAACATACATGATTTCGTATATAGAGACTTGTTCTGGAAAACCTGGGTGAGATTTTGTTGAGGCTATTAGAACACACCTTATGCTCCACTTTAGTGGCGTGTAGACCATTTTGTGTCTTTTGATTCAGGGAAAGGAAAGGTGTCATGGTGAGGTGGTGAGGTTTAATGTCAGTTGGGTTGGGTAGCTGGGGTGAGATGGTTTGAGTACTTCCACACTATCCTTTGGAGTAGAATTTTGGTTCTAGTTTTTTGTAGTTGGACTTGTCTCTTAGAGTTTTAGCTAATTTTAAGTTTTTTTGTTTCAGCTGTCGTTTTACAATTATGTAATATATTCATCGGCCTTTCATTGATTATTTTTTCATGTGTAAATATAGACATTGTGTTTTCTTCTGGTTGGGTGAAATCCTTCCCTCTATTTTGTTGTTCAATGCCCAGGTGCTTTTTTCCATCCTATGGGGATTGGGAATGCTATTCAGGTATGTGACAGAATGGGTTGGGTGCAAGTTTTGACGGTAACCCATGTTGGTTCATTAAAATAATCAATGAACATTGGACATGAGTTCATAAAATTGTCATAAGACATTTATTTTTCATTTATATATAATCTTAGGAAATTTTTGTCAAGGCTTCCAAAAAATACATTCAAAACATGTTAGACTTCGACTACCAACTTATGTATCTGCACAGAGCTTGGGATAACATCCCATGTACCCTCTTTGGTGATTGGGATAACCTCTTATATACTTTTTTTTTGGATTTTTATAGCCACATATTTACCCTCTTTTTGGGATTGGGATATCATTTTATGTACCCTCTTGTCTCGGGATTGGGATAACCTCATGTGTACCGTCTTATTTCAAAATTGGGATAACTTGTCATATAAAATTTGAGCTCATTGAACATTAATCATTACCCAATGTATTTAAGTGTGAAATAGGTACCATATGTCACATAGTCTATATCTGTTTTCCAAAATATCATAAAGAATTCATCATATTTTACCCCATAAAAAATAAATGGTTTTCATAAAAAATTCATTGTAGTATAAATCATGGGAAATAAATATATTTTATAAAAATGTTTTTTTATAAAAATAATTTTAAAAATTCTATAGAATGAATACAGATGGTATCATTGGACCATATCCCAATTTAAACACAAGAAACACCAACGGTAGTTGATTTTGATGAATAAAAATTCTATAAAAGTATCATTATATAATTATTAAGGAAAATATCATTTTCATTTATAAAACACTTCTATAAAAGATAAAATAACTCAAATATTATGGAAAATATTATATTTTAATATAACCATGGAATATTTTATTGAAATCATTAAACCATTAAGTTTTCATGATGTTGGAAAACAATGTTCATGTCACATATGTTAGAATAAAGACACCATTAATATTTTTTTTAAATCCAAAGGTACCACATTTAAAATTTTTTAAAAAGATTATTTTAACCCCATTTAAAAAAAATGGTTTAATATTACAGTAATAAAAAATTCTATAATTGTAAAAAAAATCGTTGAAAACTTTTTAGAAAACACAAACACGAATGTAAATGGATTTTCAACCATGAGAAAAATAAACTAATTTTTCCTTAAAAATATTATATTCTTTTATTCAATCATTTATGATGGGAAAATTAATGGATGTTATATTCTCTAGAAATAGCCACTGCAAAAACCGACATGATTTTCTTGAGAGGTAAACAATATCGATAAACAAGAATACTGTAATATAAAACTTTTAATATTTTAATAACAATTGAATTGTAAGAAACATGAAATAAAAAACATTACATTAAACCTTAAATAACATTATAATAAATAAATTCAAGATATAAAATGTTTTATGTGTCTATATATACACCTCAAAAAGGAATATAGGTCATTAAAATAACAAGTGTCCCAAAGAATCTAATTTCAGATTATAATCTATTACCTCAAGCATTAAATTTTGTTATACATGTTCACTCCTCATGTATAATAAATATAGGATTATTTTAAAAATATTGAATTAAAATTATCATATAAATCATAATATATATTACTTAATTATAACCACTTATAAAATGGTTATTAATAATTCTTGTTTAAAATCATTTTTTGGGTAATAATTGCATTGTTTTTCTTGTATGTATTGATTTGGTAGTTTCAGTCATTTTAAGTTGATCATGGTTCCATATTATCCTTAATATTAACAATTATATCAATAAAATAAATATTCCTTATATATGTTTTTTGGTATTCAATTAATCTTGGTGATTGAAATTGAATTACACCATTCATGGAGATGGTAGGGAGTACGTACGCATAAATGCAATTTCTATTTTCTCAATGAATGGAATGAAATAAAGGTAAGTAATATATCACCATCCAAAAATAATTTATTTTTCACATATATATTACATACTCATTAATTATATTCTTATTAAAATCTATTTCAATAAAAAATACTAATGAATCGCATCAAGTCATGGAGGTGGTAGTCTAAAAATACACATGAGTAACATTATCATTTTCCAATGTCTTGGAAGGTTATAAGAAATATATGATATCATAATTAGAAATGTATAATTATTTCATAAACATCATATATTTATTAAAATTCATAATTATATTCACTCTTGAAAGGTGGTGATGGAAAATGAATTAAATATGTTCATGAGGGGGTAGTCCCTCAAACACATGATTGACAATTCTGTTTCCCATTTGATGGAAGAGAATATAGATATATGGTATGAAATTATCATTAAAACATGTATAAAAATTATTTAAACAGAATTTATTATATTATAAATTTTTAATATTATTTTGAGGTTGTTTCCGACGCTTTCCCCGGGGCGCGCGCGCATCCGTCCGTCAGGGGGGGACGCGCGGCTTTGTTGCCCTGCATTCCCGCTTTCCAAAGGCGGGCGGCATTCCTTCCTTGTTCAGGTACGTCTTCTCCTTGATCGAAACTGGATGATGGGATGTCAGTTCTTCCTTCCGTGGATTCCTCCTCAGAACTCGTCACCTAGTCCAGGTCTCCCTTATAGATTTAATACATAGTTCGTGAAACTCTTCCCAGTGTCATGTTTCCATGGACGCCGGTTAATTACACCGCTTCTGTCGGGACATTCCAAAGGGTCCAGTCAGTGAAGCAACCTTCGGTCAGGGGAGTAGTCACGTTGAGGCATCAGTAGCGTGTCTGGATGCTGGGGTACCTAGCATGTCTGTCTGTTATCCTTGACCACAAGGCTTCTCTAGGGCGTGGAAGCCCGAGGCATCCCACATCGAGCGTGGGGAATTACATGTCATAGAAACGTATCTGAGGTTTTCCTCAGCTTCCCGTGTTCAACACAGGGTATGCCGCGAGTTTAACGTCTAGCGGAGACGGATGAGAGTGAAATGGGACCATCACAGGGGGGCGACAGTGAAGTTGTGCTTGAGCCTTGAAGAGGCTTCCTATGTATCCCCGTGGCAGGGAATCAAAGTCCACGTAGTTCGAGAGGGTGCTGGTAAACCGACGTGAAAGCAGACCTTGGTCCACTATTGGTGGGCTTGAACCTCGTGGAGGCTTCCTATGTACCATGCCTTGACATGGATCAAAGACCTTGTAGTTCAAATGGTTGGGTCGCAATGGCTTACCACTGGTCCAGAGTGTAGTTTAACGTCATGCTGGACGTAGGTATAACACGACGTGAATTGGGTGATGGGTGGGCTTGAACCTCGTGGAGGCTTCCTACGTACCATGCCTTGACATGGATAAAAGACCTCGTAGTTCAAAATGGGTTTTGTTGGTGAACCGACGTGGAAGTGGACCTTGGTCCAATGGGTGGTGGGCTTGAACCTCATAAAGGCTTCCTACGTACCATGCCTTAACACGGATCAAAGACCTCGTAGTTCGGAGAATACAGTTTAACGTCATGCGGGACGAAGATGGGACCCAGCGTGAAGAAACGACGGGTGGGTGTGTCGGTGAACCGACGTGAAAGTAGACCTTGGTCCACTATTGGTGGGCTTGAACCTCGTGGAGGCTTCCTACGTACCATGCCTTGACATGGATCAAATACCCCGTAGTTCGTTAGGATGGATGGGTCGCAATGGCTTACCACTGGAACGGAGTGCTGTTTAACATCATGTTGGACGGGGGTGAGACCTGACGTGAAATGATGGGTGGTATTGAACCTCGTGGAGGCTTCCTACGTACCATGCCTTGACATGGATCAAAGTCCTCGTAGTTCACTTGGGTTTCTCCGGTAAACCGACGTGAAAGTAGACCTTGGTCCACTATTGGTGGGATTGAACCTCATGGAGGCTTCCTATGTACCATGCCTTGACACGGATCAATGTCCTCGTAGTTCAGATGGTCACAACGGCTTGCCGTCGGACGGGAATTGCAGTTTAGCGTCGTGTTGGACGTGGGTGAAACTCAACGTGAATGAACGACCGAGCAATGTGGCTTGAACCTCGTGGAGGCTTCCTACGTACCATGCCTTGACATGGATCAAAGACCTCATAGTTCAAATGGTGGGTCGCAATGGCTTACCACAGGACCGGAATGGGACCCGACGTGAATGAGAGACGGGTGGTCTTGAACCTCGTGGAGGCTTCCTACGTACCATGCCTTGACATGGATCAAAGACCTCGTAGTTCAAATGGTATTGTCAGGGTCGATGCTCACTCTAAGCCCACGTGAGTCATGCTCGGTATGAGAAACAAGAGGTTGCACGGACCTGACGATCACGTCGCGAAGGGTGCGTCAGTGAGAAGCGAAGAGGGGCTTACGCGTTGGGCGGCCCATGGTGTTGGGACTTACTCCAGGATGGAGGCCCATGGCGCGACAAAGCGCGGGAAAGATGGACCTTGGTCCGATGATGGGAGGTGCCTCGTTCCCTGTCACGTCCTCCACTTACCTTGGTAGTGGGGA
Organism: Viscum album; assembly: GCA_963277665.1. Lineage (NCBI taxonomy): Eukaryota > Viridiplantae > Streptophyta > Magnoliopsida > Santalales > Viscaceae > Viscum > Viscum album. The sequence continues at coordinate 651,933,882 of OY728151.1, read as the reverse complement.
AGTACCGAGATGCACGGGTGAAATCATCCGTACCAAAGGTTAGGGGCTTACGCTCTGAGGCGACCCTTCCCCTGCGAACATACACCACTCCGACAAGGAGGATCTCATTCCATGTGCGGAAGAGTTCCATTCCCGTGGAGACGAGTGGTGTAATGAATGTTCGAGCTGGGGGGACCCTTCGTGAGGGAGACAAGGTTGGGTCACAGTTTAACGTCATGTGTTGAGGACGTGGTGCTTGGCAGTTTAACGTCCTACAGCTCGGACGAGGTGGGTTCACTCCACACCCCTAGGGCTTACATAACCGGTACCCTCTGGTCCTTGGGGAAGGGAAGGTGCCGGTAAGGCCATGGTAAAGGCGGGGTCGAGGGATGAACCATCGAGGGGTCCACGTTAGCGTGGCTATGCGAAGAAGCAATAGCCGTTATCGTGCCTATGAGAAGAAGCATTAGGCGAAGCAATGCTACGGGAGGTGTTGTCCATGGGACTTTGAAATCACATCGTGCAAACCTGGAGGGTCGCACGGAAAGAGGAATCGCTAAGCAGAGGAGTGTGCTTTGCGAAGTGGGGTGCCTTGGCCTTAGCATGGGGCATAGGTGGGAGTGGGAGGTGCTTCGCGAAGTGGAACAGTGTTCGTGGAGCACTGCCTCGCGAAGAAGGAGTGGTCCGCGAAGCAGGGTCCGGCCAAGCAATGTGCTCCGCGAAGTGGAGCGATCCGGCCTTAGCATAGGGATTAATCGTATGGGTTGGGTGTTTCGCGAAGCACAAGTGCTCCGCGGCTTCCCGGGTTCCCTTTGGAATCCCCTTCCTTCGCGAACTCCCTTGAGCTTCGCGAAGGGCATCCCTCTCAGAAGAGGGGATCAAAACGAAACAAATCAGAGTCGTCTCGCGAAGTAGAAATACCTCGCGGAGCTCATGATTCCCGAGGCAAAGCGTGCTTCGCGATTCGGGAGAGGAGAAGCCAAAAGGTCGGATTGTCTGTCCTCGAGACTCAGGGGGAGTCGAGTATTTATAGGGATGGGGCGCCGCGAAGCAGGGCTCGCGCGCCGCCTTCGGGGCTTCACGGCGGCTCGCGAACGTCAAACGGGTTCGCGGAGGATTACCGCCTCTGGTGCTTCGCGGCGGCTCGCGAACGTCAAACCGGTTCATGGAGGATTACCGCCTCTAGAGCTTCGCGGGGCCGCCAAGGTGGGGACGCTTCGCGGCGGGGCTTCGCGGCTGTGCTTCGCGGCTGTGCTTCGCGGCTGTGCTTCATGAGGCAACGCGCCGGCTGTCTTTTTCGTTCCTTCCTTTCGGGCCACATTTTTGGCGCCAACAAATGCCCCCCCTCAGACTTGGAGCCGCGGAGGGAGAAGGGTCGATGTCTGAGGGACAATCGCCAAAACTGTCGGTGGTTCGCGATGCAGCATTGCGAAGGGGGGCCGCGATGCTCGTCGGGGCTGCGGATCCGGAGGCGCCGCGATGCTTCGCGCGGGTGAGGCATGCCACGATGCTCCGGGGTCGTCGCCTATAAATAGGGGGTCCGCCCTATTTTGTCTTTACGTGCCTTCCTTGTCCTTTTGTGCTCTCGATTTCGCAACGCTCCGCGTACTCCGCGACAGCACTCCGCGAATCGAGCTTCGCGGCGAACCGCGAGTCTCCGACTCCGCATCCGCGCCAAGCGAACCTTTGCTTGTCTGCCTTGGCCAGACATCGTGGTTTGAACTTGTGACCGACCTTCGCGATCCGGATTTGCGATCGAGCTTCACGATCGAGCTTCACGATCCATCTGGAAGAATCATTTTCTGAGGGCCAGAGTTAAAATGGCCCATCAAGAAGCTGTCTTGGGGGTCCTCGCAGATGCTGCTCGTCGAGATGAGATGGCCAACCGTCCAGGCATGGGGGAAATGGTTCGGAGCCACTCGGACCACACTTCCTTGACAGACCTGCTGTCGGAAGGTCAGAAGGATTACCCGCAGTGCAAGAAACTGCCGTTGTACGGCTTCGGGCTGAGGGATGATGTCTTCATCCCTGAGGCAAGAAGGGATGAACCAGCTTGCTGGTTCAAGAACACACCATGCCAGCACCAATGGTTCAGGGCGGTAGATGGTCATGCACAGGAGGATTTCACACCCGTCACCGCTGATTGCCTCTACAATCATGTGAATGACATTGACGGGAGGCCACTGCAACCGGAGATGTCCCCTCCTCTCTACCGCACCATGCTGAAGGCGGCTCTGCAGGATCCGAAGAAGGGATGGTCCGATGAGTGGGACCTGTGCCAGGGCGGCAACTTTACCGATGACTGGGCTTGGGCCTACTGGGTAGGCGCCTCCGGCGAGGAGTTCGAGGCCGAGCTGAGGAGAGTGGGACTGTATGAGGCGGCATGGGCCTCCCAGTTCCACATTTATCAACCAAAGCAAGTGATGCCGGAACTGTTGAGTTGATGGTCGTCCAGAACCAACACTTTTCACCTGCATCACGGGGAGGTGGGCATCATCCTATGGGATGCCCACCAGATTTCCGGGGTCCCGATCTTGGGGGCCATGTATGACGAGTTCCTCCCTGTTTCTAGCGTGTGGTGAGATGCTGAGCAAATGCCACGGCTGGCGTCAGCGCTGATGGCGCTTGTCCCTGGAGAGGACAAGGAAGCAGTGAGGGATGTCCACTTCAGAAGATGGTTCAAATGCTTCCTGAACTTCCCAGAAGATCGAGAGTTCCCTCCAAGGCCTGGAACTTGTCCGAGGGTAGCCCAGCGGGGCAAGGGACACTCGTACTGGCGGGTCTTGGAGGACAGCCAATGGAAGACTTGGGGTTTCAGCGTCAGCACCGAACAACAGCCAATAGTCAGGCTGGTGGCGTTCATCGCGACTCTCATCTATGGGTGGATCCTACCAGTGAGAGATACAAGCATGGGGGTACGGCCCAGCTCGTTCATCATGGCATCGATGTTGGCCATGGGGCAGCGGATCAACCTGGGGATCCCGATGCTCGCCAAACTATACAGAATGTTGCGGTGTATTAGCGAGGGCAAGAAGCCTCCAAGAATATGCGGGCCCTTCCACCTCCTGTATGGGTGGATCACGGCGCATATCAGGGGGATTTACGAGTATCCAAACCCCATTTCGCCGCCGGGATCAGACTTTCGCCCCTCCATTCTGAACGCAGTTGGGAGCTTCCCATTCAAACTGGCCGTTCCGATGGTGCTGAATAGGGTGTGGAGGGCGGACGAGTTCAACTTTCATCCCTTCCCACTGCCGACGGGGAGGCTTACTGATGATGGACGGGGGACAGAAGAACATCGGGCTTACCTCATGGACTTCTGAGGTGGAGTTTTGGTGGCTCAGATAGACTGTGATCCAATCTGTGAACCGTACACCCCACATCGTTTTGCGAGGCAGTTCCGGTGCCTCCAGCGGCTGACCCCGCAGGTATACTGGGAGGTATGTCATGAGGAGCACCCGTGTGTGATGAGGCAGCTGTGGCTCATGTTCACACGTGAGGATGGAAAGATGCAGATCGCATTGCCTCCGCCCACCACCACCTTTGGCTTAGTGAAGGAGTACACCATCAGCTGGGAGGCCGCTTACCCCGGGGAGATGCTGAAGCAGCCAACGATCCGTGTTGTTGACGGTGGGCCTCCTTTATCTCGAGTTCGGGGCCAGAGGGCAGCTAGGCCCGCCCGCGGGAGCGGGGCTGCCATGGCAGAGTGACCCTCACCGGCCGAGGGTATGGCAGCAGTGGCGGATCCGGTGGTTCCGGGAGAGTAGGGTCATCCGGAGGGGCGGCCACCGAGGGGATTCCGTCGGATATCCGATCATGCTCCGGGGAAGCGGCTGCGTCACATCGACATGGCAGAAGATGCCGTCTTTCCGGAAGCTTGGGACATTTGGGATGTCAACCGGCAATTCCTCAGCCCACCCGAGATGTGGGCCCACCTGAATCGCCTCGGGATGAAACTGCCGGGCATAGGCCCAGTTCGGGCTGGATTCATGGTGTCTCCGGCGGAGGAGGAGCAATACTTGAACGATCTGGAGGATTACGTCCACTCCAGCGGTGTTCCTCGCCCAATGACAGATCGGGTGAGGGTACTGTTGAATCAGACGGTGCCCCCACAGTTATCGGCTGCCGATCTGAGGGAGCGCTTCCCCTTGCAGGAGGAATCAGAGGACTCTTCTCAGGGGGATGAGGCTGGAGGAGGGAGCCCGTTGGAGGAGGGCGAAGTCGGAGACCGAAGCTAAGAATCCGACGACTTCGCGGAGGCTCTCGAGGTAGCATTCCGAACTTCTCTTCTTACGATCTGTTCTTAAATCCCTATGGACTTCTCACCAATGTTAGATCCATGCAGGAGGAACTTGTTCGTAGGCCTCGTTCTCGCTCCCTGGCGGGTGATGTCGCGGGACCTTCGGAACCCGCGCCTTCATAACCCGCGCCTATGGCTGCGTCTAGTTATGCATCTGGTGGGACCAGGGGGTCTGAGGTGGCTCCTCTGGACTCTCCAGGACCTCCAACAGTATACGGGGGGCCTCGTCTCGGGGTCCCATCAGTACCGGACCAGGAGCAGCGCTCGGAAGTCGATCTTCGTAAGTCTCCTCCACCGGTCTCCTCGTTGCCACACGTGGGCCATGCCATCTAACGTTTATGTCTCTTTCTGTCATACAGTTCTCCGACTGGCGTGGGCTGCTGCAGCTAGGCTGGTTGGGATGTCTGGCGGCGTCCCTCCCAGGGGCATTCCGGTGATGGTGACGATAGTCCCTTCACCTAATCAAGCTGCGGCACACACCATCACTGGCAGGACCACCAGCAGGGCCATACCTGAAGTCATCGAGGTGGACTCTGAGGAAGAGGATCAACCGGTCAGTCCCAGTCCTGTCGTGCCTGCGCCGGCGTCAGGTGTCGTACCAGACTCAACACCAGATGCAGATCCCGCTGAGGAATTTCTGCAGGCATATCCTACGTAGGAGCCTGCCAACTGCGCGGATTGGGACGAAACGGCCTCTGATGAGGAAGACAACAGCATAGTCCGTCGCCGGTCGTGGAAGCTGATCACGCACTTTATCAGGGACACTCCCCAAGCGCAATGGCTGGCCGAAATGGATAGGCTCCGCTCGCGGTTGCGCGAACTGTGTGCCGGGGGAGTGGATGCCCAACGCCCTCACACGCTCATCCGAGACCTCATGGCTGAGAAGATCTGGGAGCATGATCGTGGGCTGAGCGTGGGATGGAAGAGGAGGAAGGCGACCAGCATTAGGAAGCTCCAGGAGGCTGAAGGCGAGGTCCAACAGATGCAGATCCGGGCCAACGAGCTTTCAGCCACTCTCGATGCGCAGTCCGAGCTGGTCTCACGATTGAAGGCCCAGCTAGCGGAGGCTGAGGAACATATGGGGCAAACCTCTAGAAAGATGGATGCCGTCCGGGCCGATGTAGAAAGGGCCATGGCCAAAGTTGACGAATTACGCCCCGCTGCTGCTGAAGAGGAGCGGGAGTTGAATCAGCGGCAACAGGCTTTGGACGCCGCATGTCAACGGGTGGCGGAGCTGCAACGCTCCTTTGACGGGGTCAACCCGTCCATGGGGGAAGTCGACCCCCGAGTATTGTAACAAACCCGAAAGAAGCTTTTATTAACACTTTTGTGCTTCAACTCTTTCTTTCTCCTTTGTTTTGAGCTCCGTAGCACGCACGATTTCCACTGTTGAATTGCCTTGTTACATCCCTACAATGTATGCGGGACGTTTGGAGACAATTCCCTCAAACCAGTCCAGATTCCCGAAAGATGGGGAAGGCTTGATCGGAGGAGGAACTTCCAGGATACCCGAATTACCGTTTCTCCAACGTGCTCTTATGCACGAATGGGGCAGCACCGGGGGCGCTGAAATCGGTTCAAACAGGTGAAAATGGGAAGTGTGAATCACGATGCCCAAATTCGGAACACTGTGGGGATGGCGTGACAATAAAGGACAACCGCTAACCACGGCGGACAAATGGTATCCTTACTGTGTTAGCCTGAAATGGGGACAACAAATGAGCATCGACCGCTGACCATATTCGCAACGCGGGATTTTATCAATTTGTTGTCGATCAATCTTCCAGGACGTTGGCCCAGGACAGTTGGTGGACCATAGGTCAGACATCCATACTGTTAGGGGGTCCTTACAGACATGACCAGTCTTCCGGAACGTTGGCCCAGGACGGTAGGTGAGCCGATGCGGCATAAGACCAGGCCGTTAGGGGGTTCCTTCAGACATGAAAGAGGACGAGGGTCCGAATAAGGGACACGCAAAGCGTGGAACATGGAGTGGTGGTTTGTTCAAACAGAATCCAACACCTTGGTAGTTGCACCACCATGGTGGGAGTACGCCAAATTGGCGCATCGGCCTAATCACGGATCATTCTTTCTTCCAGACAGGGCCTCTGGCGAGGGCTGGAAATGGGGAGGAACAAGATTTCGTGATTCCAGGGGCTGAACCCTAGGTGAAATGCCTGGGTGTCTCTACGTATCCCACGTGATGATGGGAATCAAGCCGCACATAGTTCTGGAAGCGCAGTTTAACGTCATACTGGACGAGGAGCAGCCTGACCGTGTTGGTACACATCCAGCCAAAACTACTAAGCCCACGTGAGTCGTGATCGGTGTGGGAAACAAGCAGTAGTGGTGGGAATTTCCCGACGCAGAGAGGGCAGGTTAGGGCAAAGGGATGCTTGGGGACTACCGGCCCGATGACACTAACACGGTCATTCAGCGCACCTAGATGCGCGAAGAGAAAGAGCCGAGTATGATGGAGTTCCACTTGAACATGAGGGAGTGGAAATGTGTGAATCATGGTGCTCGAGATTCAGATCACAAGGATGGTGGCGTGACGATGGAGGATTACTTCTAACCATGTTCGCAACACAGCATCCTGTCGCGTTAGCCTGAGGTGGTAACAAACAAATGAGGGTCGATCGTTGACCATGTTCGAAACACGGGACCGTGTCACAAATGTTGTCAAATATCCGTAGGGACGTTGGCCCGAAACGATTGAAGGGCCCTTAGGTCTAGCATTCATGGAGAGCCCTTAAGCTTAGTATCCACGTCGTCTGAGGGTCCTTTTGGATGTGGAAGAGGATGAGGATCCAAATAGCGAGCTCACAAAGCTTGGTCATGAGATGAGGGGAATGTCCCTATGAAAATACCATGCTTTGGGATTTTTGTCAAAGCACATCTGAATACGGCAACGAAACGTATTAGAGAGAGGAAGCAGATTCTTTTCCCTTGGGGTGATGTTAGTTTATGGTCATAGAACTCGGACCGTGGATTGGAAAAAGGGATCAGGGGACGCATGACATCAAAACCTGACGTGAATGAGGACATAGTCCTACTTACCATGAATTCTCTGGGGAAATGCTCGAGTCGAGGGACCGAACACCAGGGTTAGGCTGGGCTCGCGGGGATGTACCCGGGCGCTCCTACGTATCTCATAATGATGAGAATCAAGCCAAACGTTGTTCTGGAAGGTGGCACGGTAAGGTACCAGTGCCAGGGGAAAAGGGAAGTGTGGGCATAGACCTTGCACTAAAGAAGCGGAATTTGATGTATCTTGTTTGTTCTTTAAGGTGAATGGTTTTTTTTGTGAAGCGACAGGCCTAAAACAGTAGGTCGTGATGTCGCCACAAGAATCAAGTCGTGATGGGCGTTGACAAACAGTATGGCACATGACCAATACCCAACATGATGTCCTCTACAGCGAGGTCACCACAATGCGGTGCCGTTTTTCGTCTTGCGGCCAGGACGATAATGTCACAGTTTAGGGTCGTATGATAGGACCAAGCATGCATTTTATCGTCATGCAGTGCAGATGTAGAAGAGACGATGCTAGGCGGGAAATGTGTGCAGTGTTATAAAACACAATTGACGGAGACATGATCCCACATCAAATTGTACGCCATCCAGAGAGGGGAACCTTAGGCCGAGGGGCCTACACGGAGGTGAAACAGGGAGAGAGACTGGCTTCTTGAATGGGTTGTACCCGGAGACAGGGCGTCTGGGCGGTCCTACGTGTCCCATGAGGATAGGAATCAAGTTGAACATAGTCCCGAATGGGTCTTAGTTTATGGTCTTAGAGATCGGACCATGGGAGTCCCAAAGGACGCCAGATTGCAGCTTTGTCCCCCTAGCATGCAAAGGTGCACTGAGGGATATCTCCAAAAGTGTCGAGATTCCACCTGGACATGATGGGGTGGAAAATTATGTGAATCATGCAACCAACGTTCAAGGACTGAAGGAGCTGGCGTGACGACAGAGGATTACTGCTGACCATGTTCGCAACACAACATCCCGTCGCGTTAGCCTGAAATGAGGACTAACAAAACGAGCATCGACCGCTGACCATATTCGCAACGCGGGATTTTATCGATTTGTTGTCCGAAACCCTGGAGGGCGTTGGCCCGTATCGGTAGGAGAGCCCTTGGGCGTAGTATCCAGGCCGTTCTTGGGAGTCCCTCCGGGTGTGAATGATGATGGAAGTCCGAATAGAGGGGAACACGAAGCTTGACATGTGGAAGGAACTTGATCAAGTTGAATCAGACACTCTTGGTCCTAGACTAGAGTGCTCTTAATACATGGGTGAACCACTGCAAGGAGTCAAGGGACTCAACTTTGAGGGTGATCGGGAGATGGCAGATTCCCAGGGGAAGGGGGAATGGTGCCCAAAACCTTGTATCATACCTATACACCCCCCCGCTGGAGAGGGATGGACCAAGTGGCATAGGTGACCGAGAAATCAGGAGATCTCCGAGAGGTGGGGCTGGACCCGAATCATAGACATTCAGGTGGTCCTACGTATCCCATTAGGATGGGAATCAAGCCACACGTAGTTCTGAAGGGTGCCTTTTAATGTCATGCAGGACAGGGAATAGGAGGACTGAACCTCAGAATGGGGGCGTCCGTGGTGCAGTTGTTGCAAACCCGACGCGAATGAGGACGTAGTCCTACACTGCGCCACGCAGTCCTGTGATCAGGGTCCTGAAGGCAGGATTAGAGAGGTAAATTTGCTGAACTCAAGCTGGGTTCGAAGACAAGGGGTCTTGAACGTAGTTCCAGATGAGAGTCTTAGTTTATGGTCATAGAGCTCGGACCATGGGTGGTGACAACTCCCGAGTAAGCACAGATGTCAACCCAATCCCTAATCCCACGTGAGATAAAGTCGGTGTGGGAAACAAGGGGGGTATCCTCATCACAGTACTTGGGGCGTCCACCAATGGGGAGTCGGCATAGATTTTCGAAGGACATCATTGATGTAGCTTGTTCCTCGAACGCGCAGACGTGCATGGTGGAAAAGTACCAAGAGTCCCGAGACTCTACTTGGACATGATGAAGTGATGAAGGGTGTGAATTGTGTACCCGGCATTTGGGCTTAATGGGTTTGCGGGACGACAGAGGAAAACTGTTCTCCATGACGGAAACACAGCGTCTGTATCACGTTAGCCTGAGGTGGGAACAACAAACGAGCATCGACCGCTGACCAAATTCGCAACGCGGGATTTTATCGATTTGTTGTCCGAAACCCTGGGGGGCGTTGGCCCGTATCGGTAGGAGAGCCCTTGGGCATTGTATCCAGGTCGTTCTTGGGGGTCCCTCTGGGTGTGAAAAGGTGATGAAATCCCTGACGCGGGGATACACAAAGCCTGGGAAGCGGGTGCGGAAGTGTCCGAGTAAATCTTGGCATTCCAGGTAATAAACCAGAGTACTCTTAAGCACATTGGTGAACCGCCAAAGAAGAGGGATCGAAGAAACAACTCAGTAGGGGTGGGAGCATGGAGTGGTCATCACGAGACCGTCGTGAATGAGGACATAATCCCACACTGCACCATATGATCCCCTCATGGAGGAAGGATGGGCCAAGGGGCCAAGATGGGATGAGGATTCCCAAGAGATGGGGCTGGACCCGAAGCCTAGACATTCAGGTGATCCTACGTATCCCATTAGGATGGGAATCAAGCCACACGTAGTTCTTGAAATGCAGTTTAACGTCATACTGGACGAAGAGGGGAGTAATATACCCCTAAACAAGGGAGGTGTATGGCATGGTATAGAAGCCGTCATGAATAAAGACGTAGTCCTACGTCACACCATACGATCCTATAATATAGGTCCTGGGCCGCGGCCCAGAAAGGCCAAGGGGCCTGGGGCTGAACCTCGGTCAGGAAGGCCTGACTGGTTTGTAGTTTAACGTCTTACATGAGGACTGGGGGTCGGGGACCCGAGGAGGCCAAGGGGCCTGAGGCTGGGCCTCGTAAAGGGAGTTTCACGGCATGGTACATGATCCCGACATGAATGAGGACGTAGTCCCACACCACGCCGTACACTCCAGGTGAGGAATCCTGGGCCGTGGCCCGGAGAAAAGAGGAAGTTATCAGTCAGAAAGGTCTGACTGGTTTGTATTTTAATGTCTTACATGAGGACGGGGGGCCAGGGGCCCAAGGAGGCCATGGGGCTTAAGGCTGAGCCTCGTAAAGGGAGGGCATACGACATGGTACATGATTTCGACGTGAATGAGGACGCAGTCCTACATCACACCGTACACCCTTATGAGGAATCCTAGGCCGTGGCCTGAATCGCTAGCACCACCTGGGGGAAGTTTGTCACCTTGGGACAGAATCCCAATCAAGGAGTGGGTGAAGCTCAGTTGCGTTCATCCACGAAAGGGGCAAACTCCTCAAGGGGGAATGCGCAGCCGGGTCGAGGCTTGCTCGACGTGGGTCGGGGCAAAAGTGTGCACCCTTCCATGTCTTGACCTGAGGGGAAGATTTTGGCTTTTGGGCTGGGCCAACAGACGAAATGTCTGGGCATTCCTACGTATCTCATAAGGATGAGAATCAAGCCATACGTAGTTCTTGAAGGCCATTCAGTTTAGCGTCATGCGGTGTGGACGTGGGAGGGTAGAAGAACGGGAGTGGGCGCATGGTGCGACCTTTACAATCTTTTCGTGAGTGGGGTTGCATGAGCGGGGCCAAGAAAGCCTACTCCCTGCTACACAAAGATCCTCCAAGGAGACTATCCCCAGGGGGAATAGCGGAAGAGAAAAGCTTGAGGCTGGGCTCAAGAAGAGGCATCCGAGCGTTCCTACATATCCCATAAAGATGGGAATCAAGCCGTACATAGTTCTTGACATGCAGTTTAACGTCATGCGGGACGAGGGGCATCTCATTCGGGGATGTGTACGGTATGGTACATGATCCCAACGTGAGGAAATAGTCCTACACCGTACCGCACGATCCCGTAAGAGGGTAAGTCGGAGAGAAACGAGGGGGCCTGGGGCCAGACCGCGGTGGAGACGGGGCCAGGGGACAAAGGAGGCCGAGGGGCCTGAGGCTGACCCTCGGTCAGGAAGACCTGACTAGCTTGCAGTTTAACGTCTTGCAGTGAGGACGGAGAGGCAGTTTAAGGTCATGCAGGACCAAGTCGCAATTTAGGGTCGTGCAGGACCCTCTCGCAGTTTAGGGTCGTGCAGGACCATTTTTTTTGCCCTAGGAAAAGTATCGCTTGAGGAATTTGGTATTGGTGGGAGGAGTTACATGCTCTCCATCTGTGGTCACCAAGGAGTAAGCTCCGTTGGGGTAAACCTTATGGATGATATAAGGCCCTTCCCATTTGGGTTCTAACTTGGGTGGTTTCCTACCGGGAATCATTGGCGCTCGAAGGGCCAAAACCAGGTCACCCTGCAGAAAAGAGCGGAGACGAACCTTCTTGTCAAAAGATCTCGCTATCTTGTCCTGATGCCTTTCCAGATTGTGCAGGGCACGGAGCCGGTTCTCGTCCAGTGCCTCTAATTCAGCTAGACGGATCTCGGATACCTCATCTGATGTCTTGTGATCATAAACTCCAGTGCGTAGCGATGACAACTGGATCTCAATGGGTAGGACGACCTCAGCTCCATACACCAGGGAATATGGGGTCACCTGGGTAGAGTTGCGAGTCGTCGTCCGGTAAGCCCAGAGGGCGTTGGGGAGCTTGTCCGGCCAACTCTTCTTATTCTGACCAACCATCTTCTGTAGAATGTTAGAGAGGGTCTTTTTGAACGCCTCGATCTGCCCATTCGCCTGCGCGTGGTAACGGGAGGTATGGTTCGACCGGATGTCGTACATAGCGTACAATTTCTTCAATTCATCTGCCCGAAAGTTGGTGCCGTTATCGGTGAGGACAGCGTGAGGGACTCCAAACCGGTGGATAATGTTGGAGCTCACAAAGTCAACGATGGAACGGGCCTTGACCTCTTTGATCAGAACTGCTTCTGCCCACTTGGATAAGAAATCTGTAGCAGTCAGGATGAACCTACACTGGTGGGCTGTTGCCGGCAGATACGGTCCCACTACATCAAGTCCCCATACCGCAAATGGCCAAGAGTACTTGGTGGGGTGGAGGGGTTCTGGCGGCTGATGCAAGAAGATGGCGTGTACTTGTCACGTGTGGAATCTTTTGGCGTATCCAATACAATCGTGGATCATGGAGGGCCAGAAGTACCCTAACCTCCAGATTTTCTGGGACAGCTTCGGCCCAGCTTGATGGGTGCCACAGGAACCGGCGTGAACCTCTTACATAACTTGAGGTATCTCTACTCCTTGGATGCAACGGAGGAGGACACCATTGAAACTCCGTTTATAGAGGGCCTGCTCAAGACTGGGGCCGCTCTGGAGGGTAAATTGCAGTGCGCGGCGTCGGATTCGCTCGCGTTCGGCTCGGTCGTCCGGGAGCTGACCACTTTGGAGATACTCGACAAAAGGCGCTCTCCAGTCGGGGGTGGTTTCAACCACTGCGTCTGATGAACCTGGGACTCCCGATATGGAGGGTCCGGTGGTGAGATGACTTACCCGCAGGCTATCACGGTCCTCTTGGGTGACGGGAGCAATGACTCTCCGGTGGGCCACGTGTATGACCAAATCATCTTGCTCGGGTTCTGCGAGTGACGCGGCTAAGCTAGCCAGGGCGTCCGCTTGTCCGTTCTGCGATCTTGGGACATGGGTAACCTCTGTCCGAGAAGAGAACTGGGCCATTAGGAGGAGGGTGTACTCCAGTAACGGTGCAAGCTCTAGTTTCCTGACGATGTAGTCGCCATTAACCTGTTTGATCACCAGCTCGGAATCTCCCTTCACATGTAGATGGGGAACATGTATCTCAAGGGACAACTCGAGGCCGGTAATGAGAGCCTGGTACTCTGCCTCGTTGTTTGTACAACCTTCTGACAGCAGGAACGAGTACGGCAGGACGGCTTGCGCCGGGGTAATGAAAACAATGCCTAGACCCACTCTGTTGAGCTTGGGGTCGTTGAGCCTTCTACCGGTGGGGCTCCGGGAGGCACCGTCGAAATGCATTTGCCAACATGGGGTAGCATGATCGACTGAGAGGATTGTCTCGTTGGGAAAATCCAGGTCCAGGGATTGATCCGCGGAGGTTGGATGAGGAGCTAAAAAGTCTGCCAATGCCTGTCCCTTAATGGCCTTCTGAGGTATAAACCTGATATCAAACTGCTGGAGAATCACCACCCACCGTGCTAGTCGGCCAGTTAGCATGGGGCGGTTCAGGATGTACTTCAGCGGATCTACCCGAGAGATCAATTTCACCTCGTGGTGTTGCAAGTAGTGTCGCAGCTTCTGCACGGCGAAGACGAGCGCAAGGCAGCTCTTTTCGATAAGGGAATATCTGACCTCCGTATCGAGAATCATGCGACTGAGATAGTAGAGACTGTTCTCAGTGCCCTCATTATTCTTCTGGGCGAGCAGCGCGCCGAGGGATCTCTCCAGGGTGGTCACGTAAAGGACTAGCGGCTTTTCCAGAGACGGGTGGCATCAAGACCGGAGGCTGGAGCAGATACTGCTTGATTTCCTCAAAGGCGATCCGACACTCCACATCCCATTCGTAGGCAGCACCTTTCTTCATGAGCCGGGAAAAGGGCTTACACTTGCCAGCCAAATTCGCAATGAATCGTCGTATATAGGCTAAGTGGCCTTGCAAGCCTCGAAGCTCCCGAATGTTGTTCGGGGGAGGAATTTGGCTGATGGCCTTGATCTTCTCCGGGTCGATCTCGATACCTCGGTATCTGACAACAAAGCCCAGAAACTTCCCAGATGTGACTCCGAAGGTACACTTCAGCGGGTTCATCTTCAGGTGACGGGAACGGAGGAAACCAAACACTTTCTCAAGGTCTTTGAGATGGTCCTGGCGCTGGCGTGATTTGACTACAAGTTCATCCACGTAGCATTCCACCAATGTCCCGAGGATCGGTTTGAATATGCGATGCATGGCCCTTTGATAAGTGGCACCTGCATTTTTCAAACCGAATGGCATTACCCGGTAGCAAAAGGTACCCTGGGGAGCCCTGAAGGCAGTGGACTCCTCGTCTTCGGGGGCCATCCGGATCTGGTTATACCCGGAATACCCATCCATGAAAGAGAGGGCTTGGAACCCGGCCGTGGCATCAATCAACAGCTCCGTCACTGGGAGTGGGAAGTCATCCTTTGGGCAGTGGCGAATGAGATCGCGGAAGTCGATGCATACTCTGATCTGCCCATTCTTCTTCCTGACCGGCACAATGTTGGCGAGCCATTTGGGGTACTGGACCTCCTTAATGTAGTTGGATTTGATAAGCTTGTCAACTTCGGCCTCAACCATAGCACCATGAGAAGGGTTCATTTTCCTGGGAGGCTGCTTGAACCCACGATGTTTTGCTGGGAGGCCCAGACGGTGGATGGCCACTTGGGGATCCAGCCCTGGCATCTCATCGTAACTCCAGGCAAACACATCGCGGTGCTGTTTGAGGAAGTCTACATACTGCTGCCGCTCCTCGAGGGACATGGCCGCACTGATCAATGTGGGTCTTGGATCTGCCTCGCAACCAAGGTTCACCTGTACCAGTTCATCAACTGTGGTAGAGACGCCTTCTTGAAAGGCTGGGGGAGCATCCTCCAAGTCTTCCTCCCCAGCCATGGGGGGACTTCTTGCGACGGAAGATGCTTCTGGGCTCTCAAGACCCGAGGGGCAACTGGTGCCGGCTTGGGCAGCAGCGGTCATCAAATTAGGAGGCTCACTTGTCGTTGAGACCATAGCAATGAATGCATTTGATCTGATCCCATCTGGCCTTCGGCCTAAGGGGCTACGCTTGATGATATCAAAGCAGTGGTGACGTGTCAGCCTGAGTCGGTTAATTCCAGCCCGGCGGAATAGACACCTATGGCGCACTGCCGTTGTCATCAGCTTGACATCCCGGTACCGTACAGGGGTAGGAGGTTCCGGGATGACCCGAGCCTGGTTGATGTAGGAGTACGAGGTGATTTTCCGTCGTCGCTTGGACACGGGAACATGCCTTCCCTGCGTACCCGAAACAACAAAACATTGTCCCATGTCGGGGGTCGTGGCCTCCAACCGGTGGATCGGGAGGATGTAGGCGTCGTCCATGCTTGCCCAGGGATCACTTGCGATCGGGGGGGGGGGGGGGGCTCATCCTCGCTTACCAGTATTTGCTTGTCCTTGCTTTTGTAATAACCCGCATCCAGATAGCGGGCCTCACAAGAAGCGAAAGGGGACGCGTCTCCTTGGAGCACGCCTACTCGACCGTTGAGCGAGTACTTAAGGTACTGGTGATATGACGAGGGTACCTCTGCATGCAGATGGAGCCATGGCCTACCCATCAATGCGTTCTAGGCGGTGTCCTGAGAAACAACCATGAACTCGGTGCTGGCAATTAAGCCACCGAACTGGGTCTTCAGGCGGATCTTGCCGACTGGGGTTTGCTCTGTCCTATCGTACCCCTGGATCCTGAGGTCAGAGGGAGTCAAATCACCTTCGGACAGACCCATCTTTCACAGCGTTCGGGTCGGAATTAGGTTGATTCCAGAACCCGTGTCAACGAGACATCGGTGGACTTCCACACCGTTGAAGTGGCCAGTGATATACAGTGGGCGAATGTGCCCCTGTATAGGGGGTCTTCATCTTCACCGGAGAACGAGATAACTGCCTGACATTCGGCATTTTCAATCGTCTCTGTATGGAAGGCTTTCGTAGCTGCCACTTCCGTCTCGAACTGGAGGGGTCTCCTTAGGGCCTCGGCAAGTGCCTCGCGCATTTCATATGACAGAAGAAAGGCCTCGAGGATGGAAAGCCTCACCGGGATGCCAGCCAGATGCTTCAGGACATCGTACTTTCGTGCCAAACGCGAACCTCTGCTTAAAGGAGGTCGTTCGGCATTTGGATGCACAGCGGGTCCAGCTGGCTGAACCGGCGAGTAACTAGTACTGGGTACATCTTGCTGCCTACCAGTAGAAGCCTGAAGAGTAGTCGCCAGGCTAGGATCGGACAGCAGAGGATGGCCTGTCGCCAGGCAAGACTGGTTGTGATACGAACGAGGCGGCTCCCCCCGATCCAGCAGCACGAACGGCGGTGGAGGTAGAGCCAAGGGTGCTGGATCGGTCTGCGCGTGCTAAGATCTGCGCTGAGCCTGCTGCCTGGTCTCGGTAGCGTGCACGGCTTGGTCACAAGTGCCCGCTGACGTACCTCGATGACCGGCGCGATTGTGATTCCGCCGACACTGACGTCGGCTGGAAACGTTGGGGAGGTCTGCCTGGGGTTCCCCCTCGTCGGGGGTCATATAGGGCTTTACCAGCTCCACGGTGTTAACTGAAGCGTACCCTTGACTGTCGCTCGAAGAGTCCTCCACCACTGGGCAGATTCTGGGAGGAATGCCCATTTCGGGAGGCATAAAGTTGCCAAGAGTGCGGGATGACGACAACACTGGCGGTGCACGTTGCTTCTTCTTACGTCGCCGCTGCTTGCCCTTTTGGGAAGAGGCCAAATGTGAAGATGATGATGAGGCACCGGCTACTTCTTCTGAAGGTTCCGACTGCTTCAAGCGTGCCCGGATGATACCCTGGGCACGGACGATGGTTTTTCGAGCCATCCAGTTGTCGTATTTCTGGGACCCGCGGCTAGGGACCTGCTGCCACTCACCTTCGCTGTCGCTGCCGATTTCTGATCCCGTAAAGACGCCTGCCACTTGCGCTGGCACTGGGCCCAACTTGACTATGTTGTTGTTGACCTGGTCCTGAAGCCAGTCTTTAAACACATAGCATCGCTTGAGGGTGTGCCCCAGGATGCGATGATAAGGGCAGTAGTTGGGGTGATCGGTGAGATGCGCCTATGCCGGCCTCCTGCACTCAGGCAGACGCACAATCCCTTGCTCTAGAGCACTTCAGAAGTAGCCAGGTACCTGATTTTCGTTGAACGAATAGGTATGGTACTTTCTTTCTGGGTAAGGAGCCCTGGGGGCCTGGTCCTGTCGAGGTACCGGAGGGGCCTACCGAGGAGGCTGCGCCTGGTTGTCTTGCCTAGGTGGCGGTGGAGCATTGCGCGGGGGAACCTGTCGGTTCTGAGGCGGTCGCTGTTGGGAAGGAGCCTGCGCTTGAGGTGGAGGACCTCTGCGGGGTTGCGGGGGTGGTGCCGCCGGTAGCAATTCCAGCTGCCTCAGGGCAACTATTTGAGCCACCGCGGCGGGTTCAGCCCTGGCGGCCCTCCTGGCTGGGATCATAGGGGGAAAAAAACGTGCCTGACTAGCCTGTTGCAGGGCCTCCTCGAGGCGCTGGGCCTTATCCAAGAAATCTCTGAACCCTCCAGGGTAGTTCTAGGTAATCAAGGAGGGTACCAGCTCTGTCTTGACGTTCCCGACACACATCGTCATTAATTGCCCCTGAGTCAGTGGCATATCGAGGGAATACGTAAGTCCTTTCCACCGGGCGATGAAGTCTGCAACCCGCTCATTAGGCCTCTGTTTACACTTGAAGAGGTCCGCAATGCTGGTCTTTCGCGTGGTGGAGCTGAACTGGTATAAGAACTGCCGGCGAAGATCCTCCCAACCGGTCACTGATCCGATAGGGAGCTGGCTGTACCAGACGAATGCCGGACCTTCCAATGTCTGTACGAAGCATCGGAGCTTGGCGGCTTCTTACTGAGCCGGGGTCCCCAGCATGGGGCCACACCTGGACGAGAAATGAGCCAAGTGATGGGGTGGGTCCCTTGTCCCGCTAAAAGGCGAGAAAGTGGGTTCCCAAAACCCAGAGGCGCGGGCATATCATCCACCCACGCGGGATAAGGCTTGCCATCCGGTGGGACCGCCACCTGCCGTGTTTCCAACGCTTTGAGGCGGGCTGTGAGTGCCGCAATAAGGTCCTCCGGGTGGGGGTCCCTGTCTTGACGGGGATCCTTAACCACAAGCGCATTGCCAGGTTCTTCAACACGGTAGACGGCTTCGGCCGCTCGCGGGTCAACTGGTTGGACGACCTGCTGGGCGACTGGGGGAACCCGGGTTAGATTCTTCAAATTGCCCCGTCGCTCAGGGGGGTTTGGCGAGACGTATCGCGCCCTCTTGCCGTATGTTCCGGCTTCCTCCCTGTCCGCGGCAGTAGCATGATCAGGGTTTCCTGGAGGCATCTAACCGGGGGGAAATTGTTCCTGCCCCTGCTGCCCCGGCCTGGGATTACCATAGTCGGGTCGCCACTCTGCGACGCGCTCAGCCAATAGTTCGTCAACCAGCCTCTTCTTCTCAGCAAGCTGCTGGCGCAACGTGGCCTTCTCAGGATCCTCGTCTGTTTTCTGCACAGAGGCGGACGGGTCGGAGTGCTTGACGGTTCCGAAGTGCTCTTTACCTTTGCCGGTGTTTCGAATGAGTACCAGTGACTCGGTGGGTACGGGCAGGCCTAGAAGGTTCCTCTGCTGACGGGTGACTCTCCCTGATGGTTCGAGTTGTGGCGGTGCACCCTCTGGGGGGAAGTCTCCATCAAGGAGTTCCAGTTCGTCTTCTCTGTCCACAATGTCGGCCATGTGGACCGCGATTCCTCTCGAGGGCATGTCCTTGATGTCGCATAGCGAATCGGGTTGTCGTCAAATAGGATCGAACAGAAGGGCAGCATAGTGTCCCCACCCACGGACTTGCACATGGGGGGTGGCTTCCCTGACGATCTTGCGGAGTTCCTTGATACTCAGAACGCATTTTCATTGGAGGGCACTCTGGTGACCGGGCGACTCGGGGTGTTGGGACACAAGGAGCGCCGCTGCATCAACCAGGCGGCACTGTTTTCCAATCTCCTCAAAGTGCTCTTGACTCCTGGGGTACACTACCCATTCACAGCGGAGGCGGAAGTGCGTCGCCCACAGGGTTCGACAAAAGCATCCCACTTCTTCAGGGGTAAGCGACTCGGGTACGCGGAAATTCAGCGCCGTCGTGGGCCAGAACTTCTCTGGGAAGTAGTCCGCTGCAAGAATACTCCAGAAGCTCGTGGGTTCATCCTCGGGGTTCGGCCCTACATTACCCCACTCGTCAACCGGGGGCGGCTGAGGGACCGGTAGCGGTACCGAGGCAGACGTATGGGATAGAAAACTCGGCGGTGGAGAATACGGCGAGCGACCAGACTGGCCACCGAATTCGGGGCCTTCCTTTGAAGAGCGAGGTGACCTGACCACAATGTCACGATAGGACGGGCTAACAGCCACTGCTTCGGGTATGGGAATCGCCGATACCGGTGTCCGGTCATGTCATGGCTCTACCACCGTTGACCCCCAAAACAGCTCCTCGTGATCCCGAGTAGAGGTAGAGGGCGCTTCGGGTGACGATGGCGGTGACTGCGCAGTCGAAATCTGCGGAAATCCCAGGATTTCTTCCTCTTAGATGTACCTGCGGAGAGAGACAGGAATCCGGTGGACTTCAAATTCTGGGAGAACGAGGCTAACGCGTCTGGTTCCTGCCCCAGTCCTTGATACGGAGGAGCTGGGAGAAGGTTCCATCGCTGAATCGCATTCCGCTTCCGAATCGGAGAAGCGGGCAGGTTTGATCTCCTCCTGGGCCTTCCCAGGATTCTTCTTGTGGCGGCGACGACCCGCTCTTCTGCCCCTGGGTGGCTCTTCGGGACAGGGTTGACCCCTATCAGGCATCCTTGGGGCGGCGCTGGCGCCGTGGCGGAGAGGGCCCCCACTCGAGACAGCCGGGGTGCGAGGGGCACCAGGGCAAATGTCGAAGGGTACATGGGGAGGTCCTCCATGAACAGTACCCATGTGGGCGGGGCCTCTGTTGGAACTGGCAGGAGCATGGGGAAGACCTCCATGGTCGATGCGAGTGGAGCGAGGCTGACCTACACTCCTTGAGTTGCTGGGGCGAGGAGGACCTTCGCCGGTTGCAGAGAGGACGTAGGGAGGGCCCCCACGTTGGAGAAGGACCGGATGGACGGTGCCTTCAGAAGGATGGACCCCATACCATGTACAGCGGGCGCGGGAAATGTTTCCGCGCTGAGCATCACTGCCACGGGGCAGGTCTTCCTGCATGATGGGGGAAGCACGAGGCATGCCTCCATGAAGAACCTCAGAGCGGGGAAGGCCCACGCTCTGTGGAGTAGTCGTACGGGGAGGACCTCCATACGGGGTGGCATCACCGCGGGTTAGCTCGCGGCGATCACTACTTGGGCCCGCATCCCGGAGAGTCAACCCAGCCTACCCGTGGGGCGGTTGGGGTCTCGATCCTGGTTGGGCGAAGGGGTGCCCCTGCTCAATGTACGCGGGGGCTTCATAATGTACGTCGGCGGTGGCTCGGTCCACTGTAGCTGTCGACGTGGACGCGGCTAGGCGAGCGTCCTCAGCCCGGGCCCGGCGTTGACGTCGGGTCAGGCGGGTCGGTGCAGGTGGTGCAGGGACGTAGTCTGCCTGCTCTTCCTGCGGGGCCGGATGACGGCGCTGACGTGGCCGGACGGGAGCTCTCGCCTGGGGGCCCTGGGTCGGGGCCCTGAGCAGACTGAGCCGGACAGTGCCTGCCTCTTCAGCGTAAGGCGAAGAGTCGTCCAGGCGTTCCGTAGATAGGCTCCCGAAATGATTGAATGTCTGGGTGGGGAGCAGGGGCTCCCTGCGCGGCCTGTTAGGGCGGCGTTGACGGCGGGGCCTGGAGGCCTCCAGGTCCAAGCGGGCCATATCCCTGGTCGGGATGACCCCTTCCTCCTCGTACCTGCGCACGAGGCTGTTGATCACCCTTCGTTGGATGACCTCTGATGGGGAAAGGGGACGTGGACGTCTCGTATTCCGTGATGTGGCAGCCGTCGTGGCGGTGGTGGCGCCATGTGGAGTGGCCGTCGTGGTGTTTCCCCTGCCCCTGCGCGGGCGAGGAGCGGATGGTGACCGCATCTCTGAAATAGCAACCTGGTTCCTGGCAAGCGAAGGGATCAACTCATCAGTACTGAGAGGAAAAGGATTGACAGCCAGTGCCCCAGCGTTCTTCCATCCTCCATGTCTGTGAGAAGGATCCACTCCAACACGCTGTAGAGCGGAGTGCCCCACGCTCTACTACCCCGACTTCCGGTGAGTTCCACGACAGGCCCGCTACTTGCTTGGTGGGACCAGGCACCGGATATCTGGATCCGGTGACACATCAATCTAATGGTGTCTCGAACGCTACTAATCTCCATGCTGAGGAGAAGAGATTCACGCCGGGTTCACCATTTCTGTTTCCGACGCTTTCACCGGGGTGCGCGCGCATCCGTCCGTCAGGGGGGGACGCGCGACTTTGTTTCCCCGCATTCCCGCTTTCCAAAGGCGGGCGACATTCGTTCCTTGTTCAGGTACGTATGCTCCTTGATCGAAACGGGATGATGGGATGTCGGTTCTTCCTTCCATGGATTCCTCCTCAGAACTCGTCACCTAGTCCGGGTCTCCCTTATAGATTTAATACGTAGTTCGTGAAACTCTTCCCAGTGCCATGTTTCCATGGACGCCGGTTAATTACACTGCTTCTGTCGGGACATTCCAAAGGTTCTAGTCAGGGCAGCAACCTTCGGTCAGGGGAGTAGTCACGTTGAGGCATCAGTAGCGTGTCTGGATGCTGGGGTACCTGGCATGTCTATCTGTTATCCTTGACCACAAGGCTTCTCGAGGGCGTGTAAGCTCGAGGCATCCCACATCGAGCGCGGGGAATTACATGTCATAGACACGTATCTGAGGTTTTCCTCAGCTTCCCGTGTTCAACACAGGGTATGCCGCGAGTTTAACGTCTAGCGGAGACGGATGAGAGTGAAATGAGACCATCGCAGGGGGGAGACAGTGAAGTTGGGCTTGAGCCTTGAAGAGGCTTCCTACGTATCCCCGTGGCAGGGAATCAAAGTCCATGTAGTTCGAGAGGGTGCCGGTAAACCTACGTGAAAGCAGACCTTGGTCCACTATTGGTGGGCTTGAACCTCGTGGAGGCTTCCTACGTACCATGCCTTGACATGGATCAAATACCTCGTAGTTCAAATGGTTGGGTCGCAATGGCTTACCACTGGACCAGAGTGTAGTTTAACGTCATGCTGGACGTAGGTAGAACATGACGTGAATTGGGTGATGGGTGGGCTTGAACCTCGTGGAGGCTTCCTACGTACCATGCCTTGACATGGATCAAAGACCTCGTAGTTCAAAAGGGGTTTTGTCGGTGAACCGACGTGGAAGTGGACCTTGGTCCAATGGGTGGTGGGCTTGAACCTCATAATGGCTTCCTGCGTACCATGCCTTGACACGGATCAAAGACCTCGTAGTTCGGAGAATACAGTTTAACGTCATGCGGTACGAAGATGGGACCCGGCGTGAAGAAACCACGGGTGGGTGTGTCGGTGAACCGACGTGAAAGTAGACCTTGGTCCACTATTGGTGGGCTTGAACCTCGTGGAGGCTTCCTACGTACCATGCCTTGACATGGATCAAAGACCCCGTAGTTCGTTAGGATGGATGGGTCGCAATGGCTTACCACGGGACCGGAGTGCAGTTTAACATCGTGCTGGACGGGGGTGAGACCCGACGTGAAATGACGGGTGGTCTTGAACCTCGTGGAGGCTTCCTACGTACCATGCCTTGACATGGATCAAAGTCCTCGTAGTTCACTTGGGTTTCACCGGTAAACCGACGTGAAAGTAGACCTTGGTCCACTATTGGTGGGCTTGAACCTCGTGGAGGCTTCTTACGTACCATGCCTTGACACGGATCAAAGTCCTCGTAGTTCAGATGGTCACAACGGCTTGCCGTCAGACGGGAATTGCAGTTTAGCGTCGTGTTGGACGTGGGTGAAACTCGACGTGAATGAACGACCGAGCAATGTGGCTTGAACCTCGTGTAGGCTTCCTACGTACCATGCCTTGACATGGATCAAAGACCTCGTAGTTCAAATGGTGGGTCGCAATGGCTTACCACTGGACCGGAATGGGACCCGACGTGAATGAGCGACAGGTGGGCTTGAACCTCGTGGAGGCTTCCTACGTACCACGCCTTGACATGGATCAAAGACCTCGTAGTTAAAATGGTATTGTCAGGATCGATGCTCACTCTAAGCCCACGTGAGTCATGCTCGGTGTGAGAAACAAGAGGTTGCATGGACCTGACGATCACGTCGCGAAGGGTGCGTCCGTGAGAAGCGAAGAGGGGATTACGCGTTGGGCGGCCCATGGTGTTGGGACTTACTCCAGGATGGAGGCCCATGGCGCGACAAAGCGCGGGGAAGATGGACCTTGGTCCGACGATGGGAGGTGCCTCGTTCTCTGTCACGTCCTCCACTGACCTTGGTAGTGGGGAAGTACCGAGATGCACGGGTGCAATCATCCTTACCAAAGGTTAGGGGCTTACGCTCTGAGGCGACCCTTCCCCTACGAACATACACCACTCCGACAAGGAGGATCTCATTCCATGTGTGGAAGAGTTCCATTCCCGTGGAGACGAGTGGTGTAATGAATGTTCGAGCTGGGGGGACCCTTCGTGAGGGAGACGAGGTTGGGTCACAGTTTAACGTCATGTGTTGAGGACGTCGTGCTTGGCAGTTTAACGTCCTGCAGCTCGGACGAGGTGGGTTCACTCCACACCCCTAGGGCTTACGTAACCGGTACCCTCTGGTCCATGGGGAAGGGAAGGTGCCGGTAAGGCCATGGTAAAGGGGGGTCGAGGGATGAACCATCTAGGGGTTCACATTAGCATGGCTATGCGAAGAAGAAATAGTCGTTAGCGTGCCTATGCAAAGAAGCATTAGGCGAAGCAACGCTACGGGAGGTGTTGTCCATGGGACTTGGAAATCACATCGTGCAAACCTGGAAGGTCGCACGGAAAGAGGAATCGCTAAGCAGAGGAGTGTGCTTTGCGAAGTGGGGTGCCTTGGCCAAAGCATGGGGCATAGGTGGGAGTGGGAGGTGCTTCGCGAAGTGGAACAGTGTTCGCGGAGCACTGCCTCACGAAGAAGGAGTGGTCCGCGAAGTAGGGTCCTACCAAGCAATGTGCTTCGCGAAGAGGAGCGATCCTGCCTTAGCATAGGGATTACTCGTATGGGTTGGGTGTTTCGCGAAGCACAAGTGCTCCGCGGCTGCCCGGGTTCCCTTTGGAATCCCCTTCCTTCACGAACGCCCTTGAGCTTCGCGAAGGGCATCCCTCTCGGAAGAGGGGCTCAAAACGAAACAAATCAGAGTCGTCTCGCGAAGTAGAAATACCTCGCGGAGCTCATGATTCCCGGGGCAAAGCGTGCTTCGCGATTCAGGAGAGGAGAAGACGAAAGGTCGGATTGTCCATCCTCGGGACTCAGGGGGAGTCAAGTATTTATAGGGAAGGGGCGCCGCGAAGCAGGGCTCGCGCGCTGCCTTCGGGGCTTCGCGGCGGCTCGCGAACGTCAAACGGGTTCGCAGAGGATTACCGCCTCCGGTGCTTCGCGGCGGCTCGCGAACGTCAAACCGGTTCACGGAGGATTACCGCCTCTGGAGCTTCGCGGGGCCGCCAAGGTGGGGACGCTTCGCGGCGGGGCTTCGCGGCTGTGCTTCGCGGCTGTGCTTCGCGACGCAACGCGCCGGCTGTCTTTTTCGTTCCTTCCTTTCGGGCCACATTTTTGGCGCCAACAGAGGTGTAATTAGAAATAAAATAAACAACACTCATTTAAGAACAATACCTCTTCTTTAGAAAACCTCCTTTGGTTTACACCAATGACATTATTATGTGGTTTACAAATCAAAATATGTCCAAAGGGACAAGCGATGGAATTATTGAGATATTTTGTAGGTATTTTTAGAACAAAAGGTCTATGGAATTGTAAATATTATTGTAGAGGGGGTTCCCTTTTATATGTATGGGAGAGAACAACTTGAAATTTTGGAAATGAAAAGGTTATACAACCATTTTAAACATTCTATAATTATAAAAAATGGATAATTATAAAATATTATATGATATATGTTCACAATATTTCTATAAAATAGTAATTTTATAAGTTTTATGTTATATTGACACTAATCATTTTACATTAACCCCTATAAACCCATTTTAACCTTAACTGTGTTAATTATTTTTTTCAATTTTTAATTTCCATTAAGGGAAAAAAATAAGTCTAAATTTTTAGATAATATTATTTATTAGGATGAAAAACATATAATACGGTTTTCAAAATTAAATTAATCTATGTTTATGGATTTAATTTAAAATAAAACATGTAGATGCGAGGAAAAAGCTATTTTCTAAAGAAAAAATATTCAAAAGTATAAACATTTTTAACTTCAGATATACATATTAATGTGATTCTAATGACATAAATATTATTAATAATAAAATAATTTATCAAATTTTAATTTTAAAATATTTTTAAATAAAATTTAAATTTTTAAATCATTTATATGGAAGACATTTTTCAATAAAAACCATTACTTTTCAATATTATTTAATAAAATTAAATTTTTTATAAAAATATAAAAAAATTCATCCTAATATAATATTAAAATGCTGATTCAAAAAATTATTTTAATTTTCTGAAATATATTTTATAATTTTTTATGAAATTAATTTTATTATTTATTATGAAGAATCACTAAAAATTATTTCTTGAGAGAATATTATTTTTGATGCATATAAAGACATAAACCAAAAATATTAAGTAATTAATTGTAAATATATTTTCATTATCTAAAAAATGTATACATAATATAATTTTTTTTTTCATATTCATACATTGATTTTAATGAATGGGTTATAATTCCATGTTTAAATAATATTACTAAAAATAAATTATGGGTCACTATAACTTGGTGTTGTGAGTAATGCAAGATATCAACAAAATTAAATTTAATAGATATATTTCATAAAATCTCAGGGATTTACATCTGCTCACCAAACCACCCTTATATGACATCGGAAAAAGTAATAGTGTAAAGTTAAAACAGAAAATAGAGTATTATGTTCGTCATTGAACCCTAGAAAATGAATGGCTATGATTTATAGGGAAACTGGTTTAGGAAAACATTTCGGCTGTTCTTTCACCCATTTCCCATTCTTGATATCCTCCCAATGGATTTAAAATCTAAAACCATATCATATTTTTTCCTTTAGTCGATGTTGATTTAGCTACCAAGGACATAGAAAAAACTTGTATGACCTTAACCTCTATCAAATCACTCACATGTCCTTACCACAAGACATGCAAAGGGACAATTTACAACCTTGATGTATGATGTTCAAATACATGATTAATTATATTTTCAAATAATGTTAAATTGTATGAAATATTCTATTTAAATAATACGTTATAATATATAGTTATTTTCTACATCATAAAATGATAAACTATGTTTCCAACATCCACGTCACATGATGTAAATTTATGTAATGAATCCCATGCTATAATAATTTAAACTACATAGAGAGTTTATTTTTAAATTTCATTATAATCTAAAAATTCTACTAATCATACTCACCCAAAAGTATACACCCCCCATCTAGTTACCAATCACTTACTACACTAACTATGAGATCTATGTGTGGTTGTGTTACTATTTAATGGGTTATGTGGTGTTACCCAGACCTCATATCCTGTGACCAGCTGCCACTGTCACCATTGTCCAAAGAATTATATCATCCTTCAATACCTTAGAGACACATTCCATCATATTAGTATAATTAATATCCTAAGGAAGTGAGGAGTCTATACTCTCAATATATGGGTGTGTCCATCATTTGTATAGATACAACTCAACATTGTTCTTGAACAAATAGTGATGTGATGCATATAATAATCAACTATACCTCCACATCCCCTCATGTTCACCGTCCCACATAAAGTCCTCCTTTATTTGGATCCTCATCATCCTATATGTCTGATAAGACTCCCCTATAGTGATCACACATGGCCCAAATAATCCCACCATCCCTCTAGGTATTATTCCCCAAAGTACACTTTAGGATAAGTAATGGCTCACTTGTTTTTAACATGGTCAACAATTGATCCATGTTTTAGTCTCTGATCCTTAATGGTGTGATGGTGGACCCTTATTTTTTAATACATTTGCATGTTTCAACCAACATAAATTTTCATTCCCCTATGTGATTCAAATTTATAAATTCACTGTTTAAATTTTATCACATCCCTTTCACTCAAGTGGAATTTTATTCCATCAGCAATACCCCACTCCTACACCTATTCATGAAAACAAATAAAGTCAAAAAATTTAGGACATACCAAACCAATCATGCATCAGGCATGACATTCTAAATTATCAAAGTATCCTCCTGACCTCAACCTTTTTATCCCCATTATGCACTCCCAATTATTTTGACTACTCATATTATACTCCTTGTTTCCCATATAAAGTGTGTTTGGTGTAGCCTTAGGTGTCATGATGGATTGTTTTCCAATAAATTGGAGTGTTCCGATGTTATGGGAAAATATCATTTCATAGTCATATTAGTGAGGCTATATTATAAATTAACACCCAATGGTCCATGTATCATTCACATAAATTATGTTCATTTTCATTAAATATGGTGACTTATCCTGATAATGATCATTATGGGCTTCAGTTAACCATTCAATAAAATTATTTTTTCTCTTATATAGTGGGATGGACTCTTTTTGTGCCTTTGTCCATCAGTTAAGACCTTAAGTTGTGTGAACCGCCTTTGTATGGAATGACCATTCTATTAAATGAGCTCATTGATCCACCCCAACTGTTCATTCTCATCGATTTTTTTATTCTCTAGCTTGATAGAAATTCAAAATACCTTAGTCTATACATCATTAACTTAAACTATTTTCATTCCTGTTTATGGATTCATGTACATTATCAGTTCCTTTATCTCTTCTCTCATGATGAACATATAGCACCTTCCTTGTTTAAAAAAATCCCCCCACCCATATCTCACATGATTTCTCAGTTGTCAATGCATCATCCCAACCCACTCTTATTTGTCCTGGGAACTGTTATATAACATGATTACCTTCCCATTTCACTATGTTCATATCAAAGAGAATATATCACATGGGATTAGGTATTTTAGATTGTTTCTTTCACTAACATGATTGAGATTCTCCACCCTTTATCATTTCCATAATACATTAAATTATGTGGCAGATTTCTTTTCCAAATAATGATAAAAATTATTTTATATATCTATTCCATGATGCAAAAATCTATGATATCTTGGTCTTCATATGAGTGAACATCTCTATGTGTTGTTCTACTCTTTCCAGTACACCTTCTATAACAATATTTTTCTTTATTAAAATTCAAAAGGATTCATAGTTTGGCCTAGACCCCACGTATCAGGCCCCACCACAAAATTATACCCCATTTGCGAGACTATATTAACTAGAATTGAAACCCTGATCCCTCTATTCCTGTCAAGTTCATTATTTTTTTCTAAAAAAATCATTTCACCCTCATCATGGTCCCTATTAAATGAAAATAAAGGACATGACCCAATATTATAACTCACATAACCCAATATGGTACACCCCATCATCAATTATTTGAAAATTGAAAACATAGAAACCATTGTTCAGGGATATATGACCTCAAAAATCATTCCCATTAATCATATATATATGATCACAAGTTATATATCTTTAGAGACTGAAAATCACTTCATTGGAGAATTATTGAGTTTTTCTCTCGATTATTTCACTTGCGTGGGGTTTTTTATCCCCAATAACCTATGTGAATTCCATATGATTGGTATGTCCCATAAACATGCCTATTACATGAAAGCATGGTCATAATAGTATTAAAACTCTTCATGATCATCCCACTCATCCATCTACCAAATTTATGTCTCCTTGCGTTGGAT
Source organism: Viscum album (assembly GCA_963277665.1). Lineage (NCBI taxonomy): Eukaryota > Viridiplantae > Streptophyta > Magnoliopsida > Santalales > Viscaceae > Viscum > Viscum album. The sequence continues at coordinate 651,904,808 of OY728151.1, read as the reverse complement.
CAATTTCATCTCTCACATCCAAATGGGCTCCCCTATAGAGATGTTACAACACTATAATATTATGCCTCAAGAATAGGGTATACAATTTAGAGGAACTATTTTCATCCTTTAATGTACTCCACATTTGTGATTACGCATAGCTACAAATAGGCTCACCTCTTATCCTAATACCACATCTTGGATGAGACAGTTTCAACAATATTACAGTGGAACCTATTTTTTGAATACATTCAATGTTTATCATCAGCCTACATACCACCTCCACAAATTTATTTCGACTCTTGGACTCATGAATTACCTCTCCCCACATTTTCTTTACATAAGTGTAATTTTCAGACCCTTGGTGTTACACCCTTGTGTTTCCTATGAATCACTGGATTAATCAAATATTCGAAATTTCACTCCCCTAATTCCCTATATTTATGGGTCTCAAATGGTGATCGACACAAAATTATTATCTAGAAAAAACATACCATTCTATCAAACTCTCACGTGAAAGATAAATTTTTATTTTTCTTTTGTTTCTCACATTGAGAATTACTCATGTTGTCTATGTGATTTTTTATTGGTTGTTATATTATTATAATGGAGATTAAAATTTTTACATGCAGAACTAAGAAAATAATTGATTTTATTTCTTAATAATATATTTATGGAGGGAATAATATGACCATAAAAACCCCTCCCACATTACTAAAACATACATATTTCTTACCATGGGAAATTGACCACTCTATAACAAAAAATAATAAGTCGGATTCCATTAAAGAACTTTTTTCACCTATACACCCCATATTTTTCATCCTCAACCTAAGGAATAACCTCATTCAATAAGATCATCACTCATCCATACTCATATATGCACTCCACTTCTAGAGGAATCACCTCTACCATCTCATCCTTGGCCACAATCAATTTTTCTATTACTTGTTGAATATTTCGTCCTTTGCGATGAGGATATCCTTGTATTGGATCCCTTGATCATCCAACCAATTTTTCTATTTTTTATCAATGAAAAGTTACGTGATTCCCTCAAAAGTGTATTCATATCATGTGGCATCAAACTCCCCACATTGAATTCGTATCCTCATTTCCATGAGGTCTTGAGGAAATGGGTGGAGGGAATATTATTCCACTCTTCTTGTCACTATGTTCACTATCCATAGGTGGATAAGTCTCATAAAAACTTCAATATCACATTATAGGGTACAATTAATGAATATTTATATTCACATAAACTCCTTACAATATACCACTATGTTCTATTACGTAATCTCTAACCATGAATCTTTAATCTCTTCAAATGGGATAGACTAGTAATAAAGAAATTGTGTAAGCACATCGATGGAAGGATCCCCCTATATAATACATTATGAGGTGTTGGTATCCATTTCAATAGTGGATAATGACTCTATGTAAACCTCCTTAACTGATTCTTATTTGTATGTTGAGGACTCTTCCATCCCTTCAGCTACCTCCCATGATGAGATATTCCACTCTAATTGGATTGAGGTCACCCCTCCATAGTAGAGGATGCCTCCGAACCCGACAATACCTTTGAAACTTAAGAAGTGTTTCCACTATCATTTTAAGATTCTTTTCATGATTCAATTATCAAGATAACAGTTATATCCCCAATATCTTATGGGACACCTTTTATTTGGGGATAAATTTCATCGTACACTATTACAAAGCGATTGAGATTTAGTCTAGAAAATATTACTATCAAGATTCAATAAATTTTATAGATGTATGGAATATTATAATTAATGAACTTAATGATTTCTAGTTAATTCAATACCACAACTAAAATCTTATGGGATAACAACAACTGCATCCAATGTGTCCAATCCTAGAGCCACAAAAGTGTGGTCTAGCATTGGTAAAAACTCTGTGTGAATAAAAACCATTATGGATAACACTAATTCCAGAATATTTATTTTCCATAGAGCTATAAAAAATTAGAATTATCATATCATCAAAGAATGGAAGCTGTGAATCTACAAAAAAATGACAATTAAGGAATTACGAGTTTACATCAGGGATGTTAGTTGATTCATATTGATAGTGGTCATGGTTGGTGTACCCAGATTTTTAATGGTGTCACTACTATAACAACATGAAAGGCCCCCTATAAATGAAGTAGAAGACGGGAGAGCCAATGTACTCTACTCTAGTTCCCCCTATAGTTTCCCATTCTAGTTTCTTATTGTTGAAGTCAAACGTTCCCCCTTGGTAATCCTTAGATACACCTTCCCTATAACTCAAAGTGGATTCTTAGTCCTATCTTGATGGTTCCTACACTGTTTGAAAACAAAATTTGGTAATACTCATAATACAGTTGTCTAATTTGATCCACAAACATTATACTTACTTATTTTAAGATAATATCGAATAATCCATCATTGGAAAATGCATTGTCTCATTTCAGGGGACATCCCCAGTCAGTCCATCTACCCATGGTGAATCTATCTCAAAACTATTCTATCTCTGCATCCTGAGTTGACTACACCTAGGTTGGAACTTCCTCAGCATACTCCCCTTCAATTCCTCCATCTGGCATGTTTTACACCCAAATAGTGTAGTTCTTTCCATCTCTATGTATGAATTTCAATGTGTCTATTTCTAAAAGGAACATTAATGTCTTCTGGTAGCCAACATAGGTGGAAATCCTAACAATCCTGACCTCTAGCAACACAATTTCTCCCTTCTGATCCAATTCCATGGCTGCTCCATCAGGTTTGACAATTACAACATGTCTCATAGCATTAAAAGTTTAGGGTGGATTGCATCTTCTAACACATTTACCTGGTTGTGCATGTGCTTCCCTAGATCATTTATAGACCAACATGATATAGCTCCAGATCTATCATACTAACCTTTAGAATAATTTTAGGGGATCACCACAACTCAAAAAACACATGTTATGGGTTAACATCAAGATGTGTAAAGAATGAGAGAAATCTAGGATCCCTTAGTGTCCACTACTTCCCCAACACTATCCCACCTTCCTTTATACATGATTCCCATGATGATGGTTTCCATATTTACCTAAAACTATGGTTGTTCCTCTGATGGAATGAGTATACATACTCATCATTACAACACAACTTAGGATATACTATTATCTATTTTTTATTATAATGTACCAACCTAGGTAGACCTAAAAAATCACCAAATTTGTACTACCACAAGTTTGAATCATGTTCTAGGTTACCAATGGTAGGTGAAAAGAACATTTGTATCAACATAAAAACCCATGTGAATGATTTAACCATGAAAAAAAAATTCTTATATGTATAATGATAATGAAAGAAATCAGAGTGCATCATATATGTTGTGGTTCAAAACAAGGAGGAATAACTATAAATAAATAAGGCTAATCTCAGAAGACATAAAGTAAATTACCAATTGAAACTCTCCATGTGTCTATTTTCCACCATCATCCCAAACCACCAAGAAGAAATACCAATAAATGGAATACATCAAGCTACATGACACCCTTCCCTTTACATTGATCCAATAAAACCATGTATATATACACCCAACAGAATATGCATTATGTGAAGAAATCACCCAGAAGAATATGACCATGAATATATAAAATATCAATCATGATAAAACAAATAGTTCTAGCCGTAAAAAAATATTTTTGTTAAAGGATTTATTTTGAAAATATTTCCTATGAAACATTGATTTATTTTTATTTAAACAAAGCACATTTATTGATAAAATAATATACATTTAAACAAAAATGAAAACATAGATGGAAGTAATAAAAATGAATATATGTCACAAGAAATTATAATGTGATAAATAAATCAGTGACAAATTTCCAGTATGAATAAAACAAATCAAATATCAGATCTGGCCTATTTGAATACATTACTAGTTAACGCAAGGAATGATGACATGATATAAAATGATTAATAATGATACTATTTCCTACCATAGTTGACTGGTCTCAATCTAACCCATTAGCTACTATATCATAACTAAAATGCTTTGATAATATCTACTAATTCCTCTCCAACTAAAAATATGAATGTGTCCATAACCTGACATGCCCAAGGTTACCATGTGCTATGTTTTCTAAAAATATTCATGTAAACCATGATAAATATTTTATAAATATTTTTTAAAAGAAAATCATTACTGCTACCATGATTGGAAAAAAAATTACTTACAAAACCATCATTTAGGCCTTTCGTTGAACACTTGAAGTGTGTAAAATTATTTATAAATAAAATCATCTATCAGGTCCATTTTTTAATGAAATAAAATATCTAATTATGCAAGAAAAATCCTATGCAAATCAAATAAAACATTTTAAAACGTCAAATAAAGAGAATAAATGATCCAATAAGTGTTCCATAATAATCATCCATTCTAAAGAGACACCTACCTCTCCAATAGAATAAATATAGCCACCTTCAAAAATGGTGATTGTAAGCATAGAGATTGTTTCCTATCTAGTCTATATATAAAACAAACCCAATTAATTCCCCATAAAATCTTCTAGAGAATGAATCCATATCACTTAAAAGTTTCAACACAATAAGGTGATGAGATATCTATAAATATAAGGATAAACTAGGTTTAAATTAGAACATACCTCAAAGAGATATACCAAAACCAATGGCGGATAGAAAATAACCAAAAGAAGAACATCTTGAATATTTATGAAATTTGGCTACATAGGCATGACATCATATAATTTAAAAGGGTTATAAGGATAAATGATACTACACATTTTAAAAATTAAAACCATTCTTTTTATAATCCTAGTTTATTATAACTCCATAGTTAAATAGGATTAGTTTGGAGTAGTGGTCCGAATGGATGGCCACGTGGTATGTTTCCTAGGGTGTCTGTAAGTGGGAATTATGAACACTTGAAAGAACATGTGTTTGATGATGGGGACTATCATTTTTCTAATTTCAAGTTCATTCATGTGGCTAATCTATAGGTAGGGTACAACACGTGTATGGGGGGATATGGGGTGTATATGGAGCCTAGTTCTTATATTGTTATAAGAGGAGGAACCGAGTCACATTTTTAGTGGAACAACCTTGGTTGATATGTAGGGTCCACAATTATGAATGTATTCTCTAATGGGGGATGAATATAAAACCCCATAATGTTAAAGGGTTAAAATTATAAACACTACTACTCATGTCAACAAGATTCACCTATCTTTTGGGGATATTACCTTATTATAACACCATAGATAAATAAGTTTTGTCTGGAGTAGTGATCTAGATTGGTGAACTCTTAGAAATTTTCACATGTTGTGTAAGATTGTGGAAAAAGTACACTTGAAAAGAAAATTTGTTGGCCTATGGGGTTGGTCATTTTTCTAGTGACATGTTTGATCATGTAGGTGGTCCCTAAGGAGAGCAAGACACATGTATGTGTGAAAATAGGGTTACATATTGGGCCCAGTTGTTAAAATATGATACCCTAACAAGTGAAGGATTATTTAAGGATTAATAGATGTCAAAGAAGTTTAATGTTACATTAATCATTTCATTTTAATGATCATACATAGCTTCATTAAGATTTAAATCTTACATATTAAGAGTAGCATCAAAATCAACTATTTCAATTACTAAAACAACCATCACCATAGTGTGGTGATTCCCACTATGGACATGATGGGCTCTTCAATCTCTAGATCATGTATCCAAAAAAATCATAGTCTAAAAACCATGTCCTTTTTTTACCCACCGCACCCTCCATATGGGTGTGGGGGTGGCCACACTAGTTGTGGTCTATAGGAAGACCACCAACATCCCACACCTGAGACAATGCCTTTCCAGGGGAATTTTGCCCCTCTCCATTTCACAAAAGTAGTTCATAATCTCAAAACAATATAAAATAATACATATTGTATCCCATATTTTTATAGATGTTTTAAATACCCTTATTAATACATTATAACCTCCCAACACTTCTGAATCTGAATTTACCCAACTCGAGGATAAAAAGAAAACATACCAATGACCCAAAGGATATCATTACTCTCCCCACAATGATACTTTCAATCCCTAGAAATGACTCATAATTTTAGACTCATAGTGAGAAAAATCATTCATTTCATCATCAGTGATTAATGCTCCCTCTTCTCGTGGATATCACATTCAACCCTGTCATAGTACACGGACAATGGGATCATTTTACGATGTAGTACCTTTTTTGGTGATCTATAATCTAAAGTTGTTTCTCCACCACTAATGTATCAGGTTAAAGATAAAAATATATCAAATAAAGTATATTATAACGATATAGTTGATATATCCTTATCTGTGAAAAAGGAAACACATTGTGAATCAAAATCCTGAAATATGTTAAGTCCAACTGATATGTCACCATACCAATATATTTTACCATCTCAAAATGTAAAATGAACCTTAATTCTATCTTACCCAATATTCATAAATAGTGATGTACCAAACAATGTTAAACCCTAATAAATCCTTGATCAATGATGTTATACTACAAGCCGGGATGACATATGGCCACATAGGATTTTTAGAAACTTTGAGCTATCACTAACCTCATTCTGGTCAACTCTACCATTTCTCCAGTCTCTTGAAAAAGAGAACATCCTAACAAAGACTAGTCACTTGACTATTAAAAATAAGAATTATATCTACATTGATTCCCATAAAACACGTCAAAATGAACCATATTAATTTAATCCAAATAAATTTTGTAATATATGAACTCATCCAATATAAAATATTTTTTCATGATCCCCTAAAATCAAGCATGCTTGCCCAAATAATATCCTCAAAAAAATTAATGATCCAATCAATATTTCATCTGTCTGAAGGTGATACTCCATGTATAACTACATCTTAGTAAATATTTCTCTTATAAACCATTCCAAAACTATGATTTAAATTTTGGAACACTCTCTGAAACCATACCAGAACCCACACTAAGGATCCTCACTATCATTTTCAAATGAACGTGTCAAAGTTCTTACACCATCATTGTCTCTATATATGGAAGGAAATGAGACAATTTCATGAGTAGATCAATGATCACATTAAAAAAATTATTCCATACAATTGTTCATGGTAAATTGATAATCATTTTTATGGATATATTATCCCTCTTCCTTACCAAAATGTGTAAAGGATGAATTAAACTAACTGGCCTTTGGTGCTTATACATGATCTTCAAACTAGCAATATGTAATGATATAAAGTCTATAATAAATGACCACAGAATCAACAAACAATACCATAATCACAAATCATGATAATTAGTCCATGGTTTTATAAACTAACTAGTATAATTTCCACTATCCATCAAATCCTACCTCAATGTAATTGGATTTACCAATCAACCTAGGAAATGAAAGTCAACATCAGGAGACTGATACTAGTAACTTAAGGTAACCCCACTATAATGTATTTTACTAAAATGTTAAACATTTATGTCAATTACTTGTTTAGGTTGAATGCAATCATCACATCCAGAATCGTCTTACACACTATCTAAACACACCTTCCCATCATCTACTTTCACAAATATGAATATCTAAGTGAAAGAACTCATCAAAGAGCATTCTTTTATGAACTGAATCCTAATTCAACCTCTCTACCATTTCTTAAAATGATCTATATAACTTATTTTTCTATTTTAACATAAAATAATTATGGGTAAACTCTTTCAAAGGAGATGTAATTCTTGAGAAATACAAAACAAAATACTTTTAGAAACCAACCAAACCCATGAATATCCAAATACAAAAAACATTTCTATGTTTCTATGATGAAATCTTATCTTGATTATTTTTAGGGTCCATTGAGGTGACACTATAAAATATAACATAGCCTAAAAACATCATATCTTGGATCAAAAACAAACATTTATAAAACTCTTCATAATAATAAGGTTCTTTAAGTGTAAAAAGAGTACTATCTAGATGATCCAGATGTTCTTCATTCTAATTTGATTACACCAAAATATCTTCCATAAACAAATCAACAAAATATTCCAACAATCGATGATAGGATAAATTCATAAAATCTATAAAAACTTAAGGATAATTAGTAATCCTAAATTGAATAATAAAATATCCATAATGTACATACCTTCTACTGAATGATATATTTGGAATATATTCTTCTTCGAATCTTAAAAAATTATACCCTGATTAAAAATCATTTATAAAAAACCATCTAGATTTCATTATTTCATCAAACATGTCATCAATATAGGTTAAAGGAGACTTATTTTTTATAGTCATCTGATTAATCTTTCAGTAATAAAATAAAATGTTAGTGGATTTCATCTGCCTTCATTGTGAAGAGAAACAGTGAAGACCAATATGAGATGATCGATTTATAGAATCATTTTAGCTCAATATCCCCAAGTTGGACTTTATTTTCCCTTAAATAGATAATAGTAATTCAATAAGAAGAAATGGAAATGGTACACAACCATGGAAGTGGGTAAATAGAAAACATAACCTCTCCCTAGGGCATGAACATTTAAAAATAATCAGGGAACACTTTCAGGTACTCAATCATAATAGTAGGAAAATGACCACATGAATGTTGGTTGATGACATCAAGAAAAAACTCCAACAATTAGCATGCGTAATTCCCGACCATCAAAATAACAAGATCCACTCTCCTGGATCTTGGATACAGCATACTATAAAATATGAGAGTAACCACATCAGGAGATATAAATTAAACTTAATGATGATAATAATCAATTTTGGCCATAAGAAAAACTATAATATACATTACAATGGTGAGCTCATAGATATCAAGATCATGAAATATGAAATCCAACTCATCTGCATGGTTTTCAACCATAATCATTCACTAGGAACATTTGAAAACATTATCTTTCATCCTTACAAATGGTATTAAAATCTCTATCACAACCTTAAAATTGTTCGACCATAATCCCAACAAGTAAATCAGGTAAGAAGATATAAAAGAATGATATGAACCAATTTCAAAAAAATTTAAGAAAAATTTAGAATGAAATAAATATTATTCCTATTCCAATAGCTGGACTCAATTTAGATTCATATGATGTAAACTATCCTATATAAATATATCCACCCTCATCACCTCCATGAGATTTATTCATGGACCGCATATCCCCCTTTGTTATGAGAGTGAGATCTATCACCTTTTATTGCATCAAACATAACATGGTTTCCTTTTGTAAGGGTGAATATAGCTCCACAAATGTGGTATAATTTTCCTAAAAAATCATTAGGACGCTACCTTCACAAAAATTATTAAAATAACATGGGTATCATAAAGTATTTAGGATAATTTTGTCCAAGTATTCCCCATAGGTTCAAACACACCTGGGGTTTTCCTAGAGAATCCCTTATACCCTGTCCTAATGTAAAATGAGTAGCATTACTTTACATCCATTTCTATCCAGATGAAACACCCTAGTTACCCCCTACTATAATAGAAGATTAATTAAGACCAATCATAAGACTTATTTCTTACTCAACCATAACCTCTATATAAACTAGACCATTAAAAGTTGATAGTCACATGAGAATAACTATCCCCCTAATCTCATACATTAGAATCATCTCAAACTACATATCCATGAAGTAGCCATTAGTTATATGTTTTTGAGATAAATGAACCAACACTATGGGAAAAAGTGGTTTTTGCGATGGGTTATTTGTGACGGGGATAAATCCCATCACAAATAGTCCCATTAGAAACTTATTTGCGACTGGAAAAGCTAACCCGTCTCAAATGGTTTGGTGCGCAATGCGCGCCAAATCGCAGAAATGTTATTTGCGACGGGGAAATCTCACCTGTCGCACAAGGTTATTCGCGGGAAAGTTATTTACGATGGGTGGTTACAACCTGTCGCAAATAACCGGCGGTGGGAAAAAAAATTTGCGATGGGAATATACCCCCGTCGCAAATAGTATGTCGGCTGGTTATTATTTGTGATGGGTCCCGTCACAAATAACTATTTAACCGTTGACCATGATAAATGCGGGCTAAAGTATTTGCGACGGGATACCGTCCCAAATACTACTATTTGCGACGGGATACCGTCCCAAATACTACTATTTGCGATGAGATATCATCTCAAATAATACTATTTGTGATGGGATACCCATCGCAAATAGTCCCGTCAGAAATAAACTAACCTATAAATACCCTCATCCGTTTTTTTGCATTCATTCACAAACTCTATCTTCTACTTCTCTCAATACTCTATTTTTAGAGTTCACAGTTTCTTAAGTTTAATTTTTATTTCCGGAGTTGATATTGAAGTCTTCAACAACAATCAGAGATCAACCTCAGATCAATATTAAAGGTATTTATGTTCATTTTAATTTAATATTTATTTTATATTTTTTATTAGTTTTATTTATTCCTTATTAGTTGTAATTTAATTATTTTTAGATTGTTTTGTTACTTAATAGATTTAAATTATTAGTATTCATTGTTCATAGTTAATGGTAATTAGGAATAAGTATTAATAATTGGTCATAATTAAGAATAAATACTAATAATTAGTAATAAATACTAATAATTAGGAATAAATAGTAATAATTAGTAATAATTACTAATAATTTTTAATAAACCTCCCCCATGCGTGCATTAACCTTTACAACTAAGACATTTCATTTTTTATACATTTAATGATCTATCTATATATATAGTTATATTCATTAATATATTAATATAGATTTATATTAATATAAATATATTTGGTTATATGAATAAATAAATATATATTTATTTATTCATATATTAATATATATATTTATTCATATATTAATGTATATTTATATCTATTTATATATATATATGTAGTTATAAATTTTTATTCGTTTATTTATTTGTATATTAATATATATTTATAAACTTAGTTTTAAATAAATTTATAAAATATGTTTTTTATGTGTATTTATAAACAAAATAAATAAATAAATACATATATATATACAACACACACACACACACATATATATTTGTATAGTTGTGAATGAATACATAGAAATGAAGGGGTAAAAATCCATCGAGAATGTCAAAACGGCTATAAATTCTAATCTGTAAGTCCGTTTCAACTCCACAACCAGTCAAATCGATGAACATGAAATGATCTTCGATATGATATGTTGTACAGGCCAAACGGACATCCGGATCGGAAGTTATAGCCATTTGAATGTTAAAACAACCATAACTTCTAATCCAGGAGTCCGTTTTAGCTTTACAATTAGTCAAATCGAAGAATATGAGACGATATTTGATATGATCTGTGGTATATGTTTATCGTATATCGGGATCAAAAGTTATAGCTGTTTGAATTGTAAAAAACCGGGGTACCCCGACCAATAACTCAGTTTTGAAGGACTTCTGGGCCATTTTTGGCCTCAAAAAAACCCTAGATGGGTTATACCCATCTATTAGGCTTTAGATCTCCTCACAGGCTTCGATTTGATATGATGTAGAGCTCAAACGTAGTCCCGGGTCAAAAGTTATGGACGTTTGAAGTTTGGGTTGCATTTTCAACTTATTTTTCATCTTTCATTAATTTTTTTATTTTTTTTAATATTCAAAAAGTTATTAAATGACTATTTATTGATAAAAATTACATATTTACCAGCTAAAAATATTTTTTAATTTATGTTATAATCAAATTTTATCAAATATCATATAAATTAATATTATATTTCCATAAATCTTTTCAAAAACAAATTTATAAAATAAATATTACATTTATATCAATATAAACAGATTAATATATTTAAATATTAATAAATAATTTTTTAATTTTTTTAATTTTTTTTTAAATTTTATTATTATTATTTGCGACGGGTACCGTCGCAAAAAACTCTTCGAAGAGACTATTTGTGACGAGAAAAGGGCCCGTCGCAAATACTTTGTTGCAACGGGCCCATCACAATTTTTTTAAAAAAAAATCTAGAAATCTATTTGTGACGGGCCCATTTTCCGTCGCAAGTAAATGTTTTTGCTACGGGCCCGTCGAAAAAAAATTAGTTGTGATGCCGTTTTACGCAACGGGTCATTTGAGACGGGGCCCCGTCGCAAATGACCCGTCGCAAATACCTGTATATCTAGTAGTGAAATTCAATGAAGTGATAAGCATAATCTATCACTGAAGGGTATCTTTGATCTAATTTCACAACCCCAAACACCTACTCTGTATGAAACACCTTATTGGGGAATTGTTTGTTAAATGGTTTGTTAAAAGTGGTCCTACTGAGGTCCTTGTGTAACATATCTTTCACCATAGAACTCCATATTTCCTTCCAATACCATCAAGAATATAAGTGGAAATTACCACCTTATAGTCCTTTAGTGACATCAAAAAGTGGAATATCCTCACTAATCTTACAATCTATTCCACAGGTACGTAGGTTAAACTTTCACCATGGAAGATCAGTAGATTATTTTTGGAAAACTCCAAAGAATGATCCACCATTCGTTTTTAGTTTCAATCAATGACTTTACCTAATGATTGAATTGTATGGATTATAATTTTAAAAAAAATAAGGGTTTACTAGATGATTTTTCTATTGTATATTCCATATAGGTCCTTCCCTTAAAATTGAATATATCCTTTTTGGAAGAATTATTTATAAATACAAGATTTAACACTTGAGTATATTAGAAATACACCTCCAAATCAAAACACTATCTTCTTAAATTCACATTTAAAACCATAAATAGAAATTGTAAAGAGATCCTTAAAAACCGATTGAAAAATTTGACAATTTTCATCTAATTAACCCGAAACAAAATTTATAAGATTAATTAAAAATATATGAACACCCATATTAACTGAAGGTTATATATGAATGTGATCCGTCCAAGAACCATTAAATGCTTACCACCCAGGTTCAAATAGTCATAACTCTAGTTCACCAACCCCCCCCCCAATAATAATTGTTTCATATGATACCAATTTGTAAAGAACCAACCTAGGAAAAGCAATCATCTCACCCATGCTGGCCTACTACTGGGCCCGAAGTGCATTCTCGATCACCCCATGTTGGAGACATGTACCATTATATTATCATAAACATCATGGGAAAGAGTTCGTCATAAAAAACAATATATTATGTCTCATGTATAACAAGATAATGAAAAACAACTAGTTTATATTGTGGGAGAATATGTACATAACCGTGACAAATAACTAACATGCTAGAAGGATAATCCCAATAGAAAAATAGGTATGATAAAAAAATAATATATCTATGTGACAATCTATCACCACCATCCTAGAACACTATGAATGACACCCATCGTGATAAGTCATTATGTTATATGACACCCTTACCATTAAATGTATCTTGAAAAATTGAATTTTTAAATTCCCAATGATATATATATTTTTTAAGAAAGAAGGATAGTATGATATTATCATGAATCTATATAAATTCTGTCACCCAAAAATCGTTAGTACTATCTTTGAATCAATGAGTTTTTCAAAATGTATTTCATTGAAAAACATTTCTCTTAAAACATATTTTGGTTTTCATTTAAAACAAACCATTTTATAATCCATAAGAATATGGAATTAAAAATGAATGATAACATAGTGGGATGAAATAAAAATAAATATATATATATCATGATATAATAATGTTTGTAATAAATTCATAAAACATTTCTAAAATGGATAAAATCAAGAAAAAATTTCACTATAGTTTATAGGGTATATGTAACTATGACATGTATGGAACACTAATATAGTGTAATATTATAACTAGTGATATTTATTTTAGAAATATTCTATCATTATAAGGCCAAAAAATTGGCAAATGTAGTATAATGTGAACCTATCCATAATGTATAGGGATTCCTCACAAAATAAAAATGTGAATATGTCTATAGCATAGTGCATCAATGGCTCATGTGTGCTATGTTTTCTCAAACCATTCAATAAAACCATGCCCATAATTTTATAAAACATTTAAAAAATAAAATAATTATCAATACAATGATTAAAAATCCATTTTATATTCAGAACAACCATTGAGGACTTTCAACGAACATGTGAAGTGTGTAAACCTTTTAAAAAAAACCCCATTCAAGACCATTTTGCATGCCAAAAAAGATGCAATAACACAATTATTCCCTTCTAGATATTAAATTAGAAATTTTCAAAAGCTAGTCATATTGGTATTAAAATAATAATTAAGTTTTTCATGATAAAAACACATTATGTTGATACACCTACTACACCAATGGAAGCAACATAGTCACCATAAAATGATTTGAAAAGATGTGATCTGGTCCTCTAGAACCTTGATCCAAAATAAAAGTAATTAATTCCACATCAAAACCTCAATAAACATCCTTAAAATTAAATAATATTTTTAAAACATAAAAGGGAATAGAGATATATAAATTTAGCGATAAATGATGTGGAAATCAAACAAATACTCAAAGTGATCTACGAAAAATGAAAGAGAACACCAAAACATTAATGGAAGAAGGTCTAGACTCATCCCATAAATTTTCCAAAATGGAAAACCCAAAAAGAATAGAAGGGAAATTAATAATTTAGTGGGAAATAAGTTTAATATTCATTAAACATAAACTATTAACGTTCAAATAATTCTTTATTATTATGTGAAACTTTCCCTAGAAGATTATTGGTCAAATTGATCATTTTAATTACTCAAAGATTTGATTCCACAGTTTGGTTATTCCAACCATGGTCATAGTGGCTAGAACATGCCCAATTTCCACAAAGAATGGGGGTAACTCAATTTTCAATCTAAAACAATATTTGTATTGAATCCCCCACCGCTGGCATATGACATAATTGTACCACTCCAAATACAACTCAATGTATACTAATAGGATTGGGGTTTTAATATAGCCAAACTAACCATAAAATCTAGTTGGGGTTTATGGATTTCAATATATTCTCTCATCAATCTTCCCAACCAATAAACTATCTATAATGGTTTTTAAAGTATGACTCATTCTTACTGGTCATATCCATGTTGTTGACAAAAGCACTAGTCAGAATAGAGGAGGGATTGAAGATGTTGTTGTTCTCATTTCTAATAAGGGTCATCTTACTGATTTTGTTGATTATGTGAGTCATATTCAATTAGTGGAGATGTTTAGATTATTTTATGTTTTTTGGGGTGATGGGATTTGGAATCACATACACCATGATGTGTGTCGTGACCCATTTTTTAAAAAATTGGAAAGGGTTATAGATGCTCCTGGTCATGTTCATTATTTATACATGCACCATTGGTTTATAGATCCTTGAAAACATTGGGATATCGATGTCAAATTGCATTCTAGATATAATCATCACCACCATAACCATGGTTCATGGATTCACACCCATGCATGTTTCCTTCAGAAAAAGTATCCTTCTACATAAAAAGATTCCAAGACATTCACAAAAAGATCCTCTAGGTTCTGTTCATTAATATTTTACCCCCACCATTGGTACCTTTCACTAGGAAGAGAAAATAAAACTATAATTTCCAAAAATACTGATCACATGGCCACAAAATTTGTATTCTTCAAACAAATCCTCTATAATTATTAGGAAATATTTTACACCACTCCCTTGATAGGATATCTGGGGGTTGGACCAAATAATGATGCAGCATTGGTATTAGTTTATCAAGTTGAATCTTCACAATAAATGGAATCTTATCTATCTATCCCCAAGAATATTAATCGATATAAACTCATCATATTTAATGCATGTGAATGTAATCCCACTAATTTATTAATGATATCATATGGTGATTTTGACCTCTCTATAATGGAGGTGGAATGTATTTCTGTTAGTTTAACAACTACTCAACAACTCCAAAAGAAAATTTGGAAATTAGTAAAAATGATATGGTGATACCCATACTGCCTCATATATAACTATATGGCACAACTAAGGCCCATACTCCCCACATGCATAGCATTCCATATATTCTCATGTCCATTCATTTATGAAGTTTCCTCCTAAATTTAGTCCTCATCACTAATACATTCCTTCATAAAAATTTGAGATTATTTCTAGAAAATGATATAATAATGTGGTGGAAACACTTCAGTTGTTTTCAATTATCTAGTAACAATATATTTTCAGTTTCTTGGGGTATGAATGGTTGTTAGATCATGGTTCATCACTACATGAACAGGTGTGACCACACTCCTTTGTTAGATCATTATATGAAATGGAAACTAGTTCCATAGGGTGTGATGTTATTAATTTTTTCAGGACTTATTATATACTCCCTTTATAGATTTTATATGAAATGCGCATAATTTGTGTCAAATATTAAGGTTTTAATACTAAGTATAATTCTTGGGCATTTTTAGATGTAGTCCAATTGAGTAAGTTTACGATATTATTTCTAACTCTCCCCCTAAAGATCCTAATTTTATGGTTCTTATTTTTAAGGACTCCTAATTCAATATAAAACATTTCATTAAAAGAGATCATGGACCAATTCTACCATTTGAAGGCCCATATGGACCACCTAATAAGGCCTATAGATTTTCTGAAGAAACTGGACATGCCCTAAAGATTTATTTTATGGGATCAATCAGGTATCCCAAATTCCTTTATTCTCCTCCAATGTTCAAGGGAGAATGTACGAGTCTTGGATAGATATTTCAAGGCACAACTCCAAAGAAAATAGGCCTAAATGATTCATTTAAACTCATCCCACCACTCTTGCCAGGAAATAAAATCAGTATAGTATTTATGACATATCTCATGCTTTAATCATAAAATCCAGATCTGATTTTTTAGTGTGAAAGAGGATATATAGTATGCCTACTTTGGTGAAGAAAGTTTTCAGATTTTAAGGCATATTCCTATTGATAAACTCATTCACATATTGGCCTTCTAAAAAGTATGGATTGAAATAGACATTTTAAAATTTTTTATAGAAACTGCCATAACCTTGGATTCATAGGTCCAAATGCCTCAAAATTTATAGAGTTGTCAAAAAACACAATTATCTACATCTTTTGAGAAAGTTATATCTCGTGATTCAGCAGTCTAGATGTCCAAATTTATGATCCAATTGGAGGGACATACTGGGAATGCAAATATTCCACTTCCATGGGCTATAAATACATCCCTCTCCTTTCCTTCAAAGGGGTTGGAATTTCAGAAGGGAAGGGTACATATTTTCATGACCAAAGCCTTTTCAAGGTCTTGGGAAGATCTTCCATAAACTTTTTTTCACTTGAGATATCTTCCCTCCTCACTTTGTTTCCTTTTAAATTTGCGTTCTTCATTATTTTAATCATGTATGTCTTTTTTTGCAATTTTGTTTTAATACAAGTTTCTTATTAAATATCTAATATTATAATCCACCTTCAGTAGTTTAATATTAGTGTTCTTATAATTGTATAAATCAAGCTAAAACCCTTTCCCTTATTTAGCTTCCTCATTCAATCTAAAGTTATTTTTAACTCTCTTCAACGATCGTGTGTGTTAGACGCACAACTCTTTCCTTATCCCATTCCTTTTGTTCTAATTATAATTAATCACCATAATTCAATATTACCATTTTAATAACCATCATAATTGCTAAGTAAATATACCATTGGGGAGAATAATTATTTAGATATGTTAAGTGATTGATATCTTTTTCTCAATTAGTATTCTTTAATTTAACATTGTGTATGTTGGACTTAACATGCCATGGATTAATGACTTGTTTTTTTAAACATGTGGTTTCCATGGATTATTGGAACAATAAATACACTACCATCAATAAGCTCTGATTGAGATTAGAACCCTATGTTATGTTAAGGCTTGAATTAAATCCTTAATACTTAGGAATTCCAATCAACATTATCTTGTAAAGTTGGTGTTAATTTAGATGCAATATAAATCAAAGCTCAAGAATATCACAATCTTAACTCTCTAAAAATTAACTCACCCCAATCTTTATCAAATGTTTAAATCAAATGCCAATCATTAATCACTTCATTTATTCTCTAAAAATGAACCCCCAAAATAAAAATACAATCAACTAAAAACATATGAATAGTAAAAATGTTTCATCATTGAGGATTCAACACAAGTGGTTTTATACACATTAGTAGAGCATCAGAACATTGACCCTAAAATTGAACGAACGCTTAGCTAGAATAGGAGGAACATAATAGATAATAAACTCATTCAAGAACATGTCCTTGTCCAACTAGTGTATTTAGAAATGGCCAATCCTTGAGAACAAATACTTAATGAACTTGTTGCCCCTGCTATCATTATCCAAATATAGAGGATGGAATTGAACTTAAATCATGTTTGATTCATATTCTGCCTCATTTCAACGGGAACCCCAGTGAGGATCCACATCTTCATCTTAAATAGCTCCATGTGGTGTGCTCTACCATGAATCCTCAAGGGGTTTCTGAGGAACAAGTCAAACTCTCAGCATTCCCTTTCTCCCTAGATGACACTTATAAGTCATCGCTCTATTAACTTTATCCTGGTTCCATAACCACATGGAATGACATGAAACGACTCCTCATAGAGAAATTATTTCATTCTTCTCGTACTGCTTCAATCCTAAATTATATAAGTAGAATTCATCAATTCCCAAGTGAATTGCTCGATTAATACTGGGAGAGGTTCAAAAAGAATGTTACAACCTTACCACATCACCAAATCCCTGACCAACTCATGATCCAATACTTCTATGAAGGGTTAATGGCTATGGAGATAACTCCCATTGATGTTGCATGTGGTGGTGCTCTAGTTGATAAAACTCCTACAACTATAAGATATCTTATAAGTAATATGGCTGCAAACACACAACAATTCCATACTCGAGCACATGCTCAAGTAAAACAAGTCCCAAAAAATCAATCCATAGAGTCGAACAAGATGACCGAGTGGATGAGGGAACCTAATGGTCTTGTGCGACAACTAGTTGTGGAATCCAAATCCCCAACCTCATCTTCTCCACAAACAATGTTTCCTAGACATGTCCCAAAATGTGGAATATGCAAATCACCAGATCGCCGAACTGACACATGTCCACAACTTCAAGAGGGACAATCAGATTCAACTATACCAATGGAGTTCAATAAAACATATGCTCAGCAGAACCCCAACCCACAATAATTAGTTTAGTTAATTAGAAACATCAACCAACCTCACTATGAGCCCTTCTCTTCAAGGCCTAAGGTATGCTAATCCCATCTCTCATCCATCTAAATTCCCTCCTCAAAACCCAAACCAGAATCAATATGTTCAAGGTGTTGTTAACTCTCAAAAACCAAATCATTTTGTTCATCAACAACAAAGGTGAAATCCTCCTCCTAGATTCCATTATCCAAGTGAGCCTTCCCAATTCAAAAACCAATACAATATCTTTCCCAAGAACCAAAACCATGGTAATCTATAGATACCCGAAACGTAACATACATGGACATTACATTACATTTGTGGAATACTTATTACATAACAAAAACACACACACACGAGGACCGTAATAGTTTAGTGTCTTTGGAAACTCGGAACGTAATCTTTTAATCATGGTGAAAGATCTTCAACATCTCCCATAAAGTTCTTCCCTTTTTTTCCTTACCTAAAACCTTTCTTTATATCCTGGGGAAAAGAAAACATAAAAGTGTGACCTCAAATTCTCAGTAAGGGTAAACAAAAGAAAAATCAATCACATCATATTCATTAGAACATGACATTTTGGAAATATTAACCTGCAAAAGAGATCATAATATCATAACATGGGATAAATCATAGTAGTGAAATGAAATCCCAATAATCATAACATAAAACATGGAACTTTGTGGCATACACACATAATCATAGAGAATAATTTCTTATTAGTCAAGACTCATTGCCAAGACTATCTTAGTGGACAAAGTCCCTTTCTGAATCGAGTTCACTCCTCGTTTCAGTCCTGTTTCACTGAACCGGTATAACCTACCATTCCAGCCATGTCTATATCATGAGATATAAAATCTTTACCCAATGCATTAGAGGGAGATATAGGTCCCACCCATCTCATAATTATACCATTCTTATGTGTTTCACAAAATCATAAATCATACATCATTGCATAACCCATGAAAAAAAATGGGATTCTTAAACAACATGACATCATAAAACAAGTCATATAAGATAAAATAATTCATAAAAATAATTCCATCACAACATAATCAAATCAATGTAATAATAGGGATAGAATCATAACCCTATATTATCTTAGATGTAAAATAATTTTCATAAAACACTTGAACTCCATTCTTGAGGAAAATATCCTTTCTACTTCAAAAACATTTTCCTTTCTTAACATGTCATAAACTTTTAAACTAAAAGAAGTTGATCAAAAATAATCGTGAAAACTTGTAAAGGAAGCTTATTGGAAATAATGTTTTAAAAATACATTCATGCCGGATAAGTTTTAAAAAAAATTCTTCTTGTACTTTTGTCGGAAAAGTCAAAAAGTACCTCGTACGAAAAATGACAAAAGATTCCTTTCATATCTTTTACTAAATACTCACCGAAGGGTAAAATTGGATATAAACTATTTAACAATGATGTAAATATTACATATTAATGAAACATGGATGTTGATGATAAAATACACCCCAGTAAATACCAAAGTATGAACAATATCGAATAAAAATGAGATTGTGATATTTTCCCTTACCTTAGGTCCGATTTGCTTCGTAAGTGTCCGAAACTCCTGTATAATGATTTAGATAATGTCATTGACTTATTCCAGAATCATACTCATTGTTATGATATCATATACGGTTTACTTATGACTTTATATTACCCGTTATTTTGTAAATTCCATGTTAAAGAGCGTTTTGGTTAAAATCGTTTCATTTGTCGTCCGTGTTTTGACATGTAATTATTCATATGATTATGATATCTTAAATCCAGAATATAAAACATGATTTGTATATAATATATATTAATAATATACATATATATAATAGATCAGTAAATGGAAAGAAATACACCGTTCATGGAGACGGTAGGCCGTACGTACGCATGAATGCTGTTTTCGTTTCCTTATTGAGTTGAATGGAATTAAGTAGATGACATACATATATATACACATAAATCCAGTATCATTATTATGTCATATATTTCATGATTACTTATTATATATACTTTATAATCATTCATGAATGGTTAACGTGGAGAATGAATCTCATCGCGTCGTGGAGATGGTAGTCCGCACATACGCACGAGCGATGATATCGTTCTCATGATCGTGGAATTGTATTGCAAGGTATGTATACTATTTAAAAATAAATATCACTTTACAATAATCATATATAGGTATTATGTACACCATTATACCCATCCAAGTAAGGTGGTGGTGGAAAATAGATTACACCACGGCGTGGAGACGGTATTCCGTACGTACGCATGCGCGGTGATTTCGTTTTCTGTAGGATGGATAGATGGTGAAATAGGGTTGTTTCATACTTATAATAACATATCAGTATATGAGTGATACTGATTTTATTACTTCATAATGAAAAAACCTAGGAAGAAGATGTGGAAGAAGAAATAAAGTTGAAAGAATCGGTAACGGACATTACCTCTTCTTTGAAGCACCTCTTTGAGATCTCCTTTTAGGGCACAAAAATTGGTCTTTGAGGAAGACCAGAACCTCTAGGATGTTGCTATGGAAGTGGAGAAGATAATTTGGCAGGGGTTGGCCGAGCTTTAAGGCTCAATGTGGTGTGAGGAAGAGGGGAAGGAGGTGCCCTTTTATAAGGGAGGATAGGGGTACCTTTGGAATAACTAAAACTATTATTTTATTATAAAGTCAAATTCGGTTTTAAATTGATCCAAATTGATTTATTTACAAGATAAGGTGGGTATGGGTCAAAATCCTCTAATCCAATATAATTTATACAAGTTTAGGTTTCTATTTTAACCTTATCATTTATATTTAACATTAAGTTAAATAATTTTACTTTTACCGTGTCTTCTTTTGTTCTTACACTATAAGGTTAATAAACATACTATAACAAGACAAACTAACCCCAAGTTGTTAATTATTAATATATATAACCTTATATAAGTCATTTTTCCAAACCTTAGATTTTTAGGAATAAAATAACAGTTAATAATATAATATTTGTTTTAAAAACTATTTTATATCAATTTTGACACTATTTAGTAATTGATTTTTGTGAAAATCATAACAAAATTATTAGTTCGAACAAAGTTAATTAAATCAACACTAACGTGTCATATTAACCTAAAAAATTAGTGGAATTCATAAAAAGTCTCAAATTACATTTATTTGGGTATTTATAACATCAATTATGTCAATATTTCATTAATAAGATAATTACTGCATCATCTTTGTGTCATAAATAAATTAACTTATTTAAGGTCTAAAAATTACAAATAAAATACCAATATGTAGGAAATATTTTTAGATTTCTAATGAGTATTTATAGTCGAATTTATCTTATGTATAACCCTATATTAAAAATGATTTACTTATTCAACATTGATTTTAACTATTTTAACCCTTCTTTAAATAAATTAAAAATAAATGTCCTAATCTAATCCAAGTGGTCCTAAATGGTCATATTTTATTCCTAAGGTTGTTTGTGGTCAAATTACACATATCCAATATAATTAGAACATGTGTTAGGGTAATAATAATATCATTTTTACCCATAATTACCCTATTTAGTTTTAATCGTGGTAAAATAAAGTAAAAAGTTACTATTCACCAAAAATTATTTTCATCTCATTGAACCACATTTTACTTACTGACATCAACTGTGTCTCTCAGATTTTTGAAATTCTACTCACATAAGTGGTAAAATTATGTTTTATGAAAAATTCATTTTTTTTAACTACCACTTAGTGGATTCACTATTCATCAAAAAATGAATGGTTCGAGAAAAATACCAAAAAATAGGCCTAAGCTATATTTGATATGATGAAATGGAAAATGATGTCTATTTTACCAAATTCAAAACATATCAGTTGCATTAATTAATTTAAAAATTAATTCCCATCGTCAAAACATATAGCGTGTTCTTAAGATATAATAACTATCAAAATATTGACACTTGTTTATGTCTGGTTTAAATGTGAAATTACATCCAATGACCAAAATTGTACTAAATTGTAAAAATATATTCTAAATATAATTTAAAACCACTAAAATTAATAATTTATCACTATTAATTATTTCGATTAAAAAAGTTGTTTTTAAATAAAATTTAGTAATTTTCACTATTCATCAGAATATGAAAGTTATCTGAAAAGTACCAAAATTTCATCCTAAGCTAATTTCGATATTTTGAATCCAAAAATGAAGTCCATTTTGAAAAAAAAATTAAAAAATTTCAAAAAGTGGTTAATACTATTCATAACAGCTAGTTTTAATAATATTTTAATAGCATATCGTTGTTTAGAGAAACATGTTATTGCGTACAACACACGCTATCGTGGAAGGTCGCGCTTGCGTGTAATGAAAGCCAAGTCAGGGATTCGTGTTGTGAAAGCTCCTTTTTGTGTAGCATACAACAAATGACATTAATGAAATTAAAAAGGATATTTTTCGTAAAATCATGGTGTGTTACATAATCCCAATCCTGGACAAGCCTCTTCTTCTAAGAAACCATGGAAATGTGCAGTGGAAGATCTTGCCTCATTCACCCAATCAAGGCTCAAAAACATTGAATCCCAAATTGGTCAACTTTAATCCCACCTGATCCAGAAACAACCATCAAATTCTTTCTAACTCCCAACTCAATCATTACCCTACCCTAGGTTCAATGTAAGAGCAATTGCACTTAGATTGTGGAAGAAAATTTCTATGCCTCAAGATATGTCCCCCCTTAAATGTAGACATAGAAAATGAAAAGAAAATGGAACTTAAAAAGGAATCAGAAGTCATCCCCCCACCTCCTTCCATTCCTCATAGGATCCCAATTATTTTTCTTTAAGTCGTTTCTAATCCAAAGAAGTCCTTTTAACCCAATCCTAAAATGCCCGACATGTTTAGATGTGTTTAATTGAACATTCCCCACTAATATTACATTAAAAAAATTTCTAATTATGCCATGTTTCTCAAGGATTTTTGTACCCATAAGAGGCACCTTGGGACCTATGAAAATGATTCCAACCAACAGTCTATTCCCATTATGTGCAAGGATCAAGGGACCTTTACAGTTCCATGGTAAATTTGATGTTCTAAATTTGATGATGCACTCATAGACCTTGGAGCCTCAATTAATTTCATGCCCAAATACATCCTCTACAATATAACATCCCTTACTTTACATACATTTTTAATACATCAAAATTGAAGCACACTTATTAAAACATATAACAAAACCAGGAAAGGACCTTATAGGTATAGAGTCTTTAGAAACTGGGAAACATAAACAACTGGTTCATAAAGCATATACTTTTCCTCCCATTTATTTCATCATATCTAGAGTCACTTTTTGGAATATCCTACTTAATAACCTTCTTCCTGACCTGGGGAAATAAAACATACAAAAGGGTGAGCTCAAATGCTCAGTAATGGTAAACAAAAGAAATATCAATCACATTGTAAACATAAGAACATAACTTTTGGAAATCATAACCTGAAAAAGAGATCATAATTTCATAACATGGGATAAATCGTAGTAGTTAAATGTAATCCCAATAATCATAACATAAAAAATGAAACATTGTGGTATACACACATAATCATAGAGAATAATTTCTTATTAGTCAAGACTCATTGCCAAGACTATCTTAGTGGACAAATTCCATTTCTGAACCGAGTTCACTTCTTGTTTCAGTCCTGTTTCACTAAACTCGTTTAACCTGCCGTTCTAGCAATGTCTATATCATGAGATATAAAATCTTTACCCAATTCATTGTAGGGAGATATAGGTCCCACCACTCTCATAATGATACCATTCTTATGTGTTCCACAAAATCATAAACCATACATCATATCATAACCCATGTTATAAAAATGGGAATCTTAAACATTGTGACGTCATAAAACAATTCATATAAGATAAAGGAATTCATAAAAATATTTCCATCACAACATAATCAAATCCAGGTAATAATAGGGATAGAAACAGAACCCTATATTATCTTAGATGGAAAATAATTTTGATAAAACACTTGAACTCCATTCTTGAGGAAAATATCCTTTCTACTTCAAAAACATTTTACCTTTCTTAACATGTCATACAATTTTAAACTTAAAGAAGTTGATTAAAAATAAAGATTAAACATGTAAATGAATATTCTTGGAAATAATGTTTTAAAAATCCATTCGTGCCGTATATGTTAAAAAACATTCTTCTCGTTCATTTTTCGGAAAAGTCAAAAATTACCTCGTACGAAAAATGACAAAAGATTCCTTTCATATCTTTTACCAAAAACTCACCGAAGGGTAAAATTGGATATAAACTATTTTAGAAGGATATAAATATTACATATTGAGGAAACATGGATGTGTATGATAAAATACACCCCAGTAAATACCAAAGTATAAACAATCTCAGATAAAATGAGATTGTGATATTTTCCCTTACCATAGGTCCAATTTTCTTCGTAAGTGTCCAAAACTCCTATATAATGATTTAAATAATGTCATTGACTTATTCCAGAATCATACTCAGTGTTATGATATCATATATGGTTCAATTATGACTTTATATTACCCGTTCTTTTGTAAATTCCATGTTAAAGAGCGTTTTGGGTAAAATCGTTTCATTTGTCTTCCGTGTTTTGAGTTGTAATTATTCATATGATTACATAGATAATGATTAATTAATTCCAGAATATAAAACATGATTTATATATAATATATATTCAGAATTTACATATATATAGTAGATCAGTAAATGGAACGAAATACACCGTTCATGGAGACGGTAGGCTGTACGTATGCATGAACGCTATTTTCGTTTCCTTATTGAGTTGAATGGAATTAAGTAGATGACATAAATATATATACACATAAATCCAGTATCATTATTATGTCATATATTTAATGATTACTTATTATATATATTGTATAATCATTCATGAATGGTTAACATGGAGAGTGAATCTCATCGCGTCTTGGAGACGGTAGTCCGTACGTACGCACGAGCGATGATATCGTTCTCATGATCGTGGAATTGTATTGGAGTTTATGAATACTATTTTAGAATAAATACCACTTTAAAATAATCATATATAGTTATTATGTACACCATTATACCCATTCATGTAAGGTGGTGGTGGAAAATAGATTACACCACGACGTGGAGATGGTATTCTGTATGTACGCACGAGCGGTGATTTCTGTTTCCGTAGGATGGATAGATGGTGAAATAGGGTTGTTTCATAATTATAATAACATATCTGTATATGGGTGATACTGATGTTATTACTTCATAATGAAACAACTAATTAAGAAGATGTAGAAGAAGAAATAAAGTTGAAAGAATTGGTTACGGATATTACCTCTTCTTTCGACATGCCTTTTGAAACCTCCTCTTATGGAAATAATATTGCACTTTGAAGAAGACCAGAACCTCTAGGATGTTTCTAGGGACGTGTAGAGGAGAAATTGTCAGGGTTTGGCCGAGCATGAAGTCTCAAAGTGGCGTGAGGAAGAGAGGGAGGAGGTTCCCTTTTATAAGGGAGGAGAGGGGTTCCTTTTGAAAAACTAAAAATATTATTTTATTATAAAGTCAAATTCGGTTTTAAATAGCTCCAAATTGATTTATTTCTATGTTAAGGTGGGTATGGGTCGAAATCCTCTCATAAAATATAATTTAGAAAAGTTTAGGTTCCTATTTTAACATTCTCATTTAGATTTAACATTAAGTTAAATAATTTTACTTTTACCGTGTCTTCTTGTGTTCTTATACTATAAGGTTAATAAGCTTACTATAACAAGACAAAAGAACCCAAAGTTGTTTATAATTAATATATATAACCTTATCTATGTCATTTGGCCGAACCATATATTTTTAGTAATAAAAAAACAATTAATAATATAATATTTGTTTTAAAAACTATTTTATGTCAATTTTGACACTATTTAGTAATTGATTTCTGTGAAAATCATAACAGAATGATTAGTTAAAAAAAAGTTAATTAAATCAACACTAACATGTCATATTAACATATAAAATTAGTGGAATTAATAAAAAGTCTAAAATTTCATTTATTTGGGTATTTATAACATCAATTATGTTAATATTTCATTAATAAGATAATTACTGCATCATCTTTGTGTCATTTATAAATTAACATATATAAAGTCATAAAATTACAAATAAAATATCATTATGTAGGAAATATTTTTATCTTTCTAATGAATATTTATAGTCGAATTTATCTTATGTATAACCCTATATTAAAAATTATTTACTTATTAAACTTTGATTTTAACTATTTTAACCCTTCTTTAAATAAATTAATATTTAATGTACAAATCTAAGCCAAGTGGGCCTAAATGGTCATATTTTATTCCTAAGGTTTTTTTTGGTCGAATTACAATTATCCAATAGAATTTGGACATGTGTTAGGGTAATAATAATATCAATTTTACCCTTAATTACCCTATTTACTTTTAACCGTGGTAAATAAATGTAAAAAGTTACTACTCACCAAAAAATATTTTTATCTCATTGAACCACATTTTACATACTGACATCAACCGT
Source organism: Viscum album (assembly GCA_963277665.1). Lineage (NCBI taxonomy): Eukaryota > Viridiplantae > Streptophyta > Magnoliopsida > Santalales > Viscaceae > Viscum > Viscum album. The sequence continues at coordinate 651,877,104 of OY728151.1, read as the reverse complement.
GTCTCTCGGATTTATGAAACATTACTCACAGAAGCGGTAAAATTATGTTTTATGAAAAATTCAGTTTTTTAAACTACCACTTAGTGGTTTCACTATTTATCAAAAATGAATGTTTTTAGAAAAATACCAAAATTTCACCCTAGGATAATTTCGATATTCCAAATCCAAAAATGAAGTCCATTTTTAAAAATAAAATTCATAAAATTTAAAAAAGTGGTTATTATTATTCATAATGACTAGTTTTAATAATATTTTAATAGCATATCGTTGTTTTGTGAAACTCGGTATTGCGTACGACACAAGCTAACGAGGAAGATCGTGATTGGGTGTAAAGCAAGCCATGAAAGTGTTGAGTGTAGAAAAAGATTCCATTGATGATTTATATAACATAAAAACAAAATATTTCTCATAAAAGTCTCAGGTGTTACATTCTACCCCCCTTAAAATGAATTTCGCCCTCGAAATTCGTCACTTTGTAACAAATAGATGATGATACTTCTCCCTCATCATATCCTCAAGCTCCAATAGCTTCATCTAATTGGTGGTTCCTCCATAAAACTTGCACCAATCGAGTGGTCTTGTTTTGTAGGAATTTTTCGCTACGATCCAGAATCTCTATCTGTTGTTCATCATAAGAAAGATCTTTCTCCAGCGGTACAACTTCTGAGCTGAGTACATGTGATGTATCAGGTATGTAATTTCTCATGAGAGATACATGGAACACATCGTGAACTTGAGACAGATTTTGTGGAAGCGCCAATAGGTAATCTACCTTCCCAACACGATCCAGTATTTCAAAAGTACCGATATACCTAGGGCTCAGCTTTCCCTTCTTTCCAAATCTCATGACCCTTTTCTAGGGAGATATTCATAAGAAAACTTTATCACCCACTTCAAACTCTAAGTCTTTTAATCAGTTTTCATCTTGACTTTTCTATCGACTCTGAGCTGCTCTGATGTGTTGTTGAATAGATCTGACCTTTTTTGCCATCTCATCAACAAGATCGGGTCCTAATAGATTTCATTCCCCAACTTCATCCCAGTAAGTTGGAGTCTGGCATTTCTTTCCATAGAGAGCTTCATAAGGAGCCATCTAAATACTAGAGTGAAAGCTATTATTATAAGAAAATTCCACCAAAGGTAGGTGTTGATCCCAACCACCTTTGAAATTCATAGAGCAATCTCTCAACATATCTTCTAGAGTTTTAATTGTCCTCTCAGACTGACCGTCCATCTGAGGATGATAAGTAGTGCTGAAACTCAACTATGTATCCAAAGTATGCTGAAGACTTCACCAGAACATTGTGGTAAACCTCGGATCCCGATCAGATATAATATAAAGTGGTACTCTATGAAATCTTACCACTTCCTTTACATATATCCTGGCATGCTGATCTAGAGTAAAATCCTCTCTAATAGCAATGAACTGTGCAGAATTTGTAAGAAGATCAACTATGACCCAGAAAGCATTATTTTTCTGGATGTTTTAGGAAGTCCTATGACAAAGTCCATAGTGATTTTTTCCCATTTCCATTCGGGTATGGGTAATGGTTATAACATCCCATTAGACTTCTGTCTCTCAGCTTTAACTTGCTGACAAACCAAGCATTGAGAGACATATTCAACAACATATCTTTTCATGTCATCCCACCTGAATTACTCTTTCAGGTCCCCATACATCTTTGTGCTTCCGGGATGAATAGAGAATGATGAAATATGAGCCTCATCCAGTAGCTCCTTCTTTAATTTAGTGATGGGAGGAACACAAACCCGATTCTTGAACTTTATTATCCCATCACAATCAAGGTTGAATTCAGGAACATTTCTCATCTTCTTTTGTAACTCAACATCTTCATTTTATGCCTCTTTAATCTTCACATGTATAGATGGTTGAACATTCATTGATAATATTTTTCCCCTTCCATTATAATTCCAAGATCTATCCTTTGTAAATCCATAAATATTGGATCTTTTGTGATCCTCATCATGGATAAGCTAGCATGGTCTTGTCGACTTAATGCATCTGCCACCTTGTTTGCTTTCCCAGGGTGGTAATAAATTGAGCAATAGTAATCCTTACTCAGCTCCAACCATCTTCTTTGGCACATATTCAGCTCCTTTTCTGTGAAAATATACTTTAAACTTTTATGATCAGTATAAATGTCAATCCTTTCTCCATAAAGTTAATGCCTCCAAATCATTAATGCAAAGATTACCGCAGCTAACTCCAAATCATGAGTTGGTTAATTTTTCTCATGTATTTTCAACTGTCGTGAGGCATAAGCTATCACCATATCATTTTGCATAAGAACACACCCCCATCCCTTCTTGGATGCATCACTGTAGATCACAAACCTTTCTCCACTACAAGGCAGTGTGAGCACAGGTGCACTGTATAACCTTCTTTTAAACTCCTTAAAATTCTCTTCACATTCCTCCATCCAAACAAACTTAACTCCTTTCCGAGTATACATGTTGAGTGGATTAGATAATCATGAAAAATATTTCACAAAACATCGATAATATCCAGCCAAACCAAGAAAACTTCGGATCTCAGTTACTGTTGTTGGTCTCGATCATCTTTCGATAACCACTGCCTTTGCTGAATCCACAGATATCCCCACCTTTGAGATTATGTGACCCAAAAATGAAAATTTTTAAAGCCAAAATTCACACTTGGTAAATTTGGAATAAAGTTTCTCTTTTCTCAGGGTCTTCAATATAATTCTCAAGTGATCTTAATGTTCTTCTTTGATCTTTGAATAGACAAGAATATCGTCTATAAAGACTACCACAAACTGATCAAGATAGTCTCTAAAGAATCTATTCATTAGATCCATGAAGATAGTAGGGGCATTAGTATGACCAAATGGCATCACTATAAATTCATAGGGTCCATACCTTGTACGGAAAGTCGTCTTTGGTATATCCTCCCTTTTGACCCTTAATTGATGATACCCTGAATGAAGATCAATCTTGGAAATGTATTGATATCCGCGTAGTTGGTCAAATAAGTCATCAATGCGCGGGAGAGGATATTTGTTCTTTATATTGATCTTGTTAAGTTCTCAATAATCAATGTAGAGTCTCATTGATCCAACTTTCTTCTTAACAAACAGAACAGGTGCTCCCCAAGGTGACACACTAGGGCGTATGAATCCCTTATCAAGATTCTATTGGAGTTTCTTCTTCAATTCCTGCAACTCAATTGGGGCCATTCTATAAGGTGTCTTCGAAATAGGAAAAGCACCCGGTACGAGTTCTATTGAAAACAATACTTCACGATTTGGTGGAAGACCTGGAAATTACTCTAGAAAAACATCGTCAAACTCCCGTAAAATGGGAATATTCTTAATCATGAGTTTTATAACCAACCATTTGAGATAAATAACCTTCAATTAGTGGAATCAATACCCATAAGATGGAAGAAATTTCAACTGGAAGGTTATGTTCATCCTTGCATCGATAGACAGTCATAGATTGATCTGGATTATGAAATGTGACTTCCCTTCTTTGGAAATTGATATGAGCTCCATATAAAGAAAGCCAATCCATTCCAAGAATCACATCAAATTCCACTATAGGAAGGATCACAAGATTTGCAGGAAGCACTTTCCCACAAACTTCAATCGGAGAAGAATGATAATCTTTTGATGCTACTGTTCTGCCATTAGGAGTTGTCACATCCAACTCAACATCTAATTGTTGTGGTGATACGATGATACCCTTAGAAATTTCTTCAGAAATAAAAGACTGGGTGGATCCAGAATCAATTAAAACATTTGCTACTTTAGAGGAATGGTATGTGTACCTTTGACCACATCGTTATCGTACTCCACATTGCTCATAGAAATTGTATGTGACTTCCATTTGTCTTTAGCCTTAAGATTTTGTTGACATCGACCATCATCATCTACCCTTTCATTTGGGCATTGATTGGCATAATTCCCCATATCCTTGCACTTGAAACATTGAAGTATAGTAGGTTCATTCTGTGTATCCCTTCCTTTTTTTCATCATTAGACATCTTCTTCCCATCATTGCGGCATTCAAATTCCCGATGACCTTCCTTTCCACATTTGAAACATTTACTTGTCCCTTTAAGACAACTCCCTCCATGATTCTTTTCACACTTTTAGCATAAGGTAAAGTTCATCTTATTTTCAGTGTGCTCTTTATATTTTCCTTTGAATTCCATTTTCCTCTTCTTATCAAACCCATATGACTGATGGGTTACTCTAATCTCCATCTCAACATTGAGATCACATCGAATGATTTCCTCATAGATATTGAAGTCCCTTATGGATAACGCCCTTAGAAGACTTGGTTTTAAGCCACCAAAGAATCGATCGATCTTACTCTCAGGTTGGATAATAATACAAGAAGCGTACCTTGAAAGTCTTGTAAAATTTGCTTCATAGGTACCAATAGATTCATTATCCTTTTTCTTCAGTTCAAAAATCTCTTTCTCCATCTTTGTACGGAGAATACAAGGGAAGTACTTATTGAAAAATAAGTTATTGAACTCGTCCCATTCCATGGACTCAATTTCATCCCTTTTCCTTGTATTCTTAATAAGATTCAACCATTGATCAGCATCACCTTCAGAACGATACACTGCTAAGATGACTTTATCATGTTCAGAACATTGAAGAACTGGAAATATCTTTTCAGTGGTACTGATCCATTGTTCAGCCACTAATGGATCAGAAGACCCACTGAATGAAGGTGGACGCTGCCTCATGAAGGATTCAAATGAATGTTGCTCCTTCCTTTGCTCATTTGGAGGTTCTGTATGATTCATAGCTTGAGAAAGTTGTGTGAGCATGGCTACAAGATCTTGCATTCCATCTCCCATAATGTTTGGTCACTCAGGGGGAAAATCATTGCATTGCCCGTCACATTCCATATTAACATAGTTTCTTCGGGTTCCATCCATTGACTAAAACCAAGAAGAATAGTGTGAGCAACACTAATTATAATAGGAAAACCACATAATCACGAATAAAATTTCATAGTTAAGTTCTTATCATAGGTTGTTCATGGCCATTTCTAAAACACTAATATTGTGTTCTATTGTTATACTTATCCTTAGGGTCCTTACTAATGCTTTAACATCCTAGTTTCTAAAGGTTGACAATACCTTTCCCTTGATACCAACAATAACAACCCTTAATTTACATACATGGTTAATACTTCAAAATTGAAGCACACTTATTACAACATATAACAAAACCAGGAAAGGACCGTATAGGTATAGAGTCTTTAGAAACTGGGAAACATAAACAACTGGTTCATAAAGCATCTACTTTGCCTCCCATTTATTTCATCATATCTAGAGTCCCTTTTTGGGATATCCTACTTAATAACCTTATTCCTGAACTAGGGAAATAAAACATACAAAAGGGTGAGCTCAAATGCTCAGTAAGGGTAAACAAAAGAAATATCGATCACATCATATACATAAGAACAGAACTTTTGGAAATCTTAACCTGCAAAAGAGATCAAAATTTCAAAACATGGGATAAATCATAGTAGTGAAATGTATTCCCAATAATGATAACATAAAACATGAAACTTTGTGGCATACACACATAATCATATAGAATCATTTCTTATTAGTCAAGACTCATTTCCAGACTATCTTAGTGGACAAAGTCCATTTCTGAACCGAGTTCACTCCTCGTTTCAGTCCCGTTTCACTGAACTGGTTTAACCAGCCGTTCCAGCCATGTCTATCTCATGAGATATGAAATATTTACCCAATTAATTGGAGGGAGATATAGGTCCCACCCATCTCATAATGATACCATTCTTATGTGTGCCACAAAATCATAAACCACACATCATAGCATAACCCATGTAATAAAAATGGGAATCTTAAACATTGTGACATCATAAAACAATTCACATATGATAAAAGAATTCAAAAAAATATTTCCATCACAAAATAATCAAATCCATGTAATAATAGGGATAGAAACAGAACCCTATATTATCTTAGATGGAAAATAATTTTGATAAAACTCTTGAACTCCATTCTTGAGGAAAATATCCTTTCTACTTCAAAAACATTTTTCCTTTCTTAACATGTCATACAATTTTAAACTAAATAATGTTGATTAAAAATATACATGAAACATGTAAAGGAAGCTTCTTGGAAATAATGTTTTAAAAATCCATTCATGCCATATAAGTTAAAAAAAACATTCTTCTCATACTTTGGTTGGAAAAGTCAAAAAGTACATCGTACGAAAAACGACAAAAGATTCCCTTCATATCTTTTACTAAAAACTCACTGAAAAGTAAAATTGGATATAAACTATTTTAGAAGGATATAAATATTACATATTTAGGAAACATGTATGTGGATGATAAAATACACCCCAGTAAATAACAAAGTATAAACAATCTCGGATAAAAATGAGATTGTGATATTTTCCATTACCTTAGGTCCGATTTGATTCGTAAGTGTCTGAACCTCCTGTATGATTATTTAAATAATGTAATTGACTTATTACAGAATCATACTCATTGTTATGATATCATATATGGTTCACTTATGACTTTATATTACCCGTTCTTTTGTAAATTCCATGTTAAATATCGTTTTGGGTAAAATCTTTTCATTTGTCGTCCGTGTTTTGACTTGTAATTATTCATATGATTACTTAGGTCATGATTACGTAATTTCAGAATATGAAACATTATTTATATATAATATATATTCAGAATTTTCATATATATAATAGATCATTAAATGGAACAAAATACACCGTTCATGGAGACGGTAGGCCGTACGTACGCATGAACGTTGTTTTCGTTTCTTTATTGAGTTGAATGGAGTTAAGTAGATGACATACATATATATACACATAAATAAAGTATCATTATTATGTCATATATTTCTTGATTAGTTATTATTTATACTTTATAATCATTCATGAATGGTTAACATGGAGAATTAATCTCATCGTGTCGTGGAGACAGTAGTCCGTACGTACACACGAGTGATGATATCATTCTCATGATCGTGGAATTCTATTGGAGTGTATGTATACTATTTCAGAATCAATATCACTTTACAATAATCATATAAAGTTATTATATACACCATTATAAACATCCATGTAAGGTGGTGGTGGAAAATAGATTACACCACGGCGTGGAGACGGTATTCCGTACGTACGCATGCGCGGTGATTTCATTTTCCGTTGGATGGATAGAAGGTGAAATAGGGTTGTTTCATACATATAATAACATATCAGTATATGGGTGATACTGATTTTATTACTTCATAATTAAACAACTAAATAAGAAGAAGTAGAAGAAGTAATAAAGTTGAAAGAATCGGTAACAGATATTACCTCTTCTTTCGACACGCCTTTTGAAACCTCCTCTTACGGCACTATGATTGGTCTTTGAAGAAGACCAGAACCTCTAGGATGTTCCTATGGAAGTGTAGTGGATAAATCAGCAGGGTTTGGGAGAGCTTTAAGGCTCAAAGTGGTGTGAGGAAAAGAGGGAGGAGGTTCCCTTTTATAAGGGAGGAGAGGGGTTCCTTTGGAAAAAGTAAAAATATTATTTTATTATAAAGCCAAATTCGGTTTTAAATAGCTCCAAATTGATTTATTTCGAAGCTAAGGTGGGAATGGGTCGAAATCCTCTCACCCAATAGAATTTATACAAGTTTAGTTTCCTATTTTAACCTTATCATTTAGATTTAAAATTAATTTAAATAATTTTACTTTTTACTGTATCATCTTGTGTTCTTATACTATAAGGTTAATAAGCTTACTATAACAATACAAAAGAACCCCAAGATGTTTATTATTAATATATATAACCTTATCTAAGTCATTTGGCCGAACGTTAGATTTTTTGGAATAACATAACAATTAATAATATAATATTTTTTTAAAAAACTATTTTATGTCAATTTTGACACTATTTAGTAATTGATTTTTGTGAAAATCATAACAAAATTATTAGTTCGAACAAAGTTAATGAAATTAACACTAACTTGTCATATAAACCTATAAAATTAGTGTAATTCATAAAAAGTCTCAAATTACATTTATTTGGGTATTTATAACATCAATTATGTCAATATTTCATTAATAAGATAATTACTGCATCATCTTTGTGTCATAAATAAATTAACATATTTAAAGTCTAAAAATTACAAATAAAATATCATTATGTAGTATATATTTTTATCTTTCTAATGAATAATTATAGTCGAATATATCTTATGTATAACCCTATATTAAAAACAATTTACTTATTAAACATGGATTTTAACTATTTTAACCCTTCTTTAAATAAATTAATAATAAATGTCCTAATCTAATCCAAGTGGGCCTAAATAGTTATATTTTATTCCGAAGGTTGTTTTTGGTCGAATTACAATTATACAATAGAATTAGGACATGTTTTAGGGTAATAATTATATAATTGTTACCCTTAATTACCCAATTTACTTTTAACCGTGGTAAATAAAAGTAAAAAGTTACTATTCACCAAAAATTATTTTTATCTCATTAAACCACATTTTACTTACTAACATCAACCATGTCTCTTGGATTTTTGAAATTCCACTCACATAAGCGGTAAAATTATGTTTTATGAAAAAATCAGTTTTTAAACTACCACTTAGTGGTTTCACTATTAATCAAAAATTGAAATTGTTTAGAAAAATACCAAAATTTTACCCTAGGATAATTTCGATATTCAGAATTCAAAAATGAAGTCCATTTTGAAATATAAAATTAATAGATTTCAAAAAGTGGGTATTATTATCCATAATGGCTAGTTTTAATAATATTTTAATAGCATATCGTTGTATAGTGAAACTCGGTATTGCGTACAACACAAGCTATCGAGGAAGGTCGTGATTGCTTGTAAAGCAAGCCAAGCATGTATTGTGTGTAGTAAAAGATTCCTTTGATGATTTATATAAAATAAAAACAAAATATTTCTCATAAAAGTCTGGGGTGTTACATACAACCTTGGTCTAGGTCCCTTGCATTCAACGAGTGTTGTCATTCATTTATCCAATCGAAGCACAGCTAGTCCTGATGGAATAATTGAGGATGTCCTTGTTAGTGTGAATGATCTTATCTTCCCTGCTGATTTCTATGTCCTTGACATGGAATGTGAGACAAAATCTTATTGATCACCCCTAATTATAGGAAGACAATTCCTGAAGTCGTCTAGAACTATGATTGATGTCCACTCAGGCATCTTATCCATGGAATTTGGTGACCAACTGGTCACATTCCATATTTTCCAAGCGATGTGATTTCCATCTGAGGATCAATATGCATTTTCAATCCATGATTCTGAGTACACTACTAATACTCTATTGAACCCCAATCCATCGTGTTATTCTGGTTCAAATCATAAAGTATCTTTTGAAATATTCACTATAATTAACCAAGTCTTAAATGATGAAGTTGATGTGGATATCTTATTCATATACTCCATAAATCTAGTTGAACATGAAAACTCTCTTTAATTCCACATCAACTCTAATCTCTACTACTCCTCCTTGGACAATATTTTGGAAAATGAATCTGAAGCAACTGAAGTCCCTTCCTCTATTCATGAGTTGTCTAACCCACAAAAAAAAGATGAGACTAATTTGAAATCTCTTCTTGAAGACATGAAATATTAATTCCTTTACAATGATCACCCTTATCTAGTCATTATCTCTTCTTAACATTAAGAAACTGAGGAGTCAAAACTTGCTGAAGTGTTATAGGAAAACTAAAAGGCCTTAGGATTTACCCTATATGACATACCAGGAATCAACCCCTGAATGCATCACATCCATCATGAGGATTCATCCAAACCAATTATACAACCACAAAGAAGACTACATCTAGTCATACATGAGGTAGTTAGGTAATAGATCACCAAGCTTCATCAAGTTGGTATTATATACAAAATTTTTTATAGTGAATGGGTTAGTCCAATTCATGTTATACCTAAATGGGTGGGATAACTGTTGTCACAAATGAACATGGAGAGGTAGTCACAACTTGAGTGAAGAAAAATGGTGTGCGTTCATGGACTATAGAAAATTTAATGTTGGAACATGAAAAGATCACTACCCACTTCCATTCCTTGATCAAAATCTAGAATGGTTAGCCAAAAAGTAACATTATTGCTTTCTTGATGAATACATCGACAAATTCCAAATCCCAATCACACCTAAATACCATTAAATGACTACTTTTACATTCCCTTGTGGTAAATATGAATATAAGAGAATGCCTTTTGACCTTTTCAATGATCCTGAAACAATATAGAGGTGTATGATGAGTATAGTTTCTGAATTTATTTAACACGGCATGGAAGAATTCATGGAAGACTGTACTATTTATGGTGGGTCATTGGAATTGTGCTTGCATTCTCTATTTGTTTTCCACCAAAAGTATGTCAAGTGTATCCTTTTGTTAAATTTTGAAAAAATTCACGTCATGGTTTAAAATGGGATTGTTCTAGGGCCAATTGTTTCAAAAGATTGTATTAAAGTTGATCGTGCCAAAATTAATGTGAAAAAATCACATCTAGAACCCCCATCTCTTTAAGACATCCATTTCTTCCTCGGTCAAGCTGGTTTCTATCGGCGATTCATCCATAACATCCGTAGGATTTCCCTCCCACTCACTCGGTTGCTACAAAATGATGTCACCTTCTATTTCGATGAGGTTTGTAATAGAACCAACATTGAACTCAAAATTTATTTTACATCAGCCCTGATAATCCAACTTGCAGATTGGTCCTTATCCTTTTAGTTGATGTGTTATTCTTCTGATAGATACATTGGGGCCCTTCTTGGTAAAATATGAGAAAAAATTCCTCATGTAATCTATTATGCCTAAAAAAATGGATTGAAACCAATCTTACTAAACTGTCACTGAAAAGAAACTTTTTGCAGTGGTTTTTTTCCTTAGATAAATTATGGACCTATCTCTTCAGGGCCAAAATCATCATCTTCACAGACCACTATATTATAAAGTTCTTACTCAAGAAATGTGATTCCAAATAGAGGCTAATAAGATGGATCCTAATCCTCTAAGAGTTTGATATTGAAATTAATGATAGACCAAGTAAATAAAACCATGTGGCTGATCACTTGTGTAGAATTTTTAATTCTTCTCATTCTGAAATAATTGATCTTGAATTCCTAAATGATTACCATTAATCTCTTACTCCAAAAATACCATGCTATGTCCCAATTGTAAATTACTTTGTTTCTGGTGTTTTTCCAAAAAAAATCAAATTAACTAAAATGACGTTGAAAAGAGATTCAAAATACTATTTTTTGGAAGAAAATAAACTTTGGAAAACTAGGGTAGACATGGTAATTAGGAGATGTGTTGATGAAAATGAAAATTCTTTGATCTTATAATTCTTTCACTCAATGCCTGGTGGTGCCACTTTGGACCAAAAAGGACATCCCGAAAGGTCCTAGACTCTGGATTCTTTTGGACTTCACTCATCAAGGACTCACATGACATCTGTCAATCATGTCCAACTTTCCAAAAGATTGGAACAACTTCTAAAAGAAATGAAATTACCTGAAATCCTTTAATATTCTGTGAGATCTTTGATATTTGGGGCATCGATTTCATGGGACCATTCCCCCCTTCTAATGGATTCTCATACATTCTTCATGCGGTTTCTTTTGTCTCTAGCTGGGTCGAGGCTAAACCCACTAAAAAGAATGATTCAATTACTATTAGTGAGTTCCTAAAGAAACACATATTCCACCTGTTTGGCACACCATGTGCCTTGATATGTGACTTAGGAACCCATTTTTTTAATAGAACAATGGAATCAATTTTGAAAAAGAATGGTGTTGTACATAAAACTTCAACTGCAGATCACCCCCAAACATATGGCATTGCTGAACATTCTAATAAAGAATCCAAAAGATTGCTTGAGAGAAATTTAAACCCCACTAGGAAAGACTGTCCTGAAAGACTTGGTGAAGCACTTTGGGAATATCGAACATCCAATAAAACACCCATTGGGATGTCTCCTTTAGGATAGTTTTTGGTAACACATGCGATTTACCAGTTGAAATCCAACATAAGTCTATTTGGGCTGTGAAAACCTATAATTTTGATTGTGAATAATCTGGTGAAGAAATATTTTTTCAATTGGCTGAACTAGAGGAGCTTTGACTTGATTCATATGAGAATTCCAACCTATACAAAGAAAATGATAAGGTGCTCCATGATAAACACATCCTGAGAATGGTATTCTATGAAGGTAAAAATGTATTTCATTTCAATTCTCGATTTTGGCTTCACCCAGGAAAGAATAATTCTCATTAGGAAGGTTTTTTTGTTATTACTACTATTTACCCATTTGGTGTAGTAAAAGACCAAGACCCCTCTTCAAAAAGGGAATTAACGGTTAATGGACATTGGTTAAAGCATCACCAAGAAAGGACACACAATCCTAGAACCCCATCAACTTCCATCGAATCCCCAACTTTTGCAGTCGACCCACCACCAGATGGAAATGGAAACCCATCAAATCCAAAATAGGGCGCTCCTCTTTCCCTTTAACTCTATCTCTATCTCTTCCTCTCTCTCACTCTATCTTCTTCTTCCTCTCTCATTCAATTTTTTTACAAATTTCATTATCAATCCCTTCTATTTACTCTTTCTCTTTTTTGTGGGTGTTTATTTATAAAAAAACTAAAACTAAAAAAACTAAAAAAATCAAAATAAATCACTTACAAAAATATTTAAAAACACGAGTCATGATTAGTTACGTTCAAATTTTCAAATTTTCTCCAACCATTTTGGGTAGTTAAAAGACCTAGTTTTATCTCAATTTTTTTTTATTCTCATCAAATATTTGGATAAAGAATATTCTGTTGAAACCATTAAAATTTTAATTCTCACTTTTTGATTTAGAAAAACATTTTCTCCACCCATGAGGAAAACCATTTGCTTTCATACCAAGGATACCTATAGAAATCTTTTCAAAATGTGTGTTTTTCACCCACATTTGCGAGTCTTGAGTTTGTGGACCTTCAAACTGAATTTCCTAATTTAGTGTGCATTAATATGATAAATTCATTTTCTGAACCACATGAGAATCATAATATCCGAATAGCCTCCCATTTCCCTTATATTAACCCTCCTTTTGAAAGCCCTTTCATGCCTAAGAAAATTTTTTCTTTGATAGCCACATTATAACCCCAATACCTTTTCCATCCAATATGAACATGGTTTTTCATTGCATAATTTTTTGAAATTTAAGTGTGGGTGGGGGGGATGGATTACATTTTTGGTACCCTTTAGTGATTTCACCATGTTATCATATGCTTGAGAGAAAGCATCAATTTTCGTGTTGGGGATAGGTTTCCTTCTATATGTTTTGGGAATTTATATATTATTACGACATATTTTAAAAATTATAATGACATGTGTAAAAAAATTAATTAAAAATGAAAAATAAAATAAAAAAATTGGTTGTGAGTTGGGTAGGTCAAAAATCACTATTTCTTATCCTCTGATCTTGTTATAACTATTAAAATTAGTGTCATGAAGAGATAAATCATGGGTTGGGATATGAGTTTGAGATATGTTTCAAGTAAAAGTTTCAAAAAAAAAGAAAAAAAAATACCACTTGCATTATATTCTTATGTCATTGGGAGAAGTTTTGTGTTTTGTAAATCTTCTATATTCTCATTCCATTCATATTTCCTTCCACTTTTGTGTCTTATTTTACATTTTCATTCCCTAATAAATATGTGTTTCCATTTACTTTCATGTCTCATTTCAAAAAATTTTTTTGTTCATTTCATTTTCTATGTTGGGTTTTTACCCCTATTCTTCCCTATCTTGGACATTATATTCCTACCGTCCCATAACCACAGAAAAAATCATTCAAAATACCTCTTGATTCTAGTGCACTTACGGATAGGGAGTGGAAGGTGAGATCTCAAAAAAAATCTAAGATTATTACTTTTTGTTGGTGATTTAGTGAAGCTCCATGATTAATTTTATCATCTTGAGTGGAGAAAGTTTTGTGTGCAACCATTTTCCATTTCTAAATTTGAGCATGGAAAAATGAATTGTTTTATGAACACTGTTTCTGTAACAAATTTTGGCAGAATTCAATATAGATGAGTGATATTTTCTAAACCTCCCTGATTGGGGATAACATAATTTTAATATTTTATGGTGATTTAATATGATTGTTGTCATGTTTTTATATTTGTTGCACATAAGGGCATGCACAAGACTATGTGTGGGGGAGTTAATGAAATTAATATCAGGGTCTAAAGGTCTATATCTGGAATGATGATTTTGTCCATTAGGCTGAAGTTTTAGAGAAAGAAAATGATCCTTAGAAAAATATACATTTCCCCAATTTAAAAAATTCATTATCACATAGTTCTCTGACCTGAACTTCTGAACATGATAGATTTCTGGGGTTTCATCCATCTCCATCATCATCACATTATTAGTAGAAGATGAATAATAATGAGTGCTCAATTTATCCATGTTTTTGTGTTTCTTGAGTTTAATAATTTATATCTCAAAAGATAATGTTTTTTAAGACAAGTCTGAGTTCATCATGTAACTACTTCCTATTTCATAAATGACTCTAATTCATTACTAAAAATTTCATTTCAAAAAAGTATAATTGTTTAACATGTTACATAAGAGAAATGACTTGTGTGAATGATGTGGATCTGAGCACTGACTATTGTATAATATTATATTTCCATGATAATAGAGGTTTCTAGTATCTTGAAGACATTTTTGATAAATATTGTTATCCCACATCCTCTATTTTTTGGAAATAGTTGAATCTGGTCACATGACATGCAAAACATAGTTTTGTAACCCAAGCCACATTTTCATGAAATAGGTTAAGGTAGCATAACCCCAGCCTAAAATTTAAAGGCTTCATTATTTTCCTAAAAATCAATAAGACCATTTTTATTTAGATCTGTATCTGAGGGGGAGATTTTTTATTACACAAAGTTTGTACCCACCATCAGAAGGAACACCAATTCCATGGTACTAGTAAAAAGGAGCCAGTTATTTCTAAATCCAAGGGTCGAGTTAACCCAATATTTCTGTTGTGCGTGAAAATACTATAAATTTCATGTCACTACCTTATATGAAAAATGAAAAATTAAATACATGAAGTTACATGGATACCATGAATCTATTAAACCACTAATGTTTGGGTTGAATAAAACATCCTTCAAGTGATTTCAGCTCTAAATGTTTCTTGCAATTATGTTTCAAGAGAAAGTTGATGTCAATTGGAAAGTGTTCAACATCCTCTTTATCCAACCCTAGAATGAGAAGGTATAATAATGAGTAAAATGGTTCTCTTTATATCCGAATGTATGTGAAATTTATTAGGTTTTATGACATAGTTTCTTAATATTGATAAAAATAATATAAATATTTTATCCCCCATTATATGGATGAACCTATAAAAGTTTAAGAGGTGAACTCTGAACTCATTCAACAATTTCATTAGTGAATCTATGAAAATAAATAAGGGAAAAGATTCCTACTAGTGAGTATGTTTCATAATAATCCTCACATAGGACATAAATATCTCTATCTTATATCACATGGGATTTCACATAACATTTCTCAATGAAAATATGAGGTAATGAAAAATTCATATCATTCACACAACTCCAGACTCCTCACAATACCAAAAATTGAATGAAACTAAACCATTAAAATTGATTCACCACCCTTGTGATATAGATAACGTTTCAAAAAAATCTATAGATTCGTGAATATACAAATGTTTGTGGAATATCCTGTGGGTTCCCTATTTGATGCCTCCTTAAACCAATCATAGGTTTGTACATGTTGAGTGCTCATGGGAACCACACTATTTTTAATAGGTTTATCTCTTGAAAACTCCATAAACATGACTGGTATCATGGACCTTAATCCAAAGAAATTTTCTCCATGAATGGGCAGGATATCCTCCTTACCTTCCCCTCCCAGGGATATGACTCCTCATATGAATAACTCTAAATGGTGAATGAATGGAAAGTGTCTATGTATTTTCCCATAAAAAATAATCTGGGCAGAATATATATATACCCCACACTGAAATCATCAAGGGAAGTTTTAAATATCCACCCTTTTATAGAATAGGTA
The DNA here is from genome assembly GCA_963277665.1 of Viscum album. Classification (NCBI taxonomy): domain Eukaryota; kingdom Viridiplantae; phylum Streptophyta; class Magnoliopsida; order Santalales; family Viscaceae; genus Viscum; species Viscum album. Next base: position 651,860,920 of record OY728151.1, on the reverse strand, counting down.
TGATCCCACAATCCTTCACTCCTCCCACCCTAGTTAGGAATGAAAATAATAATGTGTAAGCTGTAACTACCTCTGATTTGCAAGACTTTTAATTATATAGTACCAATTTCCAAGTCGAACCGTGTTAATTAATGTCCTAAATTTAAGACATTAATCAACAAATTCACCCTATCCGACGAACATATGATTCCCGAGGTGAGGAAATCATGATTATCTATGCATAGAGCACAAGATGCCTCATGTAATGACAATGGGATGACAACCACCATACATGGTGTCATCATTTTGTAATCCACACTCATAGAATTCATTAATCTGTAAGGACAACTGGACCAACCAAAGCATAATCCCCATATCACCCCTTTCTATCTATAATTTCAAAATGAAATTTTCCATATCAATTTACATTAAACTACATGGTTTAGTCCCATATCCAAACCCTAAAGTCAATAATTAAACTAAGAGGGGTCTGATTTCTATCTCCTATAATTTCACCTAGAATGCCTCTCAAAGGTTTAATCCTAATGTCCCAACAATATTATCTCCCGTTCATTGTAAGCAAGAGGGAGTTGGAATCAAAATCTCCAAAACTATAATCTCAATAACATATCAACTCCCCCAATAGATTAAATTACAAGGAATAAGGATCATATTTATAGAGTATATTGCAAATCTCATCATAAAAATCCAATTTCCCATTGGATTTTTGAATTTATATGGGATTCATCTTATTTCCAACCCCAATATATGTCAAATATATATTGGTAGCATCCCTCCAGGGAATATTAAATATGTGAGAATCATCCACTAAATATTAAAGTATGATCACATTTAATCTATTTTAAATTTTAAATTTTCCCAATATGCGAGAAATGTATAGCAGAGCATCCCACCACTAGAAATTAAATCTTTGATCACCATCAATCATCTGTAAAATTTTAACCCTTCCTAATAAATCAAAAAACATATATTAGGTGAATACCCTAATGATTATAATCTATAAATCATATAATACATATGTGATTAGTATATGATATCCTCTCCCTAAACTCATGTAATGATCATGTGATTCCTCTTTATGTTATGATCATTATATGCCTTATGTGATGACCATAAGAAACCTTTGTGACAAGAATTGGATCTATGTTGACCTTCCTTTTGTGAAGATCATATGTCTTACCCTATGGGACAAACATAGCATTCCATAGGTGGTGAATCTAGGAAACCTTTGTTGATGAGTATAAAATTATATTACGGATTCACTAGAATAAAAAAGGGAATCTCCATTAGTGTTTTACCATTTTTTATAAATCAATGTTAAAATTCATGTTCAGAATATTTAACATTGGTATTTTATAAAATAAATTTCAAATGTAATTTAAAACACATTTAAAGGTTGTTTTTAATTAAAAATGATGTTAAATATTTTTAAAATTACTTTTAATGTTGTTTCTTTTAAAAACTAATGTTCAATGTTTTTTAAAAAACCTGAGAACCCAAAACTGTCATTTTTCACCAAAACTCATTCTATCAACTAAAAAAGGAATCTAATGGAACCTGATAACCTTTTTCAATTCTTAATATTGTCTTGAAATTAATATTCATCATTATTTCACATTACTTATTCTCAATAATCCATTATCCATCTTCCCTTCATGATCCTCTATCTATCTTGGTTGACTAACAACTATTGTTTAATATATATGATGGATATTTTATACATCATTTTCATTCTATTTTATATCAAAATTGTACCCTTTTTCTTGTTTCCACTGACATTGAGTGAGTTGATACAAATTTTAGATCAATTTTAATTATTCAAATCCATATTTTTAATGTTTGTTATATTTTGATGACCAATTAATTATAAGTTAATTATAATATTGATTCATTTGTTAATTTTTTTATGAATTTTATTATCAATTATAAATATCTTTTAATATCTATTTATTATTATAAATATTTTATTATTATAAATTATTTTTCATAATATTTTGTTTTTTTAAACTATTTGTATTTATAAATCTATTATCATTATAACTTTTTTGGAGTTGAATTCATTTATTCATTTGTTTTATTTATAAATTGATTTTTTTTTGATATATCTACTTTCAATTACTTTCATTTTTTGTAAATTGAATTTCATTTAGAATTTTTTTTAATAAAAAATATTTTTTCATAAAATTATTCATGGTAAATCTATCTATTTTTATTAATGGTTTATCAAAGGTATTTAAATTTTTTAATGATATTTTTTATCATTACATATAATTGTTTGTTATGATCAAATATATATCTATAATTGATTTTTTTGATTATATTTATTTATCATTAAAATTTATTTTTCTATACTTATTTTTATATGTTTATATGTTTTAATATATTCACCTTTTATATTGTGATATTAAAAACATATAGGATCATAATTAGGTACATTTTGAAAGAACCAATGAAGAATATAAAAATGAAGTTTAGATTTCATAGAACTTACAAAATAAAATCTTCAAAAATTGATTTTATTTTATGTCCACACAAGATGTTCTAGAATATACGAATGTTAAATTTCATATAAATCATGATTCATATCGTTTTGTAAATTTTTCACATAATTAAACACATTATATTTATATTTGTTAATTAAAATAAAATTCAAAATCTAACGCTGATGAAAACTTTTAGCATTAGACAATTGATCATATTGAAGAATTAGTTGAGGATGTAGGAATCGAAACCATGAGAAAACTATAACTGTTGGAAAATTATATGGAGATTCTGAGAAACCATTATTCTTAGGTTTCACAAAATTTATGATGTTATTTTCAGTTCTTATATTGGTTAACATGATTTATGAAATTAGTGGAGTGATAAAATATTCTCTATATTTCTTGATCTTTTAGAACAACTACATTAATTAGGAAACATGCATCCAAATTCCAAATACGATGAAAATAAAATATTATTCCCAATGGAATTTGCTTAGTAAAAGATACATGATTTTTTAGCTGATTGTATGTTATATATGAAGCAATATTAGTGTTTATCAAAATGATATAAATGTTGGAAAACACGATTTAATATGGATTAAATATTGAACTTTGATTCATTTTTAGGTATGTTCATCAAAACACCTACTAAAACAATTTAGTACTATCTAATATTTCATCATTTAAGGCATCTATTTGAAAATTCAATTGATGTAAAAAGGATAAGAAGTAACAAAAAATGAGAACATATTTGATGAAATATTACATCACCCTACTAATTCACCATAGTGGAATATATTTGATAAAAAATTTCTCTATTTTTCATGTGAATATAGAAATATAAGAATGGGTCAATTATCAAATAGAATAAATCCATATTAGAGCCTTAGTAACAAATATTGTCAATGTCCTATTTTTTTAGATGTTTAAAAATTTTTTCCATAAATATTCATGATGACAAAATATGTTATGATAATCTGGATTATTTCTAGACCAAATCATCATGGAAAAAAATATTGATGTGTATCATTCACCAATGGATGGTGATTCAAATTTTTTGGGATACATGTTCTTTAATTTTTTATGAATACAAAAAATTGAATTTTATTTTGAAAGATATTATAATGTTTACTATAATTGAATTTGTTGAATATATAATTTTATGTATATACAATGTCAAGGGACATAAATCATGTAAAATTTTGGAAGAATATAATTCATATTATCATATTTGGAATTGAAGAAATATAGTTTACATGGAACATCAATGATTTCTGTTAATTGATCATTGTTATTGTAGATTAAAAAAATTAATGATTTGCAGAAATATAATCTCCCCCCAAAACCATTATCATATAATTATATATTGAAAAGATGAAAAATATTGATTTTACATTTTCACAGAATGTAAGTTATAGGCATAAAAATCATCGAAATTAAAAGTATATATTATTTAAACAACATTATTTGAGATTTTTAGAGATTAAACATTGAATTGATGTTAATCATGTAGAGAAAAAAATATTTCATAGTTTTATTGAAACATTTTCTTCAAGAAATAGAAGAAAAAACGATGTATTTCATTTTAGATTAGACATGATATCCAAGGGAATACGTTTGGAGTTATCTCCCACTATGAATTGAAATGGAACATATTTACCTTCATCTTTTCACACATAAAGTGAGATAAAGATGAATAAATTTTTTTAGTATATGTATGTTACTATCGTCATCAATGTATATTTTCAAAATAAGAATAATTTGATATCTTTGAATATTTTAAATTAATAGGTATAAAAATTCATGAATTTCATGTACTGATGCAGCAAAAACTACCACCTAAATTGAATTATATATTTATGAAACCTATCATAATGATTATCATCAGGTTATGTTATTCTTTTAAATCTCTTTGTAGTAAATTCATGGATCAAAATTTGTAATATGTTATCGAGAATAGAGTTTTTCTCACAAATTTTCAACAATAAATGTATTTTCCACTAATTTTTCATATTATAATGGTTCATCTAGTGATTCATTTGGGGCTTGATATAACAAAACATGGGACTATTTGTTTATATTGGTTGTATCCTTTGGAAATATATATGAAAATTTGGAATGTATATTTTAAAAAAACTAATTGAATGAAGGCCTATATTGTTTAAAAATATGTATCAGAATATGTGAATAAGTAATGTTCTGATTATTTTTAGGAATTGGGTCATATAGGTCTCCCTATATTTTGACATTTGACAGTAAATAGTAAAGGTAATTGAATTCCTGGATTAAATGTAATGTTTATTCTAGGTGATGAAGTGATTTAGGAACATTTATACGTTTGGAAAAACAATGGTGATGGTCAAAAAGATATATCATCACATTTTACTAGATTAAAGTTATGATATCTAAAATGATATGAAAAGTGGTTGATGGCTGATCAAAATAAGAATCGTTTCATGGTTTAATGATAATGTCAACATAGATTTATTGGCATCAAAAACATTGAAATTTTTGGTAACAGGACTATCTCTCAATGTGATCTCATGGTCTGGTTTTGATACCAATGGTTACCAATATTCACAAAAAATAGGATGATAGGAGTACTATTGAAAATAGTTGGTTAATTTTCACTACTAACGAACATCATTTTTCAAGTTAAAAATAAAAAAACAGAATTTATATGTCAACAACATAATTTTTAGTTTTTGATGATAAATGGTAAATTTATTATACTAAATTATGAGTAAAATTGGTTTAGACTAAATCATATGATTGTAATAGTGTTGTGAAACATGATGACTGTGTACTTACACTTATTAGTTTGAAATGTTTTTATTGCAAATGGGAACCATTTATCTTTGAGACACATGAAAAGTAAATTTTTATTTTATCAATCAGTTGAATTATTAGTGTAAAATTATTTTTAAGGGAAATTAATTCATTTAGTTAGTGAGGATGATGAAGATGATGTTATGGATTTTTGTGATGCTTTTTCATCTATTACATGATTTTTTTATGACAATTGTGACTATAATACAGACATAGTTCATGTTGTATTTAATTTTCATAAAGAAGAGATATGGTAAAAAACTAAATTACCCTCTTAATTGTTCTTATAAATATTTATAATCAATTTTTCATTATCAAACTCCAAAATTTAGTAAGTTCTTTTTTCTCATTTTTTTCTATCATTATAATGATCATCTATTAAATAAGATTAATTTTTTTTTCATTGATAATTTTTTTTAAGATAAACATTTTTTAATAAAAAAATTTAACTATTTGTATATATAATTTTCTGTATTTGTACATATTTTATCATTTTAATATGAAGAGGTTGAAAACATTTTTTCTAAAAAAGTTTTAATGTATAAATTTTTTTATTATCTATTGTGAAAAATAATTTATTTATTTAATAAATATATCTAATTTTAATCAAATATAGGTATACACCCATTTTTTTGGGGTATCATACATCATTACAAATGATGGACACTCGTGAAGGGGAACTAACATATATATATATTTTTAATTTATATATATATCTATAATAACAAAAATATTTATTGAAATTATACATATATTTCAAAAAACTATATGTATATCTTCTTCATCTCCAGAGATTATGGAAACAAAATATGGGAGATGTGGGATTACACATTTACCAAAACTTTCTCTAGAATATGGACAGAAAAGAGTTAAAATTTTCTTTTACAAACATCCAAACTAGTCCAAATTTCAAATTATTTGGGACTTACATGACTATAAATAATCATTATAGGATAAGTATTTTTTATCCTAATTGGAAGACCATCAACTGGTAAGTGAAATATATTTTATAAGAGTCCCTCATGGTAAAATTTATAAACTTATATATATTAATTTTTAAAAAATATCCATCATATATATCTTAATATTTTATTATAATATCCCAACTTAATTCACCTAAATAATGCTCTGATCTAGTTCATTAAGAGGCCTCAAGAGTGCCTCCCCATATTCCAGACGCTACCAAATTACAGCTAGGTACTCAGGTGTGGTAGTGGGGAGACTATTCCCTCATATCAGATTAGGAAAACAGAAAAAAATATATAACTAAAATATAGAGAAATGAATAAACAATGTGTGGAAGTAGTAAATAAAATGAAATTGAACATACTATAATAATAAATGAAATTATGTAAAATCTAGAATAACAATGTCATACATACGATAATGGTCACCAACTGGGCCGATTATAGAAAAATATAAGAAGACAATGGAACTAAAATAAAATTATCTTGATCCACTACTAAATATGAGCCAGACCTAATACTCGGTCTCCAGACACTATCAAACTGCACCAGCTCAATAAGGAACAACACGAGTGACTATGATCGATCATAAAACAGTAAACATTATCCCTTTCCACCATGAAAATATGATCAACCTAAAAAACAAGGCAAAATGTCCTCATGTACATTGAGGCGAATGTGAAGGGGTGATAAATAATCTTAGTAGGATAACCCATTGTTGAACGTATAAAATATGCTATTATAAGTACATGTAAAATCAAAGTCCCCATCCTAGTTGAGATACAACTGAAAAGATATGTAAATCCATTAAATGTGAAACCACTATCTAATCCAAGGTTCGTAATCTCAATAAATTGGGCATGTTCTATAATGGATATCCATATCCATATGCATATACATGTATTATCCCATACTGATACATATATACATAAATATGAATATTTAACTGTATGGTGAAGAAAATAACATTAATCCATCTGCACTCAATCCTTAGGTCCATAATCATGATTGCATGAACATCCTCTACTAGGGAATTGAGGTGTATGTCATTCCATTCATGTCTTGTATCAGTAATTTGATCTCTTGGTTTGTAATACCAATCAACATATAGATGCTTCATCAAAAATTGGAAATGTCTCCGAAAAATCTAATCCACTATAGGGGGATACTCGTCATACACATGGATTTATCTATTATCTCTTCCAATCACTATAAGAATGGATTACAGGAAGTACATCCGGACACCCTATAAATGGCCACGGAGCTATATTCCATGCTACTTAGTCCAAGTAAATCTAGTCCAGTTTTTGAGCATGAGGTCTTCGAACATAGGCAATCACAACATTTGGAAGTCAGATAATCCCTAAGGGTGTGAACCTTAAGAAATCAATAATGAGAACTCACCAGTTAGACAACATGACCACTCCTAGTGTCTTCAATAATGGATAGTGTAATCATACATATCATCCAGAATATTTTGATCATTATATGTATCCAACAATTTGATATGCCAGGATCAACACCACGGTCATGTAACTAATCAGGGAGAGCGTAATCAATCCATATCCCTTGGAGAGCGTAATAATCAACAAGTATAATAAAATATAGGAGATCATGATCATCTACATTACTTATCAAATGGACAACAGATGAATCTTCGTCGTCACTCTGGATAGCGTAATCATCCATGAGTATCATTAATCGGGAAACTATGCCCATATATCATAGTAGTAGGCTCAACATCTAGATTCCAACAAACACCTATAGACATCCCAATAATTTAAAAATAAAATATATGGTTAAAAAACAAAATATTAGGTAGTAACTATTGGTATTACATAAAATATCATAAATAAAATTGCTTAGAAGCCGGATACAAGTAAGGCTGTTAGATCATCCCAAAGATAAAGAAAGACTCCTCATGTCAGGATAAAAAGACAACAACTATGAATCACCTCTGGTAACATCGTTTCATCCGTAATAAACATGTGAAATAATAAAAAAATATTTTGGGTGTCCAAAACCTAAACCCAGTACTATTATCCAAAAACCATGATCATACATGTTCAACACAGATTCTAAGGTTACACTCTCTACCATTTCTACCCAAACGTGACGTACAAACTCATGGTCTGTCAAATAATGGGGAACCCTCTAGGTCCCTTAGGTCAAAACCTTAAGAGGCATCCTTCTTGTGATCCTCAAGGTCTAAAGATAAGATAATTATTCATACATGTAATACTTTTCTATAGAGGCAACATGAAAACATACACAGAATCCTCAAAGATAAGGGAATGAAGAATCCAATATAGGATCCTCGAATGACATGTAAACTTAGGCATCATACATGGGATCCTCAAGTTATAAAAACAACATAAGGAATCCTTATTGGTATCCTTAGCTATATCTGAAAATGATAAAATCTAAATGGAAAACTCAAAGAGAATGTACGTATAAATCCTATATGGGATCCTCAAATGGAAAGTCAAGAGAGGCATCCAGCATGGGATCATCTGAATGGAACACATGTAAGGAGGTCCTACTAGGGATTCCCTAGGTCATATTATAATGTAATGAATCATGTAGGGGATAGATTGTGATAAGAATATGATAGAGGCTTCCTATATAAGATCATCTAGGTCAAACCCTAAGTAGAGTAACCCTACAAGGGATCCTTGGCACAATTGATCCCATAGCCGCTTAGGCCATAAGGGAATATATTTCAGGGGTACATCCAAAAAATAAAATAAAAAAATAAAAAAATCATGATATATAGCTTAGGGGTCATCTCAAATCAATTTTCTCACCCTCATTAGACAACTAACAAATATTAATGGAGGAAGAACCCCACTATTAATGAAACACCACCTAGGAGTCCTCAAAACGCCACACCAGACTTACCATTCCAATCTACATAAAAATATTCTAAAAATAAACTACTCATGGGTCCAATTAAAACTATTTGGAGAAAAATATATGAAAAATCCCCAATAGATGAAGAAGTGGAAATTCCCAACCTGTTTCCCTGAGTATATGGCATGTACTCCCAAGGCCCCACATGGGTGTGTACATCGGTCGGTCTGGGCATGTAACACCCAAGTACATAGCGTGAAAGATGGGTAAATGTTGTGTACCCTACATGGGGGAATATGTGTGTCCCTCAAACAACATTTTCATGTAAATTTTATGTTTGTTTACTTCTATATGGCGTACTTCCCACACGGGGTCTTGTCATGCACTCTACATGGCTTTATACCCCTACACGGGTAGCCTGGCAGGGAACTCTGCTACACATATGAGTACTAGTACATTGAGTGTACACCCTATTACTTTTCATATACTTCAAAAACATCATCTTCCCCAAATGGGAAGAACACATGGCTTGTTTTCCCTAAATAACATGCCCGGTAGATGGGTTTTCATAAATTAAAAGCCCCCAAACCAACCCTCAACTCCTATTTTCACCCCAAAAGAAGTAGATCAGGCCACAAGGGCCCTAAGAAGGCATATAACGGGACTAAAAAATGAATATGAATAAACTATGGGGATTTATGGTGAAATATAATAAAGGATTACATTTGGGAGGAATTCATCAAAGCATCATCTGTTTTTTATTTCCATGGTTCACAAGTTGATTTGGCTCATCCTAAGCTCTATGGTGATGTCTCTCTCCCTCCCTCACTCTTTTGTTTTCTCCCTCTCCATATTTTATATTTTTCATGTGAAGAAGTAACCATTGGTGGGTAATTCTTGTGGATAAAAGGGTTAATGGAAGAAAATAAAATGAAAATAATGAAAAGGAATAAAAGAAAAAAATGGGCCCCAGCTGCCCCCCCCACCCCGAACTCATGTTTAGGACCCGCTTAATCTAAACTGCCCATTCTAGACTACATAGTGATTGAAAAATCTAAATCTAACTCTATATTCAAATAAAATGACGTAAATAACCTACATAAATAAATCAATATTTAGTTTCATAAATATTAAATATTATATATTCCACTAAAATTTGAATGGCTTAAGAATTCCACCAAAATACTATCATTGAGAAAAAAACCTTTTTTTGGGCCACAAATTTTTTCATAAAAATTATATGAAATTATATCCTGAGGTAAAAAACCTCATTTTACCCCTTAATAGAATTTTAATGAAAAAAAATCAAATTTATACTCAAAAATTCAGATTGGAAAAACACGAAACCTTATAAGATCCCAAACAAAAACCTTATCGTCCCAGAGATTCTTTTATGGTAAGACCTGCAGCCCTGCTCTCAACCCAAACATCTACACAACCAAGCTGTCTAGATTTTCCAATGACAATCCACATAGTATCAACACATATCTCATATACAGAAGACACCTAACTACAATATATTTGGTACTCCCTCCAAATTAATAATCTCATCGCCATCTCAAAACAAATCCCTAAGCTTAGTAGCCTAAAGAAATTATGAATTTAAAAGGAAAATGAGACTCACCACCCTAAAATCACAAATGATTCACTCCCTATAATATGTATTAACTTACATCGTTCTTCAAGTGAGATCTCAATTGGTTTCCTCAATAATTGAGACTCTTAAAGAAATATCAGAGTTGGTTCAATGCTTTATTTTCATACTCAAGATTATTTCATGTTAGAACATTGTCTTCTCTAGTAGGAGTACATTGAGATTATATAGAAAGGAATTTACATCTTTCTTCGATCCATTCCAATCATCCTTCCAATACTTAACCAGGATTCAGCCACAGGTCAATCGTTTCATGGAACCTGATCCATTATCAATGTATCCTCTATAACAGAGGGAAATTCATTAGATTAACCAAAAATCTCAAGAACCCAATACTGTGTTAATTATTCATATCATTGATCCTCTTATAACACATATAAACTCGCAAATTTATGATTTAATGGAACCATGAAAAACCAGCATAAACTGTTATTACCAGACTAATACTCTAGTGAGTCTTCAATTACAAGGATAAGCTGACCATGTTACATGACATGTCAGTTTCATTAATCAAGAAGATGCCTTGGAAAACTTATTCAAAATTCGGCAACTCACCCATGCCACAATTTATTTTCATGACCATCCATTGCATGGAGATAGTAAATTCCCAAGAATCTACCAACACACTGAATGCATTAGTTATAGCAGAAACACTAGTCAACTAGATGAGGAACTCGAATATTCCTACTATTTTAAGTATTTGTTGATACCTAAATAATGAATAACATGAGCTCCAACCACGACTCGATCACAAAATGAGAGTAAAACCAAGATCACTACCTAGAAACATATTCGATAACCAGGTCCAAAAAATCATTCAAGTTATCATCAAAAAAAATGAATGTTATCTAACAAGGTTCCAAGGTAAACTAAGGGCCTCTAAGTCTCCCACCTAGCATTACATATGAGGTCTCGCAATTGGGTCACAGGGTCTAACCACCTAGCCCAAAAGTTCAAAACTCTATAATGAAGTTCATGATCACAGTGACCTATAAGGTTCAGGAATGAAAACACAGCCCAAAAGGGCATGATCCTCACCGAGCACCCTCCAAAGGTATATCTCCATTGAGGCCAAGACACTAATAAATACGTGATATTGATTTGAGACTCACAATGCATCCATATATGGTAATACCCTATCAAGGTCTATTTCATGTGAAAATTCCTAGTATCCTTTAGTGTTATACTTAGTTATCTAACAAGATATCCATGAACTAAGAAAAAACACCCTCCACGGTGTATAAATAAAGTGAATCACATTCTATATCGACTTACTAGGGTCACTACACCTTTCATTCATTAGGACTAATTCCTAACAATCATCACCAAAACCTCAATATAGATCCACATAACCTTCCATCATAATAAAGTATATATACATGTATGTAGACCCAATTTAATAGGACTCATTCATCTGTAAAAATAACACACTAGAAGGCCTATATGATGTGGATCCTACATGAAAAAATGAGCCAATAGATTCCCCTTTCCTTTACAGGCCAAGAGTTAGAATCCATTGCTGGCCTCTTGCCAATTTCTATGATCAATATAACCATAATATACCTTAACTACCAAACAACATGTGTGTTTCTTAAGTTGAAAATTATATACATCTATATCATTGTAGATTATAATAGAAATATGATACCCCTAGAAACCATGACTAATTACTGGAATAAGTGTTCTTGATGAACCAATTCGATATGCATCAATGGTTATAACACATTATGAATAATCCTATATACTATATCACAAACTGTAAACCTTAAGAAAAAGAACCCCTCTAGCAAAACATTGTATCATCCTGGTCCAAATTACACAAAAACGGTGCTCTGAGTCGATTGGTTATGAGGCCTCAAGAGAACCTCCCCATATTCCAGAGGAAGTTGAATTATAGAGAGGGCCTAGGGTGTGACAGTGGGGAGAATATACCCTCATAAGAAAGTAGTAAACCAAAAAAAAGTTCTGTATCATAAATAGAAGTAAATAAATAGAGTGTATAATTTGTAAATAAACACAAATAGAACATGTTGTAATAATCAATTAAATATTGTAAAATCCTAAATAGATATGTCATACATATAACCCTGGTCACCCACTAAGCTGACCATGAATGAATATAGAAATAAAATGAAACTGAAATAAAAATACATGGGTCCCCTAATAACTCTACGTTAGACCCCAAACCTATTCTCTATACATTGTTGAACTAAACCATCCTGATCAAGAACTACATTATCATCTCTACTCGATCATGCAGCACTGGGCCTCAACACACTCCACCATGAAACTATGATCAACCTGAAAAAAACATAGGGTTTAAACATACACTGAAGTGAATGTGATGTGGTGATAAATAATAACTTTAAGCCACCCCAATAATGATCCAATAATATATACAACTATAAGGGAATTAAAAAAGCAATGTGCTTAGCCTAGTGGAGAAAAAATTGAAAAGATAGATACATTTAATAAACCTAAAATCACAGTTAAACTTTCTGTCTATGATAATGGTCAACTGATAAAGTTCCATCATGGATGTCCATATATATATGTATATACATTTATAGTCCTTTTCCTTTACAGATATACTAAAATATGTATAATTATGAGTAGGGATAATGAAATAACTTAAATACAACATTAGTCGATCTTTGTGTCTATAAACCTGATTTCCTAGACATCTTGTGCACGGGAATTGTGCTGGAAATAGTGAGACTCTAGCTACGTAACATTAATTCAATCTCTAGGTCTGTAATTTGAATTGACATATACCTCGTTTGGTGAACACCAGAAATGTATCTGAGAAACTTATGCCACCCTAGGGGATACTCATCATACACATAGGATCACCCATACTCACCTCCAATAACTATAATAATGGATCCCAGGGAAGTATATCTGGATATTCTATAAATTATTACTAACCGTCATTCAATATATCTCATTACAAGTAAATCCAATCTAATGTATGCGCCCTATTTCTTGTTCAGTAGGTGGTTATGACATTCAAAACATGGATAATCCCTACGGTTCTTCCCCTTATGAGATCTGTATGGTGAACTCACCATTGAGATACAAATCCCACCCCTGGAGTTTCTAATAAGGGAGAGAAAAAATCATCTCTATCATCCAAGAGAGCATAATCATTTATTTATCCAATAATTTGAGATGCCATTCTCAACAATAGGGTCATGTGACTGATCAGGGGGAGCTTAATCATCCCTATCCCTTAGAATAGTGTAATCATCCATGAGTATAATCAGATCAACGAGAGTGTAATCATCCTCATCGCATATCAAACATAAGATAATGGAATCAACCACATCACTCATGAGACCATAATCATCTATGAATACCATTAGTTGGGATTATATGCCGGTATATCATATTAGTACGTTTGACAACCAGATTCCATGAAACACCTCTGGAAATCCAAATAATATAATTATCAAATATATGTCTCAATATAAAAATTATAGGTAATAACTATAGCTATACTAGAAAATATCATAAATTAAATGGTTCAGAAGATGGATCCCATTACGAATGTCTAGGAATCCCAAAGAGAAGAAAATATGGCTCGTATTAGGATCAACATCCACTAAACAAGATTCACCTCGTATAATATCGTTGAATCTTTAAAAATATGTGAAATAAAAAAATAGTGACGGTGTTTTAATTCCAAAAACCAACATTTTGATCACATCCCAATGGTCTTGTAATTTAAATATGGATTCTAAGGTGACTACCACTACTATCTCTATCCAAACAAGACATACAGACTAATGGTCGGTTAAGATATGGGGCACCCACAGGTCCAACATAGAAGAGGAAACCTACATGGTATACTTAAGGTATTAACAAAAGAGAAGTCATCCTACATGGGATCCTTAGATATAGAGGAAAAGGATAAAACCAACACTAAATACTTAACGATAAGGGAAGGATGATTCCTATAAGGGACCCTTGAAAAGAAAGTCAACAGAGACATCCTACTTCGAATCCACAATGTCTAAACACAAGTGCATGCATCCAACTAGGGATCCATAGTTATATATAAAAATTAAAAACCCAACAAGGAATCCTAAAATAGAAGGTATTGGTGAATACTATATGGGATCCTTGAATGGAAAGTCAACCAAGGCATCCAACTTGGGATCCTCAAAATAGAAAACTGGCATAATGATCTAACTTGGGATTCCCTAGGTCAGATTATAATAAAAGGAATCCAATAAGGGATCCATGGTAATAGGAACATTATTGAGGCATCCTGAATGTGATCCTCGAGGTAAAAATAAGTAGTGGAATCCTTTAAGGTATCCATGGGAGAACTGATCCCATAGACACTTAGGCCAGAAGGGAACATCGTACAAGGGAGATTTTCTCAATATAGAGGCTAAAAAGTCATCATTCTTGATATATTTACTAGAGATCGTATCATATCAAATGTCTCACCCTCGAGAGAAAACTAAAATTGATTTCTAGAGTAAGAACCTCTATTTTAATAAAACACCTCCTATGATTTATCAAAATATCTCATGGGTCCTACCATTGCGATCTATGAGAAAAGATACTCATAATGGACTACTCATTGAACCAATTATAACTCCAAGTTGAAATGATACAAAAATCCACCAAAGGGTGAACAAGGGGCACTACACGACGTGTCTTTCGGAGTACACAATGTATACTCTAATGCCCCCACTGGGCTAACATATCCTCTTTCTTGGGCATGTACTGCCCAAGTACATGGTGTACAATATTGGTATACAGCGTGTACACAACATAGGGTACCTACACATGTCTATCAATAGGCCATGCAAGGTTCTTGGAATGGAAAAGTAGATTTTAGAGACCCTAATCTTGACGTACATAGACATTACATTACTTATGCGGAATACTTAGTACATAACAAAAACACACACACAAGGACCGTAACAGTTTAGTGTCTTTGGAAACATTGAACATAATCTTCTAATCGTGGTGAAAGATCTTCAACATCTCCCATAAAGATCTTCCCATTTTTGTTTCCTTATCGAAAATATTTCTTTTAATACTGGGGGAAAATATAACACAAAAAGTGTGAGCTCAAATGCTCATTAAGGGTAATCATGGATAAAATAAAACATACCATATACATTTGAACATAAAAAAACATGAACATTAAAAATCTTGAGCAACGACATATAACATGGGAGTACATAAGGCATAGATCATAATGGAACATAAATCATGATAAAATAGAATAGTAATAAAACATGTAATTGTGGAAACCATTAAGCACATGATATGATTTCCATAGTAGCCAATGCATTTATGCCAAGACCATCTTAGTGGACAATATACCTTTCTGAATCGAGTTCACTCCTCGTTCAAGTCCTTTATTACTGAACTGGTTTAACTTTCCGTTATAGACATGTCTATCTCATGAGATATAAATCTTTACCCAATGCATTGGAGGGAGATATAGGTCCCACCCATCTCATAATGAAATCATTCTCACTAGTGCCACAAAATAAATATACATCATTCATAATAACCCAATGAATAAAATGGGTTTCATAAACATCATCCCATCATCACATAATCCATATAAAATGAATAGATATCATTTCATAATAAGAAAAGTGAAACCATGTAAATCATAGAGAAATTATACGTGAAACATACACATATAAAATAATGTCATCTTAGATGAAAAAATGGTTTTGATAACACACTTGAAATGAATTCTTTTGGAAAATATCCTTCCTTCTTCAAAATCATTTTCTTTTCACAAAATGCCATGAAATTTTTAAATGATTAGGATTTTGTTTAAAATATTCAAGAAATCTTTTGGAGGAAGCCTCATTAAAATATTGCTTTATAAAACCCTAAAAATCCGTTCGTTCCGTATAACTTAAAAAATCCTTCTTCTCATACTTTTGCCGGAAAAGTCATAAAAGTTCCTCGTAACGTAAACAAAGAAAGATACCTTACATACCATGTAGTAAAAGTCAAAAGCGGTAAAAAGGACTTTAAACATACATGAAACCATTATTATAAATCAGGGACATTGATGATAAATATAACCCCAGTAAATACTTACGAATAAAAAATCTCGGATAAGAATGAGATTGGAATAATTATCCCTTACCTTAGGTCTGATATGCTTCGTATGTATCCGAACCTCCTATATAATGATTTAAATAATGTTATTGGCTTATTACAGAATCATATTAATTGTTATGATATCATATATTTTTCACTTATGACTTTATATAACCCGTTATTTTGTAAATTCCATGTTAAAGAGCATTTTGGGTAAAATCGTTTCATTTATCGTCCGTGTTTTGACTTGTAATTTTTTATATGATTACTTAGATCATGATTACATACATCCAGAATGTAAAACATGATTTATATATAATATATATTCAGAATATACATATATATAATAGATCGATAAATGGAAAGAAATACACCGTTAATGGAGACGGTAGGCCGTACGTACCCATGAACGTTGTTTTCGTTTCATCATTAAATTGAATGAAATTAATTGGATGACATAAATATATATATACACATAAATACATTATCATTATTATGTCATATATTTCATGATTACTTATTATATATACTTTAAAATCTTTTATGAATGGTTAATCATTGAGAATGAATCTCATCGCGTCGTGGAGACGGTATTCCGTACGTACGCACGAGCGATGATATCATTCCCATGATCGTGGAATTTTATTGGAGTGTATGTATACTATTACAGAATCAATATCACTTTAAAATAATCATATTTAGTTATTATTTACACCATTATACCCATACAAGAAAGGTAATGGTGGAAAATAGATTACACCACGGCGTGGAGACGGTATTCCGTACGTACGCACGCGCGGTGATTTCTTTTTCCGTAGGATGGATAGATGGTGAAATATGGTTGTTTCATACTTATAATAACTTATAATTATATGAGTGATACTTATGTTATTACTTCATAATGAAACAACCTAAGAATAAGAAGTGGAAGAAGAAAAAAAGGTGTAAGAATCGGTAACTGAAATTACCTCTTCTTTGAAGCGCCTCTTTGAGACCTCCACTTAGGGAACTAAAATTGGTCTTTGAAGAAGACCAGGACCTATAGGATTTATTTGGGAAGTTTAGAAGATAATCTTTCAGGGTTTGGCCGAGCTTTAAGGCTGAAAGTGGTGTGTGGAAGAGAGGGAGGATGTGCCTTTTTATAAGGGAGGAGAGGGGCACCTTTCGAATTCTTAAAAATATTAATTTATAATAAATCTAACCCAACTTAAAAACTTCCAAAAATTTCTCATATTCGAATATTAGATGAGACATGGTTGTAATCTCATCAACCAATAAAATTTAGACATGTTTGGATCTTATTTTAAACCTTTTCATTTTGATTTATCCTTATTTAATCTATTTAAGTTTAGTTGTGGTAATAAAATTCTAAATTTTAAATTATAAAAAATAATTACTTATTTGTTATGAATTTTCCATAATTTTTTACTTTATAACATTATAGACCATATAAATTTAAATTTATAAATTTTAAATATTTTTTTAATTTTTAAACAATTTTATAATATGTTATTTTTATAAAATAACAATAGTGTCAATTTTGACACTATTCATTTATTTGAATTTTAATAAAATATATACAGAATATATGTTCGAACTAAAAGCATTAATAGATTAATAAAAGGTCTTATGTATCTATAAAATTAGTGTATCACATTAAATAGTTCATATAATATTTATTTTATTATTTTTAAAACCATTTATTTGGATTATCTCTTAGTAAAATTATTAATACAACATTTTTGTATAATTATTTAATATACATATTTGTTGCATAAAAATTAATAATAAAATTCTATGATGAACATTAATCTATTAAATTTCACAATAATACTTTTACTCGAATTTAGCTTCTTAAAATCACAATATTTAAGTTGTTATATTTATTAAATTATGAAGGTGACAACTTTGGCATCATTTAAAATAAAATAAATTAAGTGTCATAATAACTTTTATAAGGCTCCAAACGGTTATATATTAGGTCATTGGATGATTAAGGTGTATATATACACTACCAATAAGTTTTGGTCAGGTTTTTGGGCCTTTTAAAGGGTATTATTATTTCAATAAAAACTATATTACTTATTTCCCACTTAATAAATAATTTCTATATCATTAATGTATCACCATTAATGACAATTATTTAATCCCTAAAAATTATAAATAAATTATCCTGATGTAGATAATTTTATTAGATTTCTGGAGACTATTAATGATCGATTTTTTATTATGTTTATCAATAAATTAAAATTTTATGACTTATAAGATTTAAGAGAGTGACATGTTGTCACTTTCTTTGGTTTAAATAATAATTTAATTATTTGCATTGTCAAAAGTCCATAAAATGAATATAATCCGACCCTTAGGTTATATGGGTCTACTTTTATCCATCCAATAGAATTTTGGCATGTGTTAGGGTAATTTTATAATATTATATTTACCCTTAATTACCCGATTTACCTTTAACTATGGTAAATAAAATTTACCGTAGTTACTATTAATAATTCCCAAAAATAAAAAGTATCCTATTAATATAATTTGGACCCACTGATTCAAAATATGGAATCCATTTTTCTAAATTAAATAAACTAAAGTTTCAGAAATTAAATTAAAATTAATCCCGTTGTCGAAGGAAAACGGGTTTTTCTTTAAAACATTGCCAAAGATTGAATTGATTTAACCTACGAATTTAATGTAAAATCAATGATAATGACATAAATTATATTAAATGGGTAAAATATATTCTATTTATTCTTTAAAACCATTCAATATAATAATTTAACCATATAAATTATTGCGATGAAAAAGTTGTTTTTAATTAAAATATAGCGTGTTTTTACTATTCATCAAAATATGAAAGTTACCAGAATAATATGAAAAATTTATCCAAAGTAAATTTTTATTTCATGATTCCAAAGAAGAATTTTATTTTGTAAAATTGAACTTATAAACATGTCAAGAACTAGATTTAATGTGGGTGTGCCATTAAAAGGCGACAAAACTTCATTATTTGAAAAATACTTATTTTACCCGAAAATTTTATTTTGTTCTTATACCATGTTCTAGAAAATGTGTAAGATTAATAATAATGTTATAAAATTCAGAAATTAGTTAATACTATTCATAAAGGCTAGTTCATAATAATATTATAATAATATATCGTTGTTTAGTAAAACCCGGTATTGCGTACAACACACGCTATTGAGGAAGGTCGCGATTGCGTGTAATGCAAGCCAAGTCAGTGTTGAGTGTTGTGCAAGAATCCTTAGTTGTTTCTTATAACATAATCCAACCATATTTCATTTATACATTGAATATATATATTTATATACTCAATTTTGCGTAGAATAACTATTATCAAAATTGTGTGTAACACGATCCAAGATTAGTGTTGCGTATACTGCGAGCTAATACGGTGTTTCCTATAGCACAAGTTAATCTTGGTGTAGCATACAACAGAAGACATTAATGTAATTAAAAGAAAAGTTTTCATAAAATCTTGGGGTGTTACATTCTACCCCCCTTAAAATGAATTTCTCCCTCGAAATATTTCGGGGTTATAAATGGTTTACTACTCGAAAGTTCGCTTAATAGAAACCCACATCGTAAAGAGGAATACCAAAACATGGAATTAAAAACTAAAGTATGAAATGTAACAGTTACCCAAATTAACTCATCACTGGGTTTCCACGTAGGAGAACATAGGTGAAAATACGGATATGGAAGAAAAATCTAACCATCATGTTCTGATGGAGAGTGGTAGAGAACATGGCTATGGAAAAGACAACAATCACAAAGCTATGGATTTTTGATGATCAAAGGTTCCATCTGATTCATCGGATATAAGGGAACTAGGACAACATTTTTGGTTTTCAATATCATTTCCCTAAAGTTGATGAATTAAAAGAAATACTTGCATGATTTTGGTACAATATCACTGTTGTTCATGAATTGAACAATTTCTACTTCATCCCTTAAAGAAATGAAGTCGAATTTGTTATTCATTATGTGTTAGCAGATCATGTGATAGAATGATGGGTCATTCCATCTCTTTCAAACAAAAGGTTAGAAAAAGTTATAATTCCATCTTATGGTTAGATTAATCGTATATGGTTCCAAAAATTAACTTATACTTCATATATCATATCGCTTAATAAAATAAAACTATTTTCTACTAACCAGGGACTTCTTGTAGGCCATTGGTAGGCAATAAAGGCAAGTCACACATCGGTTGTGGGTTCGATTCCCACAGCCTTGTCCGACGTGATGGGCTGTCGCCCGCCCTGCAGGTTGTCCTTTTTCTAAAACTATGTTACTATAACATCCCATCAATAATATAGAAAAAAATTCTATCCTTAAACAATACTAACTTATGTCCAACATAATCCATTCCAATCTTTAGGCTTATCCATAATACTGCAGTCCACTCTCATAATATAGTTAAAACGATTAGCCGAGATTTAATACCATCGTTGATCCCCATATATCATAAGATATGTCTTGTTGGTCACATTCCAAACATTCGAAGGCCTTAATCATGTATTCACATGAAAAATGAATACCCATTGAACCTTAGTGAAAACATGAATGCAGTTAAAAGTTAACACTTTCCACATACCAAAATCTTCAAAATTATATATACTCAAACCATGATATCACTTAGTCCTTATATCAACAATGAGCTCAATCAAACATCTCATTATCTTCTTATTCATTCATTATACGCATAGCATCTACTTTACAAAAAAATCTGAATAACCTTCCATGGTTACTGGTACCATTAAAAATATACTATCAAATAATTTTAGGAAAAACAATAGTGTAACAACCCTTAGAAGATTCTTTATTCCATAGTACCATTAACTATACAACATAACTCTCGATAAATATACAATCGTTCCATTACCTTCTAAAACAATCGACTGAGCTTCAACACTTCTTTCAGCTCATATATCATTTGTAGTCTCCTCATCATCATCCACATAAATACTACCCATATGAACATGCTGATTCTCTTCATGAGATTTTCCATTAGGGAATTGGTTTTCATAATGCCCGTACATTCCACATTTAAAACATCTAATCATTGTTGATGTTGTAGAAATACCATTATCCATGTCCATGGTGTTAACTGAACCTTTTCCTTTGCACTTACTAGCTTTGTGTCCTTCTTTTCCACACCCAAAGCATCTTCCAGTTCCTTTGAAACAATGTCCCTGTTGCCTCTTCCCACGTAATTTACATGAGGGAAATTGAACTTTCTTTCCTCTATTATCATCATGAAACTCCATCTTTATCTTATTATCTGAGTCGGGATACTTACCAAAGTTGTGATTATTGATCATATTACGAGATTGATGATTAGGCATATTAACGATGTTTAGACTTCCAGATCCCGTTTCATTTTGTTTCTCAGGAATAAAATCATTACATTGTCAATCATATCCTCCATTATCTTGAATATTCCTGTTTCCAGCCATTTTCTAAAACCCAAAAAGAATAGTGTGAGAGGAAAAAATAATTATAGGAAAAAAAACATAGTAAAGGAAGAGTATCCTCAATATCTAACATCTTAGGTTAAATTCTATTATTGTTACCGTAGTTCTAGGACTGTATCCTATACGTATAATTATCCTTAGGGACATCCCTAGACATACCTTAGAAATATCTCTATGAATCTCACTGACGTTTTCGCATCCTAGTTTCCAAAGGTTGACTAAAACTTTCCTCTAATACCAACTGTAGAGTCCCAAAGCTTGACGTACATAGACATTACATTACTTTTGCGGAATACTTAGTACATAACAAAAACAGACACACAAGGACCGTAACAGTTTAGTGTCTTTGGAATCTTGGAACATACTCTTCTAATCGTGGTGAAAGATCTTCAACATCTCCCATAAAGATCTTCCCATTTTTGTTTCCTTACCTAAAATCTTTCTTTTAATCATGGGGGAAAAGAAAACATAAAAATGGTGAGCTCAAATGCTCAGTAAGGGTAATCATGGATAAAATAAAACATACCATATACATTTGAACTTAAAAAAACATGAACATTAAAAATATTGAGCAACGACATAAAACATGGAAGTACATAAGGCATAGATCATAATGGAACATAAATCAGGATAAAATAACATGGGAATAAAACATGTAATTGTGGCAACCATTAAGGACATGATATGATTTCCATAGTATCCAAGGCATTGCTGCCAAGACCATCTTAGTGGACAAAGTCCCTTTCTGAATTGAGTTTACTCCTCGTTCAAGTCCGGTATTACTGAACCGGTTTAACTTTCCATTCCAGCCATGACTATCTCATGAGATATAAATCTTTACCCAATTCATTAGAGGGAGATATAGGTCCCGCCCATCTCATAATGAAATCATTCTCACTTGTGCCACAAAATAAACATATATCATTCATAATAACCTAATGAATAAAATGGGTTTCATAAACATCATCTCATAATCACATAATCCATGTAAAAGAAATGGATATCATTTCATAATAAGAAAAGTGAAACCATGTAAATCATAGAAAAATTATACTTGAAACATACACATATGAAATAATGTCATCTTAGATGAAAAAATGGTTTTGATAAAACACTTGAAATGAATTCTTGAGGAAAATATCCTTTCTTCTTCAAAATCAATTTCTTTTCACAAAATGCCATGGAATTTTTAAAAGAATATGATTTTTTTTAAATAGTCATGAAATATTTTGGACAAAGCTTCAAGAAAATAAGGCTTTATAAAACCATAAAAATCCGTTCGTGCCGTATAAGTTAAAAAAACATTCTTCTCGTACTTTTGCCGGAAAAGTCAATAAAGTTCCTCGTAACGTAAACAAAGAAAGATTCCTTACATACCATGTAGTAAAAGTAAAAATGGGTAAAAAGGAATTTAAACATACATGAAACCATTCGTAGAAATCAGGGACATTGATGATAAATATAACCCCAGTAAATACTTACGAATAAACAATCTCGGATAAGAATGAGATTGGAATAATTATCTCTTACCTTAGGTCCGATATGCTTCGTACGTATTCGATCCTCCTGTATAATGATTTAAATAATGTTATTGACTTATTACAGAATCATATTAATTGTTATGATATCATATATGGTTCACTTATGACTTTATATTACCTGTTCTTTTGTAAATTCGATGTTAAAGAGCGTTCTGGGTAAAATCGTTTCATTTGTCGTCCTTGTTTTGACTTGTAATTTTTCATATGATTACATAGATCATGATTACATAAATCCAGAATGTAAAACATGATTTATATATAATATATATTCTGAATATCCATATATATAATAGATCGATAAATGGAAAGAAATACACCGTTCATGGAGATGGTAAGTCGTACGTATGCATGAACGTCGTTTTCGTTTCCTCATTGAATTGAATGGAATTAATTCGATGACATAAATATATATATACATAAATCCAGTATCATTAATATGTCATATATTTCATGATTACTTATTATATATACTTTATAAAAATTTATGAATTGTTAATCATTGAGAATGAATCTCATCGCGTCGTGGAGACGGTATTCCGTACGTACGCACGAGCGATGATATCGTTACCAGGATCGTGGAATTTTATTGGAGTGTATGTATACTATTACAGAATCAATATCACTTTAAAATAATCATATATAGTTATTATTTAAACCATTATACACATCCATGTAAGGTGGTGGTGGAAAATAGATTACACCACGGTGTGAATACGGTATTCCGTACGTACGCACGGGCGATGATTTCTTTTTCCATAGGATGGATAGATGGTGAAATAGGGTTGTTTCATACTTATAATAACATATCCATATATGAGTGATACTGATGTTATTACATCATAATGAAACAACCTATTAAGAATAAGTGGAAGAAGAAATAAAGGTGAAATAATCGGTAACGGAAATTACCTCTTCTTTGAAGCGCCTCTTTGAGACCTCCGCTTAGGGCACTAAAATTGGTCTTTGAAGAAGACCAGGACCTCTAGGATTTTTCTAGGGAAGTCGAGAGGATAATTGGGCAGGGTTTGGACGAGCTTGAAGGCTCAAAGTGGTGTGTGGAAGTGAGGGAGGAGGTTCCTTTTTATAAGGGAGGAGAGGGGAACCTTTGGAATTCTTAAAAATATTAATTTATAATAAATCTAACCCCACTTAAAAACCTCAAAAATTGACTCATATTCGAATATTATATGAGATAGGGTTGTAATATCATCAACCAATAAAATTTAGACATATTTGGATCTTATTTTAAACCTTATCATTTTGATTTATCATTATTTAATCTATTTATGTTTATTTGTGGTAATAAAATTCTAAATTTTAAATTATAACAAATAATTAATTATTTGTTTTTAATTTCCCATAATTGTTTACTTTATAACATTATAGACTATATAAATTTAAATTTATAATTTTTAAATATTTTTGTGATTTTTAAACAATTTTATAATATGTTATTTTTATAAAATAACAATAGTGTCAATTTTGACACTATTCATTTATTTGAATTTAAATAAAACATATACAAAAGATATGTTCAAAATAAAATCTTTAATAGATTCATAAAAGGTTTTATGTATATATAAAATTATTGGATCACATTAAATAGTTCATATAATATTTATTTTATTATTTTTAAAACCATTTATTTGGTTTATCTCTTAATAAAATAATTAATAAAACATTTTTGTATAATTATTTAATATACTGATTTGTTGCATAAAAACTCAAAATAAAATCCTATGATGAATATAAATCTATTAATGTTCACAATAATACTCTTACTCGAATTTATCTTCTTAAAATCACAATATTTAAATTGTTATATTTATTAAATTATGAATGTGACAACTTTGGCATCATTAAAATAAAATAATTTATGTGTCATAATCACTTTTATAGGGATATAAACGGTTATATATTAGTTCATTGGATGATTAAGGTGTAGTTATACACTACCAATAACTTTTGGACAGGTTTTTGCGCCTTTTAATGGGTATTATTATTTCTATAAAAACTATATTACTTATTTCCCACTTAGTAAATAATTTCTGTATCATTAATGTATCACCATTAATGACAATTATTTAATCCCTAAAAATTCTAAATAAATTATAATGATGTATATAATTTTATTAGATTTCTGAAGACTATTAATGTTCGATGTTCTATTATGTTTATCACTAAATTAAAATTATTATACTTATAAGATTTAAGAGAGTAACATGTTGTCACTTTCTTTGGTTTTAATAATAATTAAATTATTTTCATGGTCAAAAGTCCATAAAATTAATCTAATCCGACTCTTAGGTTATATGGGTCTACTTTTAGCCATCCAATATAATTTTGGCATGTGTTAGGGTAATTTTATAATATTATATTTACCATTAATTACCCGATTCAACATTAACTATGGTAAATAAAATTTACCATGGTTACTATTCATAATTCCCAAAAAAAGTAGCTTATTAACATAATTTGTACCCTATGATTCCAGATATGGAATCCATTTTTCCAAATTCAATACATAAAGTTGCATAAATTAAATTAAAATTAATCCCATTGTCGAAAGAAAACAAGTTTTTCTTTAAAACATTGCAAAAGATTGAATTGATTTAACTTACGAATTTAATGTAAAATCAATGCTAATGACATAGATTATATTAAATGGTTAAAATATATTTTATTTATACATTAAAACCATTAAATATAATAATTTAACCATATAAATTATTACGATGAAAAAAGTTGTTTTTAATTAAAATATAGCGTGTTTTTACTATTAATCAAAATATGATGGTTACCGAAATAATATGGAAAATTTATCCAAAGTAAATTTTTATTTCATGATTCCAAAGAATAATTTTATTTTGTCAAATTTAACTTATAAAAAGGTCAAAAACTAGATTTAATGTGGGTGAGCCATCAAAAGGCGGAAAAACTGCATTTTTTGAAAAATACTTATTTTACCCGAAATATTTCTTTTGTTCTTATACCATGTTCTAGAAAATGTGTAAGATTTATAATAATGTTATAAAATTAATAATATAGTTAATACTATTCATAACGGCTAGTTCATAATAATATTATAATAATATGTCGTTGTTTAGTAAAACCCGGTATTGTGTACAACACACGCTATCGAGGAATGTCACGATTGCTTGTAATTCAAACCAAGTCAGGGTTCCGTGTTGTGAAAGAATCCTTCGTTGCTTCTTATAACAGGATCCAACCATATTTCATTTATACATTGAATGTATATATATATATATATACTCAAAATTGTTTAGAATAACTATTATCAAAATTGTGTGTAACAAGATCCAAGAATAGTGTTGTGTATACTGCAAGCTAATACAGTGTTGCGTATAGAGCAAGGTAATCTTGGTGTAGCATACAACACAAGACATTAATATAATTAAAACAATAATTTTCATAAAATCTCAGGGTGTTACATAGATGGTTGGTCCATGTACTTTTACATGGCGTATGACATATGCAGGGTCTAAACCTGTACCTTACCTGGCAATGTACCCCTACATGGATAGCCTAGAAAGGTACCCAATTACATGGATGATTACTAGTACCCGAATACATGGCCATGTACCAGTAAATAGAGTGTGCACATTAGTTCATTTAATTTAATTAAAAATGTCATAGTTACCAAATGGGAAAATCACACTGTGTGTGTTCCCTAAAAAATAGGCCAGGTAGATGCATTTTCCCAAACCAAAAACCCCTAAATCATCCTAAAACCCCCATTTTGACCCCAAAAATAGTAGACTGGACCCCAAAGGGACATGAGAAAGAATATTAGGGGATTAAATCATGAACATGACTAAAATAAATGGATTTATTATGAAACGTAAAATGGATTATCTTTGGGTAGAATCCACCAAAGGTTCATCCATTTCTGTGGTCCATGGTTTTCATACGACGATCTGCTTCTTCCTAAGGTTCATGATGGTACCTCTCTCTCTCCCACAAACATTATATTTATCCCTCTCCCTATTTTCACTCTATTTTGTGAATGAGTAACCCACATGAGGGTTTACTTAGTAATCGAAGGTAGAAATCAAAAAAAAATTAAAAATAAAATAATGAAAAATAATAAAAAGAAACCAAAAAGGCTACTCCAACTAGCCGCAAATCCCAACTCATGTTTATGCCCCCTAAGAGGAAAAAATCCAAATTAAAAACTCTTCAAAGGATATATAATCTCAATTTAACACTCTATTAAAAATATATGACCAAAAAACCTGCAAAAAATTATAATTTAATTTATTAAATATAATTATAATTTATTCTACTAAAATTCCAACAGCTCGAAATTCCACAAAACCCATGTACTAGAGTAAACACCCTATTATATGACAAAAGGACTGGTTAGAAAAATTATCAGAGATCATCTTCTTGGTTAAAATACTATTCATCCCTTACAAGCATTTGAAAAAAAATTCTATTCAAAAATTCATTCTAGAGAAACACGAGACCTTACATTTATTTGTTCAACTATAGACGAAGTTTTAATTTATAAAGGCAAAAGAAATTTTTAAAAGTGTTTATATCTTGTATAATAATGTTGGAGATAATTTAATAAAACATTTACAACACATTATATTTTTGTTAGTGAAAATTATAAAGATCCATACCTTATGTATGTTTTTATATCAATAGATACATTACAAAATGTTTGTTTCTAGCCGAAAGGAAGAAGCTTTTGTGGCAGGTTTTTTAATATATATATATCTTTTATTACCATTACATTATAACTTATTTATTTTTGATTTTGTAACAAGACTCTAGAAAAACTCATTAAGGGAAATTTTCACACTATTTATACCCTCAAACATTTTCAGGAGTAGGAAATCCTTTATTAGAGGAAAAATATATCCGAAAAACATAGTAAATTCAGTTCCAAGTCATGTAGAAACACTAATGTGGTTATGCTCAACCCTAAATATCTTCCCACTCATCATTAAAAACGGAAATTGGAGACAATTTCAAAAATAGGAAATTATATTACTGATATAATTATTGAATTACCTAATAATATTATTAGGGTCTAATTGTTACTTTTCCCTCAGTATTACAATTTAGTAAACTTTTCTTCAGAATATTATATTTGAAAATACTATCATAGGATGTCCTTTAAGGGAAAATGACACAAGGTATCATTATCCATGAGGGTATAAAGAGTATTATTATAATTTCATAATGAAATATGGACTTCCTAGGTTGCATTAGATGGTATACAGATGGTTTCCGTTTTAAAATGGTGTTTGGTCGCACCACTAGTGCATCATTGATGGGGGAATATAAGGAAAAAATAGATTCTTTTATGTATGGTTTATGACACATGAATATAGTGATATAGGATATGATTAAATCATTTGTATCAGATATTCTAGTAGAAGTGATGAGAAGACATGGCCTACAAAACCATCCTACCATGATCTTCCACCTCCCCATTCAGACCTGACCATGTACTGTGAGTTGCATGTTGGGAATCCCCATGTACATATTGTGGAATAAATAATTATAAATCATCTATGGGATTATCTACATCATAATATTATATATTCGAGTCAATTAAGAGTATTTGTATTTTATATTTTGGATTCAACTTCTCCAGTGTCGATGCCTACTTAGGAGGTTTCCAAAGTTGGATAGAGCATTGACAATTTTTTACTTTGGATAGCTAATCATTGTCATCATCTGACATATGGGGAATTTGTCGGTTTTAATATTAAATTTATAATTAAATTAATAATTACTTATAATATTTTCTTGAACTTAAACTAATAAAAGTATCTCAAATATAATGAATCACTACAATGTAATGAATTTTTTTTTCTTCCAATACCTTCTGATGTTCCATGGGATGCTAATTTGGTTAAAAGGTTATAACATGTTTTTATATATTATATAATTATTATAATTTTATATTTATTTTTGATATATGTGTAAAATATAATACGTCAAATACTTTTAAATTCGACATCATGGATTTTGTAAAGGGTTATCAGATCATTGTCCTCTAATTTCAGTTGTTTTACATGTATGTAAATTTAATTTATTAATTTATTTTAATCATCTATTTTTATTTTAAATTGACATAATAAATTAATTTAGAATAATATATCCTTATATTCATTCCATCTAGTATGATTTTCCTTCTGTTTCAGCTTTTATCAACTTAGAATGCATTTCATCAAAAGTGAAATATATGAATCGAGAAGCAAGAATTGGACATGAAACGGAAATATTTAGAAAACATAGATCACATTTATGATATTTCTATTCATTGATGATATATATATATATATTTATTTATTTATTATCTAAAATTGATTATACTATTATTAATTCTTAATATATTATATTTTCGCATACATTGGATGATTCTTGTATTTTTTCCAAAAGAATGTACAACATATTGGTTATGATATTTATTTTGTGGTGTTTAGTGAAAATTTAAAAGTTTTTTAAATACGTTAGTATTTTTTATTGATTTTAATAATTTTTTCTTAATATTATTTTATTTTAGATAATTTTTTATTATTAATATTTTAAATTACTACATGTAATGGAATGGGTTAAACAGGTTGTTCTCTCCAAAAGCAAAACCAAAAAAATTAACTATGTAAAAGATCAAATAAATAACTTTTATATCATTCAGTATGTGGTTTTGGTTACATATCTACTGTCTTTATTTTTAAAATATCTCTTCGTAAATTATGTTTCATTATCAAAAAGGATATTTTGAATGCGGGTAATATGTTTTATGATTCATTAATGATATAATCATGAAAAAAAATGTAACACATTACGAAAATCATAGTTTTATTATAATACATATAATATAAATATATGTGTTATGTTTAATTTAATAAAATTTTATTTTTTTGGTTTTTGATGATGTCTATTTATATACAATCAACAACATTAATCTCTTTGAAAATTGATTTTCAAAATATTTTCAATGTTTTAGTAATTTGGATTTTTAATTTCATTTAAGTGTGTATATCTAAAAATTGTTGTAAAAGTTATCAATTTTTTTTCAATTTTCATGTTCTATGGGGGTTTTTATATTGTTATGTAGTTTGAGTTTCAATGTGTAAAATTATATAATTTTTTAAAATTTTTGAAAGATATATATATATTGACTTTCAAAATCTATTTTTATTAAAAAAACAATGTCAAAATAATCCAAAGAGGTATTTTGATGTCAATTTTATAGAAAACCAACATTAAATATCCTCGTGCTCATCGGTAGACTTTTGAAGTAATTTTTTTTATTAAACTAACATCTAGAGACCTTTATTTATCACCGTCTAGAAGGGGTTTCAAAGTATGATTTATAACCAAATTGGATACTTCAACCTTCTACATCCACTGCATTATTGTCATTTATAAACTGATATTGAAAGGTAAAAAAATGATGTTAAAAGTATTTTTATACTAGTGAAAATCACCAGATTACATATGTGGAGAATGTGATCTACCTTGTGTGATGAGTACATGATTCCTGAGGCAATGATCCATAGATTCCTTACGAGATGATCATTAGTTTCATCATGGATATTCTGAGATCAATTTGGTTTTATACGTTATATTCCTTATTTCATGAGAATGATAATTCCTCCCAACCACGAATTATATATTCTTTTAAATATCTTTAGAATGTCCAACATCATCATCTACTCTAACCAAAACTTCCCAACCTATTAGGTTTTCATGTGGCATAATTAAAAACTTTACACTAGAATATGGTGTTTGGAATGAGATTCAAAATATTGTGTCATTACTATAAAGAAGACTTAGACTATGAAATAAACTCCTAGGGGGAATCCATGGAAGGAAGTGTCGACATCCCATCATCTTATTCTAATCATGTATCTTAAAACGTTATCCATGGTATTGATGGCCTCCTACATTTGAAAAGTGGGAGTGAAGTTCATGAGTATTGTTAAAATTCCATGTATGTTTATTCTAGTGAAAAATAAGACCCCTCTAGAATAATTATACAATAATTTTTTTTACCATTATATCTATTAGAAGAAGATAATTATGTTCATGCATACATGTGTACTGACACATCCACAAATTGATGCGTTTAAGTTTTTATTTTCCACCTAACAAATATGATCATAATTATGTAAGTATATAATAAATATGTAATTTATTTAATATTTATTATTATGGAAATTTAAAATCTTATCTACTTTATTTCCCTACCACCATGTAGAAAAATAAAAATAGTGTTCATGTGTATCTATAGAAAATTGTATCCCTGAAATAACATGATTCATTTTTCCTAACCACTATACATAGTTATTCTTAAAATTGAATTTAATGTATAAATATTATAATTATTACATGATTAATTTTATAGAGGTAAGTAAATTATATCACATTTTTCCATGATCAATACATCAATTTTTTATGTTATAAACTGAATGTACCAAATAATTCCAATGTGGACTAAACTATATTAATAACTAAATAAAACAAGATAATTAATGAAATAAAGTGAATAATGATAATAATCTGAAAATGAAAATTATTTTAATAAAATAATAATGAAAAAAAATTATTTAGTAATTATAGAATAGAAAATGATAGATGGGACTTAAGTTACCAGTTTTTCTTTTGAAATTCATTTAAAAAATATCCATCCAACTCTTTTTCTTACTTTTCAAGGTTCATTTAAATGATCCAATAATGAACATATAAATTACTCAAAAGTTTCTAAAGGTCATATTTTCTACATTATATATTCTTTAAATTTTTTAATATGATGAATATTTTTAACATTTTATTCTTAAGTTATATTAAACATTTTATAAAAGGTACAAAATGAATGTTTCATAAAATACAGATGTCTTGACCACCATTTACCTCTATCATAGTCATTTTTCATTATAAATCATACAGTATAATTTAATATGGTATCTAAATGTTGATCATATTCACACTCTCTTTTTAATTTTTCATTTTTACGAGTTGTAATAATATGGATTTTTTCAATATGATTATATGAAAATTGAATGTTTTTCACTTATGGGGTAATATGAGTTTTTCAAAGTTTTATGATGGAAAAGTGAAATCAAACAAATTTTTTGCTCATGATATGGAACAAGATAATTATATATTATGATGTTTTAGCATGATATATCTCATGTTGATCCTTAATGTTGATTTAACTCTCCAATTCATTGTGTAATGATTAGTTATTTAAATGAAAATGATATTGATAAAAGGTTGGTTACTCCTCTTGGAAAAACTAGTCCTTAGTTGTTTTTCACACTATTTTTTCATGAGTGAGCATGGGTTATGAACATGGTTATGTAACATACCAATATTATTCTTGAAAAAATATCTATATGGGAAAAAGTTTATTTCATGAGGTACGTAATGTTTATGAACATTCTAAAGTGAATAGTTTCCAAAAAAATCATGTGTTTCAACATGTATCAAGATACATTCATGGATTTACTATCTTTAAGAATGGGTAACAAAATGTTTTCTTTGAGAAACCTTTTATTTAATATCAATAAATATGTTATTTATATGATCATAGTTTTATTTGGAATAATTTAAACACTTTCAGGTGTTTTCTTATTTTTTTAACTAATGGTATTCTACTATTTCTTTAAACCCTAGTGGGTTTCTTGTGCACATCCCATGATTTAAACTATTTTTCCTAGGATCTAATGTTGAGTAGTAACTATATAAATGTCAATATTTAATCATTTTAATCATCTTAATGTAAATAAAAGTGTCTTTAATGATACATGGGTTTAAACTCAATTCTTTTTTTATATAGAAAACATTTATATTTTCTGTGGAAGAATCCACTTTATGATATAATATTTTTTATAATTATCTTAATATATAAACCATAAAGGTCAATATAATATACAAATTATGAAATACTTTATATGAAAACATATATTATTATTGTTTGTAAATTAATGGTTCATTACATAAAATATCAATATAAAAGCTTCATATCTGTTGTTGTTAAATGAATATTCACCCATGGGTACCAAATGTCCAAACAGTTTCATTATAAGATCATTGATGGTGGTGGATTCCCATTCAATTCTATAATAAGGGAATATTAGTGAACATCACATACATAAACATTGTGAAACATGAGGAAGATAGAGGTTGGATACAACATTCTATATAGCTTCCTATTATTGATATATTTATGTTTTAATTTTCATTGACATTGTTCCTTAACATCATGAATATCATATGAACTAGATGATAAATTTTATTATAATAAAAAGTTAAACATCACTATTAAAATAGTTACATGGATCTAAAATGGTAGAAAACAAGGGTGACCCACATAAAATTTCATTACTATCCTTGGTCATATGGCCAAAAGTTAAATATATTTTTTAGAGATAAATATTCAATTATTTTGAATACCATTATTTCAACCACATTGTTACCCTAATGCAAATTATGCATTATTATTGAAACCTAGTTTCTTAGCCTCATGAAATATATAATGAGATAAATAATAGACTAGTGGAATGGTGTGAGTCCTATAATAAATTTAATCTCAATTTTGAGTCTTCATACACAATTACTAACAACTTTTGTGTCCTTAATGATAGAGTGTCCAATATGTCGATCCATAGAAATATCTTCCTGGTTACATCATTTAATATAGAAGGAATTATGAGATAGAACCACTAACAAATGATTATACAATATAATAATCTTACCCTAAATTTAATAATATTAATAGTATCCATGGTAATTAATTTTTTGTTAAGAAACATGTGGTAGATACGTCACCCAATGCATGAAACCTCTATTATAAACTTGAATCTAGAGAATGTTCAAATATAGTTTTAGATCATACAAATCGAAACCAATATTAATATTTGATATTTTATTAATCAAATAGATCATGTAGATTTTCATAAACTGGTGGCTGACACAAGTAACATGATTTCTACATTTGTCCTTCTATTTTTATATAGACAATAAAAACATAACAAAATGCACCCTATGAGCAATAACACCACCAAAATAAAAACCCACATTAGGAATCAAAAAATACAAAAAGTTATCAATGGAACAAAATTTAATTTTTATTTTCTATGTGTTAATTATATATATTCTAGACGAAAGAATCTTGGTATTCTCCTAGAAGAAGGATCAAAAAAGACACTCTTTATTAGTGATATAATTAGAGACGTATTGATTCTACTTGATTTACCTTGCAATTGATTATATTATCGGCGGGATAGGTAAAATGATGATCCTTGAACACCAAAAAGAAAAAACAAATAGATATGAAACCATCCAATTATTCCATATGCCATTAATTTCTAAATTGTTTTTTTTGTATGAATTTTTGAAATAATTACTTATTTACTATACAAGATATTTCGCAGATGAAAAGGAAAATATCATTTTATTACACCAAATGAATGTTTGTGAAATTTTTTTCTTGTTAATATTTAGGGATTTAATTTTTAAATATGGGATATGTATTTTCCTACTCAATACTCATCTAATGGTTTGAGTTGAATGTAAATATAATATAATCCCCAGTTATATATCATTTAAAAATGACACCTCACATCTTCTAATTATCTATTTTCATGATCACCTAATTTTTTTAGGATCCTTTAACTGATATTTAGAATATAGAGGTATTTGAAATCACATGATGAATTGAATCAAGGTATTTTCCATATTTGAATCTCATATACCTCAATTATATAGAATCCGACGAAATACCATCCCATTATAGCATCGTATGCACAACCAAAATAGATTAAATGTCTTTCTCAAAATGTACAAACATTATCAATGGGAATCACATAGAAATAATATCTAGATTAGTGAAACATTCCCTAATCCATTAAGTTAAAAATGAATATATTAATAATTCGATTTATAACACTGATGATGACTTTTTAGAATTTTATTACCTATAGTAAATGAATGGTAATCAAGTAAATCATAATGTCAATAAGAGTATTTCTTCCTCCAAATAATAGAATCAATATTTACCAATATGTGATACATTCTAGGATGTTTATTGTAATTAATTACTATAGAAAAAAGTTCATTAATGTATTCTATTTGGAAACCACTTCTCATGAAGTAAATAAATACCTATATTTAATAATACCCCTTTTTCAATAAATTTCTAGAGATATCAGTTATTTAGGCTCACTTATTTCCCATTAAATTCTCACGATCTATTAGATAATCAATCATCATTGATAATAATACATTGATGTGGAAATTTGGATGATAATAATTAATCATAAAGGATATAGTCACTCAATGACTAGAATTTGATTAGCCATGAATACCCTGGACTAGGTTTTTTACTTCATATTTCTACTATATCTCTCATCAGCATCATAATTATTTTTTCTCTAGTTATGTGATCCATATATTATCAAAAAAAAAATCAAAATTATGTTATTACTCATTATTATCCACAAATATGAATATCATGTTTGAAATCTGAACACATATCAAAATCAAAATATCATTTCACTCTTACCTCATATAACAATGATTGAGACCCTAACATGATTCCATAAATCATTTATGTGAATTTTCCATAAAAAAATAGTATCTAACACCATTATAATGATAAAAATACCCTATATATATTACATATAAATTAAAATGTACTTTATATCATAATTACACATTTGGGATTCCAATAATTATAGTTGCTACTAAAAATCCTTTTTAGTCTATATTGATGTATCATAACTATATAAAATAATCATAATATTATTTAAAAAACTACTACATGTAATACCTATATCTAATAGACACTACATTTTCCGTCCATATCAAGTATCAAAGGTACGAATAATGATATTATTCTCTTACTACATCAAAAATACCTTGCATTTCAATTCATTTGTCATTAAAGAATTATGAAATGATTTAAAATTTTCCTTAATATCAAAATTCAATTTTTTTTATTTATATCTAATTAAAACGATTCAAATCATTAATCATTTTGATAATAAATATAAGATAAAAACATTTTTTCATATGAAACCTTAATACCCAAAATACCTCAATAATATAAATAATATGTTGGTTTTAGCTAAACCCATTGTTATTCAATTGTATAATGTTTGATAGGGAAATATTCCTCTCAGTGTAAATAAAATTATTTCAATGTGTGGGGTAATTAAAATATAATATCCCATAAAACTCAATAAATAGTTATATATATCTACCATTTCTTACTTATTATAAACATGATTTTTATCAAATTTTAAGGAAAATACTAATAAAATCAATCAAATTTATATTATTCCCTCCAAAAAATATATAGCTTATATCTCCCTATCAGACTTCATGATAAAATTATTTACCAAAAATGTTTTATCTATGAATTTTATTCATTTACTAGTAAAATAGAAACATATTTTCCCAGATTATCAATAATTATAAATTAATTATTGGTTACCATCATTGGGATATACTCAAATAGATATTGAGAGAGAATGAACACTTGAAAATACATTTACTCTAATTATGGATTTTGTTGTTTGAGGATTATCCATGATATCAAGGGAAAAAATCATCATAATATATACATGATATTGAATTCACAACATTAACATTTATTTTCTATAAATGTTACATGATACCAATTTTTTTAAACATGTCAAACTATACAAAAATGTTTATAATTTTTTTTCAAATTAGTTGTCTCACAATATAATAAACAGATTTTTTATCAGAACTCCCTTTTTAAAAATGATATATATTGATTCATTTAATCTGAGTTAAAGTTAGTTATTTCAAATCATAATTAGATTCATTATGACGTATAGTAATTAGATATTTATTATATGGATTCTAAATATCACATTATTATTTTATTAAGAACCCTCTTCTAGAAGATTACTTCATATCAATATCACCAACATCTTGATATACATTTATAAAAAGTATACACTGAAATAACTTATTCTTCATCATAAATATAAACATACTCAATAGTTCATTTAATAAAATTCATTATTCCCTTTTTTATAATATATTACTCTTTTTGTGTCTTTGAATTTGATTCATAAAGTAACAATTTCATACAATCTAATTCAATTGATGAAAATTAAAATGATAATATGATCATTCATTCGGTGATATTTTAATTAAAACCCCTTTCTTCATTTTCCCGAAATAAAATAAATAGGAAATTATATTTTTCACTATATTCTTCATTTCCAAACCACATCAATGAAAAAGAAATTATAATATAATAAGAATATATTATTTAGGAATATCTTCCATTCTCAAAAAATATAATGGATTTATAATAACAAATCACTATCTTGAATTTTATTCATCTAGTAAGAAATACCTTCACATTACATCACAATAATTGTAATAGAAATTATTTCTACATTTACATTATTTTTTTCATATTACTGTTCTACTTGATATAAATTGTTTTATATAGTAATGATCCA
The DNA here is from genome assembly GCA_963277665.1 of Viscum album. Taxonomy (NCBI): domain Eukaryota; kingdom Viridiplantae; phylum Streptophyta; class Magnoliopsida; order Santalales; family Viscaceae; genus Viscum; species Viscum album. The sequence goes on along the minus strand of OY728151.1, from coordinate 651,822,506 downwards.
AAATACAGTGCTCTATGAACTTGTACAAACACATAATGAAAAATATTCAACATTCAAGCTCAGATTCAATCATTTTCATGGATAAATACATATATTTTGGTAATAGATACATTAAAATCTTGTTCATAGTTGAAATCTAAAAACATTATAACTATTTTCAAATAAATGTTATAAAATTATTCATAATATTTAATAAAATTCAGATAATTTTATTTTAGGAACTATATAAAAATTCCCATGAAAATCAGAAACTTCTAAATTTAAATATCCTTTTCAAACAAAACATATGTTATATAATTGTAATTTATCATTATCATTGAATATTTTTATAAAAACATTTCATACCTGAGATATTTATTTCATTGGTACATGAAAGTATTTTTAATGGTTAATTTTTCCCTGGTTAATTTAGTTATATACATTTCATATTTTGCAAATCATAATTAAAATTTATATAATTAAAATCAGAATGTAATCATGTGTGATGGGAATTCCATATTATTATATTTTATATTTCAATAGTGATATTTCAAATAATATTTTAATAATTCATATATCTTCGTAGACCTTAATGCTTTGAAAAAAAAATTTACATGCCTTATTTTTCCCATTAAACCTCAAAATCACATTGTGTTTCATGAAAAAATGTGAATCTTATTTATATAGAAACCTATTACATTTTGATCTCATTCATGGTACATTCAATTAAATCAAAAAAATTTGACACCATTTTCCTCATCCATAGAAAATAATATATTTTAATTTTTTATTGAGATTATTGTTGTAAAATCATATTTTTTAATCATCAGTATTGTAAATATTATATTATTATCTTCTTTTTTCATTAATATTTTTTAAAATATATTAATTTTATTTTATTAAATTATATGTTTTTGAACAAAATCAAACACTTCAATGTTGATTTGTTTTGAATGTATTACTTGTAAGGCTAATAAACAAGATTTTCAAGTATTTATATTTTTGAAATATAAATTATCTTCATCATGGGAATCCCTTAAATTGATATAAAATTCCTATGTATCTATATAATCATTTATCCCATGTCAAATACATAATTATTTTACTATTTCATAAGTATAGTTTATTATGAAATGGAAGATATGTAAATTTAATCTATTTTACTATATTATTCATGATATACAATAAAATTCAAATTAATATATAATGTTTTTTTAACAATAAAAAATTTCTTATAAAATATCATTCATATTTCACAAAATCTCAAAATTAGTATTCAGAAATTTATCAATCCTTTGATTTACTCTAAATAAATGAAATACAATTCATATGTGTAAAATCATTAACAAAATTTATGAAATACTTGTCTCTCATACTTATTTTAAAACACATAACTAAACAAAAATATGTGTGTTTGATTTCATTTTTCATCCATTCATTATCATTTGACATTTTTTTACAATCATTTGATTTTGACTAACATCATAAGAATTTCTTTTTTTGAATTATTCATTAGTATATATTTTTTGGTATTGTGATACATAAGACATATAGTGTTTGGTTATCCTGATTTTACTCGTTTTCTAATGTTATGATGTCCTATATTATATCATTCTACTATAGATATAAATATTTCAATCACTAATTTATAATGGATTTACACATGTTCTATACTCCCTCTTGATAGTAATTTCAGCATTCATTATTCTAATAGGATATCTACGAAATAGAAAAATTTCCATTCCATTGTCACATAATTAAGATATGATAAATAAAATCTTTCATAATCTACCGTAACAGAGAAAAATATTTTATAAAATTAAATTATCAATAATTTTTTACTTAATTTTCCATTGAAATTAAATGAGATAACATTCCTAAATGTTTCAACACGTACATAATAAATTTCATTGAATTTTAAAATATTTTACGTGATTCTAATACTATATTATATTAAAATAAATAAAATTCAAGTATTATAAAACACATATTCGATAAATATGAAATCATATATTGTTAAATACACTTGATCCCTCCAAATTTTATGAGATTAATAGTTTTTTAAATTGATTAAAACTGTCGGGTATAATTTTGAGATATTCATTAATAATATGTCAACATTGTTAACATCATTGATAATACAAATTAATATATAACTTTTTCTTTCATTTACTTAAGGATTATTATTTCATTATTTGATAGTTTTCTTGGTATGTGATTAATTTTGCAGAAATGATTCTTAATAGGGTTTTAAATGATGAAAAGTTGAAAAATTGAAGAATTAACCTATTATATGCTGTAAACAATCAGCACAAATCATGTAATTGAAATTTAAAATATCCAAAAAAAAATGATCCAAGTCTTTAATGAAGCCATGAATTCCGTAGAGAAAGAAGGCAGAACATGTTGTGAATCTAAAATACAAGATGTGTCCTTAGTCAAACTCATTGATCAATAAATACACTCTAGAGGTATAGCTGGAAGTCCAGTTCACATTGTGATTCGTTGGTACATGATGTGAAAGTATTCAAATCTCATATTCTTGGTGGGATATGCATGAGATACGCCCCAAATTTAAAAACCATGGAGATCAATGCAGATCGGCGTTACACAAAGTGTAATCCATTACACGTTGAGACTCATTTTTTTAATTTATATAGCAGCCCGACATCAATTTTGGGAGTATTATAGAGAAGATTCTTTTATGTTGTTTTTTCCTCTAAAGTTTCCATCAAACCCATCACTCTCGCTAATAAATTTCTCTGTGGTTTTCATATTTTACTTTAATTCAAGAGATGTAAATTTCGTTCATCGTCGCCTTTAATTTCCTTTCACTTCGCTTAACATAATTCATCATCAAGGTCATACCAAATCCATTTCAACTTCTATTCCATGTAAGTACGTTGTTAAAACTATGATTTACACTTTTTAAAATTTTGATTCCATGCTCACCCTTTTTAGTAAATTGAATCCTTCTATGATTACCAATTATTTAATGTTTAAATCAACATAACATGTCAATACAGTTCTGATTATTTATTCTTCTCTGCACCTACCATGAGTAGTTAAACCACCTAGGGGTTTGGATAGAGAGTAGGGGAATATGAATAATTTAATATATAACTCTAAACATGGTATCCTTATAGATTAGTAATTAGGGTAAATAATTAATGTCAATACAAATCAATTAATCATCTCTGGTTATGGGATATTTAAGTAGAATACCCTATCTTAGTTGGAGTAGATTAGGCTACAACAACTAGCCAAATATATTATCTACCCTCGGAGGTAAGAATAATTCATCTAGAGTTTCAGTATCTCCTGATCAATGAATAGATGCCTCCTAGGTTGCATGAGGTGACTTGACCAAACTCAACTAGCTACTTCCACTTGCTTCACAGCCTAAATCATATGATCCTACCACGATTAGAAATAAGATCATCCTTTTTATAGATAAAAATATTGATCCCGACCACTATCTCATTATTTAAAGAAATATCATAGATCAATAAATTCCCAAACTAGAACATACTAGAAATGAATCCTACCTGAATGGGTCTTAAGCCATTGAATTCTAGAAACCAGTAATGATCCTCGTGGGATTAACATGGGGTTGTCGCTATACTATTCCATGGTAGTAAGTGATGTTTGTGAAAATTATAATATGTATGTATCCCATGTAAATTAAATAATTCATGTGGGAAATTCAATCCTCTTTATGTCTTCTAATTTATATTAATTTCTATTAGGACTATTTAGTAATATGATGGTTTTTGAAGTAAATTCATATTTATATTTTTATATTAACACCCCCATAATTCATTATAACCTGCTTTCTTAGAAAATTTAATTTATTATAAAAATATATTTTTTATTTGAAAACATGCCATATCAAAAAAATATAACATTATATTTCAATATTAGCATAAGTTTAAAAGGTAATGATCAATTTTCACTAGTGATCCTTTCACTAGTTAATAATATTTCTAATGTTTATCAACGTTATGATAGATAGTTGATAACCACTTCTCACTTGTTTTCTGTTTGGATATATTATTTTATTTAATCTTCTTACACTCACTATTGTTTTTTTATATTCTATTAAAACATATATTCTATCAATTTTTTCAATATCATTTATAGATAAATAAATTATTCCCTTCCCTTGTTATCCATATTTATTCAATTTCTCTACATTATATTATACTTAATATACAAATCCACTTCTTTTTAGAACCCTTATTATGTTTATTATCATCAATAAAAAGATTTTCTTTTCATTGATCCTTCTCATACTTACATTATATATATTTCATAATGTAATGTTCATTTTTATTGAAAAATCATTGAAATATTCATTTCATTGATTTATGTGATTGAACAAATTACTTCGTCAAAAAAAATATAATGGGTGTGTGTAACATCCTAAAATGAGTTCCGCTAATCTAGTTATCTGAGTCGATTTTTCATAAGGCACCGTGTGTGAGTCCTTCTATGTTAGAGGAAACTAACAACTGGTGATTTCCTACGGGGTGATAGTGAGGAGACTATACCCTCATATAAGAATAAGAAAATAGTGAAAATAACTAGATAACATACATTGTAGTAATAGTCATAATAAATAAGTAGTAAATAAACATAATTGGAAGCATTTATAATATTAAATAAAACTCTATAATATCCCAAATATCCATTTCATAAATAAAACAATTGTCACACATTGGTCTGACCATACATACAGGTGTACATAAATGATACTAAAATAATGAATCAAGAATATAATACAAACTCTCAACTAAACCACATAACTAATTTCTAGAGACTATTGAATAGCACCATCCCAATCTTAAGAATCCCCATGAGCATCTCCTTTTGACTATGTAACACTAGGCCTCATCCCAATTCTTCATGCAATTTTTTCTTAACTTGAAAAGAGATTATATGGTCTACATGCATGCTGAGTTTCATGTAAATCGGTGAAAATTAATCCCTATAGGATACCCTAATGAAAAACCTATAAATATAATATCATATGCTAATTATCATGGAATATGTTCAGACTGGCTAAGACAAAACTAGAAACAATAAATAAAAAAATTCAAGTGATGCCACAGACGATCCCCATGTTCGTGGTCCCAGTTAACTGGGAAATGTGCCATCATGTATATATATATATATTTATTTATTTATATATTGGAATAAATATATATATATAAACACACACATTAATATGTATATACATGAGTAAGGTGAAAAATAACCTAATCAATAGAGATTGATCCTTAGGTTCATAATCTTGTTGGTATGGACATCCTATGAAAAGGGAATTAAGCTAGATGTTGTACCTCATAAGCCATGTATAATTAAGTCTATCGCTGGGTCCTTAACCTCAATCAATAATAGCTTCTTCACCCACTGAAAAAGATTTCTTTGATGAAACTATGTCATCACAAGGGGATACATGTCCAAACCCTAGGTTCAACCATACTCACCTCCAATTACAATAATGAAGGTTATTATATACTGGATGAAATCCTATAAATGCTTACTAAGCTAGATTCCATACCACTAATGCAATGTGAATTTCATCTAATGTTTAAATCTTAGTCTTAGTCCATAGGAAATACATTCATTAGGACTTAGATAATCCATAAGGGGATAACCCATAGGATATAAAAAAATAGAATGATCACCAGATATAAGTACAATCTCACCATCCATTCTTAGAAACAATGCAAAATCACCATCCATAGGAAATACATTCGGGTGATGTAGTAATGGTACATCCACCTAACCCTATGCAGAATTTGTGGTGTTAATTGAGGCATCGTAATCATTCATCAAGTATATGTAACATCAATGGTGAGGAGCACAATACCCAACACCACAATTAATAAATTGATTAGGCAGAGCATAATCATCCCCATCACTCGAGTTTCATAGTAAATGGGGATGTCTTTCCCGAACCACACCATCATTGGGACCCAACCTGCAGAACCCTCATGGGTATCAAAAGATGGTTCCTAGAGAACACCCAATGCATCAAGAAAGGATCATTATGGACTATGAACTATCATTAATCCGTAGTGCTTCTATATGTATAATTCTATCCCTATATAAGATCATTGCTTCAAAATCAAACACTGGATCATTAACATTATCCAAAACATTGGGAAATTCAGTGGCCTCCAGATCCAAGATCCACATGATCATGTCTCTATCTTCACAGATGTTTATGACATCTTTCACAACCAGGGAGATTATTCAGTCATAATCAGATTGTGCATCATTCCATTATCTCTATGAGACGAGCTAAGGAATGTATTAAAAATTATTTCCCATGTTGAAAATGACTTTTGAAAAACATTCCATGAAGATCATGGATAAATATATTCCAATTATTCATACATGGAAGCTCCAAAATCAATTTCAGGATTTTTTCAATCTGCTAAGTATTTTTCATGGGAAGTGTGGGACCGATTCTTAGAGCTGATGAAGGAGTTCCCACACTCTGGGTTGGGCATGTTGATTTAATTAGATACTTTCTACCAAGGACCCCAGCGACTCGTAAGAACTGTTTTTGATGCTTCCCCTGATTGGGGATTGATGTTTAAAACCTCAGAAGTTAGAATATCCATTCTCGATGAGTCTCTCACTAATTCCAGCCTATGGGAAAGTGATCATGGACCACCTCAGTGTGATATCCACCTGGTGTATGAGAACACCAGATTAGCACCTCAGGTTGAATTACTCACGACGAAGTTGGAATCTTTTCAAATGCCAATTGCACAACCCCCTCCTGCCCTTGTGATGGAAATACAATACTACAAGATGTGTAGTAGCCCAAATCATTACCAAGATTTAAAGGTAGGATTTTAGGAAACACAAGCATTTTATTTTAATTTTGTCAATTAAAATAAACAGATATATATTTATCAATAGTATCAATAATATTACTAGAAGACACCTGTTGGTCGGAGTGGTTTACTCAAGAGGGGGGTGAATTGAGTACCAATTAAAATTTTTGTAATTAAAAACAGTGTCTTAAAGACCCCCAAATAAAATAATAAATTAAACTGTAGTGAATTTATATTAAAGTAGTGGTTCTGTCAGATTCTCAAGGGATTTATTAATTCCCAGTTAATCAACACAGGAGTGTGTGATTATCTTTTGAAACTAACTTACTAATCTACACTTAACATAAACACTTGCTAATTTAATTATCAAAGTAACTTTAAAAAAACAGTATTGGTTTTAAAGTGATTAGAAGAGGAATAAAACTTTGAAAGAGATGGCACAACAATGTAACCAAGAGGTTCAGTCTCAAGCCGAGACTTAGTCCGCTCAAAAGTTTATGTAAAAACTGATCCACACCCTGGATCGGGGTTCAACAGTTTACAACTGTCTAGGTCCAAGACCTCTACCACTGTTCTTCGTGGGAAACAGTACAACATCAACCAGCTGTCCAGGTCACACACGACCTCTACCACTATTATTCGTGGGAAACAAAGAATGAAAGAGTTTGTTAAGGATTTACAAATTCTTTAGTTTGAGTACAGGAGACAGTGTATGTGTTAGATACAGCAGATAACACACACTGCTCGAAAAAAATGGTAATAAATCACAGAACAAGAGATGTAGAGTTTAGAGATGGTTCTGGTGATTGCAGTATAGCTCTAGACTTCTTCAGATTCGATCGCAAGTGAGTTTGAGTCCTCTTCTCATTTCTATTTGAGAAACAGAGTGTCGTATGCTCCAGGTTCACAGGTAGTGAGAATGTAGTCGATGAAGTTCTTCTTGTATGCACAGAACACTTCTCTAGTATGCTTGATTGTCTATGAGCTTCTCTGTGTTCTTCTTGTGCTTGTGTCGTTTTTTGGTATATTGGATGCACCACACTTTTCTGGTTCGCTTCTTGTTGTAGTTTGTTTTTCCTTCACACGTTCGCATATTTCTGGTATGTAGTCTTCTCGTATTTATCTCCCATCAGGGGATAGAAAAGATTTCTTTTCAGTAGGTACGAGGTACGGGTTCCTGACATCCGACAACCTTTATCAGATATTTGACAAATCATTAAAATGTATGATATGACCGTTAGATAGATTAAATATTGGAAATAAAGAAATTTAAACAGTGAGTTGAGTGATCGGTAGGTAATCAGCATCGGTAGCTTGAACATCGGTAGCTTGAACATCGGTAGCTTGAACATCGGTAGCTCGATGTCATTAGCTGCTTTGACTCTATCGGTGGCTCTATGCGTCGGTTGGTACATGCTTGTATTAGTGACTTTGTTTATCGGTAGCTCCATGCGTTGGTAGGTACATGCATCGGTAGCTCCTATGCATCGGTAGCTCCATGCGTCGGTAGCTCCATGCGTCGGTAGCTGTGAGTCTGTATCGGTAGCTTCGTCCATCGGTGACTCTTATTCCATCGGTAGCTATTTATACTTACACCGGTAGCTCTACGTTTGTATCGGTAGCTGTCTGTAAGTCAGTAGCTTATATTTATAAGTACATCGGTAGCTCTGTGTTAAGTCTATCGGTAGCTGTCTGTCGGTAGACTAAGTCTATCGGTAGACTGGTTACCGGTAGCTCTTTATCAGTAGCTATAGACAGATTACTTATCTGTTTTATGCAGAACACGTCTGATTGTGTTAGAATCAATTTATAACTTGTATAAACATGGATAAATGAGGATTAACATATTTCAAAGACTATTTTAAAGATTATTATTGGTTTGATCATAGATTTGAAAGAATTAAAATATAGATCAATGATACTTAAAAAATATCACATAGAATGAAAACATAATTGGGATTTTCAACACAAATGAATACATGATTGAGATTATCAAAACAGGTGAGGTCAACAACACCTACTCAAAATCAACCTCTGAACAACCAAGAATATTTTCAATATTGAAGTGATGTGGAAACATTTTGGAATAAAGGACTACTATGGTATACACCGATGAACCCAATACCATGACCTCAAAAAAACATTCAAAAAAAACATTCCCACAAAGACCTTAGTAACAATTCCAACTCGCTCATCCTAGACCTCGACAACAACCTTCTCCTCATCAATGTAAGCTAGAAATCTTCCAGGGTACTTTTATCTAAAATTAATATAAGAGAATGAAAACTCATGAAATGAAAAGGCTAAACAAAATAGTTGCTTTGAAGAATATTGATGTTCAATTGGACAAGTATCAATGAATTTATCTCATAAATTATAAGGTAACCTACCTGGTAATAATGATACGTACCCATGGAAGGAAGCTATTGTTTTAGTTTTGATAAGTTTAATGATATTGGACTTCTAAAAAAATACAATATATGAAAGGCAACCTGAATAGCTTAATAAATGAAAACCAATAGTAGAAAAACTTGAGAAAACCACACCTTAAAATGTTTCACCAGCTAAAAATGTCCAATATTTTAAATAACCCAAGTAAATATTTTAAGTTGCACCACCACCATAATGTCCTCCCCTTCCATTTCTAGAAAGATAGAGACAAAGCCGACAGGAGGCACAATATATGAAGTTCCTATAAATTTCAATAAACTACACAATAGAATATTATTTGAAGAAGCTATTTCACAGATGCTAGTTTATGGAAATATTATCAAGGATCTACTATCACAAAAAAGGATAATAAATGATATTGGAGTCATATAATTAAATGAATAAAGCTATATTATTGTGAAGTATAACATCCCATAAAACATGATAGATCCTATAAGCTTTTTAGTTCCTTGTTCTATTAGAGAATATTAGTTTGGAAGAGTTGTGTACTGAACAGTTTTTGAATGTTAGGACTCCAAGAACCAAAAACCACAATGGTATCACTACAACTCACTGACTAATCAGGAAATTACACATGGGATATTCTTGATGATGTGTTAGTTAAAGTAGGGAAATTCATTTTTCCAGAAGACTTATGAGTTCTGGACATGGAAGAGGAAATTACACTTGGGATAAATGATTACTTCATCTTCAAGTGTCTACTTTTGATTTGAACAAAAGGACTATATACATTATATTTATGCTAAAAAATGTTCCTATAGGATAAATTTAGGTAAGTTTAGAGGAGATTTGCGGAGGGTTTGGCCAGGCCAGTGATCTTTGGAGGTGTTAATAAGTTGGTATAGGTGGTTCCATTTTATTAGAGGGGGGAGGGGCACTTTAGGAAATTCTAGAAATATTAATTTATTATAAATTATATTTCGATTAAAAATGGTCCAAAACTCATTTAATTATAATATAAAATAATTTTGGTTTAAATACCCATCATTAAATAATTTTTAGACAAGTTTTTAATATTTATTTGTCTTTATAGTTTTTGTTAAACCCTTAGTTAAACATTTTAACTCTTACAATGTCTTCTTATATTGTTATACTATAGGATTAATTTAGTCACTATAAAAATCCAAGGTAACCTCAACTGGATCATTAAGGAAACTTTTAAAATTATCTAAGTCATTTGGAATAATCTTAGTTTTTTAGTATTTTAATATCATTTAATGAACTATTTTAAATTTAATGTTATGAATTATGTCATTTTGGACACTCTTCATACTTGATTTTTTTACAAATTCATAACTTCTCGATTCTTTAAAAAAATGAATTAAATAAAATATAATAGGTCAATATCATCTAGAAAATTCATGTATTACCTCAAAATAAATAAATTTTATTTATTTTAACTATTATAATATCATTTATTTGAACCCTTTATTAATGAAACAGTCACTACCTCATCATTATGTAATAATTAAATTTATTTATATTATGTCTAAAAATTATAACTAAAATATCATGATATAGGAAAGATTTTTATATTTTTAATTACTAGATATCATTTATATAACCCCATATAAAAATTATTTATTGAAAGAAACATGTTTATATTATGTCTTTCTATACATTAAATTAATTATTATAAAATGACATTTTCACACCCAAGTGGCTCCCTTGGGTCCCAAAATCAACCTATGGAATCCAATGGTCGAACATATCACATAAAATAGTATTAGGACATGTTTTAGTGTAGATTAATATTTTTATAATAATATTTTTTTACCATTATTTACCAGATTTACCCTTTAACCAAGGTAAATAATATAATTCTTGAAGTTACTATTCATAATGTCAAAAAAATAAAAGGTACCTATTTACACAATTTAGACTTTATGATTCTCAATATGTAATCCATTTTTCGAAATTCAAAACACATAGTTGGTAGAAATTAATTTAAAACTAATTCCCGCTATAAAAACCAAAATGATTATTTTTAAGATGAAAAAAACTATCAAAAGATTGATATGTGTTTATGCCAGATTTAAATCTAAAAGTTATAACAATGAAATAAATTATATTAAATTATAAAAATATAAAATAATTATACTACAAAACACTTATATGTATAATTTATCACTATAAATTATTTGGATTAAAAAATTTGTTTTCAATTAAAATTTAGTATTTTTCACTATTCATAAAAATATGAAAGTTATCAAAAAGTACCAAACATTTACCCAAAATTAATTTTTATGTCCCAATAATAAATAAGATTTTAATTTCATTATTTTTAATATATATAATAATCAAATATTTTATTTGAAAAGGGTTCTCCTTTAAAAGGTGAAAAAACTGCATTTTTTTAATAACTTGTTTTATCTGAAAATTTGAAATTGTCTTTAAATTATTTATAATAAAGAAAATATGAATGATAAAATTATATTGTATATATTAAATTTAAAATTTTTTAATACAATTTATAACCACTTTTTCAACGGCTAGTTTGATAAGTCGTGGTGCGCTTGAAGTCAGTGTTGCGTGCATGACATGCTATTGAATTATTAAGAAGAAGTGTATCGTGGAATCTTGGTGTGTTACCTAAAAATTTCTAAAAAAATTATATTTTTATTATTTAAAAATTTAAATTCATGGAAACCAATTTTATAATTTATTTTAATGTAATTTTATCATTACAGTAATTTTTGGTTTATTCTTAAAAACTACTTTGCTTGCATTTTGTGTTCTTATATTATAAGTAATTTCATAATCATATGTAAATTTAATCTACTATAAATTATAATAAATTTGGAATAATAATTTTAAAATAAATTATATGGAAAAAATTTAATTTTTTTTATATAATTATGATTTCGTGGTAAAAATTTTTGTAATCATGATTAAGGATAAATTGGGTTTAATGAGATTTAACCGGGACATAACTCGAAAATTGTATCCAGAACAATCCTTAAAGTGATCAGTTCAGTTTATTTTGACCCTATTTTACCTTATATTCAATTTTTCTATCTTAATTAAACTTGATATGATTATGATAAATATGTATTATTTAATATTTTTACTAACTCATAGTGTATCCTTTCTCTCACTTATAAAATGTCACATATTATCCATTATTCCTTACACCTTATGAGCACTCTGTTTTGGAAAATACCTACCAAATTCTATCCCAAAAATCATTCCTCGTATACTATAGATATTATATTTGGTTGAATACCAATCTTATAGGTCTTAAGGTATTAAGAAAATGAATTTGTCTAAATAAGAGGTATAACTTTCAACCATATGTTTTAGTTTTACTTATTCTTAAAAATCTATAAAAACACTTCTAAACATTATGTTTTAATAAAATAAATATATCACATATACTGGTATGTAATTATTCTAATGTATTAATATTAATTAATCTTCTTCTTTGATCAAATGGGGAATGTGACCACTTTTTGTTCGTACTGAAAACTATGCCCTCAGGAACCGATTTAATTTTGTTTCCATCACACACTCATATGTATGGTTATAATGATAGATTTAGTGCATATAAATTATATTCACAAAATAACTAAAATTCTATTAATATAATATATCTTCTATTTTATTACTTTTAAAACCATTAAAATGATAACCTTTTTGGAGTACATGTGTAGATTACCACCTCCAAGAAGTGAGGTGATATGTTTTTATCACTGAACTGCATGAATATAATAACTTATTGTATTAAACTAATTAATATAGTATATATGATATAATAATAATGTTTTAAAATCAGAATTAATCATATTTTCTATTTCTAATGTTTTTTGAAAAATAGAAATGTTACTCATGTGTTTGTATGGCATATCATCTCCATGATTGTAATGTAACTAATTATCCATAATCATATTTCAAGGTTGCTTATATAAGTATAATTAATCTATTAAATTGATTATTATTTCATTATTATTATTATTTAGTTGATCGAATAATGAAATCTTTGACCATAGTCAACATAAAGAAGTTATTTTAAAATTATGAAGTGAACATCCTCAAGAAACACAACGTGGACTTAAATAATTAAGTAATTAAATATATAATATAAATAAATTAAATAATTTGTTTATTTATAAGGTATTAAAAATGAAAATTTTCATAGAAATTAAATAACTACTATATTTTTATTATATATTAGATGAATAATGTATGTGAGAATTCAAACTCAATGTAAGGAATTTGTCATCCTAATTACAATTCATTGAAAATATAGTGATTTTAACAAGATGAATTGTTTTTTATGTATAAACTTAAACATGGATGCATTTTTTCATTACTAACTAAAAATTAAAGTCATTAAAATTCTATTCAATGTTCATTCCTTTAATTTTTCTTCTTTTAAGATGTCATAATTTCATAAGGGACGCTTTACCTAAAAAACCTCATTTATGATGCTTTATATATATATTTTATAAATGTTTTTCTTCCATGTCCATATTCATAAAATAATTTTATAGATGTATTGATTGTTATATAAACAATTGTAAATGATATATTATTTTTATTTTTACTATAATTCAATGGTTTTCAATGTAATTATTTATATGTACATTATATGAAATGTTTTGACGTTCATTACAAAAAACAGTAAGAATATTCTATTTTAACGTATACAATATCAATGGATATTACCACTAATGAAATTTTTATTTCATGGCTATATTAATTTATAATATTAAATGTTTTATATAGAGAAAATCCATCCTTAATTTTTTTGGATATTTGAGTTCTAGAAACGCGGTTTTATAGGAATTGTATATATATATATATATTTGCCTTATGAAATAAAAAGTTTATTTTTATAATTTTGATGATGTAAATGCAATATTATATGTGATAATGACTTTAGAAATTGATTATGATTAGGTTATCCCAATATATATCTCTAATTAATTGGGTATTGATTATGTTCTCTAGATAATTATGTTAGATATAGAAGATAAAGTTATTCCAATTATAAGGGTTATTGTAAATGTTATATGAAGATGATATTCCAAGGAACCTACATGAATTTTCAATTATTTTTAATGAGTTTCACTCAAATAATTTTATTTCATATTATAAAATGATCTTTTGTTTTATAATTGATTATTCATTTTTATGAAAAAAAAATTATGTTTTTACGAAAAAAATTCAAGTCTTATCTTGTTTTCTAATAAACTCTCATGATTATTATTTTTCCTTTATTTTATCTAATAGAGTACCACAAGAAAAACTTTTCATATTAAATTTTCTTTTAGGTTTTGGTAAAATATTATTCTATATAAATGTTTATTATATTCTTTTGAAACTAATAGTTATGATCTCATAGTTTTGAGGAGGAATAATGGGTTTCATTCTTCTTATTTTATATCTTTCTTACAAATTTTTGTTCTCATACCAGGTTTTCAAAAAAATTTAGGGGCTAAGGATGAGTAACATACTATATAAATATCTAACTTTTTACTCAAGGGATACAACATTAATTAAATTTACATGTTCGTAATAAAACCAATGTTTAACTTTTACGTATCTTATTTTTGAGGGAAAAATGGATATTAAGTGGAAGTGTACAACATTTTTTATTATAGGGGTTTGATATATAATTTACTTCTTATTTATCTACACTTATAAATTAAAAATATTATTAAAATTTTGTAATTTCCATACCATTTTATAAATCATGTATATATGTTTTGGATAATTATTTGGTCCTTATTGTAGGTATGAAAAGAAATTTTTTTATGAATTTGTAGATTATGATGTTTTTTTGATCATAAACTAAGAGATATAGATACCATTGTGGTTTATAAGTAAAATTTTAATCATATGTAAAAAATTAATATCCACCCATTTGAGTCTTTAATTGATAGGAATTCAAGATGATTAAGATTATTTTGGGATAAATGTATTGTAATACAACCCTTGGATATATTATTTTTTATATAGAAGGTTATTTAAGAAATATTGAATTTATATTTTTTGGATATATGTTTAAGGGTATTGGGAAACATTATTTCTTGTCCCCTACTTCAAAAGGTATACCCACTGGGCCATAAATTAAGGAAGAACGGTTTTAAGATCCCAAACATTAAGATGGTATGTCATTATTTGAATATTGGTTTAATTCTCATAAATTTGTATAATGGAATGTTTACCAGTTGTAAAGGGATGATTGAGAGTGCCCTGGGGGTTCGTGTCATGAAGGAAAAGTAAATTTTTACATCCTATTCGTGTTGCATGGTTTGCACATGGTTAGTGGTTACTATGTTCCTAGATCGTGTTATCAAGGATGGGGGTGAACAGTTTAGTAAACCATTCAAAGAGGGAGGCCAAAACGTACAACATGGGATAATAGAATTCTGCAAGGTTGGTGCATGATTTTTCATCCCTTGTGGGATACCTAGGCAACCATGTGACTTGGAACCCTTTTAGAAAAATTCTGTAACATACTTGGTGAATGGTTTGGAAAACTATGTGACCAAACCATGTGCCCCATTAAAAGTGGGTTTCTACCATCCCCCCATGGGATTTTAAGTGTGCTACTACATTTCTTCTCTAATATTATCTAAAAACCCTAGTAACAACATAAAAAGAACCAAGGATTCCCAAGGACTGATTTTCTTTGTTTCTATGTCAGTTAGAGTAGCATTGGGTAAAGAACCTGTTGAAATAGAGGGTGCCCAAGACACAACTATTGAGTTTTTTTGATTACCATATCGTGTATATAGTTAGATATAAATGATATCATCATACCATTATAGTGTAATATTTTCAACATATACCATTGAAATGGTAATTTCCAAAGAGTAATTGTCGAATCGAATGTTTATAGAAGATCCCTTACGATAATGAGAACATTTAGATAACATGACATTAATCTTAAAGATATCTTCTATAGTCTAGATATATCATACTTATTAGACATAGTATATGTTTAACTATTAGGTGTTGGGGGAAATATGAATTGATACTTCTTCTCATGATGTTCACACTTGGTGATCTCTAGTAGTGAGATCATGAGGACTGTCCCACCAATAATAACTCCACATGTTTTGGGTGTCATTGGTTGTTCCTATTTATGATCATGTCTAACGGTCTCATGAATTGAGGTCATTACAAATGTATGTCATTTTATTACGCACTTTGATGCAAGATGAAAACCATGGCAATGAATTTGAGTTGAAGTAGTTTGTGTTGGGTGTGCCATTGGTGGCATGGCATTGGTTGAATGATCAAGAAAGGATTTGTCGCTTTCGGGTCATGAAAGTAATATATCTCAGGCCATGCTGATATGCATGGTATTAAATTTATAAGACTATGGTCAAGCCTATCAAGGGTAAATGTGTCTAGTTAAATCAACAAACACTAAATTGAGAAAAAGGGTGATGAAAAGTGAGTGTGTCCTGCATTATGAGTTATTATAGGCAATGAGATTATATTACCCAGTGCGTTTTCAGAGGTTGGTTGTCACTAGTGTGAAAATTCTTATCTATTCAGGGGCTATGATGGTTTTCTAGATCCCACTTCTGGTCTGTGAATACTATTCACTATTGTCCAGAAAAGGGCCTAGAGGGTCACAAACAATAGCATGATCAAGAATCTACCCTATTCAGTTCAATAAGAGTTTTGGACATGGTTGGCCCCGCCACTGGGGTCCAGGATTTTTCCAAGGAAAAACTGTCACTAATGTAATAAATAAATTCACATTATTTGAGTTTAGAATAATGATTATTGAATTTATTTATTAAATGTATTTATGAGTTTTATGTAAATACATAATAAATATTAATTGATGAATATTAAATTATTCAAGGTTCAGTTAATATTTATGGGAGCAACGAGTTGAGTTAATGACTCAATTATTTTCAAAGAACATATTTTAATATATTACAAGTGAGTTATAATAATATATATGACCCAAATTGGTATAAATAAAATGTCATTGATAGTGAATTATGTATCCAGGGTTGGTGAGGATATACCAAGTATAATAATTAAGGACTATAAATAGAAGTGGTGGAGAATTTTCCAAAAACTATTCATGGAGATTCTATCTATCCTCTCTCCCATGATGTAGAGAGAGATGCTCTGGATCCAAGAAGCTCATATGGAGTTCTCTCTCAGATCGCTAGTGAAGTGATGTTGTGATCGTTAGTGCGTTGATGGCATCGTCGGTATTCCGCGCTACCACTCGGATTACAAAGAATGATAATCCAATGGATTTCTTGAAGCATGTGTGGTAAATCTAGAGGAATTAACCTTTGGATTCTTTCAGAAGCAATCACCAATGAAAAGCAGACATCGTGCAAGGCATTATAATTAAACCATGTATTTTTACAGTTTATTTTTTTCTTAAAACCCCTTACGTGTGGTCCTAGGATTTTACTGGGCTACACTTCATTGACGTCGATTAGTTCACATCGAACGTTGGTGGATTTTTTTTTAAAAAACCCACCTATTTAGGGCCTCCTCTACACACCCGATTCCAAAAAATGAAATATCCAAGTAACTCTAGCATATCACTTTGATCTTATCTCTATATTGGTCTTGTGGTTTTGTTCTTCTAATTTCAAAGCCAAAAAACCATCATTTTCTAGTTAATATTCAGTTGGGGCTTAAAATTGTGTTTGAATCTATGTCAAAGGCCATGGTTAAGAATGAATTCATCTGCAAAATTATGTTAGGTGGTCTAAAAGTTATATCCCATAGTCTTAATATTTATTTTTTCATATGTGGATGTGTTATGGGTCCTCTGTTATTGTTTATTTGATACCTTTAGTAATATTTGGTAAAATTATTTGAAAAATTATGAGTTAAACCCCTCATGATCCTTGTGGGATGCATTTAGATGGATTTGACTAGTTTAGGTCCACCCTTATGGTGTGAAAACATTCTTGAACATGGATAATTGTGATGTGAAGCCTGATATTTATGTGAGACAAAGTTGATCCCATTATGAACATGATGACATGTTTTTTCAAACCATAATGAAGTACCAATTGTAGTTCTCTCTAGTTTTTTAAAATGTAATAAGGAATTTTTTGGCATGATGTAAAAAGGCATTAATTGTTTTCCTGTGAAAGTATTAATTGACTTACATGTTTTTAATTGAACATAATGAATGGTTTAAAGAATGTAGATTGATAAATATGTCAAATTATCGAATGAATGGGAATTGAAAAAAATGATTAATTGGTTATGGAATGAGAAATGGAAATGGGTTAATTGGGTTATACTAATTAAATAGTAAATTTTTTAATGGGTTAAGGCTTGATGTTTATTTATTTTTTTAATAATTATGAAATGTGAATGTTAAATGGCTTGATTCTGTATGGTTTGTGATATATCATCTTTTGTAAATGGATAAATAATAATGTTGACATGTCTTTGTATTTGTGGGGTATAGGAATTGAGGCTCTATTCCAATATGTTGGGTAAGATTAAGGCTCTAAACTTGACCCCTATAATTAATGGGTTGGGGAAGAAGACTGAGGGTCTATACCCCTAATGGTTTCATTTTATGTGACTATTCGAGCCGAGGTTGCAAGGTATGTTTGATGTATTTTTTTATAAATTTTTTTCCTTAGTGAGGAAGGGAACATGACTTCTTCCCATATTCATGATAATTGGTTATAATAGGTTGTTATAAAAATGAAGAAATTGCCTAACCCAATGAATAAATGATGAAAATAGATTAATTGATTAAAATAGTTAAAGTGATTATTATTAACTAATGGAACATGATTTGTCAACTCAATGTCTTTTCTTCTATATTGTAATTTAAGGTACAAACTCTCTAGACACTATATTTTGTATACATTATTCGTTGTGGCCTACTGAGTTTTACTCATACCCTACTCGGTCTGCCAATGGTTTTTAGAGAATATTTTATGCATGAAGGTCTCGATAAGGGAAAAGGCCTTATTATAGGGAGTTGAGTTGGCTATGGGATGTTCATAAATGAGTATCCAAACATAGATTCGGGACTCATTTTGGAGATTCAGTTTTTTTCTTAACTTTGGGTTTTCACCACCTTTGGAATTGTTAGAATTACCCGGAATATTTATCATTTCATTCTTTTTTATACACAACTTGGGAAATGATGGGTAAAGCATGTTTCTAGTATATTACATATTGTATCATTAATTTCGTATATTATTTTTTTCGTACTATGGTAAAACAGGTATAGTCTCTGCACATGTGATATTATACCCTTTGTTACTAGTCAAAAACCTTTAGCATATGTGGAGGAGTGCTTGAGGTTATGTGGTGACCATGATCGAGAAATCATATTAGTGGCTTCTTGGCTAGGGACATTATAGGGATAATAAACCCAGAGTCCCACCTCCAGTAATCCTTCGGTTAGAAATTATCAATGATGTTATAAATATATCATATTTAGAAAAACATTCCCTCAAAAATAGTATAGGATATGGAAAGAGGATATCAACAGTTAATAAAATCCTTGACATACCATAAAATAAAGAAACCAAAATTATTCCACAAATCATGAATAAAATAAAAAAATATTCTCCATATAAATTCACAATTTAAAAAACCTATAGCTATGACTAAATATAATATAGTAAGGTATGAATAATTAAATTCCATTATTGTTCTTTTCTTCCCCTATAAACTAGAAAATATTTTGTAATTAAATAGGGTGAGAACAAAAGTATGCTAAAAAGATCATAATATAAGTCTCTCACGCGCAAGAGAAAAGAGAATAATAATAAACCATTGAGAAAATAAAAGAACCAAAAACACCTAATATGCCAACTATCTAATCCAATCCTCACAATATCAGACTCACTAAATAATTCTTCCTTGTATAATAACATAATTGGAAGAATATCGATAAAAAGGTACCCTCCACCACTTTCTTGATGATTTTCCACTCTCACACCCCAACATTATACATTGTAGGGCTCCCATATATTCAATATAGTAAACCTTTCCAAAAACACCAGGGTCATCACACCACATCATATCATGTCTCTCCTACTAAAACATGGTCCATCACATCACATCTCACCTACAAATACCTACGCCAACACATCACGTAACCTCTTTTCTTACCCGAAGACACCTAGTCTATTAGATCATATGGTGTAACATATCTTACATTACCATAAACTGAGTGGTAGCGTATCATGGAGATAATGGACATCAACCTCATGCCCCACTCCCACCATGAAATAACCCCACTATAATCCAACTCATCAAACTTCCCCACAATTCACTTTTGACTTATGTTCATTATAGCTCATTAATTTGAATGTTTCAAGGATAATAGGTCAGGGAAGAGTGGGTATCCATCCATACACACTCACCATTACGGTTTTGGAGAAAACACACCCCCCAACATTTTTCTATTATCACAAGGAGAACTACATGTGTGGGAGCATTTAGAAATCACAAGGAATGTAGATATTATATATATATATATATATCCACACACAATCCCCACCTATTGTCTTATATTAAGTGAACCAACAAAATCAAAACATCAATACCAAACCTCACAACATCATACACATTTTCAATCTCCTTTAAATTCACAACACAATATAACAATCCATAATCCACAAGACACATAATCAAGTTTCAAAATTTCCTATTACCAACCAATTTCAATTAACCATCCCATTTACTTCTAATATCTCAACATAAATTTAAATTGTACCTCCTTTATTAATTCAATCATTCATCAAATATTACAACCCATTCCATTTTAATTCATTATTTTTAATTTTATTCAATTACTACATAGGCATCGTGCACAACACAACACATCACAATAACTTGTCATTCTCATGACAACAACACCCACATTACATATATTCCAATATCAAATCCACTTTAAACATCCCAACCAATTTCTAAATTGGAAGCATAGTGTACCACATCAACTTATCATCATATCCCCCAAAACACCAAAAATGAATATCCCCACCACACAGCATAATAGTTTTCACATTGTAACCATAGTGTATATGAAACAAAACACCAAAATAATAAGTTAATGTTAAAACGATGTAAATTAAAATATAGGTATTTCTAAATAAATAAATTATTTTTATAGATTTAAATGCAAAAAACAATTGGTTTTAATAAAACATGACACTCTATTAAAATATTATTATTTCACAATGACCGTTATAATCTTACCTTTATGATGATGTGTATGAATATTAATAACAAAAATTTTAAAAATATATGTTTTATACATGTTTAAATTAAATCAAATGGTTATCTATTTCATAGAAATAAAATATGTTTCATTTGAAATGTAAATATTTTTTTAATAATATTATTTTTCTAAAGTAGATTAGTCAAGCATTGCACACAGAAATTAAAATTTATTTTACCAATATTAGATTAAAAAAATGAGAAAATTTATTTATTTTTTCAACTATGAATTTAAAAATTATATTTTGGTGAATTTCATGAATTTCCTAAAAATATTAATTTTTTGATGAATAGTGAAAATACTAATTTTAATTGAAAACTATTCTTTCATTTGAATTATTTATGACGATAAATTTTATTTTAAATTGTTTTAAAAGTAAAATTAGTTCATTTTTATTAAAATTTAAATAATTTATTCCAGTTGAATTAATTTAATATTGATTTTTTAAATAAAAACATATTATAATTATGATAATTTTCTCTTTGGAAAACCATTAATTCATCATGTCTGTGGTTTAATTTTAAATTGAATTTTAACACTTATGTGAATTTAATCTGGAAAAATTAATTTCATACTTTTAATAAAAATAATTTATATTCTATAAAAAGATCAACATAAATTTTTCCCATAATTATTAGTGTAAACAGTAAAAATTAATTTTAATTGTTAAGGTAAAATTGGGTTTACTGTGGGGTTAAACTACAAAAATAAGTGTTAAATGACCTAAAAAAATAAAATATCCATTTTATAGACATATGTTGATAATATAATCTCTAAGGTTCTAGAATGACCATTTATGTTGATTTTGGAATTAAAAAAACATGAGTATCAATTTATCGTTTCAAATATTCCGTTTGTGCCCTCTCCCTCACATACAAAATGCCACCAACTTTCACCCATTATTCACACACCAAAAACATATTTTTTTTAGAAATACCGACCCAAATCCTGTCATTAATTACCTACCTATACCTTATATGCCTTATTTTGATTGTTAATCCCTCATTATAAGCCTTTAGGTTTAATCTTAAAGAGGATCTCCGAGGAATATGTAAAATTCTTAAACACGTGTATTGGTTTTATTTCTAATTCCACCACCTTAAAAACTTATTAAACTGTGATAATATAAAAACACCATTATATTCTATACATACAGATTTTATTATGTTAATTTAATAACCTATATTCACATCCACGTCCATCAAATGAGAAACTAAATTGTCGATCAAGTGAACATCAGACTGCTGTCTCGTGAATCGATGTAATTCATTTTCCATCACCATATTTCTAGGAATGATATAATGATTTATTGATATTATTTATATGTTATATATGAAATTATTATACATATATAATTATATTATCACATATATCATAATACTTTCTATTCTGTGTTAAATATGATAACATCCTTCATTTGTATAGCAGACTACCACCTCCTGAAGCGGTGTTATTCATTTTCTTCAAAAACATTACATAGAAGGTATAAACTTTAAAATTAATTAAAATAATTGTTATTTTTTAAGTAAAAATTAATCTTTAAATATAATATAAAATTTAAATTTTTACATTTCAATCTTTTTGGGAAAGAAAAAATCCGCCTATGTGTATGTTGGGAAAACCACCTCCACATAGTGATATGAAATGTTCTTTTAATTTTATTTTTACATGGATGGTAATATTGATCAATTTTAATAAAATAAATTCTATATATAAAATAATAATGATTCACTAAAGAAAAATTATTATTTATTTTCATTCCATTCCATACATTGAGGAAAATATAATCATTGTTTAGGTACATGTACAACATACAATCTCCATGAGTGGTGTAATCAATTTTTATCACTAACACTAATAGATTATTATAAATACATATATAATGAATATATATCATATTTATATCATATTTATAATTAAATATATGATTACACCATGTTCAAATTAAAATTTCTGAAATTACCAACCTAAAACATGCATGAAAAATAAAGCAAATATCGCTCGAAACAGTGATCTTAACAATGTATTATTCACAAATTGTTGGTAGAAGTCTACAATTAAATAATACTAGGTATGAAATATTTTATTATGTTTCTATAATTGTTTTATAATAATCTTATATTAATTATACATTAGTTTCATAAACATAGAAAGAAATTCAAACCTGAGTTAAGGGATTCCCTTCTCACTTTAAATTTTTTGAGACATACACCATATTCTCCATATATTCCATTGTGTGGTGTATATAATTACACATTTATATTTTATATAATGCATCTATTTATATTAATTTTATTTAATTTTATATTTGATTATTTTTCTTTTATGGGTCTTCTGATTCAATTGTTACCAAAGTGGTAAGTGTTTATATTATTATTTTATCATTATTTGGGATAGTTTTTTATTAATTCATCATTGTTGGAAATATTTGATATTTAGATCTTAAAATAAATTTATTTTTATCAACATTGGATATTCAAGAAATATTTTATGTAAAATTTCCATTTTTCACTCTTTTGGCATTAACATTATTGATAAAAAGTTTTTAATAAAATAATACTTTATTAATATCTTTGTTCGAAAATATTTTTCAACAAATATATATTTTTTAAAATTGTTTTGAAAAACATAACCTTTTGAAAAAAATTATTAAATAATTTTTGACAAATTTTAAAATTTTTAAATTAATTTATTGGAATCTTCATGTTATTTTCAAAACACAGACCATTTGGATTTTACAGAAAATGTAGAAGAGTCTTTGTTTTCATGTATACAATGTGAAAAGAATTTTCTACTGTCAGGACCATTCAATGTTATAAATCGTATTTTGCAAGTTTTTAAATATTAATTTTAAGGAAATTTATTTTCAAATTTATTTGTGATATTTTTTAAAAAAGGTTTTTTCCATTGTGCAAGGGATATTTTCGTTAAAAAATTAGTGAAATTATATAGTATTTTTAATCATCAATGAAATCATTCCTTTATTATAAATTTAATCCATGTGGTATATGATTTATTAAAATCTTCCTTATTTTTCCTTGGGATGTTTTATGGGCTATTTGACTAATTATATAATATATTATTACGATACACCATATTACTCAAGATTTTTTATGATTGTGTTTATTTGATAGGGGTAAGTATTAGCATTTCGTATGTTAGTTTTTCAATATGAATATTTATATTGATTAGGTTTATCCCATATCATATTATAAATGCATTGGAATAGGTATGTTATGTGTGGGTAACATTTATATATAGTCCATCAATGCATTTATTGTGCTCATGTGACCGATCGGTTGTCCAAATTAAATGATATTTTACCCAATGATTTAAACTTCCTTGTGAATGGCCTTGATATTTTTAGATATCTGAAATTATACATTCCCTTATTATGTGATAAAATATTAATGACCATGTTATTATTTTATTTATTTATAATATCCATGGATAACTTTCAAACTCTTTTGATTATTTATGTGTATTTATTGGATCATCATTTATTTCCTCAATATTATGCTCAGTTTATTGATTAGAAATGTGTTTCAGTTATTTAATTTATCATATTGATTATTCTTCTTTCGTTAAGATATATTACATGATACACTTCCCTTACTAGGCATATAATCTCACCAATTTCTTATGTTTTATTTTTCACAATATACTAGGAATTGTTTTTTAATTCATATCCAGGGATACTCTAACGGGAATAATGGCATTCTCAAAGAAAATATTTTGTGTATTTTATCTTTGAAAATGTAATGTAAATTTCATGTATGTTTCATGTTTACTAAAACTAATAAAATATATGGTCCTTCAAGATGTAATACCCTATATCTAGTTCCAATTTAATAATGTAGACACCGACTCTAGGTTACTGGAGTTGGGTTTATTATAGTTGGTATTATAGTAGGATTGGAAGACATGTTGGGAACTACAATTAGGAAGACATAAATTAAGGTCATAACCCTATAATATACATTGAGTATACTTATATAATAACATCATAAAGTTTTTGTAAGGTATATATTATGTTGTTTTTCTTTAAATACATCCATTTTGTGTTACTAATGTGGACATGTTTATGGAAAAGGTATACAAAGGTGTAATAACTCCAAAAAGGGCCCATTGTGCTTGACCTGATCATTACAAGGTACATGAAAATTGGATTTATTCCACACATTGATTGAAAATACTTGGTATATTATTGGGTTAATTCAAATTTTATTTACAAATAATTATGAATGACTATAAAATATTTTACGATTTATAAACTTTCTGAAGGACACCATGTTGATGATTATGAGATTAGCCAAACATAAAATTTTCAATTTATATTAAGTGATTCACTATTTTTGGGATTATAAATTATTATAATTAATTTTATAATATAATACATTGTATTATATTGTTTAGAAATTTAAAATATAAGAATTAATGGGAACCATTTCAATTAACAAAATCTAATGAGTAAGAATAGTCATTTCTTTGAGGTGATTAAGCCTATATTATGAAGGGAAATAGTCTCCCAAACATTATCATCATAAGAGGATAAATAATAATGTTATATCATGATAGAGAAATAATTATATATGTATTATGTTTTTTAAAGTATGAAAGAGAGGAATATAATGATTGAGAAAAAAATTAACGTAAAATAATGCTTTTCCAACATGTGATAATTTTGGAAAGAAACCCTCTACCAATTTCTTAAAGGGGATAATATTTTTCTATAGGTTTGTATATAAAGGACACCATGATCATAATTTTAAGGAAATAAATATTTTTCCAATTCTATATTTTTAATATATAAATCTGGAACTATAAAAATAACTTCCCTGTGCATTAATGAAATATACCTCATGAGAAGAGAAGGGATAAATCTCACAGTTATGATATTACTATAGATGATGTGGAGTGATTAATGTAATTTTTTTAGACTCAATAATTATGTTATATTAATATTATATCATTGTTAAAGTAATTATGAAATGTATACTTATTATACTATAGAACATTTTATTTTAAGGATTTGAGAGCATATGTGGAATGGTATTAATGATCATGAAAAGCGATTCGGTGGTATGTTGAACTTCTTGGAAAACACATTATTGATATATGATAACAAGAATATGTACACTATGTTGGGATAATAAAGATAATTATATTTTTATGGGATATTGAAACACCCCAAGATTTCATAGTGTGTTATTTCTTCAAAATAATTCAATAACTTGCACTACACGCAACACCGAGTTCAAGCGCACCATGACTTACCAAATAATCCATTTAAAAGAGGTTAGGAATAGTATTAACTAAATTTTAATCTTTATATAATCCTTATAATTTTAGAATCCATATTATGAGAACAAATTCATTTTCAGTATTGCACTTTTATCAACTTTTAATAGTGAACCTTTTTTAAATACAATATTTTAAACTTTTTGACTAAATGGGGACATCAAAAATTTAAAATAAAACATCCCAAGCTTCCACGGTACGCTTTCCTTTGAATAATACAACAGTGTGTGTTGTACGCAACTTCGAGTTTTAACACACACCACAACCGATCAAACTTGTCGTTATGAATAGTAATACATACTTTTTGAAATTATATATATTTTTTATTTTTTCAAATGGACTACATTTTTTGATTCGTAATATCAAATTTAGCCTAAGGTGGTATTTTGGTACTTTTCGGATAACTTTAATGTTTGGATGAATAGTGAAAATTACTAAATTTTAATTAAAAACAACTTTTTTAATCAAAATTATTAATAGTGATAAATTATGAATTTGAGTGGTTTAAAAGTATATTTATAATATATTTTTACCATTTAATATAATTTTGGTCATTGAAAATAATTTTACAATTAAACCGGACATAAACAAGTGTCAATCTTTTGATAGTTATTATCTCTTAAAAACACGCTTTTTGTTTCAACAACGGGAATTAATTTTAAATTAATTTCTGCCACTTCTGTGTTTTGAATTTGGAAAAATGGATTCCATATTTGGAATCAGGATTTTCAGATTTTCTAAATAGGTATCTTTTATTTTTATACATTTTGAATAATTACTGCGGTATATATTTTATTTACCATGGTTAACGGTTAATCCGGTAAATAAGGGTTAAAGAAATAATATTATAATAATACTAAATTACCCTAAAACGGGTCTTAGACTTATTGGTTGATACATGTCCGACCATAGGCATCTTTGGGTCGATTTTGGGACCCCATGGAGCCACTTGTAGGTGATAGGGACACTTTATTTTAATTAAGTTAAAATAAGTACAAAAATGACATAAGTATATATCGTTTAGAAAAACAATTTTTACATAGGGTTATATATCTTGGATTTTCATCTATAAATATTAATTATAAAGATAAAAATATTTCCTACATGATGATACTTTATTTATAATTTTTAGAGATTAAATAATTTAATTTATTTATGACACAATGATGATGTAGTAATTACCATAATAGTGAACAATTAAAATAATTGATATTATAAATACCCAAATAAATATAATTTGAGACTTTTAATGAATTAAGATAATTTTATAGGATAATATGACATATTAGGATTGATTTAATTAACTTTTTTAGAAGTAATCATTCTGTTATGTTTTTTACAAAAATCAATTCTTGAATAGTGTCAAAATTGACATAAAAGAGTTTTTAAACAAAATATTATATTATTAATTGATATTAAATTCCTAAAAATATAAGGTTCGGCCAAGAGACTTATATCATGATATTTGTATCATTAATGGCCAACTTTAGGGTCTCTCGGAAGTATATGGTATGTTTATTAACCATATAATATAAAAATACAAAGAGACATTGTAAAAGTGAAACCAATTAACTTAGAGTTAATACTTAAAGATAAGGTAAATATAAGTTCCCAAACCTGTCTAAATTCTATTGGTTGAGTTTTGTTCGACCTATCCCCACCTTAACCTTTTAATAATAAACTTTGGAGCCATTATAAACCGAATATGAATTTATTATAAGTTAATATTTCTAGCTTTTCCAAAGGTGCCCCTCACCCCTCTTATAAAAGGGCACTCCTCCTTCTCATTTCTTCACACCTTCAAAGCCTTTTGGTTCGGCCAAAATCTTCCAAAATACTCTCCCAACTTCCCTCACTACAACCTAGAGGCCTTATTATTATCAGAAAGCTAACCTAAGGATCCATTTAGATCAAATCAAAAGGAAGAACCCGAAGAAGAGGTAATGATTTCACCACCCTTTTCCAAGTTCCTTTCTTCTTCCACTTCTTCTTCCTTTGTTGTTAACATTCTAAAATAATAACTCCAGTATCATATATATAATGTGATTTTATTATAAATATGGTACAACCATATTCATTATTCTATCTACCCTTTGAATAACATGTCACCATATGTGCGTACATACGGCTTACCGTCTCCACGTCGTGGTGTAATTATTATTCAATATATTATTATTTGGATGGGTATAATAATGATATTTAACTCATGTAAATAATATATATAACATGTTAATGATTATGTATATATGATATAACAACCATTTATATATTATTTTAATATCAAAAGAATGATATTGTCACTCGTGCGTACGTACGGACTGCCGTCTCCACGAACGCGATGAGATTCATTCTCCATCGTATCCATTCAAGTATAAATCTCATTTTATGATTAATAATAGTATCTAAGGACTTGATATCATTCTGGATATGAATAATATACAACCTATTCATTAAAAACATGGCTTATGTAACAAAACATATAAAAGAAAACGAGTAAGTTAACACCCGAAACAACGATAATACTAACATATTATTAACAAATCAATGTTAAAAGATCATATATGATATCATATTAATGTATATGATTCTTGTATAATTTAATAACAATTATTTAACCATTATACATGAGGTTAACCTACCCCAACCAAGGAAAACTACAAGGTAAGGGTTATTTCACAATCTCTTCATTATCCGAGGTTGATTATATGTAATAATCTACTGAGATCTCTTTATCATCCACATCCATTCTTCTTAAAAATTTATTTCAAAACATTTTTACTATTTACAAGAATATGGGTTAAAGTCATTTATACCCTTGTTTGACTTTTTATAAGAGGTTTATGAAGGAACATTTTCTTCATTTTCGAAACAAGGTGCTTTTTAACATTTTCGACAAAATTAAGGTAAGAATGTTTTTTTAACTTATACGGAGGGTGCGGCTATTTTCCACCATTATAAAATCATCAAAGATTTACATACAAGCTTATAAGAATATTTTCAAATAAAATGTTTTATTTTATTTGGATCTTAAATGATTTCAAAAATAGAAAGAGATATTTCTCTAAAAAGAGTTTTGATTTCATCTATGTCAACATCCTTTGATGGATTTTACACTTATTTGAATTTGATTTATTATGATACAAAACTTCGATATTGTAATGAAGGTTTTGTGATATTTTTGATTGTGGATGTGCTATTTTTATACCATTCATAGTTTATGGTGAAATTATTGACATTTCGTATGTTAGTTTTAAAACGAATGTTTACGTTATGTTTAAACCTTTTCATATGGGAATGCATTGGACTTAATATGTGATGGGTGGAGCCCGCTATAGCTCCTCGATGCATCAATAGGTCTTATGAGACAAACTAGTGTCTTGGAACAAGGACTTGGCAAAATCTTATTTGTAGTCTTGGCACGAGGCCTTGGCAATGTGGTTATGATAGTCTGGCATTATGCATTCCAACATTATGAAAATGGTTATTGATATTGAATGTGATTATTCGATTAGTAGAATATCCATGTGAATAAGTAAATGGGATTTTTTCATTTTATTTTTTCCATACTATGTTGAAGTTAAAATTTAAAAGGATTTTTTTAGTTATACATTGCGTTAAATGTTTATGCTTATTTATAAATGTTTCCGCTATATTGATTACCCTTACGGAGCGTTTGAGCTCACCCCTTTCAATGTATTATTTTTCCCAGGATTCCAAGAAGTATATTGTGATTGATAAGTAGGGTTAAGACAAGGGAATAATGGCATTCATAAAGGATTATTTATGTTGTTTTGTATGTTATGAAGTGTAATGTAACATTCATGTATGTAATCTATTTTCCAAGACTGCTAAACTAATCGGTCTTTCGAGACTTGATTCCTTGTAATCATGCCAATGTATTAAAATAATGCACTGACTCTGGGTTACTAGGGTCGGCGCGTTACAGTTGGTATCAGAGGAAGTTTAGTACAAACCTTGGAAAATAGATTTAGGTAATTCTGATTAGAGCACATAGACCTTAGATGGGCCTTGAGGATTATTATAGAAGAACTTCCTAGAATTTTGGTATTGTAGAGATTTTGTGAGTTTTCCGAGCAATAAATACCTATCTGGATATGAGCAGGTAGAGGCGGCTCAGGCACAGATGTACCTAGGGGTAAAACCTGAAAACACCGCTTTGAGCTAGACTCGAATGGGAACTGGTGCATGACAACGGGCATTGCTGCTCTATTGGTTATGACACTCCCGGGGGATATGCTTAGGATAATTCTCATTTTATTTACAAACCATTATGAAGGGTTTATGAGTATATAAATCCTCAAAGGAGACATTTTTATGATTATGGATTATATCCATAAACTATTTAATTTATGTTATGTGTTTTACAAGTTTGGGATTAGGTATTGTTATTCATAAATTAATCTAGTGTATTCCATTGTTTAGAAATGGCGCCTAGTAGAAGGAATGATAACTCCAGCAATGCACATAATCCAAAGAGAAAGAAGGATCATATCTTTCATGGTCTTAAGCCAGAATTTATAAGAGAAATAGTCTCCCATGTATTATCATCATATGAAGAAATAATATCATGTGTTGATAATATAAGTAAAGATTTTACTGAGTCCTATGGATTTGAAGGAACGAAAGAAAGGAAAAGGATTGAAGAGAAAAAGATGGATAAAGGGAAGAGGGAAAAGAAGAATTTTCCCATATGTGATAACTGTGGGAAGAAACACCCTGGAACTTGTCTGAATGGAATGATAGTTTGTTATAAGTGTGGAGGAAAAGGGCACAAAGTACGTGACTGCAAGGGTAAGAAAATGGTTTCAAATGTACAATGCTTCATTTTCCAGGAGTTTGGACGCTACGCGAACCTATGTCCCATTCATCAAACCATGCCGCAAATGACATTATTGGATAATAATCAAGTTATGATACTACCACAGATGAAGAGGAATGATTAGAGTTCTTATGTTGATTATGTCAATTGAGTGTTGTATCAATAATGTACTTTTTATAATAATTATGGAGTATATAAGGATTGTACTACAGTACTATTTCATTAAGGACTTGAGATTTTGTGGAACAAAGAAAAGTGACTCAATAGCAGGATAAATTTTTGGAAAATATATGGCTGAGAGAATGATAAACCATAATATAGTTCTGATACCGAGGTAGTGATTTTGGAATAATACATGATTTATTTGGATAAATTATATTGGATATTCTTGACTACCTTGAAATTTATTAATGATTTGTATATTCCATCATTGTTGGGGTTTAAAACATTTTTGTATTGATGAAGTATATCCATCATTCTATATGGAATAAGGGAGCATGAATGTAATCAATAAGGAATATGGTAATTCAGGATGTTTCAGTGTATTAAAAGAATACATGATGAAGGTATTCATATGCTATTACGGGATAAAAAGGAACTACATTATGTTTACCTTCCTTATAAATTTTGGACTGAGAGTTTGGACAGATGTATTTTGGATAGTGCTAGTTTGGATTATTTTGGATTGCCATAAAAGGACAACCTGGAGGTCGAGCGGCAACCCTTCACGTCCGGCAAGGCCGCGAGACTTGAACCTGCAACCAAAGGGCGACAAGGGTGTATCACCTACCACTGGCCCACGAGATGTCCTGGATTAAATAATATAGTTTTTTCTACAAGATCTGGTAGATGAATTATAAATTTGCTTATTTTGGAACCCTGTATGAATAGTAAAAATAGAATTTTTTTTACGTTCAATTATCTATTAGATTGAAAGATGAGTTTGTGGTAGAAATTTATTAATGGATAAAACTATAATTATAAAGTAAGTATATCTCCTTATGATCTTAGCCAATCTCATAAATAAATTTCTCAACATTAAGAAAAGGAACTTAGAACCAAAATGTTGTCCTAGATGGCACCTTAAATCATCACGAATTTATGGCTTTGGGATTGTTGGCCTTTTCATTGCCATGTTCTCTACCACTCTCCATCAGATAATTGATGGTTAGATTTCTCTTCCATATCCATATTTTCCTACATGGAACCCTAGTATAGGTTATTTTTGGTAATCTTCATACTTTCCACTCTTTATTTTAAATAGAGGCCTCATTAATTCATATTTCGATGTGGGATTTCAACTAAGATATTTTGAAACGTCAAAAATGTGTTATCCAAATACCTTATGTTTTGTTGAATCGATGGTATTTTAAATCATCATTGATTGATGTATTTAAGGTCCTCAATTTTAAACTTGATTATGATTGATGACCTCAATCACTACCTATAAATATTTATGTTTTTCCCCCAATTATATGTCTCTAATTTCCACCATTGTTCTCTTAATCGAGATCATAATTTGGTGGAGACCCTTTCATTTATATTTTCCTCATTTTAAGGCTAAATTTTAGTAACCCAATTTCCGATGTGGGTTTTCTCAAAAAGATATTTTTTATTTTCAACCTTTTATTTTCGAAGAACAATTTCAAATTGCGAGGACGCAATTTATTGAAGGAGGTGAGAATGTAACACCCCAAGATATCATAGTGTGTTATTTCTTCAAAATAATTCAAAAACATGCACTACACGCAACACCGAGTTCAAGAGCACCATGACTTACCAAACAAGCCATTAAAAAGAGGTTATGAATAGTATTAACTAAATTTTAAACTTTATAAAATCTTTATAATTTTAGAATCCATATTATGAGAACAAATTCATTTTCAGTATTGCACTTTTATCAACTTTTAATAGTGAACCTTTTTTAAATAAAATATTTTAAACTTTTTGACTAAATGGGGACATCAAAAATTTAAAATAAAACATCCCAAGATTCCATGGTACGCTTTCCTTTGAATAATATAGTAGCGTGTGTTGTACGCAACTTCGAGTTTTAACACACACCACAACCGATCAAATTAGCCGTTATGAATAGTAATACCTACTTTTTGAAATTATATATATTTTATTTTTTAAAATGGACTTCATTTTTGGATTCTTAATATCAAATTTAGCCTAAGGTGAAATTTTGGTACTTTTCGGATAACTTTAATATTTTGATGAATAGTGAAAATTACTAAATTTTAATTAAAAACAACTTTTTTAATAAAAATAATTAATAGTGATAAATTATAAATTTGAGTGGTTTTAAAGTATATTTAGAATATATTTTTAAAATTTAATATAATTTTGGTCATTGGACATAATTTTACAATTAAACCGGACATAAACAAATGTCAATCTTTTGATAGTTATTATCTCTTAAAAACACGCTTTTTGTTTTAACAACGGGAATTAATTTTAAATTAATTTCTGCCACTTCTGTGTTTTGAATTTGGAAAAATGGATTCCATATTTGGAATCAGGATGTTAAAATTGTGTAAATAGGTAACTTTTATTTTTAGACATTTTGAATAATTACTGCGGTAAATATTTTATTTACCATGGTTAAGGGTAAATCCGGTAAATAAGGGTTAAAGAAATAATATTATAATAAAACTAAATTACCCTAAAACGTGTCCTAGCATTATTGGTTGATACATGTCCGACCATAGGCATCTTTAGGTCGATTTTGGGACCCCGTGGAGCCACTTGTAAGTGATAGGGACACTTTATTTTAATTAAGTTAAAATAAGTACAAAAATGACATAAGTATATATCGTTTAGAAAAACAATTTTTACATAGGGTTATATATGTTGGATTTTCGACTATAAATATTAATTAGAAAGATAAAAATATTTTCTACATTATTATACTTTATTTATAATTTTTAGAGATTAAATAATTTAATTTATTTATGACACAATGATGATGCAGTAATTACCATAATAGTGAAAAATTAAAATAATTGATATTATAAATAACCAAATAAATATAATTTGAGACTTTTAATGAATTAACATAATTTTCTAGGATAATATGAAATATTAGGTTTGATTTAATTAACTTTTTTCGAAGTAATAATTCTGTTATTATTTTTATAAAAATCAATTTTTGAATAGTGCCAAAATTGACATAAAAGAGTTTTTAAACAAAATATTATATTATTAATTGATATTAAATTCCTAAAAATCTTAGGTC
Organism: Viscum album; assembly: GCA_963277665.1. Taxonomy (NCBI): domain Eukaryota; kingdom Viridiplantae; phylum Streptophyta; class Magnoliopsida; order Santalales; family Viscaceae; genus Viscum; species Viscum album. The sequence goes on along the minus strand of OY728151.1, from coordinate 651,787,626 downwards.
AGTCCAAGATACTTATATCATGATTTTTTTATCATGAATGGGCCACTTTGTGGTCTCTTGTATGTATATTTTAAGTTTATTAACCATATAATATAAAAATACAAAGAGACATTGTAAAAGTGAAACTAATTAACTTAGAGTTAATACTTAAGGATAAGGTAAATATAAGTACCCAAACCTATCTAAATTATATTGTTTGAGTTGTTTTATACCTATCCCCACCTTAACCTTTTAATAATCAACTTTGGAGCCATTAGAAACCGATTATGAATTTATTATAAATTAATATTTCTAGCTTTTCCAAAGGTGCCCTTCACCCCTCTTATAAAAGGGCACTCCTCCTTCTCATTTCATCACACCTTCAAAGCCTTTTGGATTGGCCAAAATCTTCCAAAATAATCTACCAACATCCCTCACTACAACCTAGAGGACTTATTTTGATCAGAAAGATAACCTACGGAGCCCTTTTGATCAAATCAAAAGGAAGAACCCGAAGAAGAGGTAATGATTTCACCACCCTTTTCCAAGTTCCTTTCTTCTTCCACTTCTTATTCCTTTGTTGTTACCATTCTAAAATAATAACTCCAGTATCATATATATTTATACTATGACGTTATTATAAATATGGTACAACCGTATACAGTATTCTATCCACTCTTTGAATAACAAGTCACCAGACGTTCGTACGTATGGCTTACCGTCTCCCCGTCGTGGTGTAATAGTTATTCAATATATTATTATTTGGATGGGTATAATAATGATATGTAACTCATGTAAATACTAAATATAACATGTTAATGATTCTTTATATATGATATAACAACCATTTATATATTATTTTAATATCAAGAGAATGATATTGTCGCTCGTGCGTACGTACAGACTACCGTCTCCACGAACGCGATGAGATTCATTCTCCATCGTATCCATTCAAGTATAATTCTCATTTTAAGATTAATAATAGTATATAAGGACTTTATATCATTCGGGATATGAATAACACACAACCTATCCATTACAAACATTGCTTATGTAACAAAACATATAAAAGAAAACGAGTAAGTTAACACCCGAAACAACGATAATACTAAGATATTATTAACAAATCAATGTTAAAATATCATATATGATATCATATTAATGTATAAGATTCCTGTATAATTTAATAACAATTTTTTCACCATTATAAAGGATGTTAACCTACCCCATCCAAGGAAAACTAAAAGGTATTGGATATTTCACAATCTCTTTATTATCCAAGGTTGTTTATACGTAATAATCTACTGGGATCTCTTTATCATCCACATTCATGTTTCTTAAAAATGTATTTCAAAACATTTTTACTATTTACAAGAATATGGGTTAATGTCATTTATACCCTTTTTTGACTTTTTATAAGAGGTTTATGAAGGAATCTTTCCGTCGTTTTCCAAACAAGGTGTTTTTTTGCCTTTTCGACAAAATTAAGGTAAGAATGTTTTTTTTAACTTATACGGCGGGTGTGGATATTTTCCGCCATTATAAAATCTTCAAAGCTTTCCTTACAAGATTATAAAAATATTTTCCACGAAAATGTTTTATTTTATATGGATATTAAATGATTTCAAAAATAGAAAGAGAAATTTCTCTAAAAAGAGTTTTGATTTCATCTATGTCAACATCCTTTGATGGATTTTACACTTATTTGAAGTTGATTTATTATGATACAAAACTTCTATATTGTATTGAAAGTTTTGTGATATGATTGACTGTGGATGTTCTATTTTTTTACCATTCATAGTTTATGGTGAAATTATTGACATTTCGTATGCTAGTTTTCATATGAATATTTATGTTATGTTTAAACCTTTTCATATGGGAATGCATTGGACATAATATGTGACTGGTGGAGCCCGCTATAGCTCCTCGATGCATCGGTAGGTCTCATGAGACAAACTAGTGTCTTGGCACAAGGCCTTGACAAAATCTTATTTGTAGTCTTGGCACGAGGCCTTGTCTATGTGGTTATGATAGTCTGGTATTATGCATTCCAACATTATGAAAGTGGTTATTGATATTGCATTTGATTATTTGATTAGTAGAATATCCATGTGAATAATTAAATGGAATTATTTCATTTTATTTTTGCCATACTATGTTGAAGTTCAAGTTTAAAAGGCTTTTTTTAGTTATACATTGCGTTAAATTTTTAAGCTTATTTATAAATGTTTCCGCTATATTTCTTACCCTTACGGAGCGTTTGAGCTCACCCATTTCAATGTATTATTTTTCCGAGGATTCCAAAAAGTATATTGTGATTGATAAGAAGGGTTAAGACAAGGGAATAATGGCATTCATAAAGGATTATTTATGTTGTTTTGTATGTTATGAAGTGTAATGTAACATTCATGTATGTAATCTATTTTCCAAGACTGCTAAACTAATTGGTCTTTCCAGACTTGATTCCTTGTAATCATTCCAATGTATTAAAATAATGCACCGACTCTGGGTTACTATGGTCGGGGCGTTATGGATATTATTGTTAATATTGAAGTTGGTTAGTTATTTGATGGATTATGTTATCTCTGATGAACTAAATTTAGGTTATGATTTATTGAATATATTTTCTAATATGATACTTTATTTTTGGGAGCATTCATGTTTTCATAAATTTTTTATTGTTATCAATTAATTCACATGTTTTGAACATGACATTAGTATAAAAATTATATTATTGTGGGAATATAATTTAGTGGCCTTCATTATAATTTTTTTTACTTTCAATATTGTCATACATATTTTAGACTGTCTTCTTGTTATCCAATTATGAAATAGATATGAGGGTTACTATTGAGGTATTGGAGATTAATTTATTATATTGGATACATGTTTCTAAACAATTTTGATTTAGTAATAATAGACGATATACCTTTTTACTATTTTATAGATACTATGATCCTTTGAAAGATAGTTTTTTTACATTTGGAATAAAATATTCATCCTGGATTTTCATTTCATAATGTAACAAATGAAGTGTTAATTGATATAAAGATAATAAAAAGTTAAAATTGTTCCTATGAAAAATAAATATGTAAGGTAATTATATATTTATATAATATATGTATACTTGTTAAAGGAATTCCTCAAATCTAGGAAAATGACCTTGAAACAAAAAAAATCCTAATACCTTCATTTTTATTGAATCCCATGGTCCCTTAACTCATCACAAAATTATGGTTTTTTGGTTTTCGAAATTATCTTAATAATTAAAAATCTTTCAATCAATGACCCCTGTCACCCTCCATTATTATTATTTCATTATTATTTTCTTCCATTTCAATATCTTTACTTCCCACCTATGTTCTCCTATGTTGAAAAATTGTTATGTGATTATTCCAGATGACCATCGTACTTCCCTTTATCACTTATAAATAAGGTGTTTTATTAACCCTTCTCATTATGTGGGATTTAATGAATGGTATTTATAGAATATTAGACCCTTGATTATTGAGTTCAAGATTAAATTGAAAGGATTTAATTTATTTAAGAGTGGTAGTATTTAAAAAATCAAATGTTTTAAAAGATGAACATCATATTTGATAGTGCATATGACATGAAACAAAAAGCTTATAAGAGATTCTAACACACCCAAAATATAAAATATTTTTATTTTTATATAAATTCAATCTCTTCTATGTCTTTCAATTCATGAAACATCGTGTTTAATAGAAATGTGACCCTCTATTAAAATATTATTATTTAACCATGACCATTTTAACAAAGTAATTAAGATGTCATGTATGAATAGAAATAACTACATTTTAAAAGTTATATAGTTTATAAATTTAAAAAATAAATTAAACTATTATATATTTATTATAAATAAAATAATCATCGTTTTAAAGAAAACGAATTTTTTCTTAAAAAAAGAATTTTTACAAATGGCTTATTAGTCACGCTTTGCGCACATAATATAAAATTAATTTTAACAATTTTAGAATATTTATTTGCAAAAATAAACTTTATTTTTGAAATATATGTGTAGAAATTATATGTGTGAGGATTCTTGAGAATTTTCTAAAAATATTATTTTTTTGATGAATATTGAAAAATAGTGCATTTTATAGAAAACTGTCTTTTCATTTGATTTATTGAAATGTTTAAATTATATATTAAATTGAATTAAAATTATTATTATTTAATTTATATTATGATTTTACTAATTTACGTCATTTTAATTAATTTTAGTATAATTATTTTATAAAAAGACTAAACTTATGAGAGTTTACTCTTTGGAAAACGACTCTTTCGACACTAATGCAGTATAATTTTGAACTGAATATTTATACTTTTATAAATTTAATTTGAAAAAATGGATTTCATGTTTTTAATATAAAAAAATATATTTTCTAATAATATATACTTAATTTTTGATCGTAATGATTTGTGAAAATACTAAAACTTAATTAATGTGATTAAGGTAAAAATTGGTTCACCTTCTGTTAAACTAAGAAGATGATGGTTAAAAATGAACTAAAACAAGTTCCACAACCATTTTATTTCAATATTTATACCCTATAATATATATTGTTTTATAATGACCCATTTCTTAGTCTTTGTTCATGAGACAAATGTGGGTATCACTCTATCTTTTCAAAAATTCCAGGTTTTTCCTCTACCCCATTTATAAAAGGCCACACCCTCTCCTCCATTATTAACAGTTAAAAAGACATTGGTTTATAAAATAAATTCCAAAATACCATCCTTAATTTCCTCCCCACCTTTTATATTCCTTATTATCATTAGGAATTTCTCTTAATATGACTTCAGGTATAAACCTAATATTCCCTCTACATATGTTGTTGAATTCTCAAACATATGTTTTTTATTATTCATAGTCTACCCCCTAAAAACCTTATTTAACTATGATAATATAATAAAACCATTATATTATATATAAATAAATTTTATTATGTTATGTTTTTAAACCATATCATTTTCCACTTCCATCAAATGGGTAATGAAACTGTCGATCGTCCCTATAGAGGGCTACTACCTTGAAAATAGATGTAATTTTTATTCCATGACAACCATTACAGTATGGATATAATTATGTCCTTAAAATATTTATATTATATTTATGATCTTATTATAATTATTTAATTATCATATCACATATAACTTCTTACTTTCCATTCCATGGGGGAAATGACCATGTCGCTCGTGTATAGGGCGGACTACCACCTAACAAATCTGTGTGATTTGTTTTTCTCTTACGATTTAAATAGAATGTAGTGAGGATAAAATTAATCAATATATATGATATTTATGATCTAAATTTATTTATATAAATATATTATCACACATAACATCTTACTATATAATCTGTCGGACAAAAATATTATCGCTTGTGTGCATGTGTGGACTACAACCTCCACGTAGCGATACGAAATATTTTCTTCAATTTATTTTTACATTGATGTTAATAAATATGAATTTTATTGATATAAATTATATATATGAAATAAGTTTTATTTTTAAAATATTTATTAATATTTATTTTCCTTTTTCTATATTTATGGAATCCCTACTTTTTATTACATAACTTTTCCTTACATTTTACAAACAGAGGATCTTTAATGTCTGGTGTCTTCGAAATCAGGAAAATAAAACCAGAAAAAATAAAAAATTATTCTAATTATCTCGCAGGTATTAATCATAAGTTATTCTAAACTAAAATTATTGCACCTCATAACTTAGAGATATGCATCAAAGGAAAGGGCAAGCAGAAGGCCAAGTAAGAGAAACAAGGGAATCAGTTTACTTATGAAATCTATAAGAACTTGATAAAAAACATAATGACATGTGAAATTTAAGTAGAGGAATATCATAATGAAAATAACTTTAAACATACCATTAATATGTGGCTACAACATTTAATTTATACATTCACGAACATATCACCATGGTTCGTCACCAAGGTGTCATAAAATTTACCAAGGTGATTTACCAAGGTATCGTGAAACTTGTCATCTCAAGAGATTAAATTATTTAATCAATTCATTGGAGTGATATCATGGCTCACCCTTAATATGTATTTATTTTTATTTTATACACATATATCATAATCATACATTTCATAAATAACCCAAAGAGAGTAAAATAAATGGGTTTCACTTCAAAATCGTTACGTTTTAAAAGTTCTTAAAAACATGATCAACTTGTCATTTATAACCCATGGAAAGGGAGTGAGGACTATATATATTTAAATTAATAAACAAAATATATACATTTTCTGTATTTATTTATACCCCAAGAGATGAAAATATATTTGGGTATTCACATATATAATACAAGAAAATATCTTGATAAAAAGAGAGATATTTGGAAACGAAAATTCTGCAGCATAACAGCTATATAGCATGGTTTTAGAAAATAATAAAAATAGAGAGGAAAAGGGTATACAATACATAAATTAATCATTTTACAGTATACAGATAGAATGAAATTTAAATAATACGATGTTTTGGATATTTTAATGATATACCACATGAAAAGTAATCTTATTGAAAAGAAAATTGGATTTCTATTATCAAAATTCAGCACCCTAACAACATCAATTAAAAATTCAGAAAATAAGTTGATGGGATAAGAAAGTATCTCTAATCAATTATAAATAAAATTGACAGAAATAAGTATATAGAAAAAAAATCCTCTATATAAGAGGTTGGAAAATAGAAGACATCACTTAAAGGAAATCATGGCAAAAAGAGGGGGTTGAAGGTTCACTTACCTTGAAGTGTAACATTAATAGTATGAAGGATAGGATCTTGGGGGCTTGAGGGAACCTTGAAAGGATTCCTTGGGAGGTAAAAATACTATAACTTCTTTTAGGAGGATTTGGTATGGAAATTAATGAAGGAATGGATTGGTATTTATAGGAAAAGTGAGGGAATAATTAATTAATTTCCGTGGGACATCACATCGTTGGTATTTTCAAAACCATGGGATTCCCATGGTATTATACAGTTGGGAAACCTCATAGCATACCTTAATATTAAAAAGTCTAACATAATTATTACGTCATTAATACATCATTATTACATCATTAATGATGTAATTAAGCACCCGAAACTCAAAACTGTATTTTCACTATTCACTGGAAAACAAAACATTTTTAAAAAATATCATAAATTCACCCTAACTTAATATCAATGCTCTGAATTAAAAAATGAACTCCATTTTATTAAAATAATTTTATGAATATTTCTAATTTAATTTTTAAATAAAATCATTATTTATTCAAAAACAACAACTCTTAAACTATAACATATTTTGTAATACATTTAAAAATTAATCAAGGTACCATAAAATTATCATATAACCATATGAAAATAAAGTAAAAATTTATGATTATATTTTATGAAAATAAATTTCCAATTTAAATTATTAAATTAATTATAAAATTGTAAATAATTTATTTATGACATACAAAAATAACAAAACTTATACTATGATCATTTGTTCAATTTTAAGATGTCTAAATTGTATTTATACATTCATTGGTGAAGTTCCTATTTTTTATCGATTTACAATTCAATACTATTTATAAGGTTATGTTACTATTTATACGTTATTATTTATTAAAAATCAAGTTGATCTTATTAGACACTAAATTTCTTACTGATAACAATTGTAGAGGGACACTTTTGAAAAATCATTTCACATTATTAATTATTTAAAGTATTCAAATTATTTTAGAATACCTTTTTCCAAAATAAATCAATAATATGAAACTTTGGTAAATTCATCATACATTTATCCAATCATTTGAAATTCATAAATTTTACCATAAGAAGAAATAACAATTTTATTTATACCAAGGGATTACAAACTGTTTCTAAGTCCTTATTACATAGACCCTTATAACACCTGCATAAGACCTAAGTGTAAGGTTTGTTATGGTGATAGAATCATGGGGCGTCTTAGACAATATTGTCTGAGTGGTTATTTCTATATGCTTGAAATTATCCCTTAAACGATTTCATTCATGATTCACATGTTGAAGCTCAACTTGGGCTTGGTCCAGAGAAAAGACAAGAGATGCTACCTCATTGCCAAGCTCTAATAGATGGGATTCATATTGCCCGAGTCTACTAGATGAGGCCATCAACTCTTATTTCTATATTAATTAACCATGATCACTTGTATTTATAAAAAATAGTTTTAACATAATGAGTTTAATTTCGAACGATCATATTGACCAATGTTCATATTTACCACCGATCATATTGACCAATTGTCATATTGACCAACTGTCAAATAACAGTTGAAACCCAATTTCTCATTTAATTACACACACATAATTTATTAAATGATATTGATTTGTGAAGTATAAAATTAAATAACACACAAATTTTGGAAACAAATATTATTCCAATGTTTGGGTCGTTACATTATTCCCCCCTTAAGAAATTTCATCCCCAAAATTTAAACACATACCCTAAGAAGATAAAAGGGGTGGATACTTCTGCCTCATAGACTTCTATGGTTCCCACATTACTTCTTCAAATTTATAGTTCCTCCACAACACCTCAACAATCTGGGTAGTCTTGTTTTGTAGAACCTTGTCTCTACGATCCAAGATCACAATCAGCTAGTCCTCATAAGAGAGGTCATGTTCTAGTTGTACCACCTCTGGATTTAGTACATGTGAAGGGTCGGGTATGTACTTCCTCAAGAGGGATACGTGGAATACATCATGAACTTGTTCTAGATTTGGAGAAAGTGAAATCTAATAGGCCCATACTCATATGCGATCAAGTATTTCATAGGGGGAATGTTCCTAGTGTGGAGCTTCCCATTCTTCCCAAACCTCATGACTATCTTCCAAGGTGAAATTCAATGAATGACTTTGTCACTAACATCAAACACTATGTTCATTTGATGGTGGTCGGCACAAAACTTTTTCTGACTATAATAATCCTTAATGTGTTGTTGGATGGCATGAACTTTTTCGGTCATCTCTGGAGAAAGATGAGGCCCAAGAATCATTCTCTCACCAACTTCATGCCAACAAGTAGGAGTTCTACATCGATTACCATATTGAGCTTCATAAGGTTCCATTTTAATGGTCAAGTGGAATCTATTATTGTAAGAGAACTCTACTAAATGGACATGTTGATCCCATCCAACTATAAATTTAATTAAGCATGTTCTCAGCATATCCTCGAGTATTTCAATAGTTCTTTCATATTTCCTATTAGTTTGGGGGTGATAGGCCGTACTGAAATTCAATTTTGTGCTCATAGAATATTGAAGGATTCTCCAAAATTTTGATATGAACCTTGGATCACGATCATATATGATAGAAAGTGGACCTCCATGCAGCCTTACAACTTCCTTCAAATAAATCTGGGCAAGTTGATCAAGAAAGGAATCTTCCCGAATGGAGATAAAATAGTTAGTCATGTTGAGACATTCCAAAATAACCCATATCGCATTGTTTTCTTTGGAATTTCTTGGGAGACTAGTGACAAAGTCCATAGTGATATTTTCCAACTTCCATGATGGTATGGGTAGTGGTTATAATACTCATTTAAAAAGTTGTTGCTCTGCCATCACTTGCTGACATATCAGGCAGCTTGAAGTGTAGTCAGCAATCTCCATTTTCATATTATCCCACCAATATTGATCCCAAAGGTCCCTATAATTTTTTTTTCTTCTAGGATATATAGATAATGTAGAGTTACATGCTTCATCCATCTGCTCCACTATTTCTGAAATTGATAGAACACATAGTATTTTACAAAATTTTATTACACCTTATTGATCAATATTGAACTCAGAAAACGTCCCATCCTTCATAGCCTCAAAATTCTACTGTAACAAAGGATCTTCTTTATGAGAATCCTTTATACTCTCTAGTAATGTGAGTTGAGAAATCATTTGGTTTAGTGTTGATGATTTCCCTTCCCTTATAATCCCCATGTAAAAATTTACTATGTCATTGATCAAATGATCAATTTGAATCCTCATCATGGAAAGAACAACTAGGACATTCCTAGTTAATGAATCAGTGACATTGTTTTCACTTCAGGGATGATAAGGAATTGATAAATCAAAACCATTGAAAAGTTCCAACCATCTCCTCTATCTCATGTTCATTTCCTTTTGTGTGAAAATATACTTCAAACATTGATGATATGTGTATATATCACATTTCTACCCATAATGATAGTGCCTCCATATCTGTAGGGAAAAATGACTGCAGTCAGCTCCAGATGATGCATAGGATAGTTCAGCTCATTGGTCTTCAACTATCAAGATGCATAAGTAATGACTATGGCATTTTTCATGAGGACACACCCAAGACCTTTTATATATGCATTGCTAAAAATAAAAAATCCTTCTCCACATGAGGGTAGAGTTAACACAGGTGTAGTAACCAATCTCTTCTTCATCTCTTAGAAACTTTCCTCACACTCCTTTTTCTAGATGAACTTGACCACTTTTCTAGTTACCTTGGTTAATGGATTATAATGTCATGAAAGGTTTTTAAAAAATGTCTTATAATATCATTATAATCCAAGCAAAAAATGAATCTCACTTATTATTGTAGGATAAGGCCACTCCTCTACAACTATTGTCATTGTAGGGTCAACTATGGTTCTTTCATTGGTATCAATGTACCCCAAGAAGAAACATGTTTTAACTAGAATACATATTTTCTGAATTTCCCAAAAAGGCTATCATTTCATAGATTTTTCTAAATAACCGTTATATAATCCTCATTCTCCTCGCAAATTTTGGAATATATAATAATATCATCAATAAAAACTGCCACAATGTTATCAAGGTAGTTCTTAAAGACACTGTTCATCAAATTCATAAAAATAGAAGGTGCATTAGTCAGTCTGAAGGGCATAACAACAAACTCATAATGCCCATATCTTGATCGGAAGGCAGTTTTCAGAATATCTTCTTTCTTCACCCTAAATTAGTTATAACCAGATTTAAGATCAATCATAGAAAAGAATTGAGCCCCACGAAGTTGGTCAAATAAGTCATCAATTCTTGAAAGAGGGTATTTTTTCTTCCTTGTGATCCCAATCAATTCTCTATAGTCAATGCATAGATGCATTGATCGATCATTCTTCTTCACAAATAGTACTGGTGCTCCCCAAGGAGACACAATCGGTCAGATAAAACCCTTCTCAAAAAGATCTTTATGTTGTATCTTTAACTCCTCATGCTCCACATTTTCTATCCTATATGGGTTTTTTGATATCATATGTTATCCAGGTACGAGTTCAATGGAGAACTCTACCACACTTTCTGGCGTAGGTCCAAGTAACTCCGTGGGGAAAACGTCAATGTATTCCTTGGCGTTGGGGACATTTTCTATCCTCAATCTCTCATTTCCAAATTCTCCATTACAGATCATCTCCGTATAGAATGATATAGTAGGTTTTTATAGACAAATATTAGGTTGAGATATCTCTTCATAGAATATTAATGTAGGATTTCCATTCAAGACAACTGATATTTCCTTTCTTCTGCATTTGATCTTTGCAATATACTTTGAGAGCCAGTCCATCTCTAGTATAATGTCGAATTCCAACATGGTAATGACTACTATATTTTTTATAATATTTTTATAACTAAAGTAAATACTAGAGTTTCTAAACACTGACAATTCTTCGATAATCCCACCAGGAGTCTTGACTGATAACTCTGTATTTAGTAAATCAGAGGTTGATTCTAAATTCGTCGCAGACATGGAGGAAATAAAGGAATGTGTAGAACCTGAATCAAACAATGTACTTTATAGCTTTGAGATAACAATAAGGGTACCTCCACCACATCATGTGGAGCTTCAACTTCAGCCATAGTGATTGCAAAAGTATGACCTTGTTCCCTTGGACACTGCTGAGGCAGATGGTGATTCCCCTCCACTGCCCTCAGATTTGGATTGTGATTGGAAAAGTGTCCAAGTTGACCACACTTTTGGAATTAGACATCAGTTCAGTAATGCACCATCTTCCCCATATTGTTAGTGCTGGGAACTTGTGGATTCACCTCACTATGAAAATTTCGCGCAATGTGGCCATATCTACCACACTTGTATCACATCCTTCTCTTGAGCAGACAACTTCCCGAATGTTCTTTCCACATTTATTACACATTGGATGTTATACTTTGTTGCCTCCTCTTCATTGGTTTAATCTCTTCACTAAGCTTGGATCCATCAATCATTACTTGTCATTGGATTTATAGGACCATTACATCTCACCAAACTCCAATTCTACTTTCATCACATTTCACATGATCTCCTCGTATCTATCATAATATCGTTTGGCTAGAATCTTCCACAGATGTAGTCCCAATCCACCAAAGAATATATCAACCTTTCAATTTGGATACATGACAAATATATAGTTCTAACATGAAAGCCTTGTGAACTTAATCTCAAAGCTTCCCATAGATTCATTCTACTTCTGCTTCAGCTCGAGAAACTCCTTCCCTATTCTTATTCTCATTGATCGAGGGAAATACTTGTTGAATAATATCCCTCCTAACTCTTCCCACTCTATAGCTTCAACTTCTATGCTTGGACTTGTGTATTTAATCATTTTCCACAACTGATCATTTTCACCCTCGAAGCAATAAACATCCATGGTAACCTTCTCTTGTTTAGAACAGTGGAACACATAAAAGATCATCTCGATAGAGCTGACCCACTGTTTAGCAATAAATTGCTTAGTAGATTCACTGAAGGTTGGAGTTCATTGACGCAAAAAGGATTAAATGTAAAGTTTTTTCCTTCATGGTGAGATCAGTACCTCATCATGATTTAAGTTATTTCTAATAACTTGAGTTAGATGGCTCATCATTTTCATGAAAGTTTCCATTTCAGCTTCTATTGGAGGGTTGTCAACACATGGTCCATTGCAGTCAAAATTTTCCACAGTTCCTCCAATTGCCCTTCATTTTATAAAAGAATAAAACCTTAGTGACAATATTAATTCATTTATGAATCTTTTAACTATATAGGATTTTATGTCTTAAAAATTCATTCTTTAAACAATTACATTTCTATATAAATCATTCTTAATGATTCATAAAAATCATATGATTAACCAAACATATCCCCAGGGAGTGTCCTAACCAAGAGTGCAGCAAGGACATTTTTCGTGTACCGGTATACCCCAGGTCAACCTCGAAACTCCTAGTCAGAGTTTTCACTACTAGGGAGATCTGGTTCAAATCTGCCTCTACTTGCTCGTACCCATACAAAGATGTATTTACATGATAAACCACTTACTCAATACTCAAAAAAATACCAAGAATTATCTTTGTATTTAAAAATTTCTATAGGTATCTTCCTAATGTTTTCATAGAATAATTTGAATAAATAACCAAACTATCCTTTGATACCAAAAATGGAATCCTTCCTTTTATTACATAACATTTCATTACATTTTACAAATAGAGGATCTTTAAAATCTAGTGTCCTGGAAATTAGAAACATAAAACATGAAAAAATAAAAATTTCATTAATCCACTTGTAGGGCTTCATCATAAGTTCTTACTAAGTACAATTATTTTACCTCATAACCTATAGACATATATCAAAGGAAAGGGTGAGTAGAAGGCCCAGTAAAGAAAACAAGGGAATCAGTTTACGTGTGAAATCAATAAGAACATGATAAAAAAATAAAGACCTATGCAATAGAAGTAGAGGCATATCATAATGAAAATAACATGATTAAAAACTTGAATATTTGGATAAACCATTTATTTTATACATTCGTGAACATATCACCATTGTTCATCCCTAAGGTATTATAAAAATTACCAAATTTATTCAGCAAGGTATCGTGAAACTTTTCATCTCTAAAGATTAAATTCCTTACTCATTTAATCGGAGAAATATTAGGGTGAACCCTTAATATGTCTTTATTTTTATGTGATCCACATATATAATAATCATAAATTTCATTAATATCCCAAAGAGTGTAAATGAAATGGGTTTCACTTCAAATTTGTTACATTTTAAATGTTCTTAAAAACTTCATCATTATGACAATTATAACCCATGGAATGGGAGTGAGGGTTATATGTATGTAAATTACAGAAAAAAATATATCAATTTTTTGTATTTATGAATACACCATTAGATGAAAATATATTTTTTTATTCACATAAATAATTAAAGATAATATTTTGAGAAAGAGAGAGATATTTTGATATGAAAATTCAACTGCATAACAGCTATATAACATGGTTTTAAGAAATAATAAAAACATAGTGAAAAAGGGTATCTCATACATAAATGAATAATTTTATGGTATAGGTACATAATAAAATTTAATTAATAACATGGCGTGGATATTTAAATGACATACCACATGAGAAGGAAACTTTTTAAATAGAAAATGTGATTTCTTTTACAAAAATTCGGCAGCCTAGCGACGTCAATTAAAAATTAGAAAAATAAGTTGATGAGAGAGAAAGGGTCTCTCATCAATGGACATGAAATGAAAAGTAATAAGGATATAGAATAAAATACCCAAACAAAATAACAAGGAATCTAGAAGACATAACTTAAAGTAAATCATGACTAAAAGGGGAGGGTGTTTGGTTCCCTTACCTTGATGATTAACATCGAAAGCTTGAAGATTTAGACCTTGGGGGATTGAGAGAACCTTGGGGGCACACATTATGAGGTAAAAATAATATAAATTCGTTGTGGAGGATATTGGAATAAAAATAATGAGGTTATGGCTAAGTATTTATTAGAAAAGTGAGCGAATATTTAATTAATTTTCAAGGGAAACCTCCTCAGTGGTATTTTAAAAACCATGGGCTTACCCATGGTATTTTACTATGGTATTGGAAACTTGGGACACGACATAGTATATCTTACTATTAAGAAGTTGACCAGAAGGATTACATCATTATTACCTCATTAGTGATATTATTAAAAACTCGAAACACAAAACTGTATTTTCACTATTCGCCAAATAACAAAACATTTTATAAAAATCTCATAAATTCGCCCTAACCAAATATCTATGCTCTAAATTAAAAAATTAACTCCTTTTTAGGAAAATAATTTTCAAAAAAATAATTTACTTTTTAAAATAAATCATAATTTATTCAAAAAAACAACTATAAAACTATAACTTATTTTTTAATACCTTGAATAAGGTAATAAAGGTCCCAAAAATTATAATATAACCATAATTCAATAAAGTAACAATTTATGATTATATTTTATGAAAATAATCTTCTATTTTAAATTCTGAAATTAATTATGAAATTCTAATTAATGTATTTATGACAAAAAAAATAGAACATTTACTATGATCGGTTTTTAACTTTAAAGATGTCTAAATGGTATTTATACATTCATGGGTGAAGATTCAATTTTTTGGATGATTTATTATCATTTAATATTCATAATGATATGTTACTATTAATACATTACTATTTACTAAAAATCTTATTAATCTTAATAGATTATGTATTTCATACTGATCACAAAATTCGAAGACAATTTTTGAAAAATCAGTTCACATTATTAAATATTTAAAGTATACAAAAATATTTTAAAATACCCTTTTTCAAAAATTCATCAATAATATAGAACTTCTATAAATTCATCCTACATTTATCTAGACATTTTAAATTCACAAATTTTACCATATTTATAATTAACTATTTTATATATTCCAAGGGATTAAAAAAATTATCAAGGCATCGTTACATAGCCCCTTATTACACCTGCATAGGACCTAAGTGTATGGTGTGATATGGTGATAGAATCTTGGGCATCTTGGAAAACATTTCCCAAGTGGTGATTTATATCTTCTTGAACTTCTCCCTTAGAGGAGCTTTTGTTCTAGCTTCACAAGTTGAAGCTCAGCTTGGGCATGGTCTAGAGCAAAGCCCCAAGATGTTACCTCCTTCCCAAGCTCTGACTGATGGGCTTCGTAAAGCCCAAGTCTATTGAATGAGGCCATAGACTCTCTTTTATGTATTAATTTACCAACATCACTTTTATTTATATACAATAATTATTACGTAATGATTTTATTTTCCAATGGCCATATTGACCAAAGGTCATGTAACAGTCGAATCCCAATGGTCTCATTTAATTATACTCGCTTTATTAATTAAAGGATACAGTTTTTTTGAAAATAAAATGAAATAAAACAAAAATTTAAAAAGAAAATATTATTCAAAAGGTTGGATCATTACACTATTTGTCATGGAAAATGGTAACAACATTCATGCGTATGTACGATTTACCATCTCCATGAACAGTGTCATCCATTTTCTATTTCTTACATTAATATGTTACTCTAAAAAAAATATAGTGAATATATATGATATTAATAGATTGGATAAAATTATTGATATGATTTAACAGTTTCCAAATTAAAAGGGCCAAAATAATCTATTAAAACATACATGAAAAATGATGTAATTATGACTCAAAATAGTGATTTTAACAAATAATTGTTAATAAATAGGTGTAAAAGAATATTAGAAAGTCATATATCATATTAAATATATTATTATGGTTCTATAATATATTTATAATACACCTATATTTATTATACATGAGTTTTGGACACATATGAAGGATTTCAAAATAGAGGTAAGGGTTTCTCATCTAACTTTTTCTTCTATGATACCAACGCCCAATTCGATACATTTTCCTTTACATGGTGTATATGAATAAAATTTTATATGTTATATCTTTATTATAATTATCTTTATGGAAATTAATTTTTCATTTGATGATTATTTTTTTTGGGTCTTACAATTCATAAGTTATCATAGTGGTAATGGATTATTTTACAATCTCATCATTACTTGGGATTATTTTTGTTTAAGTCTCCCTAAAGGGAATTATTTGATATTTCATTATTAAACAAAATATTTTTTATTTCACTTTTAATAATGGTAACATTTTACCACTATGTGGTAGTTAAAATGATTGAAATATTTTTTAATAAAATCCAAATTTATTTTTCACTTCGGTCAAAAATCATTTTTCATCAAAATCAATTTTTTTAAATGTTTTCAAAAATGTTTTACTCATTTAGAAATTATTTTTAAATATATTTTTACCCATTTTTCCTTTAAAAAAATTAAAATTAATCTTCATTTGTTTATCAATACATAGCTCATTTTTCTTTTAACAAAAAATGTGAAAATAATCATTGTTTTAACTTATATTGCATGAAAGAAATTTTCCTTCATAATGACCACTCAATACTTTAAAGATTATTTTAAATGTTTTCAAAATATATTTTCAAAAAAATATTATTTTAAAAATATTTGGTGAACTGTTTTTGTAATTATTATTTTCAAATTGAAAAATATATTTTCCTCAAAAATATTTTTAATGACATATTTTTTATATTTATATTCATTATTGACATCAACCATTTATTTTAATTATGATCCACTAGGGATATGTTGTATTTAATTCATCCATAGTTTTTATCATCATTTTGAAATAGTATGTAGAATTTTGTTATAATTCATCATATTACTCAAGACAGTTTATGATTATGATTATTTGAATGGGGTAAGTATTAACATTTGGTATATTAGTTTTTCAATAAAAAAATTTTTTATTATGTTTCACCCATTTAATATGAGTAATGAATAGTAATAAATAAGTGATGGATGGATCCAGGTTTTAGATATCCCCTCGATGCCTTGACAGTTCTCATGGGACAAATCGATTGGCTAAATTAGATAGGTTTATACCGACATATTTATCATTTCTTTTGAAATGTATTAATAGTTTCAAATGTTTGGCATTATGAATCCTGTAATTATAGGATCAACTAGTGATGTCCATTTGATTTTTAGATTAGTTATTATATATGTGGATAGAATTCATGATCATTTTATTATTTATATATATTTATTATATCATCATTTATTTCATTGACATTATACTGAGTTTATTGATTAAATATAATGTGTTTCAATTATTTACCATCCATATTGATTATGATTCTTTATTTTTGATATATTCCATAGTAATCGTAACATTACTAATCATATCATATCACCTATATCATAGGTTTTATTTTAACAAGGATACCAATAAATGTTTTATGATTTATATGCAGGGATACATTGAGGGGAATAATAACATTATCAAAAAAAATAATTTGTGTATTTTATGTTTTAAAATGTAATGTGAAACATGTATTTCTTTCCCCTTACCCTTTAATATCAATTTAACTGATTCATCTTTTTTATTAACCCGGTGCACACTAACTTTCCAATAGATGAAAATATCATAAAACATCCTACGTGATATAATTATATGAGAAACAAAGGTTCCATGTATGAAACAATTCATTCAGAATTGATACTAAACGTTAAACCAAAAGGACGGTTGTCACTGAGAACCATAATAGATAAAAACACACTTACCATACTAGAACACAAAAACCATATCACTCACATATAAAAAAAATATAAAAACCAATTATTCCCTGGAATTAGACCTTGCCTGGAAAGGAACAATGAGAAAACATGGGAATGGGAAGAAGGAAACTTACCTAAAACTACCACGGATCAATATCTAAAGCCTGGGGCTAAAATACATTAAAAGGGACCTAAATTTCCTCCTAGGGGAACATAGAGGCTTCCAAATATATGAGAGGGGATTTGGAAGAATTAAGGGTTTCAAGGATATTTTAGAATTTATACCCAGTTTGAGTAACATCAGATCACGGTGCACCCTTACACACAATATTATAGAATTGATGAAAAACAATACGGTGATTGTGTAGTGGGAAGGATCACACCATATCTGGGATAGTCAATGTATCCTTTTAGTAACTTGGTACTCTTTATGACAGATAACCAATAAAATAATAATAATAACATGGTGCATCCTAGGCCACATTTTCATCGAAGTCAACAATGAGGAATGGGAGATACAACACAACACAACTTCATGCCATAGCTACACCGAACCTGAAAGAAACCACAAAAACCACCACTGAGAATACCTGATGCATCTAGGGAATCCATGGAATAGCTATGTTGGAATTTTTAGTAGCACAAAAAACACACCATGATCCCCTACACCATATCCAACACCACCACTCTGTAGGGGATAGATAGTTCCACCACATCCATTCTCCATAGAATAGCTACCCTCAAAATTGGAAGAACAACCAAAATCCACATCTAATCCCTCAACATCACAGCCAACATCTCCACTCCGCAATGTCCATACATATTGTACATCCCTATTATCCACACGAAAAAACTACCATAGTTTAATTTGTCACCTCCATCATCCCTTTTTCCCCAAAAAACCTCATGAATCCCCCATGTACATATCCACCACTAGAATTCCAATAATGTTATAGGTTATAAATTTTTTACTATTACATTATATATCTATTAAGCTATTGTTTTCCTCAAGGAAAAAAACCAAAAAATTCTGATGTAAACAGGTACAAATAACCACACCATGAGATACCTCTCAGATATCTTGTCACAACTGAAACACCACCACCATATCACTACAATCATGGTTTTGATGCTTTCTTCAGGGTGTGAAACCGTCTATGAGGACATGTTTCATTGTTTCCCAGCTTTCCCACTTTCCAAAGTCTAGTGGCATCTATCGCCAATTCAGGTTCATTTTCTCTTCAATTGAAATGGTATGATGCGATGTCAGTCTCTCCTTCCATAGCATCCTTCTAAGAAGTTGTCACCTAGTTCAGGTCCCCCTTAAAGATTAAGATGTTGTTTGTGAATATCAATCCCAATGTTGTATCTTTATTGATTTTGGTTAATCATAGTGCTTCTTTCTAGATATTCCATGGGTTCATGATATAGATAAAACCGTCTATCAGAGTAGACACTATCATTAGGCTTGTGGTGGCTTCTCTAGATGTGTGGGCATTGGAAGACATGTCCCCTTCCTCATAAGATGGCATTTCAAGGGTGCAGAACCTGAGGCATCCCATGTGGATCATGAGGTGTCTTATGCCAGAGGCATCTCTCTGAGGTATTCCTCATCTTCCCTTGTTTAACACAGGGTAGGATTCTATTTTAACATATTGCACAAAGTGATGAAAAGGGCATAGTTTCTGGGGATTTCCTCATATATCCCATGTTCAACATAGGGTACGATACTATTTTAACCTCTTGCCAAGATGGATGGAAAAGGCAAAGTTTCTGAGGTTTTCCTCAAACATCCTATGTTCATTATAGGGTAGGCCTTGATTTAAATGTCTTGTAGAGATGGAATGAGACTGATCGTAACATCCCAAAGAGATGGATCGGATTTGTACATCATTAGGGGGATCTCCTGGGAAGCTTACAAGATGGGTGGATCAAGACATACAATGAGGATAGATCTAAAGTTGATTGGGTCTTGACAAAATGGGACATCATGTTTTACCATTTCCTGGGATTGAACCATAGGGAGGATTCATACGTAACATGCCTAGAAGATAGGGATCAAACCCCACGTAGTTCTAAGGGGTAATGAATCGTGGTGTACACAAAAGGTGATGACTCTTAAAAATATTTGGGCTTAAGGATGGTTATTGGACCATCGCAAGAGGTGAACTCTTGGTTTTATGGTTATGGATTGTGTGGGGTTTATTCATGGTTAGCTTCCCAAACTAAAATGGTGTGATCCCACTGGGATGTGGCGGCTCTGGTAGGAATTAGAATTGATGATGAGTGGTTGGATGGAGCATGTGGGAGGAATGGAATGGAGAAGATGTAAAGATGATTGTGATTTTGGGATTGAACCTCAAAGAGGCTTGCTACATACCACTATAGAATTGATTTAAAGTCCACATAGTTTGGTGGGGTGATGGGACACCTGGGGTGGCGGCCCATGAGAATAGATGCGTAGATGGGAACCTAAGGAAGTAGAACCCCTAGGTTGGGGAATGACCTTCCCAAAAAACAAAGGATAAAGGGAGAGACTATAAAGATACATTATTGTTGGATTGAACCTCAGGGAGTCTTCCTGCATACCTTTCCAGGAGAGGGAAAGGATAAAAGTACACATAGATCAGAATGGGGCATAGAATTGGGGTGTACCCAATGGAAAATTCCCTGATAGCATGATGGGGGTTATGTGTGGGTAGAGGCCTGAGAGTTGGTCTGACACCAATAAGGTATGGACCAAGGATGTTGGTCCATGCAAAGGGGACACCAGTGTTTACTAGTTTTTGGGGGTTGAACTTCAGGGATGCTTTCTATATACCCTGTCTAGGAGACAGAGATCAAAACCCATGTAGTTTGAATAGGTTTAATAGTGTTTGGGGTTGAACCTCAAGGAGGCTTCCCACATACCCTAACCAGGATATGTGGATCAAACCCCATGTAGTTTGAATAGGTGTAGTTTAACTTCATGTGGGATGGACGGGGAATATAGTTTAATGTCATGCAGGATGAAGTTGAATCAACATGAAGTGGTTAGGACCAATAGATGTTGGACTTGATCCCCAAGGAGGCTTCCTACATACCTTTATTTAAAAGGGAAAGGATCGATGCCCATGTAGTTTGGTGGTGAGGGATGTGGCTCACATAGTAAGGCAGACCAGATATGGTGTCATGGTCGATGCTTACTCTAATCCCACGTGATTCGTGCTCATTGTGATAAATAAGAGGATACGACAGACTTGACGATCATAGTGAAAAGGTGCATCCACTACGGGTGGTGAATGGGGATTTCACATGGAAGAATCCTTGTTACCACTAAGAAGTGGTAATGATGGATGTGGCTTATACATGGAAGCATCCCTGGTTCCACTAATGAGCAGAAATGGTGAATGGGACTTACACATGGAAGCTTCACAGGTGCTGCTAGGGAGCAACAATAGTGAAAGGGGCATATGCATGGAAGCTACTCATAATTTCATCCTTATATCTATCCATGAGGGAATCACAACTCGGTGGTGGGTTGATGTATATAATTGAGGCCTAAACCTATGTGCTACTGCACAAGAAGGAGAATGCCAAGGGCATTAGAATCATTCCAAACAATGTTATATGAATATTGTTAATCATATAACCAATATTCTAAACATAATATGGGCGACATGATGAAGGGAGATAACTGAGGACTATTTTTTAATCACATCATCCACATCACAGTAGCCCAAGATAGAAACAAAAAACAAGGGCCAACAACTGACTGTATTTGTAACATGGGATCAAACTTGATGTGTCATCCAAATTTGTCTAGGGTATTGTCCTAATATGGTAGTTGAGATGAAGTGGCTTTGTATCGGGCCATTAGGGGGTCCCTTCAGACAAGAAAAAGGATGCTGATATAAATAAAGGACATAGGAAGGTTGAGGTGGAGTGATGGAATGTTTTTATAGATTCTAATGCTATTGAAATTATTCCAAAGTAATCATGGCATGAGGCGGCTTATTCCTGTTAGATAAGTAATGTATTATTTGGAACAAGATGTTCCCTATTATTGAATGACAGGGAATTCTACAGTTTATAGATAGTTAGAAAGGACTGTTGGAATCTTATGTTGGGTGAATAAGGCATCTCTTGTTTAGAGAAAGAGGCATCCTATATTTCTTATATTTGGTGTACTGTAGTTTAATGTTAGGTAGAGAGGACTATTTGAATCATATGCTTGGTGCATAAGGAATCCCTTGTTTGGAGCAAGAGGAATCATATATTTGTTATAATGGGTGTACTACATTTTAAATTCATATAGATAGGACTATTGGATTCTTATTCTTGGCGCATAAGGCATCTTTTTTTGGGCAAGTGGCATCCTATATTTTTCATATAGGGTTTTCTATAGTTTAAAGTCATTTAGAGAGTACTATTTGTATCTTATGCTTTGCGCAAAAGGTGACTCTTTTTTGGAGCAAGTGGCATCCTATATTTGTCATATAGGATATACTATAGCTTAAATTGACATCGAGACGACTATTGGCATCTTAAGCGTGGTGCATAAGGCATCTCTTGTTTGGAGCAAGAGGAATCCTAAATTTGACATATAGGGTGTACTATAGTTTTGTGTCAAGTAGAGGGGAATAATAGCATTTTATGCATGGCACATAAGGAATCTCTTTTTTGGAGAAAGAGGCATCCTATATTTTTCATTGAGGGTGCACTATAGTTTAAAGTCACATAGAGAAGACTATTGGTATCTTATGTTTGGCACATAAGGCATCTCTTATTTAGAGAAAGTGGCATCCAATAATTTTCATATACGATGTACTAAAGTTTAATTTCATGTATAGAAAACTATTAGGCATAAGGTGCCTAGAAATGGTTATTTTTGGGACATACACAATAGTGGCCCTTTCTGGTGGATGTTGGTGTTGGATTTAGGTGATGGGGTTTGGATGAGTTACTTGAGGAATGGTTTGACTCAAGGTAATTAGGGGAATTGATGACGAGAATATCAACTCATGACATGGGAAAGGACCATGGGAAATTCGTCATCTCAATGTGTTTCATGGAGTGCGGAGAAGTATCTCAAATCATGGTATTCCATAGATGGAATTTGGATGCTCATTAGGGTGCAACGGAAAATGTCGATGTGCCGGCCTGAAAATTTGACGACGTTACTCTCTATTTTCAATGGGGGTCAATGAATGTAGGGAAGGGATTGGCCTAGAAGGCCAAGACCACTACACAACACTGTGCCCGAGCAGGGGTGCGTTAGCGGAGCCCCTTCAGTATAGACCAGTGGGCGCATGCCGGTATACTATTTTGTGTAATATGGGATACTCGTAGGATGGGTTTCATACACGATTGGGCACCTTTGGCGCTGTTTCATGCAAGATTGATGTTTTTCATACAAGATTGGAAGTTTTACGAGCAAGAATGTAATATTTCGTGCAAGAGTAAATCTTTCACACATATAACATAGGAAGAAAAGAGGTTGTGTGAGGATCAAACCGCTATGGGCCCACGTGAAAGGGGACCCATATGGGGCCTGTCTTGAAAGATCTCGCATAGAGGGTTCCATTCTTCTGTGCAGGTGTGGAATAGGTGGTCTTACGCATAGCAGAGCAATTGCCAGCCTCTGAAGACTTGCCCCGTGGGGAGGGGGTTCACTTGTATTTATATGCGCAGTCACTGATGGTTACAGGTAATATTTCATGCGTGGAGATCTTCCATGCACCATATGGTAGGTGTGTGCACAAGGGGGTGTTTGAAATCGCATTAGGAGTATATGAATCTAGCACAAATATTATAATCTTTCACGCACATCTCAAAACTTGTACACACCTTCCTTGGACGTTTTTTAGGTGGCCTAGGTGGATGATGACATCTCATTTGGAACATAAAAGGTTTTTTTGACAGGTTTCATGCATGATTTTTTGGTTGGATGAAAGAATCCATTCTTTAACACAAATAATCCATTCTTTTGCACAAAATTTCAATTCTTGCACGTAAAACTAAAATTTTCCCCAAAATTGTCTTCGATGGCCATTTTCAGAAGTCTAACTTCAAATAGCTAAAACTTATGATCCGTGGCTCTGTTCAGGCTCTGCGACTAGTAAAATCGAAGCATGAAAAATGTTCTATGATCTAGGATCATGTCTAGAATCATTTCTTGGAATACATGGATGTGTTTTCCAAAGACAAAAAATCTCAAAACACCTCTCTTACACAACCATCATCCCGACAATTATGTCTTCCCCAAATTCCAGCAAATTTTCTTCAGAATCTTCACACAATATGGATACAAGCACACAGATAAATGAATTTATTTTAGCATGTAAAAAAATTATTCTGCTTGGATGGAAGTGATTACCATTACTAGAATGAGAATTAGATTTTTCCCTTATTCATGATTGAATTTCTAATTATAAAACACGGTATCAAGGAAAAGAAAATTTCATAAATAATAAAATACAAACAACATAATGACAAGTAAAGAGAAGACAAGTTAAAACTCAAAAAAAATTATGAATTAGGAACTCATCTATGTCTCATAATCCTTACTTATCTCATCAAAGCCACCATTCCTCCACAATTGATGATCCAATGGAATGGTCTACCCATGAAACACAGACTCCTTATGATGTTGGATCTCTATTGGATTCTCTATGAATGTTTCATCATCCTTAATGATCAACTCTCCCAAGTCAATGATATGGGAGTCATCGTGAAGATATTGATGGTGATGAGAGATGTGGAGTGAATTATGAATATGATACATTCATGGTAGGTGTTCCAAATGGAAAGACACCTCCCCCAACACCTCAATATTCCCAAAAAAACAAGGTTGGATCTCACTTCCCATACCAAACATATAGTACCCACATTAAGGGGAAACCATTAATAACACATAGTCCACAATATCAAACACTGAGGGAATCATCATGTGATCATGATAATGCATATATCAACTTGTATAGCATTCATCCTCTCATGAACAACCTAGGACATCTCTATTCTTCGCTGCAGCACTTCAATACAGCAAACTAATGAATCTCTGACCATAGTCTAGCATAACATAGAATTTCATGGATGCCTATACAAATCCATAAATAGGGTCATGTCAGTGGATGAATTATGTAAATATTTTTGATAATACATAACCAAGTTAATGGGATATTTTCAATATCGTAATATTCCTACTTTTGATTTCGCCAATATATACTCCAATGTATAAATGGTTTGTTTTGTCTCCTCATGTGTTTGATGGTGGAATGAAGTGTTATGGAAAAACTATGGGCTCAAATGATTCTGTAATTATCTCCAAAATCACAAGGTAAAATGATATTGGTGTTTTAAAATGCAGTCTTTGTAACTCCATGTATCTTCACAATATCATCCACATATCACATTCCCAATACATATACAATGACAGACTCCATGATCACTACGAAGTGAGTTGATTTCATCAACTGATCCATGATTACCCATATACTGTATGAACATCCCTAATCATGGGTAACTGTATAATTATTTCCAATGATATTTCATCTCAATTTCACTATGTATCATCAAAATGCTGCAAAAAAATATACCAAAATATTGTTTTATGTTGTTTCCATTCGGAAAACCAATCACTAAACCACAAACTCGACCACTGCCTTTTTCATCTCAGGCCACCAAAACTACACCTCATGCCATCATACATATTATAAAAACCTATGTTTATATCTAAAAATGATCTATGATACTCATAAAGTACTCCACCATGAATCACATTAGGAACAAACCACCATCCCAGAAAGAAAATTTTGTTTTTACCATCCTCCAATAATCCTTCCATATCATCATTATAGAAAATATGATCACGCATTACTTTTACCTCAGAGTCTCCCCACTAAGACCCCTCAACTTACAGAATCAGAGGAGATTGACATATCATCTGAAATATTAAAAGTCATACATAATCCACACTATAATCTATAATAAGGGTTTCAAACTCATATATCACCCTCCTAGCATCTCTGAACTCCAAATCAACATTCTTCTGTAACATCCTTCTAAAATCCTTAGCCACAAAATTCCCTTTTCCTAAGGTGTAAGAGATCTCAATTTCAAAGACATAAAGAAAATACATCCATATATATTTCTATATATTTAGATCATGCTGAGAAAAGATGTACCTCAAGCTCGTATGATCCATGATGACCACAGTGCACCCTCTAATGTGTTAAATTCTTCATAGATTTAGTGTGAACAAAACCTATTCTACCCCTAAATCTTAGTTTGAATAGTTACCCTCATGGGGATATAACTATCTAGCCCCATAATATATATCTACCTTATATATAATTTAAATTGACCCCAAACCTAGATAGGATGTTTCATAAATACATAAAACATCATCCCCTCCTCTAACAGCTGAATTACTATAGCATTGACCAATCTTCCCATCCGGTAGTAAAACATTTCCTGACACTAATTAGTCTAGATATTATCCTATCCATTCAGGTTCAAAGATATAAATGGGGTTGAAATCAATGAGAAATGGTAAATTAACCTCCATTAATTTCCCATGAGACTACGAAAACTATGAACATATCACACATTCTTGGTTGATTCTCTGATAAAAAAGTTAATCAATCATTTATGGTTTCATTGCCTCACCACATGGGATACAACATGACCATGAAAATTCAGTGATTGTGTCTAGAACATCAACTTGGAAAAACAACCAAAGATATGGTGGCATCTATGAACTTTCATTACAACTCTATTATGGTCAGCAAAACTCATCCTTTGACTTTAAGTAGATTAATAATCCATCAATGATTATGACTATGAACTGGTCCAGAAATAAATTGATTTTAGATTTCATGATTCCGAAGAAAATAGCTAGCACATTCATTACACCAAATGGCATGACCATGGACTCAAAGTGTCCACACTTTTTTATAAAGGAATTCATTGAGACAACATCCTCCTTCATCCTCAACTAGTGATATCCAAAATGTTGATCAATAATATAAAATTAAATATATCCCCACAACTTTTCAAAAATATCATTGATCCTTGGAATAAGGTAATGATTCATGATTTTCCCCTTACTCATCCTCATGTATTCTATACACATCCTTAGGATACCATCCTCGATATTAGTGAACAACCTTACTACACCCCATGGTGTCACATTAGGCTAGATGATACCCATCTGCATCAGATCGTCGATTTAAATCCTCAAATTCTATAACTATGAAGGTTCCTTCATATAATGATCCATCAAAATTAGAGAAGCAACAAGAATAAATTCAATCACGAACTCAACATTACACTAAGGGGTAGTGTTTGAACCTCATTGTAAAACACTTCTTGAAACACCCTAACAACTGTAGGAGAATCCTACTTCCTAGAATCCACTAATTCCCAAAACAACTTAGCCATCAAATAAAGAAGAGAACCAAACATCTACTTCCCACTTGACAACTCTTATAGTAGATGAAAACTGTGTGATGACTGTCGACATCTGAGAACAAGAATCTCTTCTTGAAGTAGTTGATAACAACACACATAGAATACAACAACTATATGACAATAATGACATCGTACGACTACATACCAAACCACATTAAATATGTGTGTTTTTCTTCACCTAGTCATCTTATAAAAAAATATGTAAATGATATGCTTTCATAGTTCTCATACTATCCAATCGTACGACCACATACATATTAATAAAAATCCCAACAAGACATATGTTCCCTAATCATCATTTTATGCCCTTTAAAAAAATTTAACATGTTATTCTTGACTCTAATAGAAATAATCAACATCATGTGAATAATAATGCTCTAAATCCAAAACACGGAGAGTAAAAATGCATAGGTTATCTCAACACTATTTGAAACTTCAAAGTCCTGAGCACATGTGACATACTACAAAAAAAAAAATTCACTTCAAGAAACTTCTCAGTTCCCCTATCGTAGTAAACCTCTTCATGTGTGCAAATACTTGTTCACCTCTACTTTCCAATAAAATTATAGGTATGTTGGAAAATTAAAAGGGGGAATATTATAATGGATAGAATGATTGATTGTATCCTCAATACAACATTCTCAAGAATCCTCACCAAGAAAAAATCCTAGGTGAAATGAAAAAAATTCATCAACATGATTCTCGGATCCCATAACGACACACATTCCTACAGAACATAGAGAATCTCATTCCTCTCCATAGACTTAATGGTCGACGAGAGGAATTAATACTAATAAATCCTTCCAAATTTTTACTCCTAAAAAATCTTCATCCTTCTTCCCACCATGATACATCATCTACAACTAATGGGTAGCTCCCAAAAAATAAGAGATTTCTAATGGGACTCCATACTCCAATTTGGCCCGAATAAATGTAAAGGACATCTCGATATCCCCCAACCATCCCTTATTCTCTAGATCAATAATGATATCATCATAAATCCCACAATCCCTCCACTAAATAGTATGAAAAAGTATCTAAAAATAATCATCCTAAACCAAATCATCCCTCCAATGATCAACCAAATCAACCTGATGAACCTACACTACATAAACCCCACATTAATGATGACCGGATATGTAGATGAAATGGGACATGAGGATTTACTAATCATGGTACTATGGAATTTTATTAAGGATCATTTAATTCATTTTAATATCCCAACCCAGCATATTCATAAAAGAACATAGTCAATAATGGTTCATGTACCTATTTTATGTCTCTACCCTTCATGTGGATTCCATCTAACATGGTCATTTGGTATGATCAGATTCATTGTGACAGATCATGGTGGACCGAAAATTATTTTCTCCAACCATTCTTATGTGGCCTATGTGACATCATGAGACCAACTAACATCATTTCCCAAAAAACCCATAAAATACTCACTATGGATTACACAAAAATCCATTTTATCCTTCAACCAAAATCTCTAATACCACTCTATGTTGAAAACTTCCATCCAAAGGTACCCCTCTTTGGCCCGAAATGAATGAAGAAGGATAATGAACCCCAATGTCCCACCTCTAATAGGCCCCAGGATGGTAACTACCACTAAGGGTATAAAACTCTCACATATGGAATTAATTAACCAATAAAATATTATAAAATTGGGAACTACTATAAAATAGGCCTTTAATAGCATTGGCATTTATGATCACTATACAAAAGAGCTAAAAAGAAAACCATTATCAACACTAAAAAAATTACTAATAAATAGTGCATCTTGATAGTGTTGTTTTAGCACTAATAAAAGGTAACCATTATAATCACATTATTTTTAACACTAATTATGGGTACACCTTATTAGAACATTATTTTTATCACTCATAAAGGTTACCCTTTATTAGTGCGTTATTTTTAATGATGATAATGGGTACCCTTTATCAATGCTTTATTTTTAGAACTCATAAAGGGACCTTTTATCAGTTCTTTATTAGCACTGATAAAGTTCTGAATAAAAAGAAATAATTAAAAGAAATAAAAAATAAAAACTATGTTTGTTAGAATTTTTTTAATTTTTATAAATAAATATTTTTTGAAGAAAATGAATTATTTGATTATTCTGTATATAAATTATAAATACCAATTATTATTATATATTAGATATATAGATATATAATGAATTTAAATTAATCAAATAAAAAAATCTGTAAATTGAGGTTAATATTATGAATATTATTAATTATATAATTATTGAAAATGTTAATAAATATTATATATTAAATATATAGATATATATATATATATATATATGAATGTGTATAAATATGATTTATATAATAAAAATATTTCTTCACATTAAGTAGTCATATATTTCGTGTATAATGGTTTATAATTAAATATTAATTTGGATTAAAAATATTGACTAATTTCATAGTGTAATGAAGATAATTGAGTTTTGTTTTATTTTTCAATTTTACAAAGATCAAATGTTTGTTATATTGATTTCATGTATACATAATTAATTGAATTTAATTTATAATATAATCACACAAAACTTATCTAATCTTTTAATGTGTAACTATTTTTAATTTATTCAATTTCACACATTTTTAACATTCTTCAACATAATATTAATTATTCATTAATAATGTTAAAAAAATATTTGATGAAAAATAATTATAAATAAATACCAAGAACCAATCAACCCTCAAACAAATCCAAGGATCAAATTCATGGCTCGAACAAATCCAAGGCTCGAACGGTTCACAGTTCGAATGAATTTGAGGCTCAAATCCAAGGTTCAAACTATTCAAGGATTGAATAAATAAAAGGATTTAACTTAATTCATTATCTACTTTATCTCTAATGTAATCCTTTCTCTAAATTCTCTTGGGGAACTAAGGCTGTAAAATATCAATGGTTCTAGAAATAGTAGAGGCAATTTGGAAACTTTTAGTGCGCTGAGATATCCATTTTGGATATTTGGAAATGGAGATCATCATTTTGGATGCTTGGAATTTTTATAGTGTGAAACACTAATATTGTGATCCTTCCTAGCTTCACTCCCATGCCATATGAGGATATCCTTTATTATAAATTGTATCTTTGAATTAATGTTGGTGATTTTTGAGCTACTCTTTTATTTCTGTGGAAGTTTGGATGAAGCAAGATTTCTTTTCATTGGATAAATAGTGGAATTTACAATATGATAGAACTCCAATACCACTTTAGATCATCTATAGAATTTTTTATATATAAATTTCTATTATGGGGTTTGGGTAGCCAATGAGACTACTTTGGTTGTATTAAACTGACTATTTATTTTCATATTTATGTAGTAGGGACTTTATATGGGGAGTGATTTTTATTTATCTGTTAGTTTTTTTATTCCACATAGATTTATAAGTAAATTAAGCATAGTCTTCTTAGAAAAAGTGACCTCAGATGAGTCATTCCATCTTGATAGATGATATTGTGTATGCGATAGATGTTGTAAGGGTTGGTGTGTTTTTAACCCCAGTTTTTTATATATATTGTTGGTGTGTATTATTTCTTTATGCCAATTTTTTTAACCTCCATAGACTCTCAAGGATGGGTCAATGTGTATTAGATTTCCTCCCAATAATCCATCATATGGGTAGATATGATGTGGTGACCTCATTAGAATCGTTAGGATTGGTTAGTGCAGTGATATAACAAAACAAGTGTCATTAGATGTTTTAAAATATTTGATATACCATTAATATTAAATTTAATAATTCCTTAGGTTGTTACACCAATTGTTCAAAAAAATAAAATGGGGGTTATAAAAATACATTAGGAATTATTTTTATTTATTCATCATCTTAGGTCTACATGTATTGGTTCCACCACTAGGAATCTCTAAATACCATCTATATATGTGAAAAAACACTTTATTTATTGAAATAAAATTATCAGTACATTTTTTATCTTATAGTAGATTGAATAAAAATTTATTGTTCTTTTTTATCATATTTGGGTTTCTTGTTAATACTTAATGGATTATATTATATTTTTATTTGTTTAGAGTATTTGAGAATGATATGATATGTGTCAAAAAATAGTTATTATTGCAATTTTTTTCTGGAGACACATCCCTTGTCTATTTTATAGATAATTGTCATTCTAATCAGTTTCATCTACCAGATAGTTGTTGCAATTTTTCTCTTGAGATTTATCCCACATCTCTTTAATGTCGCTTGTACTACTCTGAGCGGTAGTTATCCCATGTATGACTACCTCTTAGAGTACTTCGAGCAACATAGGTGCATGTCCACAAGATATGAAGGATTTGTTTTAAACAAAAAATTAAAATTATAAATTTTTGGGAGATAACATAATTTGCACAAAACATATCCATAAATTTCACCTTTGAATGAATTCAAAGGATAACACCAACCATAATGAATTAATTCTTATCTTAAATTCAATTACCTATTTCCTTCAATGAATACTAAAATTATTTGAAATAATAAAATGTTGGGTTTACCTTATTATAATTTTCCATATCTTTCACCTTTGATAATTAATATCTTATCTGGATTTATTTATTTATTTTAATGAAATTAATATTTCATGAATCTAATAGGATGGATATGAGTCGAAAATGGTTTCAAGAAAATTGATTTACAAAATAGTTTGAATATGGAGTTAAAGGGTTCTTAATGTTTTGAAGAGAGGATGCATACGACCCTTCTAAAATCATTTATTCGTGTTTATGTTGTTTTTATTCAAGGAAAATTAGTCTGGAAGAGTTTTAATAACGTTTTAGTTGTCATGGAATATGCTATATTAATAAATTTTTGACTAAAAATAGGGAAAAATTGAATTTACACACAAATTGGGATGATCCTACAGTTTATGAATCACTTTATATGCATACAGGTGTAAATATCATAGATCACATGGAAGAAATGACAAATGAAATTTAATATGGTCTTCATGATTGTACAATTATTTTTTAGAAGTTAAATAGATTTTCCAAGAGACCATTGTATACCATTTGTACAAAATAGACTAAATTTTCAGCTATATTGAAGCTATTTAATTTGAAAGATGGTAGTACATGGAGTGAAATGAGCTTTACATAACTACATGGTCCCCAGAATGATATTCTACCAAAAGAAAATGAACTACATTGTCAAACATATGATTCTATGTGAATGACTTTTTCAATGGGTATGATCTCTTAAAAATACATGTTTGTCCAAATTATTGCATTTTTTCACAAGGACCATGAATCCATTATATAATTTCCTATGTCTGGAACATATAGATACAAGAAAAATGAAACAATTAATTAGAAATCATTATGGTAATTTCCTATCATTTCTTGGATTATAAGACTATATAGATGTCATAAAACTGTGAGATAATTGAAATGGAATGCAGATATAGTAATTAAATATGGAAACCTACATAATCTAGAAGATTATCCTCAGTGGAATAAAATTGATCATGAGTATCCTGAATGTAAAAATGAGCTGAGAAATTATCGCCTTGAATTATTTGAAAAAGAAAAAAAATACTTTTAGTGTATAAAGTTGTACCCACAGTACATGTACCATCATATTGGTAAATAATAACTTGCATCCATGGTTATGCATTGAGCACAAATAATATTATGATGTATCTTCTAATATCTAGACCAAAAGAACTCTATAATGATATTGATTACTATTTCGATCCATTGATTGAAGATCTGAAATTGATGTGTGATACATGTGTTCCAATGTAATATTCACATTGAAGTGAATAATTCACATTGAGGGTCGTGTTGTATAGGGTGATAACGGACTTCCATTCTTATGAAAAAAAATTAGGATATACAATTAATGTAATTTTGGGGTATCCCATTTGTGAAAAACTCACACACTATGTTTGTATGAAACATTCTTCGAATACTTTGTTATTAGGACATCAAATTTTTTTACCTCGATGACATAAATACCAATCCTAGATGAAAACATTCAATGGGATTATTGAACAGGGTACAAAACTATATCAAATAATTGGTTATCAATTAATCGATAAAGTAAACGATATTGACACTATTTTCTATAAACCATTGCCAAAAAAATCATATGAAGTCAGGTTGGAAGAAGAGGTAAATTTTATTTGAATTACTATATTATAATTTTTTGTATGTCAGATATTTTCTTGTTATCAAGAATATTTAGAAAAAATCAATTTGATAGTGTTATTAGAACATTACTAAATGTAACTAGAAAATGAAAATTGGAATTCATCCTAGGATGGACCTGATTGAAATGGGGGTAATGGGAGAGTTGGCCCCAGTGAGGGGTAAAATTAGTACTTTTCTTCTTCTATTGGCTTACACTCTATCTTGATAAGAAAAATTAATGTTTTTCATTTTCTATAATAGTGTAAAAGTTCCACATGGGTATTTATTGAAAATAAACAATGTTGTAAAAATATATAATTTAATGTTACATGGAATAAAGTTACATGACTGTCATGTTTTCATGCAAGATTTGATGTCTTTTCTTTTCGATGAATTCAGCCACAAAATTTATAATATATATTAAATAGACTCTGATTATTTTTCAAAGAAATATGCAGAAAATTCAAAGACCTACTGATGTTTGCAATCATGAATAAGGAGGTTTCAGTCATATTATGTTAATTATATATGTTCTTTCAACCATCATTATTTGATATAATGTTCCATCTAATTATTCACTTTGTTAGAGATGTTCTACTTTGTCGCCATGTCTATTATACAAGGATTTACCCCATTTAATGGAAAATCAATATTATGAAACAGAATGTCTAGAATCAGAGTTGTCTAGAAGGTTTTATTGCAGAATGATATATTGTTCAATAATATGTTGAATTATAGACTAATTACCTATCAGATATTGATAGAAGAAATATCCCAAAGTCTCAACCATGTGAATGCCTTATAGGAGAATTGATTTCTAGATGAGTTTTTGTTTCAATTACCTATATAAATAAGGAAAAAGCATACATTTATGTTTTATGAAATAGTGAAGATGTTAATCTGTATATTGAATCCCAAAAAGGATTTCTTAGATATTTGAATCTATAAAGTGATGACAGATGGATATCAAATTCATGTAATCAACAGTTTATAAGATGGTTTTAAGATAAATTTTCTAAGAAGTTATCTAAAAATCTAAATTTGATTTTTGAATAACTTCATTGGCTATCCAAGGGACTTAATGAAAATTTTATGTCTTACATTGGTTTTGTTGTTAATGGTTATACATTCTATGAAAAAGAACATGATACCTATAGTATGATGAGAAACAGTTGTGTTACACTTGTGACTGAAATGATGCACATATCTGGTTCCAAGGAATGAAATCTAATTAATGTGATTATTTATTATTTTTGAATTTTCAAATAGATATATAAGTTGGATTATACTAAATTTTATGTGTTGGGTTTTTATTAAAAATGGTTTGACAATATGAGTGCAGTGAAAGTTGATGAAATGGGATTTGTGAAGGTGAATTTTAGTATGGAATGGGAAATAGATGAGCTAATCGTAATGGAATCAAAAGCAGTGCAAGTATTTTATATCTTAGATCCAAAAAATAAGAAACAATTGATTTTCTAGCTACTAAATAAAATAAATGATAGGTCAGAAGAAAATTCAATCAAGGATGACCCTTTCATTGGGAGATTCCAATAAGTTCATGAGGGTACCAATATAGAAAATGTAGTGTACATTATAGGGGACCACAAAGAGGGGATTTGGATTATTAACAGAGGAACAAAATCCTTAAATCCTATAAAAAATAAATAGAGTTCAATGAGAAGGTAAAAGTGTTTATAATAAACTACTTTTTCTTCATAATATTAAATGTTCTCTATTAAATTAACATAATATAAATAAAATTTTTAACTACAATGAAGACAATTTCTTCTTCACATGATGATGTTAAAAATCCCTCATAAGAAAAAACTATAATAAAGGAAATTGTTTGGGAATATGTAAAGGTAATGTTAAGATATAGATTCTCTATTTTACTAACAAACTATATATTGGAAAATTGATCTAATTTTCATTATTTCTTAAAGAGTTATCTAATTTTTGATGATTTATTTCCATCATTCATGACTTTGAAGGAAAAGAAATGATGTTATCACTACTCAATAAAAGAGGTAATATTGATGTTTTCATAGTAAAATAATTGTCAATAATATTAATATATTTTTTAATAACTATTATTAATTTATTTATTTTTAATATTACTCACATAATAATTTTCTTCTTATATAAATGAATTTTTTTGTTTGATTATGGGTGTTTTATCCATATTTCATTCCTTTATACACCAAAACTACCATATAATTATTCTCCCCGAAATCCTTGTCACCCCTTCAGTATTAGATTTTATCACATCCTTTCAAGTTCCCTCCACTTCTCAATCATAGGGGTAATCTTGATGGTTTCACAGTCAAATAATTGTCCATATAATTAATGTATTATTTAATATTTATGTTCTTTTATTTATTTTTAGTATTACTAACAAAATTATTGTTTCGAATTAAGGTTTTTTATTTTGTCCAATTCGGGGTGGTCTTGCTATTTTTACTTCTTTTTTTTCACTAACTCTTCTATAGACTTATTCTCCCTCAAAATCATTTCACCCCTATAATGTTGAAATTTATCACTTTCATAAAGGTTCCTTTTACTTCTCAATAATAGAGGTAATATTGAGGTGTTCATTAAAAAAACATTGTCAATATAATTGATGTATTGTTTCATATTTTTGTTTTATTTATTTTATATTATTCTTACTCATATAATAATTGTTTTCTTGTAAAGGTGAATTATTTTGTTTGAGTTGGGGTTCTCTTTTCGATGTTTCTCATGCTCATGAGAGATTGTACTTAAATCCTACAATTGAGATAATAACAACAATGTATTGCTTCAAGTATGCATACAACCATCATTAATGGTGAATCCATAATACTTATTTAGTTAATTTTTCCATTATTTTATATACTCTTTGTATGTTAATTTCCATATAATTTTTATCAAATACTTATTTAGTTTTTTAACATATATTTTGGAAGATGTATTGATACAATGTTCTTATCATAAAATCATTCTCATGTAAATCTATAATATTCCAATAAGCTCATGTGATCATTGTGGTGACTTCTCGTGATATAATGGGAACATGAGCTTCCTATACTCTTATGGATTTCAATAATTAGAACAGTTTTTCGACTAAGAACATAAATTAAATATATATTTTTTAGAAAAGAAATAAATAAATTCATATTAAATCATTGAAAATTGGAATTTTTTATTTCTGTGACACTTTAGTATATTTTGGGATCATATTCTCCTCAATCCAACACACAGTGTGATCGATAGGTATCCAAGTGCATATTTTATAAAAAATTAAAATTAATTTTAGTAAAAAAGATAACAAACACACTCAAATACTAGAAAATATATTCATATTTTTTGTACTATAGTTAAATGATGCATAAGACATTGTTAATGTGTATGAATAATCCCCCACATCAATCTGACACATGATGTACCTTGAATGATTCAATGTGTCTGTTATGATTTAAAAAAAATTCAAAATGTTTCAATCACTAAAAACTGATAAAACGTGCTATGATATTATTTATAATTCAAGAAAATGGTTCATAAGTAATTTATTAAACATATTAATTGAAATCATGTGAAACCGATATACAATGTGACTAGAATTACTCAAAATGTGTGTTTCCAATTTAAAACTACATTCAATAAAACATACTAGTGAAATACTCAAAATTTAAAAAACACATCCAAATTGTTTTCATACTTTATAAAAATGATCCACAAGTCTGCTCATGTGTGTAGGAATCATTTGTACCACAAAATGGCACATGGTGTGACCGGTACGACTCCAATACCTTATTTTTATTTAAAATTGACATCAATTTTAATAAAATGGATAACTGGCCTATTCAAAACTGAGAAAACACTTTAATATTTCATATATACATTACAAAAAAAAATCACTAAGTCGTTTTTTTGATGTTTAGTAATCAACATCACCTCAATCTTGTGCCCAATGTTCTCGGTATGACTCATTGTGATCGATATCAGTTTAAACTCCACATTTTAGTTCAAAAAGTGTCACTCATTGAAAATTGAGAAAAATTATAATACTTTCTTGATAATTTATTATAAGGATTCATAATTCATTTGTGACATGTAGGAATTGGTTTCACATCATCCAGATACATGATGTGATTGGAATGAGCCAAATTGTGTGTTTCCTGATTAAAATGATATTTTAGTAAAAAAGAATAGTGACGTAATCAAAACTAAGAAAACAAATTCATATTGTTTTGATAAATTCTAACAATTATCCATATTTCATTTGAGACATGTAGGAATCCTTTTCACCTCAATGTTATTCATGGTGTGACCAGTATGACTCCAAGTGTGACCTTTGTATTTAAAATTGACATCAATTTTTGAAAAATGAAAAAATAAACTTCTCAAACCTATAAAAACACAATTATATTCTTTTGATACATTACTAAAATGTGCCATAATTCATTTTTTATATTTATGAATTAGCATCACCTCAATATGATACACGATTTTCTAGATATATTTCTCAAAGTGTATATTATCGGTTCCAAATCGATATTTTCGTTTAAAAAGTGTCACTCCCTAAAAACCAATATAACACTCTCATAATTTCTATATAATCTAGGAAAACAATTCATAAGTAAATTTTTTATGTTTATAATTTTTTTCACATGAAAATGATACATGATGTGACCAGAATGAGTGAAATTACATGTTTTCTGTTTTAAATGACTATTTAGTAAAAAATACAAGTGACGCAATCAAAAAAAAAAGAAAACAAATTAAATATATTATAATATTTTAGAAAGATGATCCATAAGTCATTTTAGATGTCAAGGAATTATCCTCACCTCAATCTAATGCACGGTGTGACTGATATGACTCAAAATGCATATTTTTATTTTAAATTGACATTAATTTTTGACAATTCAAAAACTAAACTATTCAAAGTCGAGTAAATTTATTTATATTATTTTGATAATTTACAAAAACTACCTATAAGTAATTTTTTGAAGTCTAGAAATTATCCAACCCTAAATAATATATATGATGTGCTTGGTATACCTCATATTGTCTCTTATCAGTTTAAAATTGACGTTTTATTTCCAAAATTTTCACTCACTGAATGATAATGAAATGAACTCACGTTTTCATGATCATTTTGGATAATTATACATAAGTCATTCATGACATGTAGGAATTTTTTTCACATCAAACTAAAATACAAGGTGATAAAAATTAATCAAAGCGAATGTTTCTAGTTTAAAATGTCATTTTAGAAAAAAAATAAAAGTGACGCACTCAAAACCAATCAAACTCATTTGGATTATTTTGATAATTAAGTAAATTGATCTATATATCCTTTGAGATTAGTAGTAATTATTCATGCCTCAATAAAATTCATGGTGTTATTGGTGTGACTCCAAGTGCATATTTTTATTTAAAATAGACATCAATTTTAGTAAAATGGATAACTAACATACTCAAAACTGGGAAAACACATTCAGATTGTTTTGATAATTTAGGAAAACAATCCATAAGTCATTTTTTATACGTAAGAAACCTCCTCATCTAAATATGATACAAAACGTTTCTAGTATTTCTCAATGTTTCTATTATCAGTTTAAAATAGACATTTTAGTTCAACAAGTGTCACTCAATGAAAACTGATCAAACATGCTCGAGCATTATATTATAATTATTTAATTATTTTTCATAGATATAATGACTAAATATGAATATGAAATTGTGTGGTGCAGAAGAATAAAACATCACTCAATCTGCTACACAATGTTCTGAGTATGAATCAAATATTTTTTTTAAGATTAACACTTTCTGTTAATTTATTTCTTTTTATTATTATGAATGTAACAATTATTTTCTTATTTAGGTGTGTTCTTCTTCTTGATTAGTGGTATTTTTTTGGAAATAACATGAGTCATCATTAGGATCAAAAGACATGGAACATTGATATTTTTCAATGTATGTAATAATTTGTACTTATGTAATTGTATAAGCCAATACTTTAAATGTCTATAATATAGTATTTTTTCTTTTATGTGTGTTGTAAATTTCGATTCATTTAAATTATTTATTGATTCGTCATTTTATTATATCTAGTAGTGTTTCTGTTTTTGCGGTTTGTTGTTATAGCACATTGCACTGGTGATGCAGGGTGCTATTAAAACAAACTAATGTATACCCCTTTATCAGTTCTTTTGAAATAACTAATAAATAGGTCTTTCATCATCACTTTTGAAAGCACTCATAGATGGGTCACTCATCAGTACTATTAAATCATATGATAAAGGTGACCATTATTATCTCTAAATAAATGTGCTAATAAATTAGTCATTTATTAGGGCTAATAAAATATTTATAAATTACCCATTTATGAGCTCTTTTTTAATG
The DNA here is from genome assembly GCA_963277665.1 of Viscum album. Classification (NCBI taxonomy): domain Eukaryota; kingdom Viridiplantae; phylum Streptophyta; class Magnoliopsida; order Santalales; family Viscaceae; genus Viscum; species Viscum album. Next base: position 651,747,176 of record OY728151.1, on the reverse strand, counting down.
CTGATAAAGGACCCATTTATTAGTATTTTTTCATGCGGATAAAAGACAAGGGTTTTAATCTTACTCCAGTTTTCAGGGATTATATAACATAGATAAAGTCCATTTTAAATGTTGTTAAAGACCTATTATTTTAATAGTGGGGGGATAAAATATCACGGATCAGCAAACTATGTGACATTAAATAAAATAATGTGACCAAAACCATCCCATGATGAATATATAATATAAATAAATATATTGTGTCTAAATAAATATCCAAAAGAAATATCCTATCAAAATGACTCAATATAATCTCTAATGTTCCGAGCTAGTAACATTCATCATGGTCCATGATGTCCTCGTAGAAACCTGAAAATTTTTATATACATATGGTGACAATATAAGTATAATCAATTAGGTCATACACAAATTCTCTCAAGAAATTTTGAAAAGAGCATACTAATGCATCAGTGAGAAGAAATAAGAGCCATCAACTCAAAAACATGTCAACTAATCAATCCCATTATCATCTGGGAATGATCACTAAATAACACATCCATTTATAATAATATAATATGAATTATATCAATATAAATATACCACACACTACATTCCCAATAATATTCTATTGTCACTCCCCAATTTTGAATATCATGGAACTCCCATCTCTTTGTTATAATAACCCTTATTGAACACACCTAGGACAACACATCACATCTCACTCCCAAAGATTCATGGGCCTTCACATCACATCTCACCCGCAAACACATGGGTGATCACATCACACCACACTGTGACTCTCCTGTAAACACCTGGGTTATCATATCATATCACATCACATCCAATCTATATTTATTACTGGATTAGTAGGGTTTCAAAAACATAAAGTAAATCATCCCCATTCCCTACCCCTACAATATAAGACCTGCACCATAATTCATCTTGTCAAAAATCACTAGTGTGAATATTTTATTTCTAGCCATCATATCATAATCAGGTAAATATCACTTGGACGAGAGAGAAAATGAGATTAGGTAGCTATCCATGTATCCTCACCACTGCTGTGTTCGGAAAAAACCCCTGAAATATTTTCTTGTGAGCACATATTTCTCAACATGGGTGGGGTACATATTGAAATCACATGGAATATAACATTATATATATTCATATATATTCCCGAAAACTTTTCACCTATAGGTTAACAATAAGAGTGTAAACCAACCCAGAACATCACCATAAAACCTCACAACATCTGAAAGTTTTTTTTGACACATCTAAATTCACAACACTACATAACAATGCACAAGTAATATGCCATATTCCATTCTTCTAAAGATTAAACAATTTATAGACTTCTCAACACCAAACAATTTAAATTAACCATCCCATTTACTTTAAATTATTAGAAACCATTTAAACCGCACATTCCATATTATTTCAAAAATTCATTAACCATTTCATCACATGGAATTTCAATTCATCGTTTTTAAATTAATTCCATTAAAACCTGAGAATCAAGAATGAAATAGCACATATATACATCCCATCTTCTTCACACTAATAAAAAACACATTTCCATAATTTCCCAATAATATCCACATTGAACATCCCAACCACTTTTCACATCACACCTCCCACATAACACATCCACATCTCAGTGCATCCTTTCTTACACACCATGAGGAAATATCCCAACCACACTTAGAAGAACTTTTCCCATCACATTCCCATGTCACTTTTCAAATTTCTCTAGGATCTTTCATCACATTCCGCTTTACATTTCACGGGTATTGTCACAAAAATCAGGGTTTCCTTATGAAGTCAATTTGATACCTAGATATAAGTTGTTATCCATTAATTAAAGGTGATATCAAAAAATTACACAAATAATGGCTCCAAATAATGAAATCCAAAGTAGAAAAAATCCCCAAATATCTATGATTTCCTATAATGAATTAAACTTCTAGATCAATATCTAAAATATTAGTAACTTTAAAAAATCATTTATTTTTTCCTTTAATTTTAATTAACATATTAATTATAATTTTTTAGAATGTGTACACTATCTTTCCAAAATATTATAATATCATAACCTCTCCTTCAAGATAAAAATACATAAGAAAGGAATGATACCCTTCCTTCAACAAATATTTCTGATTCATTTTAAAAGTATGAATCTAGAGGAAGGACACCTCTGAGCACCGCAATAATGAAAAACACCCTTACTGTCCTAGAAAAAAATATAATCAACACGATCTAATCAGAAGAACAACAAAAAAATTGATTACCTAGAAACCTCCCTTCCCAAGTATAGAATTGGGATAAAACAATGGAAATTGAAGAATGAAACTTAAGAAAACAAAATTGGAATGATCTTATATGTCTAAAGATGAATTATACTAAAATGGGGTAATATTCACCATTAGGATGCACTTGGGTCTCCCATGAATTGAGGATAATGTTTTGGGAATAAAGTGGTTTATGGGATTTTTGAATTTATATAGATTCAGAAAAACGTAAAATCGCGTTGCTACCTCACACACCATGCCATAGTATTATTTAAAAAGGAAGAGACCATAGCATATTGGGAGAGACTATTTCATAGCTTGATTGGTCAATGTATCCTATGTGAAACAAAATTATATATATGCCATAAATTTTATAAAATAATAATAATACTATGGTGCATCACATACCACTATGTGGAAGAAAGAAATAACTAGGAAGGAAAGAAATGTTGCGGGGTGGCCTTATGATGTAGCTACACTGAGATGGATAAAAACTCCAAAATTAACAATTGTGACTCCACATTGTACCCATAGTATCCATTCCATAGTGATACTAAAAATTTATGTAGCATGAAAATGACACCTCAATCCCCATTTCATAACCAAAACATCCACACCATGGAAAACACCTCCATGCCATAGGGAATAAAGGGATATACTACATCCATGCTCCATGACGTAGATACCCCCAAAATGGATGAACCACCAAACTTCACATGCAATCCCCTCTATAAAATAGAAATAATATCCAGGTTGTAGTTGGCTTCCTTACAATTCATCCACATACTCCACATTGTAGAACCTCTCCAACTAGATTTTCAAGCACCGTCCTCCCTTTTTCCCTCTAACTACCTCAAGACTCCCTACGGTGCCTCCACCACTAGAATTACCATAATTTAATAAGATAGAATGTCTAAACCATTACACTTAAGGGTTTATATGATCTTCTATATATAGGAAATTATAGTTACATATAATAAAGTGCTATTTAATTTTTGTAATGTATGATTTATCATATTGTCAACCATGTCATTGAAAAGTGGTCTGTTGACTATGTGATTAATGTTATTTTTTTAAAAGTTCACTATTCTCAGAACATTATATGATTAAGGAAAATGAAAATACATTTTGGTTTAGAATTGGTTTTATTTGAGGAATTAATCTTAAATTATATTTTATATGTTTATATGATCTCATTTTGAATTTATTTTTTTTTTATGTTTTTTATGGAAAAGATTAGATTATTATGGATACTATATGGTTGGAGAATATACATTTTTGGTATTTTATATAAGTAATGATTGATTTTATTTGGATAAAAATGTTAATTTTATCTACGAAGAATATGTGGTCAAATCATTCTAATCATCAGGTTTCATTTTCGGTCAGACATTTTTTAAATACTTTTATAGAAATATTTTTATATAATGATTTAAGAGGAACATTGGATGTTATTATTGGGTCATTGTATATTAAATGAAATATTTATGTATATGAAGGTTTATACATATTCGATATTATCTTTTTATGACAATTTGGGATTTCATTAATGTCAAAAGATAGGATGAATAACTTTGTATCCCTTTTTGGATATTGTGATCCATTAGATGTTTATTTTTGTTATTTGAGCATGAAAAAATAATTTGAATATTTATTTCTTGGATTAAGTGATGATATATAAGTTTACATTTATTGAAACACAACTAAATGATGAAATTGTGTTTTTGGAATGGAAAGATATCAAGTAAGTATATTTTCTCTTACTATCTATCATAATTGTAAAGAAATTATTAAACTCTAGGAAAAGTATCTTGAAATTAAAATAGTATACTATCACCTTCATTTTGGAGGAATTGATGGTCTCTTAACTTCTCAAAAAAAAATTATTTTCTCTTTTAAGTGGATCTTTCTTCCAAGTCCATGTTTTCACTTCCTACCAATATTATCCTTATATAGAAACCTAGTTATGTGTTATTTCATGTGACCTTAATTTTTCCCATTGTATATATTAAAAATTATGTTTTACTATTTATTTTTTTTATGTTATTTTTAAAAAAAATCTATTTCTAAATATTAAAAAGGATTTCCTTTCATGATCACAAGTTTTTTCTTCGACTCTATGGAATTAGTTCTAAAAAAGATTTAGAAATTTTTTTAATATGGAATTTGAAAAAATTGTGAGAACTTTTTTTTATAAATGGGTAGAATGTTACACCCTAATAATTTATTTTAAAATAATAATATTGTTGATATCTTTCTTAACACATAGAACCAAGTGTTATCTAGATTTTGATATACTATACCAATATAATTATTTAATGTGACCATTATAACCTATCCATTAAAATTGAAGGTATAAATATTTATAAATATATTATGAATGATATTTATGAACTTTTTATATAATTCATATATATTGATTAATTAATAATATACAAGGACATAATTTTCAGTAATTCATTTTTTGTTTTGAAAATATGTTTTCTTCAAAAGTGATTTTTTATAATTGAATATTATAATGAATTTCATTCAATGATTTAAATTTTATTTTATTAAAATGATATAATATTATACATAAAAATATAAAAGTTATATTAGGCTGAATTATTGGTATTTTTCATGAAAATAAAATTATTTTTCAATTAGTAGTGAAAAAATTATTTTTCGTACTTTTTTATAAAACATTCATTAGTTCTCATAAAAAAGATTTATTAAGATTTTATTTTTATCATAAATTAACAAAATAAATTATAATTTATATATAATCTAAATTATTAAATTTTAGTCGTCATTGTTCCTAATTTTTAATATGATCGTTTTTGTGTTTAAACACAAATTTTTCTAAAATATTGATTTTCATTCCATTTTTTTATACTAAATTAACTTATTCTAATTTTATATATTAAATCATAAAAAATAGAATTCATATTTTTAATATGGTGGATTTAATTAGATAAATGGTTATTTTTTTATTTTGGTCATTGTGAATAACAACCGTAGTAAATATTTTTCACCTCAATACAGGTAAGATATGTAAAAATACGTTAATACTATGGGGTAAAGCTTTATAATATATCTAAAACATTACATTATCTTATTTTATTACATTCATTAAACAAAATATAATTTTAAAGATTAATTTAGTTTATTATAAAAAATTACTAATTTTTTATCCCAATCTTGACATTTGTGAAGATAAATTATATTTTATACAAATTAAAAATTATTTTTGGTTACTTGAATTTAAAGGAATGTTCGGAAGATATCATTAATTATATTATCTATCAAAAATTCTGAAAATAATAAATTTTTATTATTTAACAAAAAAATTATGGAAATTAATTTATTACTTGATTTCAAATTAAATTGATTTTTATGCTCAAATTTGTTATTATCCTAAAACATATTTTTCATCTGTTTTGTGTTATTTTATTAAAATTAACTAATGCTACCAATAAAACATTAATATAATAAAATTAATTCCAAATTTTTAATCAGAATTTAATATTATTATTAGAATTCACCTTTGAGTTTTTGTCAAATAATTAATTTATCATGGTAGAAAGTTAACTTATCGTATTTATGCTTGAAATTTGTTTAAAGTGGTTTTCCTATGAGATAAGGATTAAAATGTATCCAAAACTCATTCAAAAGGGAATCTCTTATCATGTGTTCTTCACACTTTTTTATAACTCTATTTTGGAAATTCTCTTCTCCTGAATCTCCCCAAACATACCCCACCCCATTTCCTAGATGTCTTATTTATGTTAGGATGCCAACTTTATAGGGATTAATGTATAAGGAAATTGAGTTTGTTCGAGTAAGAGGTATAATATTTAATTGAATGTTTTAGTTTTATTTATTCATATAATTCTTTTAAACCTCCTATAAAATTTATGATATAATAACATTATTAAATTTTATATACTAATATGTTATTATTTTAATGGATTAAAATTAACCCATCTTATTCTTAAATCTAATGGGAAATGAAACCATTGTTCATGAATACAATGGACTACCACCATACAGGCTATTGTAATTCATATTCCATCACAACAACTTATGGATGGTTTTAATCACTAATATATTTCAATGTATGATATTAATGACTTAATTTTAATTATTTAAAGATAATATATCATCTATTTTCTAAACATTTTATACATTGAAAACTCATAACATCGTTTGTGTTTACATGTTGATTACCACCTCCCGGATTTGATATGATTTATTTTTCAACATTGCATCAAATTAACATTATATATATTTTTATTAAATGATATAATATTATAATTATGATATAATCATAATTATTCATATATAAAATAATACGTACCTTCTTTCCCTCATGTTCGTTGAAAAATAGAAATGTTACACATGTGTACGCACAATATTCTATTTCAACGATTATAAGATAATTTTTTTTCATAACCTTATTTCATGAGTTATTATTAATATATAATTAATGTATAAAAATTTTAATTGTTCTAAGATTATTATTCTATAGATTTTGGAATAATGAAACATTTTACCATGGTTGACATACTGACATCATTTTGAAATTTCAAACTGAACATCCTTAGAACACCCAAGATTGATTAATCTGATTCACTAAATATATATTCCATTGAAATAAATAGTTTAATTATATGGTATTAAACCATGAAAAGGTTCATATAAAATTAAATAATTTATAAATGTTTATTAAATATAAGATAAATAAATTATGTGACAAGTCAGACTCCAGGTAAGGGATTTCAAGTCTCAAATCCATTTTCTTCAGATTTATGCTATTTTCACCACATGTTTTCTTTGGTTTATTTTAAAAACAAACTTATGGATATATTTTACCTTTATTATATGAAAATTAATTTTTTTTTCAAATCCATTCATTGTTCTTTCCTTCAATATTTCTTTAGTTTAAAATTTTTCAAGTCATAAGGTTCACTTTACCTTAAAATCCTCATTTAAATTGTTTTAAAGCATTATATTATTAATATGTTTACTAAATTTAAATATTCATCAAATTATTTTATGGATGTATTTATATGGAAGAAAAATAATTATAAAGGAAACTATTTGTATATTTTTATTATCTTTTAATTTTTTTCAATATGAATATTTTTACTTATTTTATATGAAATATTTTGTCTTTCATTTAAATATGAAAAATTGAATATTATTTTTTAAATTAAATAGTATTATTATATTTTATCATTGTAAAAACCATTATTTTATATTCAGATTCAATTATAATATTCCATAGTTATATCAATGTAAAAAATCTCATTCTCTTTTTTCTTGATATTTTAGATTTGAAAATTAGGTTTTCTAAATAAATTGATATACCTGTATGAAAAAACATTTTTATTATGGTTAAAAAGTATATTTTTTTGTTTTTTATTGAAATTAAATATTACATATGTTATGTTCCTTGATTTTTATTATTATTATGTTATTTTGAAATATCACTGTAATTCATCCTCCAATTGTTATATTCTCTAGAGAATTATATTGGAATTTGACCATATGGTTATACTAGTTGTAAGAGTTCTTGTAAGGTACCTAAGAATATGATGTCCCAAGAAAAATACATAACATTTATATTATTTTTAATGAGTTTTAATGAAAATATTTTGATTTTATAATGTAATATAATGATACTTTGATTAAATGAATAGATTTTCACTTTTAGGTTTAAAAGGCATGTTATCAAGAAAATCTTATTCAAGAATTCTTGTTTTTCCTAAAAAATTAAAATTAATTTTTTGGACTTTATATTTTATTTTAATGTATTTTAAAAAGTAACTTGGGTAGTAATTATTTATTTCTTATGTATGAAAATTATTATTTTAGCTCAAGGATTATTTTTTAAAATCAAAACTCTCTTTTATGATAGCATGGTTTTCATAATAACTAACTAATTTTATTATTCCTTTTTAGATTTCCCATACTGAGACTGATATTCCTCATCCCATGTTTTAAAAAAATTCCAGGCCTAAGGATGAGTAGGATACTGTAGAAATATATAAATCTCTACTATGTTGATTCAAACTTAAATAATTGATCATATTTTTAACATAACCTGAGTTTAATATTATGTATCTTCTTTTGGTGGAAATGGATATTCAGAAGAGATATACACCATTTTTTATAAGGGTTTGATATGTAAATTATTTTCCTATTTATTTACTAATCTAAACTAAAAAATCCTAAATATAAAAAAATTCATCCCTTTTTATAATTAAATTTAATTATTGTTTTAATAAGAATTGGGTCCTTATATAACCACACAACATCGCAAAATTTCAAACCAGGTGGACTCATTCCAGAATCCATAGTGTATATTAATGATATTAAATATGACCCTACCTTTTTAAGCCTAAACCATAATACGACACCTTCATGAGAAACTCAACTCTAAAACCTCAAAATAAATCTCATCATCCACCACATAGAAAGAGTTTTTAGATAATGGTTACACCAAAAAATTTCAACATGATTCTCTAAGATAAGGGTAATAATATATGTGGGAAATCACCACTCAAAATTTCCCTCATGATACATAGAACAACTAAATATAATAAACCACTTTCAATAAAGGATGTGGCTTTTGTGATCACCACCGCCATTGAAACCCATTTGGTCCATCTTTTGGGAATGTTCAATTACACAGGAAAACTATGTCGACAATACCATCATCGATCGATGGTGAAAATTTTCACTTTTCATATAAGAACCAAATTCACTCATGATAGCTTCACATGTGCTTCCCCTATTAACTTAATATAGTGTCCTTTACTAGAAGAATATATAACATCAATTCTATCATTCCACTATAATACCACTAACCTATATGTATTTATCCTAATATAGTTCAACATACCACATGATTGCAGATTCCATACAATGAAAATATATTGCACTACTGGAACTATATGGGAAGGGTAAAGTAATATATCTTAAGGTAACAATTGGTTCCCTCCCAAATCAATTCTTATAATTGTTCATTCCACATTTCTTAAAACTCCATAATTCCACCCAGGATTTCACCCCAAACCAAAATCATTGTTTGTCGGGGGTTTATTAAACCGCTGGTAACACTTTTATTTTTTTCAAAAACTCGACACTTCTCCCTCGAACCCTCCAATCCCCCGACCCCCACAATCTTGCATCCCCCCAAAGTCCTACCCTCTCTGTGCCTCACTGCCGATCTCAAGACTCACTGACCCTATCTCCCTTTGATCATATCTGTTGTGTCTTCAAACCACATGGATCATCAAAAAACATCAACCAGTTAATCAAGGTGCCTTCTTCTTCCCATTTCTCTATCATTTTCTATTTTTTATGTTCGTTCATGTGAACCCCTCTATTTTGTTTGGATGTTCATTCATGTGTACGCCTCTATTTTTTCAATGTAATTCTAGAGTTACATTAAAGTAAAAACCTTAACAATTATGAAATGTAATGAATTATATTTTTTCAATTTGAAATGTGGTATTGTACATGCTGAAATTTCATTTATATGTTTAGGTGATTGATGCCTTTTTTGGGCTTTCTGTGGGCCATGTGGGTATTTTACCATTAATTGTGGTAATTTGGTTTGATTTAGAGTGTGTTGTTTAGTGAAAAAATGTTTGGTTGGAATGGGATGTGATGTTAGATGATGTGTGATATTGTTTTGTGATAATCATAGTTATGGTGATGATGTGTAGTGTATGGGCATGGAGTTGGTATGTGAATTTTGTATGGGGTTTTGTATTGGATTAATTTTTTTAGTAGTTATTGATTGTTTGAAAACTCTCATTGTCAAATTAAATGAACTTCACATGTATTCGGTTTTTTGGGGAGGGAAATAAATTGATGATAGAATAAATTATATTGTACCTATTGAAGGTGAATTATATTTTCTTCAAGATCATGTATTTTTATATGAAATTATTATAATAATATATTTTTTTACATTAAACATGTAAAATAATTAATATAGGGAATGTTTATTGTTTGGATATGAATCAGGTCTACTGTTATGATGTAGAGAATGTTTAGTCTGTAAATATGGAAATCTTTTTGTTTCTCTTTCATTAATTGATTTCATTATGATTACCGTTTGTTTCATTATTTTAAATTTCACATGAATAACCTTGATTTTGTTTTGAATATAATAAGAAACATTTTGGTATTATATTATAGGTTTTATCTTGATACTCTTCTACTAGAATCCATGTTGGGTCATTAGGTGCTAACCAGGTTACCCCAACACATAACCCCGCCTGTTTTGATCAATTCTAGTGATATATATATTGTAGCCGCAATTCATTACAGTTTCTTTAGAAGATGGAATTAAAATATGTAGTACTAAACATAAAAAATTACTAACGGAAGGTCATCACAATAGCTAGTGATAATTATATAGAAAATTAACCACATATAACATGATATTTATGGATAGAATCTCAATATCCAAACTCTATCACAAGTTGAATCATTCCCTTCTGGGTAGGGTCCCATGGACACATCTAGTATCCACCTATCAACATCAGAAGTAGTCTAAGGAGGGTATCTCAATTTCCAACCTCCCAAACAAGATAAACCATATCAGTATAAGTTAAGCCCCATGGCTAGTTACATAAATATTGATCATTATTATAAGTGGCGTGAGGATCAAATATAAATATTTGACCTACCAAATGAGCCAAACCACACAAACATGAGGTATATACCATAGATAAACCCATATATATTACTAAAGAAAAGATTATAACCAAGAATATGTAACTCTACACTCTTATCCTTATGTCTCCAATCCTTAGCATCATCTCAAATGTAAACATCTACTATATGGCCTCAATAATGATTGCATGACCTTATGCAGCACGTACATCACAACCTGACCCTTTGATCATACCACTCATTATGACCCTCATGGGGTATTCACTATCCTAATATCATCGTATTCTGGTTATCCTTCCCTTTAAATTCCAATAAACAAGTCCCTATATTAACTAACAAAAATCCACTCAATTCATCCAAGGTGTACCCATTTCAAAACTATCTATGCCTTACATGACCTTTCACTCAGAATTCTTACTTATATAATGATTTCGTCTGTCCTCCTTAGGATCCCTTCACTCAAAAGAGACTATTCACCCTTTTACAATCACTTAGTTACACAAAAAACACCCAAAAATATTTATTATTCTCTTCTATGATCCACCGACATAGATACCCCAATACCAAGAACATATCATGGGAAATTCGACCCATTCCCACATCCCAATATTCTCACTCACAGATTTTCAATATTCTAAGTCAATTTAAATATCTTATAAAATATAATTTTTATGGACCTATACAAATAGAATGTTTCTCAAGGATAACCACATAGAATCCCTTTATGTAACTTACTATGGTCCATACCATATCCAAAACAACTCATTCCACAATCCAAGAAAAATTTAGTTTCTTTTTAGCAATTATAGGTATCACTTCCCTTGTAGAATAGCCACAAAAAAACTCTCAAATCCCCCACCCAAGCAGGAAACACTTACACCACTACGTTTACACTATATAGCCCAACTGGTTTTTAGTCCTTCAAGGTTCCTCACTCCATAGGAAAAGAAATTTTTGATTTGATCATTTTTATATCATACTCAACATGTCAACCATTTAATCATTTACCATGGGTGCCATGTATATTTTTAGTCTTTTTCAAATATATATCAACATGTTGAACACAACCTTCTTTGATGCTTCCTTTTAGTCCAACAAAAAATTAAATATCATTTGTGGATATTTTATAAATACAACATATATATGGATGGAATCCTTAAGATAAGTCTATATAAATGGTTGTAGTAAAAAGGAAATAGAATCATTTATTTAAAATGATTCATTATTTATCATTGTAATGTATATTTTTCTTATTATTATTGTGCATCAGTATTCATTTCTATTTTATTATTAAAATTTTTTATGAATTATATGCTTTGAATTTTATTTTATTTTTTTAAATGATAGGAGTGCCAAGGAAGAAGCACTATACCTTTCCATTTACCCCACTAACATTTTACGATCCATCTACCTGCCTCCCTATAGTATCTAAGACACCATCTATTTTCCCCCTTGCACCATCTCTCAAACCCTCAATGAGTATCCCATCAGTAGCTCATTTGACTCCTTCCCATCTAGCTACCTCAGTAGTATGGGAGTAGGGCCCTACTCCTTGTTTATCACAGGGATACTGGAGGGTTACAGTAATAGAAAAAAATTTAATATGAATAAATTTATTTCACTTTTTGATAGTAACAATTTTATCATAATGATGGAAACAATGAAACTATAGAGAGAAAAATGAAAAAATTAGACGTATGGAATCAGACCAGGCTTAATATAGTTTTCCAAATTGATTCCTATAGGGTCCCTATGGATGAAATCATATGATTACTTATCCAGATTCAAGGTCTATTGGCCATGCATCTGATTTCCCTCTTGATTACGTATGATGATTGGATACATATGACTTCATCTTGGAAGAACGTTGTTTTTGATTTAAAGAAATGTAATTTTAATACATTATGGTGTAATTTAATGTAAATATATTAATTTATAAAACTTTTTTAATTAATTTCAATGTACAAATGTTTTTCCACTTTACAGTTTTTGATGTGATAGCACAAAATTTGAGGTTGAAAAATCATGGATAGAAATGGAAAGACTTTAAATGGATAATATAGCGTGATGTCAATGATACTTTTTTGAGTGCCCAAAATATGTATGATAATATATCCAATAGGGTACCTAGAGAGCAATGAAAATTTTTTATAGACATACATCATGATGATAAGAACATGGTATTTAAATATATATAATTATATTAATCTCATTTTACATTTATACATGTATATGAGAGGAAATTACATTCCATACATTACTATTAAATTCCATTTTATTTATTTTAGGATCTTCTAAGGAATAATAAATTGAGATGGTCTCTGAAATGTATCCCTCAAACTTCATGGTCAAAGAATTTTTCTATAAGTTAGTCCACTCTGGTATTATTTTTATTAGTTTAAATATTTATAAGACAATATTATCTATTTAAAGTATTAAAATGTTGATTTATTTTTGTTTAATGAAGTCACCGAGTTTAGGGAACCAAGCATCGCTAACGGATATGTGGTAGGATGTTCATAAAAATATGATGGCATTTTTTAATGATCATTCCCAAGAAGGTGGGGTATGAATTCATTTTTTATTATAATAAATTATTATCTGTTGTCAATATGTTAATATATATTACATATAATATGACTGATAATTGAAATATATGTAAAAATTAAAGAACTATGGGATGAAAATCCAGTAAAGTCCTATTCAGTCTCCTAGGATGACCTAGTTGGTAATGTTCTTGGAAAACATCATACTGGTTGAGTGCGTGGGATTTGATTGGGACCCTTAAAATCTGAGGTCTTTAGAAGTCCATTAGGGATTGAAGTTTCATATACTCCTAGTTTAAGTTGAGATGATCTGATAGATTATGTTTCTATGAAAAACACAATTTAGTAACAGGGGGCTCAGTTATTCACTTTTCCAAAGGTGTTGGACGATTTATATCATATGATGATAGGATCTATCCCTGGTGATATTTCATCAATGAAGGGTGGTGAGCATGTAAATCACACAACTTCAAAATAATTTATTTTGAAAAAAATTATTGGTTTTATGTTTAATAATAAATATACAGCATTATTTAATTTTCAATATAATTTTCTTAAAGGTGTCAGTAGTCGGAAGTTGAGATAGAGGTGGGGAGCGTGACAAGAAATGTTCATCATTTTACAGTGACTGGTGGTCTTGTTGATATGTTCGAAAAATATAGAAACATAGGGTTTTTTCTTATATTATATATCATGTATCATGTATCATGTATCATGTATCATGTATCATATATCTTGTATCATGTATCGTGTATCATGTATCATGTATCATGTATCATGTATCATGTATCATGTATCATGTATCATGTATATGTATCATGTATCATGTATCATGTATCATGTATCATGTATCATGTATCATGTATCATGTATCATGTATCATGTGTGGCAGATAATAGTCAACTAACATTTTCATAAACTAACATTTTCTTGATTCCCCAGTTTGATAAAGGCATATGAATTTGATATGGCTTGATGATTTAGTAAGGTCGTGATTCTAGAATTAGGGAAGTACGAAGATTGTGGATTATGAAGTAATATATGATCTATATTAAAGATTGAGATATTTAATAATATCATTTGAGTTATGTTTGGATGTGTATATTAGTATTTTGGACTAACTATTATGTTTTTTATTTGATTCATTTTATTCATGTCGGAGACACAAGGCCCACGGTCATGTCATTCAAGGACGGGGCCCAAAAATATTGGGTCAACCATTGACCAGATTCAAGACATGGGAATGATCCCTTCTCACAAGAGATCCATTGAAGTGTGTTCCCAAGATGGCTGGTAAGTCAATTTTGGCCACGCACCAGCACTACAGGGGAGAATAATACATCGAGGAAGATGGACATCAAAATTGGGATTTACACCACTATGTTCATGTGAAAATCGAGTGAGCCTATATATATGAGATATGACCATGTAATCATCCAATTATCAACAATAATATAGATATATAGACAATATATTTTAATTTTTAAGGGTTAATTCTGAGTTACGGTACTCTCACAATCACAATTTACTATTTATACAAGTCCTCAATGTCCTAATGGTGATCCTAAGACATTTAATATGTTACTTAGGAAGATATTACCCCTGGTCCACAATTGTTTTGAAATGGTTGAAATCCAAATTTCCAATTTCATAAAGTTCACACTATATTATACTTTAAAATCTCTCAAAATCCATTAAAATGAACTTATCTCAACACACAATTTTCTTAAAGTGGTTATTCACTTACCACATACTACTTTTAAAAATAACTCATATTGAACTTCTTTTGGTTGAGTATTTTTTGTGAAAACTCATCTTTAATAATTGAAATCCCTAAATCCATATTCTATGTAAATTTATCCAATGTACCCTAATATCACATTGATCATGCTCGCCACTGCTTGTACCCAACTTTGAGTGACATCTCCTGATCATAACAAATCTTACCCATTTATGTCACCTTTAAAAAAACATTTTGGTGCATTCCTGATCCAACATACCTAGATAATAAAAAGGTATCCCAAGACTAAAGCCTAGACTTGTGCTTCTACTAAGTATGTACTTGAACTAGTAAATAGAATTCATCGTAGAATACAATAGTACACAGTTCAGGTTATCAAGAACACAAAAACTAAATCAACCATCCAACGACCAGTCCAACACACACATGAGTGGTACCCTCCAATATTTTACATTTGTAATTCATATCTTTACACGTTATATAAATCAATCCTTATGTAAACCTCCCATGGATTCCTTCTATCCAAAAAAATGAATTGGTTTTAATTATTTAACTTGTATGTATACACTCTCCCAACATACTTTGGATGGTGTAATTATATTAGGAATGACTAAATCTAGAATAGAAGTAAAAAAACTTTCTAAACATTACCCATTCCTGGTCTAAAAAATAATAACGTCCGGACATTTTTGAAAAATTATATTGATAGGCCTGTTTAGATCTTCTTATACATGCTCCATCAAAACATGTTATACTTTCCTTGAACCAACCCTTCATGCCATATCTCTAGATGATGTGTGACTAATTCCAATAATGGTTCAACTAATTTAACGCACCCTAAAACAGTAATGTAATTATATGGTATATCTTCAAAGGGTTACACCCCAAAAATATCACATCATATTTAACATAATCCAAAGAGTAAAGGCTTATCTCACCTTCAAAATTTGATCATTGAAGCATCAATCAATCATATACAGACTAAATTATTTAAGAGATTCACATATTAATATCTAGTGTTTTAATTACGTTATTGATCACACAGCCTTAGCTTCCCATTATACCATGTCATTTCATGCATAACCAAAAAATTCCAAAAATGAATCTCATCATTCATCAATGGTTGGGTAATCAACCAACCACCTTTCCATCATGTTTCCATGAATTCATAGACACACAATAGACTAGTAAAATTCATGTATAGATTATTTATCTCATGAATAAATATATCGTCCAGAGTTATTTTAAACTCAAAATGATGTTTTAAAAGTCATTGTCAAGTTTTATATATGAAACATTGAATATACTAACTCATCAGCTTCATGAATTCATTCAAAAATAATTAAAATTGGTCCATTACAGTTGTGTCCCTCTACATGAAAGGACACCGTTTCCATAATGGTCGCCATTCTCCCCACATTAGGAATTTCTTGGGAAAATTTTTATTTAAATAAAAACTCACCATGGAACATTATTCATCGACTATTGGATGTAGTTACAAAACCAAAATAACATGCTAATATTGTAACGCCCCGACCCCAGTTGCCCAGAGTCGGTGCATTAATTACATAACATTGGCATGATCACAAGAAAGATCAAATCTCGAAAGACCGATTGGTTTAGTAGCCTTGGAAACACTAGATATATTCATAAGGTTTACATTACATCATTAAACGAAAAACTACTACAACAACATATTGTCTCCATAATCCACACTCATATCCCCACATAATATCCCTGCAGGTCATTCATAATTTACTTCTTCACTTCCTGGGAAAAATAAAACATAGAAAAGGGGTGAGCTCAAATGCCCAGTAAGGATAAAAATATAGAGGAAACTTTCATAAATAAGAATAAACATTTAAGGCAATGTATAACTAAAACAAAAGCCTTTCAAACATGTACTTTCAACATGGTATGGCATAAAGTAAAATGAAATAATGCCATTTACTTATTCACATGGATATTCTACTAATCGAATAATCACATGCAAAAATCAATAACCACTTTCATAATGTTGGAATGCATAATGCTAGACTATCATAACCACATAGCCAAGGCCTCGTGCCAAGACTACAAATAAGATTTTGTCAAGGCCTTGTGCCAAGACACTAGTTTGTCTCATGAGACCTACCGATGCATCGAGGAGCTATAGCGGGCTCCACCCGTCACTTATTAAGTCCAATGCATTCCCATATGAAAAGGTTTAAACATAACATAAACATTCGTATTAAAACTAGCATACGAAATGTCAATACTTTCACAATAAACTATGAATGGTATAAAAATAGCACATCCACAGTCAAACATATCACAAAACCTTCAATACAATATAGAAGTTTTGTATCATAATAAATCAACTTCAAATAATCTTAAAATCCATCAAAGGATGTTGACATAGATGAAATCAAAATTCTTTTTAAAGAAATATCTCCGTTTATTTTGAAATCATTTAAGATCCATATAAAATAAAACATTTTCTTTGAAAATATTCTTATAAGCTTGTAAGGAAAGCTTTGAAGATTTTATAACGGCGTAAAATAACCGCACCCGCCGTATAAGTTAAAAAAAACATTCTTACCTCAATTCTGTCGAAAAGGTTAAAAAGGACCTTGTTTTGAAAACGACGGAAAGATTCCTTTATAAACCTCTTATAAAAAGTCAAAAAAGGGTATAAATGACTTTAACCCATATTCTTTTAAATAGTAAAAATGTTTTGAAATACATTTTTAAGAAACATGGATGTGGATGATAAAGAGATCCCAGTAGATTATTACGTATATACAACCTCGGATAATGAAGAGATTGTGAAATAACCCTTACCTTGTACTTTTCCTTGGTTGGGGTAGGTTAACCTCCTGTATTATGGTGAAATAGTTGTTATTAAATTATACAAGAATCATATATATTAATATGATATCATATATGATCTTTTAACATTGATTTGTTAATAATATCTTAGAATTATCGTCGTTTCGGGAGTTAACTTACTCATTTTCTTTTATATGTTTTGTTACATAAGCCATGGTTGTTGTATCTTATTCATATCCAGAATGATATACAGTCCTTAAACATCATTTTTAAATCATCAAATGATAATTATACTTGAATGGATACGATGGAGAATGAATCTCATCGCGTTCGTGGAGACGGTAGTCCGTACGTACGCACGAGCGACAATATCATTCTTTTGATAAAATAATATATAATTGGATGGTATATCATATATACAGAATCATTAACATGTTATATTTATTATTTACATGAGTTACACATCATTATTATACCCATCCAAATAATATTATATTGAATAACAATTACACCACGACGTGGAGACGGTAAGCCGTACGTACGCACGTATGGTGACATGTTATTCAAAGGGTGGATAGAATACTGAATATGATTGTACCATATTTATAATAACATCACAGTATATTTGAGATACTGGAGTTATTATTTCAGAATGGTAAGAACAAAGGAAGAAGAAGTGGAAGAAGAAATGAACTTAGAAAAGGGTGGTGAAATCATTACCTCTTCTTCGGGTTCTTCCTTTTGATTTGATCAAAAGGGATCCCTAGGTTGGCTTTCTGATCAAACTAAGGCCTCTAAGTTGTAGTTAGGGATGTTGGGAGAGTATTTGGGCAGAGTTTGGCCGAACCAAAAGGCTTTAGAGGTGTGAAGAAATGAGAAGGAGGAGTGCCCTTTTATAAGAGGGGTGAGGGGCACCTTTGGAAAAGCTAGAAATATTAATTTATAATAAATTCATATTCGGTTTCTAATGGCTCCAAAGTTGACTATTCAAAGGTTAAGGTGGGGATAGGTCGAAAACAACTCATCCAATAGAATTTAGACAGGTTTGGGTACTTATATTAACCTTATCTTTAAGTATTAACTCTAAGTTAATTAGTTTCACTTTTACAATGTCTCTTTGTATTTTTATATATTATGGTTAATAAACTTACTATATACATCCAAGCGACCCCCAAGTGGTCCATTAATGATTAACCTATCATAATATAAGTCTCTTGGCCGAACCTTAGATTTTTAGGAATTTAATATCAATTAATAATATAATATTTGTTTTAAGAACTCTTTTATGTCAATTTTGACACTATTCAATAGTTGATTTTTGTGAAACTCATAAAAGATTTATTACTTCGAACAAAGTCCATTAAATCAATCATAATATATCATATTAGCCAAGAAAATTAGTTTAATTCATTTAAAGTTTCATATTATATTTATTTGGGTATTTATAATATCAATTATTTTAATTTTTCACTATTATAGTAATTACTGCATCATCATTGTGTCATAAATAAAATTACTTATTTAATGTCTAAAAATTATAAATAAAATATCATTATGTAGGAAATCGTTCTATCTTTCTAATTAATATTTATAATCGAAAATCCAACATGTATAACCCTATGTAAAAATTGTTGTTCTAAAAGATATATGCTTGTGTCATTTTTGTATTCATTTTGACTTAATTAAAATAAAGTGTCATTATCACTTACAAGTGGATCCATGGGGTCCCAAAATAGACCCAAAGATGCCCATGGTCGACTATGTAACAACCAATAGGGTTAAGACACGTTTTAGGGTAATTTTGTATTATTATAATATTATTTTTTTAACCCTTATTTACCGGATTTACCCTTAACCATGGTAAATAAAATATTTACCGCAGTAATTATTCAAAATGTCTAAAAATAAAAGTTACCTATTTACACAATTTGAACATCCTGATTCCAAATATGGAATCCATTTTCCTAAATTCAAAACATAGAAGTGGCAGAAATTAATTTAAAATTAATTCCCGCTGTCAAAACAAAAAGCGTGTTTTTAAGAGATAATAACTATCAAAAGATTGACACTTGTTTATATTCGGTTTAATTGTAAAATTATGTCCAACGACCAAAATTATATTAAATGGTAAAAATATATTCTAAATATACTTTAAAACCACTCAAATTCATAATTTATCAATATTAATTATTTTGATTAAAAAAGTTGTTTTTAATTAAAATTTAGTAATTTTCACTATTCATCAAAATATAAAAGTTATCCGAAAAGTACCAAAATCTCACCCAAGGCTAATTTTGATATTCTGAATCCAAAAATAAAGTCCATTTTGAAATATAAAATATATATAATTTCAAAAAGTAGTTATTACTATTCATAACGGCTAGTTTAATTGGTTGTTAGAACTCGGTGTTGCGTACAACACACGCTATCACATTATTCAAAGAGAAGCGTACCGTAGAAGCTTGGGATGTTTCATTTTAAATTTTTGATGTCCCCATTTAGTCAAAAAGTTTAAAATATTGTATTTATAAAGGGTTCACTATTAAAAGTTGATAAAAGTGCAATACTGAAAATGAATTTGTTCTTGCATTATGTCTAAGATACTCATAATATGGAAAAATTATAAGGATTATATAAAGTTCAAAATGTTGTTAATACTATTCATGACCTCTTTTAATGGATTTTTTTTGTACGCCATGGTGTGATTGAACTCGGTGTTGCGTTTAGTGCAATTTATTGAATTATTTTTAAGAAATAACACACTATGAAATCCTGTGGTGTTACATTCTCCCCTCCTTCAATAAATTGCGTCCTCGCAATTTGAAATTGTTCTTCGAAAATAAAAGGTTGAAAATAGAAAATATCTTTGTGGGAAAACCCACACCGGAAATTAGGTTACTAAAATTTAGTCTTAATATGAGGAAAAGAGAAATGAAAGGGTCACCACCAAATTATGATCTTGATTAGGAGAACATTGGTGGCAATTAGAGACATATAATTGGAGGAAAAACGTAAATATTTATAGGTAGTGATTGGGGTCATCAATCACAAACAAGTATAAAATTGAGGTCCTTAAACTCATCAATCTATGATTATTTGAAATACCATCAGTTCAACAAAACATAGGGTATTGGGATAACACATTTTTGACGTTTCAAAATATCTTAGTTGAAATCCCACATCGAAAAAGGAATTAATGAGGCCTCTATTTAAAATAAAGAGTGGAAAGTATGAAGAATACCGAAAATAACAAATACTAGGGTTCCATGTAGGAAAATATGGATATGGAAGAGAAATCTAACCATCAATTATCTAATGGAGAGTGGTAGAGAACATGGCTATGAAAAGTCCAACAATCCCAAAGCCATGAATTAGTGATGATTTAAGGTACCATCTAGGATAACATTTTTGTTCTAAGTTCCTTTTATTAATGTTGAGGAATATATTTATGAGATTGGCTAAGATCATAAGGAGATATACTTACTTTATAATTAGAGTTTTATCCATTAATAAATTTCTACCACAAACTCATCTTCACTCTAAAAGATAATAGAATGTAATTTTTTTTATTTATACTATTCGTACAGGGTTCCAAAATAAATGAATTTATAATTCATCTACCAGATCTTTAAAAAAACAACATTTTTTAATCCAGGACATCTCGTGGGCCAGTGGTAGGTGATACACCCTTGTCGCCCTTCGGTTGCGGGTTCAAGTCTCGCAGCCTTGCCGGACGCGACGGGTTGCCGCCCGACCTCCGGGTTGTCCTTTTATGGTAATCCAAAATAATCCAAACTAGAACTATCCAAAATACTTCTGTCCAAACTCACAGTCCAACATTTATAAGGAAGGTAAACATAATATAGATCCTTTTTACCCCGTAATAGCATATGAATACCTTCATCTTCTATTTTTTTAATAAACTGAAACATCTTGAATTACCATATTCCTTATTGATTACATTCATGCTCCCCTATTCCATATAGAATGCTGGATATACTTCATCAATCCAAAAATGTTTTAAAACCGAAAAAAATGATGGAATATACAAATCATTAATCAGTTTCAAGGTAGTCAAGAATATCCAACATAATTTATCCAAATCAATCATGTATTATTCTAAAATCACTAACTCGGTATCAGAACCATATTATGGTTTATCTTTCTCTCAACCATATATTTTCCAAAAATTTATCCTGCTATTGAGTCACTTTTCTTTGTTCCACACAATCTCAAGTCCTTAATGAAATAGTACTGCAGTACAATCCTTATATACTCCATAATTATTATAACAAGTACATTGTTGATACAACACTCAATTGACATAATCAACATAAGAACTCTAATCATTCCTCTTCATCTGTGGTAGTATCATAACATGATTATTATAGAATAGAATCATTTGCGGCATAGTCTGATGACTGGGGCATAGGTTCGCGTAGTGTCCAAACTCCTTGCAAATGAAGCATTGTACATTTGAAACCATTTTCTCACCCTTGCAGTCACGTACTTTGTGCCCTTTTCCTCCACACTTATAACAAACTCCCATTCCTTTCAGGCAAGTTCCAGGGTGTTTCTTCCCACAGTTACCACATATGGGAAAATTCTTCTTTTCCCTCTTCCCTTTATCCATATTTCTCTCTTCCATCCTTTTCTTCTCTTGCTTCCCTTCAAAGCCATAGGACTCAGTAAACTCTTTACTCATCTTATCAATACATGATATTATTTCTTCATACGATGATAATACATGGGAGACTATTTCTCTTATAAATTCTAGCTTAAGACCATGAAAGATATGATCCTTCCTTCTCTTTGGATCATGTGCATTTCTGGAGTTCTCATTCCTTCTACTGGGCGCCATTTCTAAACAATGGAATAAACTAGATCAATTTATGAATCAAAATACATAATCCCATACTTATAAAACACCTAACATAAATTGAACTATTTATGGATATAATCCATAATCATAAGAATGTTTTCTTTGAGGATGTATATACTCATAATCCCTTCAAAATGATTTGTAAAGAAAATGAGAGTTATCCTAAGCATATCCCCCGGGAGTGTCGTAACCAAGAGTGCAGCAAGGCCCGTTGTCGTGCACCAGTTCTCGTTCGAGTCTAGCTCAAAGCGGTGTTTTCGGGTTTTACCCCTAGGTACATCTGTGCCAGAGCCGCCTCTACCTGCTCGTATCCAGACAGGGATGTATTGCTCGGAAAACTCACAAAATCTCTACAATACCAAAATTCTAGGAAGTTCTTCTATACTAATCCTCAAAGTTCATCTTAGGTCTACGTGCTCTAATCAGAGTTTATCTAAATCTAGTTTCCAAGGTTTGTACTAAACATCCTCTGATACCAACTGTAACGCCCCGACCCCAGTTGCCCAGAGTCGGTGCATTAATTACATAACATTGGCATGATCACAAGAAAGATCAAATCTCGAAAGACCGATTGGTTTAGTAGCCTTGGAAACACTAGATATATTCATAAGGTTTACATTACATCATTAAACGAAAAACTACTACAACAACATATTGTCTCCATAATCCACACTCATATCCCCACATAATATCCCTGCAGGTCATTCATAATTTACTTCTTCACTTCCTGGGAAAAATAAAACATAGAAAAGGGGTGAGCTCAAATGCCCAGTAAGGATAACAATATAGAGGAAACTTTCATAAATAAGAATAAACATTTAAGGCAATGTATAACTAAAACAAAAGCCTTTCAAACATGTACTTTCAACATGGTATGGCATAAAGTAAAATGAAATAATGCCATTTACTTATTCACATGGATATTCTACTAATCGAATAATCACATGCAAAAATCAATAACCACTTTCATAATGTTGGAATGCATAATGCCAGACTATCATAACCACATAGCCAAGGCCTCGTGCCAAGACTAAAAATAAGATTTTGTCAAGGCCTTGTGCCAAGACACTAGTTTGTCTCATGAGACCTACCGATGCATCGAGGAGCTATAGCGGGCTCCACCCGTCACTTATTAAGTCCAATGCATTCCCATATGAAAAGGTTTAAACATAACATAAACATTCGTATTAAAACTAGCATACGAAATGTCAATACTTTCACAATAAACTATGAATGGTATAAAAATAGCACATCCACAGTCAAACATATCACAAAACCTTCAATACAATATAGAAGTTTTGTATCATAATAAATCAACTTCAAATAATCTTAAAATCCATCAAAGGATGTTGACATAGATGAAATCAAAATTCTTTTTAAAGAAATATCTCCTTTTATTTTGAAATCATTTAAGATCCATATAAAATAAAACATTTTCTTTGAAAATATTCTTATAAGCTTGTAAGGAAAGCTTTGAAGATTTTATAACGGCGTAAAATAACCGCACCCGCCGTATAAGTTAAAAAAAACATTCTTACCTCAATTCTGTCGAAAAGGTTAAAAAGGACCTTGTTTTGAAAACGACGGAAAGATTCCTTTATAAACCTCTTATAAAAAGTCAAAAAAGGGTATAAATGACTTTAACCCATATTCTTTTAAATAGTAAAAATGTTTTGAAATACATTTTTAAGAAACATGGATGTGGATGATAAAGAGATCCCAGTAGATTATTACGTATATACAACCTCGGATAATGAAGAGATTGTGAAATAACCCTTACCTTGTACTTTTCCTTGGTTGGGGTAGGTTAACCTCCTGTATAATGGTGTAATAGTTGTTATTAAATTATACAAGAATCATATATATTAATATGATATCATATATGATCTTTTAACATTGATTTGTTAATAATATCTTAGAATTATCGTCGTTTCGGGAGTTAACTTACTCATTTTCTTTTATATGTTTTGTTACATAAGCCATGGTTGTTGTATCTTATTCATATCCAGAATGATATACAGTCCTTAAACATCATTTTTAAATCATCAAATGATAATTATACTTGAATGGATACGATGGAGAATGAATCTCATCGCGTTCGTGGAGACGGTAGTCCGTACGTACGCACGAGCGACAATATCATTCTTTTGATAAAATAATATATAAATGGATGGTATATCATATATACAGAATCATTAACATGTTATATTTATTATTTACATGAGTTACACATCATTATTATACCCATCCAAATAATATTATATTGAATAACAATTACACCACGACGTGGAGACGGTAAGCCGTACGTACGCACGTATGGTGACATGTTATTCAAAGGGTGGATAGAATACTGAATATGACTGTACCATATTTATAATAACATCACAGTATATGTGAGATACTGGAGTTATTATTTCAGAATGGTAAGAACAAAGGAAGAAGAAGTGGAAGAAGAAATGAACATAGAAAAGGGTGGTGAAATCATTACCTCTTCTTCGGGTTCTTCCTTTTGATTTGATCAAAAGGGCTCCTTAGGTTGGCTTTCTGATCAAACTAAGGCCTCTAGGTTGTAGTTAGGGATGTTGGGAGAGTATTTGGGCAGAGTTTGGCCGAACCAAAAGGCTTTAGAGGTGTGAAGAAATGAGAAGGAGGAGTGCCCTTTTATAAGAGGGGTGAGGGGCACCTTTGGAAAAGCTAGAAATATTAATTTATAATAAATTCATATTCGGTTTCTAATGGCTCCAAAGTTTACTATTCAAAGGTTAAGGTGGGGATAGGTTGAAAACAACTCATCCAATAGAATTTAGACAGGTTTGGGTACTTATATTAACCTTATCTTTAAGTATTAACTCTAAGTTAATTAGTTTCACTTTTACAATGTCTCTTTGTATTTTTATATATTATGGTTAATAAACATACTATATACATCCAAGCGACCCCCAAGTGGTCCATTAATGATTAACCTATCATAATATAAGTCTCTTGGCCGAACCTTAGATTTTTAGGAATTTAATATCAATTAATAATATAATATTTGT
This sequence comes from Viscum album, assembly GCA_963277665.1. Classification (NCBI taxonomy): domain Eukaryota; kingdom Viridiplantae; phylum Streptophyta; class Magnoliopsida; order Santalales; family Viscaceae; genus Viscum; species Viscum album. The sequence continues at coordinate 651,721,215 of OY728151.1, read as the reverse complement.
TTTAAGAACTCTTTTATGTCAATTTTGACACTATTCAATAGTTGATTTTTGTGAAACTCATAAAAGATTTATTACTTCGAAAAAAGTCCATTAAATCAATACTAATATATCATATTATCCTACAAAATTAGTTTAATTCATTAAAAGTTTCATATTATATTTATTTGGGTATTTATAATATCAATTATTTTAATTTTTCACTATTATAGTAATTACTGCATCATCATTGTGTCATAAATAAAATTACTTATTTAATGTCTAAAAATTATAAATAAAATATAATTATGTAGGAAATCTTTCTATCTTTCTAATGAATATTTATAATCTAAAATCCAACATGTATAACCCTATGTAAAAATTGTTGATCTAAAAGATATATGCTTGTGTCATTTTTGTATTCATTTTGACTTAATTAAAATAAAGTGTCATTATCACTTACAAGTGGATCCATGGGGTCCCAAAATAGACCCAAAGATGCCCATGGTCGACTATGTATCAACAAATAGGGTTAAGACACGTTTTAGGGTAATTTAGTAATATTATAATATTATTTTTTTAACCCTTATTTACCGGATTTACCCTTAACCATGGTAAATAAAATATTTACCGCAGTAATTATTCAAAATGTCTAAAAATAAAAGTTACCTATTTACACAATTTGAACATCCTGATTCCAAATATGGAATCCATTTTCCTAAATTCAAAACATAGAAGTGGCAGAAATTAATTTAAAATTAATTCCCGCTGTCAAAACAAAAAGCGTGTTTTTAAGAGATAATAACTATCAAAAGATTGACACTTGTTTATATTCGGTTTAATTGTAAAATTATGTCCAACGACCAAAATTATATTAAATGGTAAAAATATATTCTAAATATACTTTAAAACCACTCAAATTCATAATTTATCAATATTAATTATTTTGATTAAAAAAGTTGTTTTTAATTAAAATTTAGTAATTTTCACTATTCATCAAAATATAAAAGTTATCCGAAAAGTACCAAAATCTCACCCAAGGCTAATTTTGATATTCTGAATCCAAAAATGAAGTCCATTTTGAAATATAAAATATATATAATTTCAAAAATTAGTTATTACTATTCATAACGGCTAGTTTAATTGGTTGTTAGAACTCGGTGTTGCGTACAACACACGCTATCACATTATTCAAAGAGAAGCGTACCGTAGAAGCTTGGGATGTTTCATTTTAAATTTTTGATGTCCCCATTTAGTCAAAAAGTTTAAAATATTGTATTTATAAAGGGTTGACTATTAAAAGTTGATAAAAGTGCAATACTGAAAATGAATTTTTTCTTGCATTATGTCTAAGATACTCATAATATGGAAAAATTATAAGGATTATATAAAGTTAAAAATGTTGTTAATACTATTCATGACCTCTTTTAATGGCTTTTTTTTGTACGCCATGGTGTGATTGAACTCGGTGTTGCGTTTAGTGCAATTTATTGAATTATTTTTAAGAAATAACACACTATGAAATCCTGGGGTGTTACAAATATTAATCATAAGTCTTGAATTTAAAAAACCCCATCCTCTTAAAAGTCTTATTGTGTATGTTTTCTCAAAGATGCATGCATGATGCTCTTATCGAGTCGTGTTTAAGCACTTCATCTGTATCAATCAAAAATTACATACTAAAACTAATCAGTAGTGTTGTCAGACCCAAATTTTTTAAAAAAAATTTCATGATTGTTGAGATAAAACATCCTTATTATGATGCCTCAGGGATACATCTTAAAAATTCTTGCTGTGTAGTTTGAAGGTAGATAGATCAGAAGTCGGTTCTATAGATTCTAAAGTCTTATATTTATATATATGAGACATTGTTAGATGGTTAAGATTATATGGTTTAGAGTATTCTATTATATGTTCTATGTACATGGTTTTTTATGAATAATTCGTAGATTATTGACTACTTAACATTGTTAGAAAATTTAGATTTGTATGTTATATGTTATCTGCACATGGTTTTTTATATGGTATAGGTATTATGGGTATAGAATCAACTGCATATTTTTACTTGTAAATCTAAATTTTGTGGTGGTTTAAAACACTGCTAATGAAATGGACCATATTTCACAGCAGTTTAAACCACCTCTATAGTTTTTCATTTTCTTATCAGTTTTGGTTAAAAAACTAGTAAATAAATTCATATTATTTTCTTGTATTTATAGTGGTTTAGTTGTGATTTTAATGTAAAAAAATGGAAAAAATAGTGGCAATTTAAACTACCATTAAATATTCCATTTATTCACATGAAACCACCGCTAGAACCACAAAAACAACCACTAAGTATGTTTAATACGACACTTCCCAAAAACCATCAAAAAATAGAATAAATCACGACATGTTGGATTCTAAAATCCAATTTATAGTGGTTTTATGAAACAGTCATAGAATCATATGGCGGCTGTTTAAACTGTCGTTATGATTCACTTTTCTTGTAGTGTTCTCTTAGGAACAAGGTAACGTTATCCCTGAATTGCATCCAATACATATATTATCATTTCTAAAAGGATAAACCAAGGGTAACCTTTCATAAGAATCTAATAACTCCTCGACACTCAAAGAAATACATTTCTCATCCATGCATGTAGCATTCCAATAGAAGATAATCACCAACAAGGAAGTTGATCTTAACTACCAAATGGTTGTACATGATTGAAATAATGGACAGAGACTCTTTTATGACAACGAAAAATCCATCTTCATCATGTATGGGAACTATTTTTTTAACTAATTAAATTCCATCTTCATCAATGTAATCCAAAATCACATCATAAAATGATACAAATATAACCAATCAATGTCAAGGTATATAACAAAACAAATCTTTTCTAGGGGTTTTGAACATATTTGAATAATTATTTGTCAATATAATCATTATGGATTTTATCATATTTGATGGATCTTTCATATATTGAGTTTGAAATAAATACGAGGTCTACTGAAATTTCTCCCTTGAATATTGAAAAAAAAGGTTTTAACCTAGTGATTATCACCACACATTAAATTTGTAATCAATTTGAATAGATTGTTAGAAAGAATATATCATCTTATAATATTTGTTCAATAATTTTTTTGATCATTTAAAACAATTTTTATTTTACAATCATTTCTTAAGGCGGACCCAAAGTAGAGACCCTCTATTGGTGATCCATACATAGTCTTCTGATCTTTAAAAAACACTCATAGATTGTAGGTTATATAATTTTCCCTCATCATCTTATATTTCCCTTATCAATCACCAAGGAAATTAATTTAGACATTAATAATTTTTCAAGTACACTCATTCTTGAGAGGGTGGAGGTGGAAGTAGAATCTCTTGAATTTATTTCAGTCATGAGAGATCCCTTAATGTTTTTGTGCACAACGATTCTAAAATTATAGAGACCTTACACAATAGATGTATCCATATATTTATATAGTTAGGGTTATGTGTAAATTATTTTCTATTTACATAACTACCCTTAAATAATATAATAATCCTTATCTGACCCCATTCCAAATAATAATATTATTATTTTCATTATTTTTACTATGAGTGCTAACTAGTGAAATGTTAAATATTATTTCACCGTCATGTAAATTAATATCATTCACTAAACACATTCATCGTCTAACTAAAACTCCTTATAATTTATCAAATTCCCAAATAAATATTTAACTGAATATTTATTAATCCAATAAATATATATATATATATATTTTATATTTTTTTAATTTAAAAAATTAATTTTCAAAAAATATTTATTCAATTTATACAATAATTTAATATTGAATAAGAGTATTCATTGGTCTTGGGAATAATATTTACTATTATAATTAAATTATAATATAATTTCATTGAGATAATAAAAAAACACATAGAGTGTAACCCTCTATGATTTATTCCCATTGTAATTTGGTGGTCTTGCATAAACATAAGATTACAATCCTAACGGTCCAAGGAAATGAAGAGAAAGAAGTTAATGTAACAACAATAATAACTATATAATAACACTTATTATCTAATATAATCCATTTATCATAATATATCATCAAGTGTGATGGAAAAATGTGGCATCAACCTATATGGTTGATAATTCATTCTTTGACTATCTAAAATAAACATTTCATTACACCCAAACCATGGATGTTAATCTGATGGTTCCATTCAAATCAAAGGGATGGGATATAAACATCCATAAATACATAAGGAACAAATAATTCAATCAAATTATTAACTAAAGTCACATAACTCATGACACACCCAACATATATAACTTTTCCATTAACCATGTTATCATTTTTTTTAAATACATCAAAGTGTGTGAGTCATGGAATGCATTAATAGTAATCTTAATTTATAATGATTGTTTCACATGGTCATATATAGGAATATATAATGGATCTTAAAAATGTGGAATTCCTATTGGCATGCCTATTTTCATAGTATCCCATCCTGGCGATTACCAAAAGTGAACTTTAGAAAAAAGAAGTCCTATTTGAATATGAGTACTTTCACCTGATAGACAACGTTCTATGGTTCCCATCATAGAATGTTATACAACCATATAATTATATTAATGAATATTTTTATGGAATTTGATGGTTTCAATCATATTAGGGAACTAATTTGACCATATCAATGACAAAAATTCTCTATGACATTGTTAAATTAAACAGATGAATAAGATTTAAAAATATGTAATAATCTGTTCTATTAAAATTCATATTATTGAATATACCTATAATACAAAGTAAAAATAGTTGGTTCTACAACACTAAAAATAATAAACTCTCACATGGACTATATAAAACTGATACTGACTTTTATCCCACTATAAATCTTAGGATAATCATATTTATTCTAAATTAAGGCACTAGTCAATGGGACTATCTTGTTTTCTTCCATGGATACTCTACTCACTATGAATTAATCTCTATGAGAAAAGTAACTATAGTGATGACACTTCTGAATTGAGTGCTTCCTTTTCTGATGTGAAGTTGGATCCTACAAATAATTCACTACTATAGTGTTATCGCAATAATGTGTAAGTCCAATATAAGAAAAGTTAGAAAGATGGGGGGAATTTTCATAAAAAATTTAAAGTAAAATAATCAATTTTTAAATACTACATTATAAAATATATAATATATAAACAAAAGAATCATTATTTGAATAAAAATTATGTATTTAAATGTAATATTAAAATTGTAAGAATGAGGCAATGATCAATTTGATTTAGAAATTTTAAAATAAAATGATTAATCATATATTGATTTATTAAGTAGTTTAACAAAAGAATTCTTTATTTTAATGAATAATTGAAAATGAAGAATCTAAATGAGATAAGAGATTTGGTAAGGATGTTCATAAATAACTCTAAAATATCTCATATGTATACTACCTGATTTTCTAGAGTATTTAATGTATTAGTCCCTTGGATTTAATGGTATCCAATATACCAAACTATCCTTTACATTTTAAGCTATAGAAATAATCCATATACAATATACACTATGTCTTTAACATCAAAGTTAGAAACCTTAAAAATATATACTCCCTTTTGTTTTTTTAATGGAATGGAAATAAAACATCAGTACCTTAATTTGATTTTATTACATCCAAATATGGAAGAAATAATAAGAGTCAATATTTATTGGAATAATTAATATTGAATGTTTATCTCAATTAACCAAAATAATATGAAGAACACTTGGGGAGAAGTAGAATTATAGAACAGGGTGATTGGATTTGACAATTGTTTCACACTCTAGAAGGGGAAAGAATATATTTAAATGATAGCACATTGAGAGAGACTTATCACGCCTGTGATCGCAATTTCTGGTTTGTGCTAATTTATTAGACTACCAAATCCACCAAAGGTCTCTATTTATAGGCTCTAAAATCATAGGTAATGTGTTAAAATATATTTTGAGACTTTAATTTTATGACATTAGAGTTTTATGTATTTTGACTAGTATTTAAATCATATGGAATTGAAGCCTTTTTTTATCATGGATGGGTAACTAAGAAATGTTGAAGAGCTCGGAATTGTAGGCTTAATCATTGTGGTGTGGAGTCAAGAGGATCATTTTTATGGTTTATACAATATTGAGGTAGCTATATTATATCATTTGGTCTATGGAATGGATCCTTTTTTTGTTCTTCCAAAATCATAGTAGTTGTGGAAATGAATCTAGTTATGGTTCGGAAACACCTCTAAATAAAATATTGTGGGGTAGAGCTTACCATTCATAATAGTGCTAACTAATTTTATAGGAATTGAACATTGAATATGGTGTGCCTCCATAAACATCACCATAAATATAATAATGGGACTTGGCCAAACTAGGCTCAGCATGGTCCTAACTTCTTTTTTGTAAGGGTGCCCTCATAAGGGTTACCTAAAAATTCTAAATCTCATGTAAAGGATGATCCCAACTCACGAGAGGGTATTCTAAGCAATCCATTACATTTATAAGTGTAAAATATTGCCTATGTGAAGGTATTCTAAAAAGATTTTAATGGTAAAATGGTATTTTTAAATATTTTTTAAGGATAAGTGGATTTCTATAGAGGGGTGCTTGGAACTATGTGACAATCCTTGTTCTTATGTGTGGTGTAATTTGTTGTGTTTTAACCCTTTTTCAATATAGTTATACATTAGTTGAGAAAAATTATTATACAAATTAAGACTTTTTTATCAATAATATAAATGAATGGTGAGAAGGATAAAAATATCCCCCTTTTGATATTCATAATAACTTTAATAATAATTAGACTAAAAAATTGTAGAAAATGAAATAGTTACCATATAATCTATATTTTATTATACCCACAAAAAATTCTAAAAACACTTCTCTAAAAATAAATTTTTCTAAAAACAATTCCTCCCAAAAAATAAATCCAACAACTATGATGTTTTCATGTCTTACTTTTGGATATTATACTGATTATTTATTGAGCTAGGTGTTGATATGATGACAAATTATGAGGCCCGGTGAGATTGGAATTAAGTATTGAAATATATTAATTAAAATGTTTTTATATTATAAAATAGTGGGATAACTATTAAAAAAATCATTAGATCCAAAATATGTGGCCTCTCTTGAGTTCAAGGAATTGGTTTTACCCAAGGTATGAGTTTACCTATGAGTGTATCAGATTCTTGGGTAGGACACAGTCATATGAGAATGTTTATATAAATTTTATAATTTAAAATAATTTATTTAAATAAATTTTCATGAACAAGTAATGTCTATAAATATTCCCCTATGGGAAAATCTTCGGGTTTTCTAGTTAACCATTGAGATTTGTGATAGAGAATTGGAGGGTCATTCTTAGGTGAATGAAAATTGGGTCATGGATCATAACATTATGTGAAATGGAATTCTTTTATTGTTTCAATGACAATAATGTGGAATAATTCTTCATCCTAGATCAATCAATATTAATGTAGGATGTCTTTATGTGTATTTTTCCCACTTTATTATTCCTATGGTAAATGTGAAAAAATTAACTAAAAAATTGACTTTCTGATCAAACATATTTCATGTACGGGTTTGATTTATCCATGATTGGGGATTTATATTCATGATTATATTATACATCAATATTGTTTTATCTAATAAAAATTAATTGGGGCCAATAAAAACATTTCCTAAGGTCCATTTATCATGTTTGTGGTTTGTGAATGTATTTTCCTGTAATTCATGTGTTTTTCATTGGAGTTCCATTTAACCAATTGTTCAAATCTACAAAGAAAATCAATCATTGTGTGCCCGTTTTTTGAAAAAAAAAACAGGTTGGTACTAAAAGTGTGGGATTGTTTACAGCTTATGATGTATGTGATTAATTCTGAAAGCAGATCGAGATTAATTTATAGATCATAGTTATTTACAGTTGGTCATGTGATAGTGATGAGGCATGAAGGGAACCATCTACCATATGAATTGGATGGAATACTTCTAGCCAGTGGTGATGATACGACTCAGACATACTATATATGTGCTATCTTTCATGATCGACAGTGGAAATTGAGGCAGTGGTGGTGCAACCATACATGTGGGGGGAACCACAAGTTTTTAGAAATTATGAATTACACTACATGTTTTTTGAAGTTACATTATGTTTGGGGACATAGATATTGTATTGGGGTTTATGAAATAGATACAAGTAACACATGGCATGTGACACATGTCAGGAAACATGTGATTTAACCGTGAAACTCATCATGTTATCTAGAAGTATGTGACTAGACCGCCAGCCAGGCACATGGCCCGACCATGGTTACACAGGTAGAGTCATGTTCTTTGACACGGTCGTGTACACATTCATAACTATGAATACAATGAAATGTTCATCAGTTGTGATATGCCAGAAGAAACATTTTTTAAGGGAAATTTGTCTACATCCAATAAACGCCATGTATTTCTTCAAATAGCGCTTAGAGACCCAGTCAACTTCAACTTAAAAAAGCATCTTTAGGGAATGTTCATGTTATATATTACCTGAGGTTTTAGTATCGAGTATCATCCTATAAATAGGATGCTGATACCCTTATAATAATTTAATACTTGGATATAGTAGTGGGAATCCATTCATGAGGCCTAGAGTGACACCCTCTATAGTTATCATTTTCGATTGTTGGATTCCTTATATCATTGTGACCAAAACAATGTAAGCATCAATACATTACATAGTGGGTTAATCTAGATTGGTATCTTGCTATACCCATGGCCTTGGTAATGATCCCCATATGTGTATCAATATATTCATACTTATAGTGTGTGCTTGTTAAGATGATACCCAATGAGAACGACATCTCTAATAGAATCCAATAGTGATATCTGACTGATGGGGTGTGTTCTATTGGATGAGTTTTATATGAAATCTTTGAGCATGAATACTAGGATAAATTTGTTGTTATTACCTTAACTTGAGACCATGTGTATGCTATTTGTTTTTCTGGATATTCTGATTATATATAATGTTGAAATATCTCGATGATGAGTTGATTACTATTCTTGATTCTATATGAATACTGATTTTAGGGTGTCCTAGTGGGTATATTTATAATAACCACTTCACGGTATTTCCCCACACATGTTATGTATTATGTAGATGACTGACCTATTGGTGGAGTCCTAGAGGTACTAGGGTTAGTAATATCATTGTGAGCCACAAAAATAAAGGATAGTCTTTATTGTTTAGTTTTTACCAGTCCTCTCCTACGTCATAATTTTGACTTGTTTTCAATTTCTTTTGGTGGGCTTATATTTTTTTCATTATTTTCAGTACATTATTTTCATACTTTGATGGTTGGATTTTATATGTATTCATGCATTGTTATTGGTTTTTTTACATTTAATTATTTTATAGTCCTAGAGATGTGTGCATTTATACACATAAATTAGTCAACAGACTCACCTGTGTGTGATATCCCTACTCAATATAGGTCATTATCCTTTGTCCTATTGGATGAAGTCTTGGAGTAGTGGTGGTTTGGACCCCGTTGGGTTGGGTTGTGATAGAGTGGAATCATAGGAGTCGGTTCTACCATTGGACTATATTATATGAAATTGGTTTGGATTTATAGAAATAGTGTTATGTGTTTGATGTTTTGGTCTCAGGGTAGGGACTCCAGTGTTAGTATGGAAGCTGATGAATCCATAAACTCAAACTCAGATCACCTACCTTTCAACATGGTACATGTAGATAGTTTTTTAGTGAAAACATTAGTATATGCATCATATCGGAATGGGATTTGGTTTCCATTTCCTTCTTGAGTCATATCTCGAGATATACTAATTTAATGTGCTATGTATTGTCTATTATAAGATATATCCATGACATTTTAAGGTTATTATTCAATTATAGGATTAATAGGATAATCCCATCAGTGATGAGGCTTCAATACATGGGCCTATTCAAGAGGGGTTTCCTCTAGGTAGTGTGTCATTCATATTAGAATTTTTCGAGATGTAGGTGGTAATAGTAGTACCAGCAGACGAGGTGTATAGGATGAGTGTGCTTCATGATTTTCAGTATCCACAACCCCTCAGGTTTTGGATTGATCTAGACCCATGGGTAGATATGTATTCTCTTGAGGTAGTGACGTGGGTCTTTCATCTCATATGGACACCATATGATAAGATAATGGTCTTGGAAACAAGCCTTATACATTGTTCTTATGGGACAATTATGGGGATTAGTTACCCAGGCATATGATGAGGTGACTCTTGAAAGGGTATAGTTTGAGAACATATTTAGAGAGTAGTTTTCTCTAGATACATTAAGGGGTGTGCATATCTTGGATCTTCTATAGATTCATTAGGGAAGTAGAACTATGGATAAGTATTCTTCACAGTTCAATAGCCACCCTCGATAAAAGATATATATAGTCTGTGATCATTTCTTTCAGGTTTATAAATTCATATGAGGACTATGTAGAAACATCTGAGCTAGTGTGATAACAAAATGTAATCCTACCTATGCTGGGGTGCTCGACCTTTCTTTAGTGGTCAATAGATTCCTGGATGAGAAGACGCAGATAGTCTGTGTCGACGGTGGAAATAAAGAAGAAGATACATTCATATTACGGAATTGATGATAGACATAAGAACATGGATGTGTAAGAAGTTTCAGGAAATTATCCTTAGATAGAGGTTCTATAGTTCAGGGTATTCATGATGGATCAATCATCATAGAGAGAGTTGGTGCCACTCTTGTTATCGATGGGGTCATATTTTATGGGATTGTTTGAACTGACCTATTGCTGGTATAGAGATATTGTATGGGCCACCTAGGAAGAGGTACTGGTAGTATAAATTAGTTCAACAGGGTGGTGGACATAGTAGAGGATCTAGGAGAGCCTCTAGAGGTCGTAGATGATTTAACTTGTTACCACCACCACACCCATGTGGTCTGCACCAGGCTCAGGCAGTTGTGGTATAGGGGTGAGGGAAGCTATAGGTGATCGGGTCTTATAACCAAAAGGATCTAGGGATGATATAATGTATGTCTTGTTTCTTATCTACTTTAGTTTTATTATTGATAAACATGGGTGTTAGAAACTCCTTTCATTCCTATTTTCTGGTTTGAGAGACATAGATTCTAGTTGAGCCTTTGCAACAACTATTGCACTTGTAGAAACCTGCTAAATCAAAATCAACAATCACACACTTCTTCAAAGGGGGTGACATGACTCTTGGATGTCAGATTTTCTTTTGGGATCTCGTTGAATCTCTGATGTAGCTTGATAATATAATTTTATGCATGGACCCTTTATCTATAATTCATACCCAGATGGACTATTTCTGTCAAAGGATGTGTTGTTTCCATAGAGATGGGAAATGGTTTTCCATTAAGGATAAAAAGGAAACCCATGGAAAGAAAAATAGACTCATGTATAAGAGGTTGTAGATGATTACACACCAGTTAGATAGCATGACTCTTGGTGTAGTGTATTCTATGAGTTTTTAGTTCCCTACAGTAGTGTAAGTGTATGAGGACATATTTCTTGGGGATAAGTTGGGATTACTTCCCTACTAAGAGATAGACTTTTACATTGAACTACACCATGCAACAGCCCCAATAATGACACTAGAATATCAGATTGATCCTATAGAGATTCACCATATGAGGGTTCATTTGAAGGAATTCTATAGGAAAGGCTCTATTAGACCCAGTGTTCATCCTTGGGAATTCCCAGAATTTTTGTTCGACTCTATGGAATTAGTTCTAAAAATGATTTAGAAATTTTTTTACATAGAATTTGAAAAAATTGTGAGAAATGTTTTTTTTTAAAATGGTCAGAATGTTACACCCTAATAATTTATTTTAAAATAATAATATTCTTGATATTTTTCTTAACACATAGAACCAAGTGTTATCTAGATTTTGATATACTATACCAATATAATTATTTAATGTGACCATTATAACCTAACCAATAAAATTGTAGGTATAAATATTAATAAATATATTATGAAAGATATTTATGAACATTTTATATAATTCAATATATTTATTAATTAATAATATATAAGGACTTAATTCTTTGTAATTCATTTTTTGTTTTCAAAATATTTTTTCTTCAAAAGTGATTTTTTATAATTCAATATTATAATGAATTTCATCCAATGATATAAATTTTTTTATTAAAAGGATATAATATTATACATAAAAATATAAAAGTTATATTAGGCTGAAATATTGGTATTTTTCATGAAAATACAATCAATTTTCAGTTAGTAGTGAAAAAATTATTTTTCGTACTTTTTTGTAAAACATTCATTAGTTCTCATAAAAAAGATTTATTATGATTTTATTTTGATCATAAGTTAAAAAAATAAATCATTAATTATATATAATCTAAATTATTACATTTTAGTCATCATTGTTCCTAATTTTTTAATATGATCGTTTTTGTGTTTAAACACAACATTTTCTAAAATATTGATTTTCATTCCATTTATTGTTTTTATACTAAATTAATTTATTCTAATTTTAGAAATTAAATCATAAAAAATGGATTTCATATTTTGAATAAGGTGGATTTAATTAGATAAATGGTTCATTTTTTATTTTGGTCATTGTGAATAATAACCGTAGTAGATATTTTTCACCTCAATAAAGGTAATATTTGTTAAAATATGTTAAAACTATGGGCTAAAGATGTATAATATATCTAAAACATTACATTATCTTATTTTATTACATTAATTAAACAAAATATATTTTTAAAGAGTAATTTAGTTTATTAAAAAAAATACTAATTTTTTATCCCAATCTTGACATTTGTGAAGATAAATTATATTTTATACAAACTAAAAATTATTTTTTGCTACTTGTATTTAATGGAATGTTTGGAAGATATCAAACATTATATTATATATCAAAAATTCTGAAAACAATAAATTTTAATTATTTAACAAAAAAAATTGATGGAAACTAATTTATTACTTGATTTCAAATTAAATTGATTTTTATGCTCAAATTTGTTATTATCCTAAAACATATTTTTCATCTGTTTTGTGTTATTATATTAAAATTAAATAATGATTCCAATAAAACATTAATATTATAAAATTAATTTCAAATTTTTAATCAGAATTTAATATTATTATTAAAATCCCCCTTTGAATTTTGGTCAAATAATTAATTTATCATGGTAGAAAGTTAACTTATCATATTTATGCTTGAAATTTGTTTAAAGTGGTTTTCCTATGAGATAAGGATTAAAATGTATCCAAAACTCGTTCAAAAGGGAAGCTCTTACCATGTCTTCTTCACACATTTTTGTCACTCTATTTTGGAAATTCTCTTCTCCTAAAACTCCCCAACATACCCCACCCCATGTCTTAGATGTCTTATTTTTTATAGGATGCCAACTTTATAGGGATTAATGTATAACGAAAATGAGTTTGTTCGAGTAAGAGGTATAACATTTAATTAAATGTTTTAGTTTTATTTATTCATATAATTCTTTTAAAACTCCTATAAAATTTATGATATGATAACATTATTAACTTTTATATACTAATATGTTATTATTTTAATGGATTAAAATTAACGCATATTCTTCTTAAATATAATGGGAAATGAAACCATTGTTCATGAATACAATGGACTACCACCATACAAGCTATTGTAATTCATATTCCATCACAAAAACTTATGGATGGTTTTAATCACTGATATATTGTCTATGTGTGATATTAATGACTTAATTTTAATTATTTAAAGATAACATATCATCTATTTTCTAAACATTTTATACATTGAAAACTCATAACATTGTTTGTGTGTACATATTGATTACCACCTCCCTGAATTGATATGATTTATTTTTCAACATTGCATAAAATTAACATTATATATATTTTTATTTAATGATATAATATAATATTTATGATATAATTATAATTATTCATATATAGAATAATACGTACCTTCTTTCCCTCATGTTCGTTGAAAAATAGAAATGTTACACATGTGTACGTACAGTATTCTATTTCTATGATTATAACATAATTTGTTTTTCATAACCTTATTTCATGAGTTATTAATTAATATATAATTAATGTATAAAAATTTTAATTTTTCTAAGAATATTATTCTATTGATTTTGGATTAATGAACCTGTTTACCATGGTTGACATACTGACTTCATTTTGAATGTTCAAACCAAACATCCTTAGAACACCTAGGGTGGATTAATCTGATTCACTAAATATATATGTCATTGAAATAAATGGTTTAATTATATTGTATTAAACCAAGAAAAGGTTCATATAAAATTAAATAATTTATAACTGTTTATTAAATAGAAGATAAATAAAGTATGTGACAAGTCAGACTCCAGGTAAGGGATTTCGAGTCTCAATTCCCTTTTCTTTAGATTTAATCTATTTTCACCACATGTTTTCTTTGGTGTAGTTTAAAAACAAACTTATGGATATATTTTATCTTTATTATATTAAAATTAAAGAGTTTTCAAATCCATTCATTTTTCTTTCCTTCAATATTTCTTTAGATTAAAATTTTTCAATTCATAAGGGACACTTTACCTTAAAAGCCTCATTTAAAATGTTTTAAAGCATTATATTATAAATATGTTTACTAAATTTAAATATTCATAAAATTATTTTATGAATATATTTATATGGAAACAAATTATTTATAAAGGAAACTATTTGTATCTTTTTATTATCATTTTATTGTTTTCAATATGTATATTTTTACTTATTTTATATGAAATATTTTGACTTTCATTTAAATATGAAAAATGGAATATTATATTTTAAATTATATAGTATTATTATATTTTATCATTGTAAAAACCATTATTTTATATTCAGATTCAATTATAATATTCCATAGTTATATCAAAGTAAAAAATCTCATTCTCTTTGTTCTGGATATTTTTGATTTGAAAATTAGGTTTTCTAAATAAATTTATATACCTATATGAAAAAACATTTTTATTATGGTTAAAAAGTTTATTTTTTGAGATTTTAATGGAAATTAAATATTACATATGCTATGTTCCTTGATTTTTTTTATTATTATGTTATTTTGGAATATCATTGTAATCCATCCTCCAATTATTATATTCTCTAGAGAATTATATTGGAATTTGACCATAAGGTTATACCAATTGTAAGAGTTCTTGTAAGGTACCAAAGAATATTATGTCCCAAGAAAAATACATAACATTTATATTATTTTTAATTAGTTTTAATGAAAATATTTTGATTTTATGATGTAATATAATGATACTTTGATTAAATGAATAGATTTTCACTTTTAGGGTTAAAAGTCATGTTTTTTAGAAAAACTTATTCAAGTATTCTGGTTTTTCCTAAAAAACTCTAATTATTTTTTGGACTTTATATTTTATTTTAAAGTGTTTTAAAAATTAACTTGGGTAGTAATTTTTATTTCTTATATAATAACATTATTATTTTAGATCAAGGATTATTTTTTAAATCAAAACTCTCTTTTATGATAGCATGGTTTTCTGAATAACTAACTAATTCTATTATTCCTTTTTAGATTTCCCATACTGATACTTATTTTCCTTATCCCATGTTTTAAAAAAATTTCAGGGCATAAGGATGAGTATGATACTATAGAAATGTCTAAATTTCTACTATGGGGATTCAAACTTAAAGAATTGAACATATTTTTAACGTAACCTGAGTTAAATTTTAAGTATCTTCTTTTGATGGAAATGAATATTGAGAAGAAGTATACACCATTTCTTATAAGGGTTTGATATGTAAATTATTTTCTATTTATTTACCAATCTAAACTAAAAATATCCTAAAAATAAATAAATTTCAACCCTTTTATAATTAAATTTAATTATTATTTTTATAAGGATTGGGTCCTTATATAACCACACAACATTGCATCATTTCAAACCAGGCGGACTCATATTCCATAATCCATAGTGGATATTAATGATAGTTCATATGAACCTATCTTTTTAGGCCTAAACCATAATACGACACCTTCATGAGGGACTCAACTCTGAAACCACTAAATAAATCTCATCATCCACAACATAGAAAGATTTTTTAGATAATGGTTACACCAAAAAAATATCAACATGATTATCTAAACTAAGGGTCATAATATATGTTGGAAATCACCACCCAAGATTTCCCTCATGATACATACAATAACTAAAAATAATAAACCACTTTCAATAAAGAAAGTGGTTTTTGTGATCACCGCCACCATTGAAAACCATTTGGTCCATCTTTTGGGAATGTTCAATTACACAAGGACACTATGTCGACAATACCATCATCAATCGAAGGTGAAAAATTTCTCCTTTTCATATAATAACCAACTTCACTCTTGATAACTTCACATGTGCTTCCTCTATTAACTTAATATAGAGTCCTTTACTAGAAGAATATATAACAGCACTTCTATAATTCCACTACAATACCACTAACCTATATGGATTTATCCTTGTATAGTTCTACATACCACTTGAATGCAGATTCCATACAATGAAAATATATTTCACTACTGGAACTATTTGGGAAGGGTAATGTAATATATCTTAAGGTAACAACTGGTTCCCTCCCAAATAAATTCTTATAATTGTTCATTCCACATTTTTTAAAACTCCATAACTCCACCCATGATTTCACCCCACACCAAAATCATTGTTTATCAGGGGTTTATTAAACAGCTGGTAAAACTTTTAATTTTTTCAAAAACTCGACACTTCTCCCCTGAACCCCCACTCCCCCGAACCCCACAATCTCTCATCCCCCCCAAAGTCTTACCCTCTCTATGCCTCACTGCCAATCTCAAGACTCCCTGAACCTCTCTCCCTTTTATCATATATATTGTGTCATCTAACCACATGAATCATCAAAAAACATCAACCCATTAATCAAGGTTCATTCTTCTATCCATTTCTCTATCATTTTATATTTTTTATGTTCGTTCATGTGAACCCCTATATTTTGTTGGGATGTTTATTCATGTGTACCCCTCTATTTTTTAATGGAAATATAGAATTACATTAAAGTAAAAACCTTAACAATTATGAAATGTAATGAATTATATTTTTTCAATTTGAAATGTGGTATTGTACATGCCGAAATTTCATTTATATGTTTAGGTGATTGATGCCTTTTTTGGGCTTTATGTGGTATATGTGGGTATTTTACCATTAATTGTTGTAATTTGGTATGAGTTAGAGTGTGTTGTTTAGTGAAAAAATTTTTTGGTTAGAGTTGGATGTTATGTTAGATGATGTGTGATATAGTTTTGTGATAATCATAGTTATGGTGATGATGTGCGGTGTATGTGCATGGAGTTGGTATGTGAATTTTGTATGGGGTTTTGTATTGGCTTGTTTTTTTCTAGTAGTTATAGATTGTTTGAAAGGTATCATTGTCAAATTAAATGAAATTCAAATGTATTCAGTTTATTGGGGATGGAAATGAATTGATGATAGAATAAATTATATTGTCCCTACTAAAGGTGCATTATATTTTCTTCAAAATCATGTATTTTTATATGAATAAATTATAATAATATATTTTTTTCATTAAACATGTAAAATAATTTAATATAGGGAATTTTTATTGTTTGTATATGAATCCGGTCTATTGTTATGATGTAGAGAATGTTTAGTCTGTAAATATGGAAATCTTTTTGTTTCTCTTTCATTAATTGATTTCATTATGATTACCTTTGGTTTCATTATTTTAAATTTCACATGTATAACCTGTATTTAGTTTTGAATATAATAAGAAACATTTTGGAATTATATTATAGGTTTCATCTTGATACTTGTCTACTAGAATCCATGTTGGTTCATTAGGTGCTAACCATGTTACCCCAACACTTAACCCCACCTGTTTTGATCAATTATAGTGATATATCTATTGTAGCTGCAATACATTACTGTTTCTTTAGAAGATTGAATTAAAATATCTAGTACTAAACATAAAAAAATAATAATGGAAGGTCATCACAATATCTAGTGATAATCATATAGAAAATCAATCACATATAAAAAGATATTTAGGTATAGAATCTCAATATCCAAACTCTCTTACAAGTTGAATCATTCCATCTAGGTAGGGTCTCATGGACACGTCTAGTATCCACCTATCAACATCTGAAGTTGTCTAAGGCGGGAATCTCATTTTCCAACCTCACACACAAGATAAACCATATCAGTATATGTTAAGTCCCATGGTAAGTTACATACAGATTGAGCCTTATTATAAGTGGTGTAAGGATCAAATATAAGTATTTGACCTACCATATGAGCTAAATCACACTAACATGAGGTATTTACCATAGATAAACCCATATATATAACTCAAGAAAAGATGATTACCAAGAAGATGTTTCTCTACTCTCTGATCCTTATGTCTCCAATCGTTAGCATCATCTCAAATGTAAACATCTACTACATAGCCTCCATAATGATTGCATGCCATTATGCAGCACTTACATCATAGCATGACCATTTGATCATACCACTCATTATGACCCTCATGGGGTATTCACTATCCTAATATCACTGTATTCTTGTTATCCTTCCCATTAAATCCCAAGAACCACTTCCCTATATTAACTAACAAAAATACACTCAATTCATCCAAGGTGTACCCCTTTCAACACTATCTAAGTCTTACATGACCTTTCACTCAGAATTCTTACTTATATAATGATTTATTCTATCCTCCTTAGGATCCCTTCACTCAAGAGAGACTATTCCCCCTTTTACAATAACTTAGTTACACTAAAAACATCCAATAAGATTTATTATTCTCTTCTATGATCCACTGACATAGATACCCCAATACAAAGAACGTATCATGGGACATTCGACCCATTCCCACATCCCAATACTCTAACTCAAGGATTTTCAAGATTCTAAGCCAATTTCCATAACTTATCCAATATAATTTTTATGGACCTACACAAATTAAATGTTTCTCAATGATAACCACATAGAATCCCTTTATGTAACTTACTATGGCCCATACCATATCCGAAACAACTCATTCCACAATCCAAGAAAAAATTAGTTTCAGTTAAGAAATTATAGGTATCACTTACCTTGTAGAATAGCCACAAAAAAACTCTCAAATCCCCCACCCAAGCAAGAAACACTTACTCCACTACGTATACCCAATATATCCCAACTGGTTTTTACTCCTTCAAGGTTCCTCACTCTATAGGCAATGTACTTTTTTATTTCACCATTTTTATATGATATTCCACATGTCAACCATTTCATCATTTACCATGGGTGTCATATATGTTTTTAGTCTTTTTCAAATATATATCAACATGTTGAACAAAACCTTCTTTGATACTTCCTTTTAGACCAAGAAAAAATTTAATAACATTTTTGGATATTTTATAAATACAATATATATATGGATGGAATCCGTAAGATAAGTCTGTATAACTGGTTGTAGTAAAATGGAAATAGAATCCTTTATTTAAAATGATTCATTATTTATCATTGTAATGTATATTTTTCTTATTATTATTGTGCATCAGTAATCATTTCTATTTTCTTCGTCAATTTTTTTATGAATTATATGCATTGAATTTTATTTTATTTTTTTAAATGATAGGAGTGCCAAAGAAGAAGCTCTATACCATTCCATCCACCCCACTAACATTTTATGATCATTCTATCTCCATCCCTATAGTATCTGAGACACCATCTATTTTCCCCCTTCCACCATCTCTCACACCATCCATGAGTATCCCATCAGCAGCTCATTTGACTCCTTCCCATTTTTCTACCTCAGTAGTATGGGAGTAGGGTGCCACTCCTTGTTCATCACAGGGATACTGGAGGGTTACTTTTATCGGAAAAAAAATTAATACGAATAAATTTATTTCACTTTTTGATACAAACAATTTTTTCATAAAGATGGAAACAATGAAACTATAGAGAAAAAAATGAATAAATTAGACGAATAGAATCTGACCAGGACAAATATAGTTTTCCAAATTGATTCCTATAGGGTCCCTACGGATGACATCATATGATTACTTATCCATATTCAAGGTCTATTGGTCATGGATCTGATTTCCCTTCCGATTACGTATGATGATTGGATACATATGCCTTCATCTTAGAAGAATGAAGTTTTTGATTTAAAGAAATGTAATTTTAATACATTATGGTGTAATTGAATGTTAATATATTAAATTTTAATACTTTTGTAATGAATTTCAATGTACAAATGATTTTCCAATTTACTATTATTGATGTGCTAGCACAAAATCAGAGGTTAAAAAATCATGGATAGAAATGAAAAGACTTTAAATAGATATTATATCATGATGTCAATGATACTTTTTTGAGTGACCAAAATATGTATGATAATGTATCCAATATGGTACCTAGAGAGAAATGGATAATTTTTATAGACATACATCGTGATGAGAAGAACATGGTATTTAAATATATATAATTATATTAATCTCATTTTACATTTATACAAGTATATGAAAGTAAATGACATTAAATACATTACAATTAAATTCCATTTTATTTATTTCATGATCTTCTAAGGAAGAATGAATTGAGATGGTCTATGAAATTTATCCCTTAAACATCAAGGTCAAAGAGTTTTTCTATAAGACAGTCCACTCTGGTATTATTTTTATTAGTTTAAATATTTATAAGACAATATTGTCTATTTAAAGTATTAAAATG
Organism: Viscum album; assembly: GCA_963277665.1. Taxonomy (NCBI): domain Eukaryota; kingdom Viridiplantae; phylum Streptophyta; class Magnoliopsida; order Santalales; family Viscaceae; genus Viscum; species Viscum album. Next base: position 651,700,465 of record OY728151.1, on the reverse strand, counting down.
TTGATTTATATTCGTTTAATGAAGTCACCGAGTTTAGGGAACCATGCATCCCTAACAGAAGTGTGGTTGGATGTTCATAAAAATATGATGGAATTTTTTTAATGATCATTCCCAAGAAGTTGGAGAATGAATTCATTTTATATAATAACAAATTATTATATGTTGTCACAATGTTAATATAGATAACATCTAATATGACAGATAATTAAAATATATGTAAAAATTAATGAACAATGGGATGTCAATCTCGTATAGTCCTATTCAGTCTCCTAGGATGACATAGTTTGTAAAGTGCTTGGAAAACATCATACTGCTTGAGTGTGTGGGATTGGATTGCGACCCATAAAATCTGAGGTCTGTAGCAGTCCATCAGGGATTGAAGTTGAATCTACTCCTAGTTTAATTTGAGATGATCCGATAGATTATGTTTCTATGAAAAACACAATATATTAACAGGGGGCTCAGTTATTCACTTTTCCAAAGGTGTTGGAGGATTTGTATCATATGATGACAGGATCTATCCGTGGTGATATTGCATCAATGACGGGTGGTGATCATGTAAATCACACAACTTCAAAATCATTTATTTTGAAAAAAATATTGGTTTTATATTTAATAATAAATATACAACTTTATTTAATTTTAAATATATTTTTTTACAAGTGTCGGTAGTCAGAAGTTGAGATTGAGGTGGGGAGGGTGCAAGAAGTGTTCATCATTAGACAGTGACTAGTGGTCTTGTTGATGTATTAGAACAATATGGAAACATAGGGTTTTTTATTATATTATGTATCATGTATCATGTATCATGTATCATGTATCATGTATCATGTATCATGTATCATGTATCATGTATCATGTATCATGTATCATGTATCATGTATCATGTATCATGTATCATGTATCATTTATCATTTATCATGTATCATGTATCATGTATCATGTATCATGCATCATGTATCATGCATCATGTATCATGTATCATGTATCGTGTATCATGTATCATGTGTGGTAGATAATAGTCAACTAACATTTTCCTGATTCCCCATGTTTGATAAAGGCATATGAATTGGATATGGCTTGATGATTTAGTAAGGTCATGATTCTAGAATTAGCGAAGTATGATGATTGTCGAGTATAAAGTAATCTATGTTCTATATTGAAGATTGAAATATTTAATAATATAATTTGAGTTATGTTAGGATGTGTATATTAGTATTTTGGACTATCTATTATGTTTTTTATTTGATTCATTTTATTCATGTTGGAGACACACACCCCATGGTCATGTCATTCAAGGATGGGGCCTATAAATGTTGGGTCTACCATTGACCACATTCCTAACATGGGAATGATCACTTCTCACAAGAGATCCTTTGAAGTGTGTTCCCAAGATGGTTGGAAAGCCAATTTTGGCCACGCACCAGCACTATAGGGGAGAATAATACATCAAGGATGATGGACATCCAAATTGGGAGTTACACAGCTATGTGCATGTGAACATCGAGTGAGCCTATATATAAGAGATATTATCGTGTAATCATCCAATTATCAACTGGAATATATATTTATAGACAATATATTTTAATTTTTAATGGTTAATTCTAAGTTACGGTACTCTCACTATCACAATTTACAATTAATACAAGACCTCAATGTCCTAACGGTGCTCCTATCACATTTAATATGTTACTTAGGAAGATATTACACCTGGTCCTCAATTTCTTTGAAATGGTTGAAATCCAACTTGCAAATCTCACAGAGTTCACAATATATTATACTTTAAAATCTCTCAAAATTCATTAAAATGAACTTATCTCAACATACCATTTTCCCAAAGTGGTTCTTAACTTACTACATACTACTTTTAAAAATAAATCATATTGAACTTCTTTTGGTTGAGTATTTTTTGAGAACACTCAACTTTAATAATTTAAATCTCTAAATCCATATTCTAACAACATTTATCCAATGTACCCTAATATCACATTGAGCATGCTCACCACTGCTTGTACCCAAATTCCATTGACATCTCTTGATCTTAACAAATCATACTCATTTATGTCACCATTCCAAAAAAACATTTGGGTGCATTCCTGATCCAATATACCTAGATAATAAAAAGGTATCCCAAGACTAATGCCAAGAATCGAGCTTCTACTAAGTATGTACTTGAACTAGTAAATAGAATTCATCGTATGAAACAATAGTACATAGTTCAGGTTATCATGAAAATCAAAAACTAAAACAACCATCTAACGACCAGTCCAACACATACATGAGTGTTACCCTGCAATATTTTACATTTGTAATTCATATCTTAAGGCGTTCTATAAATCAATCCTTATGTAAACCTCCCATGGATTCCTTCCATCCAAACAAAAATGAATTGGTTTTAATTATATATCATTGTATATATACACTCTCCCAACATACTTAGGATGGTGTCATTATATTAGGAAAGACTAAATATAGAATAGAAGTACAAAAACTTTCTAATCATTACCCATTCCTGGTCTAAAAAATAATAACATCCGGACATTTTTGAAAAAATAGCTTGATAGACCTGTTTAGATCTTCTGATACATGCTCCATCAAAACATGTTATACTTTCCATGAACCAAGTACTCATGCCATATCTCTCTATGATGTGTAACTAAGTCCAATAATGGTTCAACCAACTTAACGCACCCTAAAACCCTAATGTAATTATATGGTATATCTTCAAAGGGTTACACCCCAAAAATATCACATCATATTTAAGATAATAGATAGAGTAAAGGCTTATCTAACCTTAAAAATATGATCATTGAATCATCAATCAATACAATACATACTAACTTATTTTAGAGATTGACAAATTAATATCTAGTGTTTTAATTACGTTATTGATCACACAACCTTAGCTTCCCATGATACCATGTCATTTCATGCATAACAAAAAAATTCCAAAAATGATTCTCATCATTCACCAATGGTTGGGTAATCAACCAACCACCTTTCCATAATGTTTCCATAAATTCATAGACACACTATAGACGAGTAAAATTCTTCTATAGATTATTTATCTCATGAATGAATCTATCGTCAAGAATTATTTTAAAATCAAACTGATGTTTTAAAAGTCATTTTCATGTTTCATATATGAAACAATCAATATACTAACTCATCGGCTTCATGAAGTCATTCAAAAAAATTAAAATTGGTCCATTACAGTTGTGTACCTCTACATGAAAGGACACAGTTTCCATAATGCTCTCAATTCACCCCACCTTAGGAATTTCTTGGAAATTTTTTTATTTAAATAAGAACTCACCATGGAACATTATTCATCCACTATTGAATGCAATTACAAAATCAGGATAACATGCTAATATTGATCATAAGTCTTGAATTTAAAAAACTCCATCCTCTTAAAAGTATTATTGTGTAGGTTTTCTCATAGATTCATGCATGATACTCTTATGGAGTCATGTTTAAGCCCTTCATCTGTATCAAACAAAAATTACGTACTAAAACTAATCAATATTGTTGTCAGACTCAATTATTTTTTAAAAAATTTCATGATTGTTGAGATAAAACATCCTTATTAAGATGGCTCAGGGATACATGTTATAAATTCTTGTTGTGTAGTTTGAAGGTAGATAGCTCATAAGTTGGTTCTATAGAGTTTAACGTCTTATATTTTGATATATGAGACATTGTTTGATGGTTAAGATTCTATCGTTTAGATTATTCTGTTATATGTTGTATGTACATGGATTTTTATGAACAATTCATAGATTATTGACTACTAAACATTTTTAGATAATTTATATTTTTATGTTATATGTTATCTACACATGGTTTTTTATAGGGTATTGGTATTATGGGTATAGAATCAACTGCATATTATTACTTGTAAATCTACATTTTGTGGTGGTTTAAACCACTGCTAATGAAATGGACCATATTTCACAGTAGTTTAAACCACCTCTATAGTTTTTCATTTTCTTATTAGTTGTGGTTAAAAAAACTAATAAATAAATTCATGTTATTTTATTGTATTTATAGTGGTTTAGTTGTGATTTTAATGTAAAAAAATGGAAAAAAATAGTGGCGATTTAAACTACCATTAAATATTCCATTTTTTTACATGAAACCAACACTAAAACCACCAAAACCACAGCTATGTATGTTTAAAATGACACTTCCAAAAAACCATCAAATTTTTGAATAAATCACCGCATGTTGGATTCTAAAATCCAATTTTGTGGTGGTTTTATGAAACATTCATAGAATCATATGGTGGCTATTTAAACTGTCATTTTGATTCACTTTTCTTGTAGTGTTCTCTTATGAACAAGGTAACGTTATCCCTGAATTGCATTCAATACAGATATTATCATTTGTAAAAGGATAAACCATGGGTAACCATTCATAATAATCTAATAACTCCTCGACACTCATAGAAATACATTTCTCATCCATGCATGTATCACGCCAATACAAGCTAATCACCAACAAAGAAGTTGATCTTAACTACCAAGTGGTTGTACATGATTGAAATAATGGATGGGGACTCTTTTATGACAATTTAAATTCCATCTTCATCATGTATGGGAACTATTTTATAAATGATTAAATTCCATCATCATCAATGTAATCAAAAATCACTTCATAAAATGAAAAAAATATATCCAATCAATGTCAAGGTATATAACAAAACACCTCTTATCTGGGGGTTTTGAAAATATTTGAATCATTATTTTTCAATATAATCATTATTAATTTTATCATATTTGATGTATATTTCATATATTGAGTTGGAAATAAATATGATGTCCACGGAAATATCTCCCTCGAATATTGAAAAAAAAGTTTTAACCTAGTGATTACATCACACATTAAATTTGTAATCAATTAGAATAGATTGTTAAAAAGAATATTTCATCTTATAATATTTGTTCAATAATGTTTTTGAACATTTAGAACCCTTTTTAGTCTACTATCATTTCTTAAGGAGGACCCAAAGTATATACCCTCTAGTGGGGATCCATATATAGTCTTCTGATCTTTAAAAAACACTCATAGATTGTAGGTTATATCATTTTGGATCATCATCTTATATTTCCCTTCTCAATAACCATGGAAATTAATTTAGACATTAATAATTTTTCAAATACACTCATTCTTGAGAGGGTGGTGGTGGAAGTATAATCTCTAGAATTTAATTCAGTCATGAGAGACCCCTTAAAGTTTTCGTGCACAACGATTCTAAAATTTTTGCGACCCTACACAATAGATGTATCCATATATTTATATAGTTAGGGTTATGTGTAAATTATTATCTAATTACATAACTACCCTTAAATAATATAATAATCATTATCTTACCCCATTCCAAATAATAATATTCTTATTTTCAATATTTTAACTATGAGCGCTAACTAGTGAAATATTAAATATTATTTCACCGTCATGTAAATTAATATCTATCACTAAACACATTCATCGTCCAATTAAAACTCCTTATAATTTATCAAATGCCCAAATAAATATTTAACTGAATATTTATTAATCCAATAAATATATATATATATTATTTTTTAAATTTATAAAATTAATTTTGAATAAATATTTACTCAATTTAGACAATAATTTAATATTGAATAAAAGTATTCATTGGTCTTGGTAATAATATTTACTCTTATAATTAAATTCTAATATAATTTCATAGATATAACAAAAAACACATAGAGCGTAACCCTCAATGATTTATTACCATTATAATTTGGTGGTCTTGCATAAATTCTAAGATTACAATCTTAACCGTCCAAGGAAACCAAGAGAAAGAAGTTAATGTAACAACAATAATAACTATATTATAACACTTATTATCTAATATAATCCATTCATCATAATATATCATCAAGTATGATGGAAACATGTGTCATCAACCTATGTGGTTGACACTTCATTCTTTGACTATCTAAAATAAACATTTCATTACCCCCAAACCATGGATGTTAATGTGATGGTTCCATTTAAATCAAAGGGATGAGATATAAACATCCATAAATACGGAAGGAACAAATAATTCATCAAATTATTAACTATATACACATCACTCATGACACACCCAACATATATAACTTTTTCATTAACCATGTAATTCTTTTTTTAAAAATGCATCGAAGTGTGTGAGTCATGGAATGTATTAATAGTAATCTTAATTGATAATGATTGTTACACATGATCATAGATATGAATATATTATGGAACATAAAAATGTGGAATTCCTATTGGCATGTCTATTTTCATAGTATCCCATCTTGGCTATTACCAAAAGTGAACTTCAGAAAAAAGAAGTCCTATTTGAATATGAGTACTCGCACCTGATAGACAACATTCTATGTTTCCCATAATAGAATGTTATACAACCATATAATTATATTAATGAATATTTTTATGAAATTTCATGTTTTCAATCATATTAGGGAACTACTTTGACCGTATCAATGACAAAAATTCTCTATGACATTGTTACATTAAGCGGATGAATAAAAAATAAAAATAAGGAATAATATGTTCTATTAAAATTCAAATTATTGAATATACCTGTAATACAAAGTAAAAACAGTTTGTTCTACAACACTATATATAATAAACTCCCACATGGACTAGATAAAACTGATAATGACTTTTATCCCACTATAAATCTTAGGATAATCATGTTTATTCTAAATTAAGGCACTAGACAATGGGAATATCTTGTTTTCTTCTGTGGATACTCTACTCACTATGAATTCATCTCTATGAGAAAAATAGCTATAGTGATGACACTTCTAAATTGTGTGCTTCGTATTCTGATGTCAACTTGGATCCTACATAAAATTCACTACTATAGTGTTATCGCAATAATGTGTAAGTCCAATATAAGAAATGTTTGAAACATGGGGGTGAATTTTCATAAAAATTTTAACGTAAAACAATCAATTTTTAAATACAACTTTATAAAATATAAAATAAATAAACAAAAAATCATTATTTGAATAAAAATTATATATTTAAATGTAATATTAAAATTGTAAAAATGATGCAATGATCAATTTGATTAAGAAATTTGAAAATAAAATGATAAATCATATATTTATAGATTAAGTAGTTTAACAAAAGAATTCATTATTTTAATGAATAATTGAAAATGAATAATGTAAATGAGATTAGAGATTTGGTAAGGATGTTCATAAATAACTCTAAAATATCTCATTTGTCTACCACTTTATTTTCTTGAGGATTTAATGTAATAGTCCCTTGGATTTAATGGTATCCAAGATACCAAAATATCATTTACATTTTACGCTATCTAAATAATCCATATACAATATACAATAACTCTTTAACATCAAAGCTATTAACCTTAAAAATATATACTCCCTTTTATTTTTTTAATGGAATGGAAATAAAACAACAGTACCTTAATTTGATTTTAGTACATCCAAATATGGAAGAAATAATAAGAGTCAATATTTATTGGAATAAATACCATTGAATGTTTATCTCAATTAACCTAAATAATATGAAGAACACTTGGGGAGAAGTAGAATTATAGAACAGAGTGATTGGATTTTACAATTTTTTCACACTCTAGAAGGGGAAAGAATATATTTAAATGATAGAACATTGAGAGAGATTTATCACATTTGTGATAGTAATTTATGGTGTGTGCTAATTTTTTAGAGTAACAAATCCACCAAAGGTCTCTATTTATAGGCTCTAAAATCATAGGTAAAGTTCTAGAATATATTTTGAGACTTTAATTTTATGACATTACAGTTTTATGTATTTTGACTAGTATTTAAATCTTTTGGAATTGAAGCCTTTTTTATCATGTATGGGCAACTAAGAAATGTTGAAGAGCTCGGCATTGTAGGCATAATCATTGTGGTTTGGAGTCAAGAGGATCATTTTTATGCTTTATACAATATTGAGGTAGCTATAGTATATCATTTGGTCTATGGAATGGATCCTTTTTTGTTCTTCCAAAATCATAGTAGTTGTGGAAATGAATCTAGTTATGGTTCGGAAACACCTCTAAATAAAATATAATGGGGTAGAGCTTACCTTTCATAATAGAGCTAACCAATTTTATAGGAATTGAACTTTGAATATGGTGTGGACTCCATAAACATCAACATAAATATAATAATGGGACTTGGCCAAGCTAGGCTCAACATGGTCCTAACATCTTTTTTGTAAGGTTACCCTCATAAGGGTTACCTAAAAATTCTAAACCTCTTGTAAAGGTTGATCCCAACTCACGAGAGGGTATATTAAGCCATCCATTACATTCATAAGTGTAAATTATTACCTATGTGAAGGTATTCTAAATGTTTTTTAATGTTAAAATGGTATATTTAACGATTTTTTAAGGATAAGTGGATTTTTATAGTTGGGTTCTTAGAACTATGTCACAATCGTTGTTCTTAAGTGTTGTGTAATTTGTTATGTTTTAATCCTTATTCAATACAGTTATACAATAGTTGAGAGAAATTATTATACAAATTAATATTTTTTTATCAATAATATAAATGAATGGTGAGAAGGATAAAAATATCCCCATTTTGATGATCATAATATCTTTAAAAATATTTAGACTAAACAATTGTATAAAATGAAATAGTTACCATATAATCTATATTTTCTTATAACCACCAAAAAATTCTAAAAACACTTCTCCAAAAATAAATTTTTTTAAAAACAATTCCTCCCAAAAAATAAATGCAACAACTATGATGTTTTCATGTGTTAATTTTGGATATTATACTGATTATTTATTGAGATAGGTGTTGATATGATGAAAAATTATGAGGCCCGGTGAGATAGGAATTAAATTTTGAAATATATTAATTATCAATTTTTTTATATTTATAAAATAATGGGATAACTATTATACAAAATAATTAGATCAAAAATATGTGGCCTCTCTTGAGTTCAGAGTATTGGTTTTACCCAAGGTATGAGTTTACCTAGGAGTGTAACAGATTCTTGGGTTGGAAACAGTCATATGAGAATGTTTATATAAATTTTATAGTTTAAAATAATTTATTTAAATAAATTTTCATGAACTAGTAATGTCTATAAATATTCCCCTATGGGGAAATCTTAGTGTTTTCTAGTTAACCATTGAGATTTGTGATAGAGCATTGGAGGTTCATTCTTAGGTGAATGAAAACTAGGTCATGGATCATAAATTTATGTGAAATAGAATTCTTGTATTGTTTCAATGACAATAATGTGGAATAATTCTTCATCCTATATCAATCCATATTAATGTAGGATGTTTTTTATGTAGATTTTTTCCCATTTTATTATTCCTATGGTAAATGTGAATAAATTAACTTACAAATTGACTTTTTGATCAAACATATTGCATGTACGGGTTTGATTTATCCATGATTTGGGATTTATAATCTTCATTATATTACACATCTTCATTTTTTATATAATAAAAATGAATCGAGGCCAACAAACACATTTTCCAAGGTCCATTTATCATGTTTGTGGTTTGTGAATGTATTTTCCTATAATTTATGTGTTTTTCATGGTGTTCCATTTAACAAATTGTTCAAATTTACGATGAAAATCAATCATTATGTGCCCATTTTTTGAAAAAAAATAGATTGGTACTAAAAGTGTGGGATTGTTTATAGCTTATAATGTCTATGAATAATACTGAAAGCAGATCGAGATTATTCTATAGATCATAGTTATTTCCAGTTGGTCATGTGATAGTGATGAGGCATGAAGGGAACTAATTCCCATATGAATTGTATGGCCTGATTCCAGCCAGTGGTGATGATATGAATCAGACATACTATATTTGTGCTCTCTTTCATGATCGACGGTGGAACTGGAGGCAGTGGTGGTGCAACCACACATGTGGGGGGAACCACTAGTTTTTAGAAATTATGCATTACAATACATGTAATTTGAAGTTACATGATGTGCGGGGACCTAGATATTGTACAAGGGTTTATTAAATAGATACAAGTAACACATTTCATGTGACACATGTCATGAGACATGTGATTTAACCATGAAACTCATCAGGTTCTCTAGAAGTACCTGACTATGCCCTCGGCCAGGCATGTGGCCTAGCCATGGTTACATAGGTAGAGTTGTGTTCATTGACACGGCCGTGTACACGATCATAAATATGAATACACGAACATGTTCATCAGTTGTGATATGCAAGAAGAAACTTTTTTGAAGGGAAAATTGTCTACTTCCAATAAACGCCATGTATTTCTTCAAAGATGGCTTAGAGCCCCAGTCAACTTCAACTTAAAAAAGCTTCATTAGGGTCTGTTCCCCTTATATATTCCATGAGGGTTTAGTATCGAGTATCATCCTATAAATAGGATGTTGATACCCTTATAATAATTTTATACTTGGATATAGTTGTTGGAATCCATTCATGAGGCTTGGAGTGAGATCCTCTATAGTTATCATTTTCCATGGTTGGATTATTCATATCGTTGTGACTGAAACTATGTAAGCATCAATCCCTTACATAGTGGGTTAATCTAGATTGGGATCTTGCTATACCCATGGCCTTGGGAATGATCCCCATATGTGTATCAATCTTTTCATACTTATAGTGTGTTCTTGTTAAGATGATACCCAATGAGTACGACATCTCTAATAGAATCCAATAGTGATATCTGACTCATGGAGTGTGTTCTATTGGATGATTTTTATATAAAATCTTTGAGCATGAATACTAGGATAAATTTAAGGTTATTACCTTACCTTGATATTGTGTGTCTAATATTTGTTTGTCTATATATTCTGATTATGTATAATGTTAAAATATCTTGATGATGAGTTGATTACTATTCTTGATTCTATATGAATACTGATTATAGGGTGTCCTAGTTGGTATATTTATAATAACCCCTTCACGGTATTTCCCCACACATGTTATGTCTTATACAGATGAATGACCTATTGGTGGAGTCCTAGAGGGACTAGGGTTTGTAATATCATGGTGAGCCACAAAAACCAAGGATAATCCTTATTGTTTAGTTTTTATCATTCCTATCCTACATCAAAGGTTTGACTTGTTTTCAATTTCTTTTGGTGTGATTGTATTTTTTTCATTATTTCCAGTACATTATTTTCAAACTCTGATGGTTGGATTTTAGATGTATTCATGCATTGTTATTGGTTTTTTTACATTTAATTATTTTTTAGTCCTAGAGATGTGTGAAGTTATACACATAAAATAGTCTACAGACTCACCTGTGTGTGATATCCCTACTCAATGTAGGTCATTATTCTTTGTCCTATTGGATGAAGGCTTGCAGTAGTGGTGGTTTGGACCCCGTTGGGATGTGTTGTGATAGAGTGGCATCATATGAGTCGGTTATACCTTTGGACTATAGTATATGAAATTGATTTGGATTTATAGAAATAGTGTTATGTGTTTTTAGTTTGGGTCTCAGGGTAGGGACTCCAGTGTTAGTATGGAAGCTGAGGAATCCATACACTCAGACTCTGATCACCTACCTTTCAACATGATACATGTTGATTGTTTTTTAGGGAAAACATTGATATATGAATCATATAATAATGGGATTTTGTTTCCATGTCCTTCTTGAGTCATATCTCGATATATAGTAATTTAATGTGCTAGGTATTGTCTATTATAAGATATATCCATGACATTTTGAGGTTATGATTCAATTGTAGGATTAATAGGATGATCCCATCAGTGATGAGGCTTCAATATAAGGGCCTATTAAATAGGGTTTGCCTATAGGTAGTGTGTTATTCATATTACAATTTGTCGAGAAGTAGGTGGTAACAGTAGTACCAGTAGATGACTTTCATAGGATGAGTGTGCTTCATGATTTTCAGTATCCACAACCCCTAGGGTTTTGTATTGATCTAGACCCATGGGTAGATATGTATTATATTGAGGTAGTGATGTGGGTCTTTCGTCTCATATGGACACCACATGATAAGATAGTGGTCTTGGAAACAAGCCTTCTACATGGTTCTTATGGGACAATTATGGGGATTAGTTACCCAGGCATATGATGAGGTGACTCTTGAAAGGTCATAGTTTGAGAACATTTTTAGAGAGTATTTTTCTCTAGATACATTAAGGGGTGTGCACATATTGGATCTTCTATAGATTCATTAGGGAAGTAGAACTATGGATGGGTATTCTTCACAGTTCAATATCCTCCATCGATTAAAGATATATATAGTCTGTGATCATTTCTTTCAGGCTTATAAATTCATATGAGGACTATGTAGAAACTTCTAAGCTATTGTGATACAAAAATGCATTCCTACCTATGATGGGGTGCTCGACCATTATTTGGTGGTCGATAGATTCATGGATGAGATGACGTAGATAGTTGCTGTCGACAGTGGAAATAAAGAAGAAGATACATTAATTTTAGGTATTTGATGATAGACATAAGAACATGGATGTGTAAGAAGTTTCAGGAAACGATCCCCAGATAGAGGTTCTATAGTTCAGGGTATTCATGATGGATCAATCATCATAGAAAGAGTTGGTGAAACTCTTATTATCGATGGGGTCATATTTTATGGGATTGTTTGAACTGACATATTGCTGGTAGAGAGATATTGTATGGGCCACCTAGGAAGAGGTGCTGGTAGTATAAAGTAGTTCAACAGGGTGGTGGATGTTGTAGAGGATGTAGGAGAGCATCTAGAGGTCGTAGATGATTTGACTTGTTACCACCACCACACCCATGTGGTATGCACTAGGCTCAGGCAGTTGTGGTATAGGGGTGAGGGAAGCAATAGGTGATCGAGCTTATAACCGAAAGGATCTAGGGATGAAACAATTTATGTATTCTTTCTTCTCTACTTTAGATATTTTATTGATAAACATGGGTGTGAGAAACTCCATTCATTCCTATTTTCTGGTTTGAGACATAGATATTCTGGTTGATCCTTTGGCACAACTATTGCACGTGGAGAATCCTACTAAAGGAAAATCAACAATCACACACTTCTTCAAAGGGGGTGACATGACACTTGGATGTCAGATTCTCTTTTGGGATCTCATTGAATCTTTGAGGAAGCATGATAATATAATTATATGCGTGGACTCTTTATCTACAATTTATACCCAGATGGACTATTTCAGTCAAAGGATGTGTTGTTTCCATAGATATGGGAAATGTTTTTCCATTAATGATGAAAAGGAAACCCAAGAAAAGTAGAATAGACTCATGTATAAGAGGTTGCAGATGATTACACACCATTAAGATAGCATGACTCTTGGTGTAGTGGATTCTATGAGTTTTTAGTTCCCTACAGTAGTGTAAGTGTATGAGGACATATTTCTTGAGGATAATTTGGGCTTACCTCCTCACTAAGAGATAGAGTTTTACATTGAAATACACCATGAAATAGCCCCAATATTGACACTAGAATATCAGATTGATCCTATAAAGATTCACCATATGAGGTTGCATTTGACGGAATTCTAGTGGAAAGGCTCTATTAGACCCAGTGTTCATCCTTGGGAATTCTTAGAATTGTTCTCTAAGAAGTAAGGTGGGATATTGAGGTAGTTTTTGCATTAACATATCCTAATCTAGTGTATTTTAATGATCAAGTATCCAATAATAAAGATTGATGACCTGTTAAATTAGTTGGGAGGGGAATGACGGTTCTCAAGGATTTACCTTAGATCAGGATATCACTATCTGTGAGTATGAGATGGGGATATATCAAAGATTTATTTAAAATTTTGTTATGGTTATTATAAGTAAATGGTGATTTTCTTCCGTATGATGAGCTCTAAAAAATATTGGTACCAACCCGTGTTCCAAAATCTGATGGTTTGAGAATTTAAAATTTTCTCAATGGAGTGAAATAACTTTTCGTCTCCAATGATCAGATCCCTGATACACTATGAGGATATTTCATTGGTTAAAAATTGAATTGAAAATAAAATTTAATGAGTACCTTGTTGAGAATTAGAGTGCACTTATAAGCAGCTCATCATCAGAGACTTTTTCTTGAATGAACAGAATTTGACCCCCTCTTGATCATCCAAACATGCTCTACAAATCATTGTACACATCATTCATCAAATTTTGGGTTCTACTACATAAATCTGATGATTTCCTCAACATCACAACAATCACCATGATCTTGTGTGTTTGAATTGTTAAATGCATCTTGGATCGATCTCTCAAGAGAGAGTCTTTATCTTTCCAGGATGTGGGAGGAAAGTTAATCTCTCAATTCCAAGTGCATGAATAGTACATGGAGTGAAGTTCATCCCAATTTGAATAGTGGATTGGATAAAATAACCAGATAAGGTGCTCTACACCCAATATATTTACCATCCACTAAATATGTAATAAATAAATAGTTATAAAGAACAGACTTCATCATAAATATTATTTATCTTTTATTACATACTTGTAATATATATTAAATGTATTACATGATAAACCTGAGTCGTTAACTCAATTTTTAATTGTATGTAATATTAAATGAACAAGGAATATTAAAAAAATATTCATTCATATAATATTATTCATTGTATTTGGTTAAACACTTGTAAATACTTTTAATAAATAAATTCTACCCCAATTATTATTTACTAAAATAATAATTAATATATTTATTTATCGATGATAGATTATCTTGGACAAATATCGGACCTTGTGGTGAGTCCCACCATAATATATATACATATTCACTAGAATAGGGAAGATTCTTGAATACTCTATTGTTTGTAACCCTCTAGGACCTAATCTCAATATCATTAAGTAGTTTTCATAGAACAGGTGAAGAGACACGGTTTTTTGTCTAATAAGACTGTGAAATATTTCTAAGAATATTTCTAAAGCGGGGCGCTGAGACGGCGTGCAATTCCGAGGCCCGGTGTGCCCGAAATTAATTTCATAAAAATGTTAAGTGTTTTTATATTATGTAAGCGTGGTTAACTAAATAAAACGATATATATGTTAAACGGTTGATCGGATCAGAAATCTGAGACCACGGATGGTTCCGGAATACAGTGTTTCCCCTAGGACCGATATAAAATAAGTCAGCACAGGATGTTCGGACCCCTCGCTCGTTGGTGGAGTATTAAATGGATAAATTAAATGACTAATTTATTCATTTAATATCTCAAACCCGAATATCTCTAGAACAGTGACTCATATGAAAAATATGAGGCCACCGATGAGCTTACAACTTAGGTTTTACCCTAAGAAATGTATAACCATTGTCCGCATCGGGTGTTTGGCATATGCACCATCATGAGAGAATAATTAAATAATTAAATAATTGTTTATTTAGTTATTTAATTTATTTCATTTAACCGAGAGAGAGGTTATAAATTCTTTGTTTTGAAGGGGTTGGCCTCATTATTCATTTTGTCCAACGACGGTATACCCTCCATTCCACCCCTCTCCTCCTCTGCTCATTGATGAACGACGGATGAAGAACAACGAAACCTCGGATCCAAGTGAGTCGAAGAGTGACGAACGCAACATCTTCTTCTCATCATTGTTCAATTGAGATCCTCGTCAACACTGAGTGGATATTGATGAACGTGATCTTCACCAACGATCGATCCAAACATGAGGTAGGATTTATCTTTGTGGATTCCTTACCTCGAATTAATTTCTCATGATGAACACGAATAAAATAAATTAATTAGTGGATCGATAAACAATTGATTGAATTAATTTTCTTTTTTTTATCTTGGATTTGAGATTCTTGAAGCATGATAAATATTTAATTTCCAATCCCCATGTTATTGATTCTCAAAAATTATGGACAAAATAACAAAGCTATTGATCCGCACTTAGACCGTGATCTTTCCTTATTCATTTTCCGCGCATTCTTCATGTGTTCTGCATCCCCAAATAATTAAGCACACTCTAAACTCATTTCTTCGTTGAGCGCGGCATACAGATGTGAAGGTCTTGGCCAGAGGATCACAGAATCACATTCGTCTTTTTTTTCAATTTAAATTGAAGTCGGTATGACTTGTGGAAGGATCCCATAGTGCGGGTCCGATGACAGTTCAAGGCAGCAGCACGATTTGGCCAAGATGGATGGATTCTGAAGGCGGCATATCCGGTGGAGGAGGTAGCCCGCGGGTTTATAGGAGAGAAATTGTGAAGGTGAAATTTGTGGGATAAGATATAGATTGGAGAGAGAATATAAAATAAGAGAAATAAATTAAAAGATAAATAAAAAGATAAATCAATAAAATGATGGGGGCGTGATTGCCATGGAGTTAGGCCAGGGAGGAGCTAATTTTGCGGTGCGTGGAATTTGGGGTGTGAGATTTAGAGAATTAAATTAAATTAAAAATAATAATAATATAAAAATATTATTATTATTTTCGTTCGGAAAACTATATCTTGACGGTAACATCATCATGCGACCATGGTTTCAAGAACCGTCAGCGATAGTGAGACCGTGACTTCAATACGGAATCTATGAGTCCAATATTTGATATCTTTTTCGGGTTTTTAGATCGGGTACCCGAAACGCTCGGGAAATAATAAATTTAATATTATTGTTATATCTTCGACCTGCCATAACTCATGCGTGCGATGACTGATTGGCTTGCCGTCAGTGGCGATGTAATCCTATCATCAATACGTTCAATTCAAGTTTAATGTTGGATACTAAACCATGGATTGTGGATCGGGCCTCTGAAACACCGAATAATAATATTATTATTATTATTATTATGAGATCTTGTATCTGACATATCTCTCTCATACGGTGTCAAAATGAAGAACCGTCTGTGACGATGCGACCCTGGAATTAAGAATGATGATTCAAGAAAATTTTTGGATATTTAAGTCGTGGTCGAGGCGTGGGCCCCATGAGGCCCGGTTCGCGCGTGTTACAGTGAAATGCAACTTTTTCACTGGCTATCCATTTTGGACCAATGGGTAGTCCATCTCGTGTGTTTTCTCATATGAATCATAATGTTGTGACCAATTTAGTTATCCAGTGTCGTTTGAAGTATGACCAGGGTGGATCGAACATGAATCCAACTAGGCCCTTGATAATAAAATGTTTATAACTTACAGACTAGCCGTCTGATTGACACATTGTCTATCGTGTTGGAACCCCTATGACATAGAGGTCCTTTAGGTTTCTTCCTTGTGGAACTTCATGGCAGTTGAGGTATGACCAATTACTTGAGGAGTAGATCTAGGGAGTTTCTTAGATGGATACTCCCTTAACGACTCAAGGCACAGGTATTTCTTATTCCTCTTCTCTAAAAGAGACAGGACTCCCCACCTCATGAGTGTGGGTTCGTTTTCCTCTGTGATGGTTTTCCTATCATTGGAATCGATACTATTACTCCACTACATAGCTGGTAAACGCCAATAACGCAGGTCACCCCGTGTACCGATTTTCACGGGTTGACATACATGGTTTGAGGTCGTGTACATGCACATAGCCAGCATACATGGAGCGGACCCTAGATACTTCAAAACGATGGGTGATCCTTTCTAAATGCGGTATAGTTGCATTTAACATGACCAACCTTGTGACATGGGCCGTTGTACATGGGTAGTACCCGGGGTCAGAGGACACGACATGTAACCTTTCTACACGCTATGTACCTTTCAGTACATGGATTGATCTTCTTTCCCAGCATATCTCGGACATATTTTGTTCGGGTTAGTTCCCGTTCGTCTCGTTCCCCTGAAGGTCGGGCATCATTTCCTTCTATAGGAGTATGATCCCTTCATCAGGACTTTCTGTGATAGAGTCAACATCCCACCGAGAGGCCCAGAGCGAGATCCCTTATCCATTCCTGACCCTAGGTAGAATCAGGCATCAACGTGACCAAGTATACCAGGTGTTGATCCTCTACCTAGCTGGTGAATCACCTAGCTGGTGAATCTAGATGAGTCGTGGTATCCGCCATGGCCATAGCAGTGATCCTCATCTATGTATCATGATCTTTCCCACTCAAAAGTGTGTCTCCCATAATGAGTGCTTCTATATATCGTGATCTTCCCACTCATGAGTGTGTCTCCCGTAATGAGTGTTACTACCTCTAGTGACATTTTCTGATGAACTGTACTTCTCGGATGGACGTCATCAGAGCTACCAGACTCGTGGAGTGTGTTCTCCCAAAATGAGTACTTCGTGGAAATCTTCGAACTAGATCCATAGCGTGGTTATGTGGTTTTGTGACTTGTCTCTAGACTACAGGTCTGAGTTAAGAGTATATCTGGTTACCATGGGTATTTGTATGGGCATATACCTAGTGTGAGCTATGAGATGAAGATCCACTTACTTTATCTTTTGGGTTTCTTTGAGCGATCATATCTATTATTGGGTGTAGTTGTACTCTTCCTGTTCACTATTGTTGCACCTTGTTCTCTCTTACTGTTCTCCACTTCAGCACATCTCTTGTATCTCCCTCGAGCCTTTGGGGCGTCCTACTGATTATTTTTATACTAACACCTGCTTGGGATTTTCCCACATTTGGCGTTCCCTTGCAGACGACGAATATGTTGATCGTGACATCAACGGATCTTCGGGATACGAGGTTCTTAGACCGTGTGCGGTGGTCGTGGCTTGGGATTCAGGAGTGCGACTCTTCTAGCTGTTTTTGTTTTTCACCTGTTGTCAGGTTGTGGCATTTTTTTCTATTTGGGTGTGTATTTTTTCCCCTTTCCCTTTCAGCTTTACTTTTCTTGTAGTTGTACTGTTATATGTCGATGCATCTTTTTTTGGTTCCCTTTTTATATTAGTATGGAACCTTTCTTTATTTTTTTTTCTCTGCACTTTTTTATTGAGTTAGCTGCATGTGTGTTTGTACAGGTTCATAGGAAAAGGACTCCCTGAGTTTGTTGTGCCTTCAGTGCTAGTCGCCAGCCCCTGGCCTATGGAGGCGGGATTGGGGTAGTTGCGGTTCGAGCCCTGGTATGGGTAAGTTCGTGAGAGAGTGGTATCAGAGCTGGTTCAACCCTTGGGACGTTGTTCGGACGTTTCCATAAAATGGATTTGGTTGGGTTTAGGGAAACAGTGTCGATGTGTCTTGAGAGAGGCTCTCAGGCAAGGGAGTCCAGTGATGGTGTAGGAGGTTGACATATCCATTCACCAAGACCTTGATTACCCGCTTGATGACATGGCACCCTGAGACACCTATTGAAGGGAAAAATGGTACATGCATCATATAGGATTGATTCTTTGACTATCCATCTCAAGTCAGCTCCCCATCGTTGTTGATATATATAGATATACTCATCCGACCGTGGTACTCGTTGATAACATTCAGGATGTCTCCACAACAATAGCCATCCATGATTCTCGCTACGGTTTGTGACGACGATTCAGTGGGAAATGAGAGCTCAGTTTAGGACCCATCATGTGAGCCCCTTTATCTAGGTGGCAAAGTGATAGCACCCATACATGTTGAGAAGAAGACAACCTCAGCTGAGTAGGCTGAGGATGTGCACAGACATGGCGCACTTCACGAGTTCTATCATCAGAGATGGCTGAGGTTTCACAAAAATCCATGCCCTCAGTCTGTAGAGGATTGGATAGAGACGGTGGTCTTCTGGTCTATAACGGTAGTTCCTAAGAATAGACGTTCGAGGAGGGACTCTGTAGAGAGATCTGTTCTATTATAGTGCCCTTTTTCATCCCCACTTATGTCGAGGTGTGATAGTAGGCACTGGTGGTAGAAATCTTCCTGCCACGCCATACAACTGGTTGTGACAGTGAGCACAATAGAGCTGAGACACCTACATCAGCTAGAAGACACCAGCTGACAAGATCTCAACGTAGGAGATCTTATCATGATCAGTCACAGGCACGTGGTCATATAGGACCTAGGCAGTGCAACGAAAGCATGGTGGAAGTATCTTGTGGACTAATGCAATCAAGGATCGGTTATGTAGGATATTCTCGTATTAAGAAGTGTGGTAAGTCCCAGAGTCACCTATGGAAGGAATATTCATAGCAGTTAACTTCCCTGCAGCTGGCCCAAGTAAAACATGAGGGTATATCTTTTCTTTATTCGACGTTGTTGACTCCTTTGAATCTAGAGATTGTAAGAGAGTCTTGGTTGTGATTCATCAACTATGAAACCCTGTGTGATCAAATATCCTTAGATGTTTCACCACATGGATATTCTGAAGGAGGGAATCACGATACTTTTTCAGGTTGACAAATAGTGATTCCAGTTGTGACATGTGATGCAGAGGTTCGGTCGGGGAGGAATGTTTTCCCCCAAGTTCTATCAAGTCATTTGAGACTTTGGAAGGAGATGGCATGGTTTCATATCGCCTTCCCTTATCCAAATTATTTAGAGTGGGTATACGATGCCTTACACGTGTCACAATTAAGAAGATTTGTGTGTGTTCCTACACACGTAATCAGCTAAAGAAAGCCTTATGAGGTTGGACCCCCCCTTTGGTCCACATTCTTTCGAAGCACAAAAACGTAGAGGTTTCCCTAGGAGCGAGAGAGCTAAGTGTGGGATCGGTAACCCAAGTGGTTTCCCTGGTTTTTCGTTTAGAGGACGAAAATCTTGAAGGAAGGAATAATGTAGAGACAATGTTTTTGGCCTAACAAGACTGTGAAATATTTCTAAGAATATTTCCAAAGCGAGGCACTGAGATGGCGTGCAATTCCGAGGCCTGGTGTGCTCAGAATTAATTTCATAAAAATGTTATGTGTTTTTATATTACGCATGCATGGCAAACTAAGGAAAACGATATATCTCTTAAATAGTTGATCGGATCAGAAATCTAAGACAACAGTTGGGTCCGGAATTCAGTGTTTCCCCTAGGAGCGACATAAAATTAGTCAGCGCGGGATGTTCGGACCCCACACTTGTTGGCGGTGTATTAAATGGATAAATTAAATAATTAATTTATTCATTTAATAGCTCAAACCTGAATATCAGTAGAACAAGGACTCATAGGAAAAATTTGAGGGAACCTATGAGCTCAGAACGTAGGTTTTACCATAAGGAAGGTATAACCTTTGTCCACATTGGGTGTTTGGCACATTTTCCGTCATGAGAGAATAATTAAATAATTAAATAATTGTTTATTTAGTTATTTAATTTATTTCATTTAACCTAGAGAGACGTTATAAATTCATTGTTTAGAGGGGGTTGGCCTCATAATTCATTTTGGCCAATGACGGTAAACCCTCCCTTCCTCTCCTCTCCTCCTCTCCTCATTGATGAACGACGGACGAAGAACAACGAAGCCTCAGATCCAAGAGGGTCGAAGAGCGACAAACACAATATCTTCATCTCATCGTTGTGCAAGTGCGATCCTCATCCAAATTGAGCGGATCTTTATGAATGTGATCTTCACCAATGATTGATCCAAACATGAGGTAGGATTTATTTTTGTGGATTTCTTTCCTCGATTTAATTTCTCATGATGAACATGAATTAAATAAATGAATTTCTGGATCGATTATCAATTTATTGAAGATGTTTTCTTATTTTTTATCTTGGATTTAAGATTCTTTAAGCATGATAAATATTTAATTTCCAATACCCCATGTTCTTGATGCTCAAAAATGATGTCCAAATTAACACGGCTATTGATCTGCACTCTGACCATGATCTTTCCTTATTCATTGTTCGCGCATTCTTCGCGTGTTCTATATCCCCAAATAATTAAGCACGCTGGAAACTCATTGTTTCATTGAGCACGACATACGGATGCGAAATCGTGAAGGTGAAATTTGTGGGATAAGAGCTAGATTGGAGAAAGAATAGAAAATAAGAGAAATAAATTAAAAGATAAATAAAAAGATAAATCAATCAAAAGATGGGGGCATGATTGTCATGGAGTTAAGAAAGGGAGGCACTACTTTTGTGGTGCGTGGAATTTGGGGTGTGAGATTTAGGGAATTAAATTAAAATAAAAATTGTAATAATATAATAATGTTATTATTATTTATGTTGGGAAAACCTTATTTTGATGGTATATTATTCGTGCGACCTCGGTTTCAAGAATCTTTAGCAGCAGTGCGACCTTGACTTCAAGACGGAATTTATGAGTCGAATATTGGATATCTTTTTCAGGTTTTTGGATCAGGTACCTGAAACACTTGGGAAATAATAGGTTTAATATTATTTTTCATTCTTCAACCTGCCATAACTCATGCGTGTGACGCCCAATTGGCTTGCCGTCAGTGGTGATGTAATCCTGTCATTAATACAGTCGATTCAAGTCTAATTTTGGATACTATATTCTGGTTCATGGCTTGGGACCATGAAACACAGAATAATAATATTATTGTTATTATTACGGGATCTTGTATCTGACATATCTCTCTCATACGGTGTCCGAATGACGATCTGTCTGTGATGTTGTGACCCTGTAATTAAGACGGATGTTTCAAGACCAATTTTGGATATTTAAGCCGATGTCGAGGTGCAAGCCCCACGAGGCCCGGTTCGTGCGTGTTGCGGTGAAATGCAACTTTTTCTCCGGCTATCTATTTTGGACCAATGGGTCGTCAATATCATGTTTTTTTTTCATATGAATCGCAATGGTGTGCCCGGTTTAGTTAACCGATGTTGTTTGAAGTACAACCAGGTTGGATCGAACATGAATCCAATCGGGCCCTCGGTAATAAAATGCCTATACCTTACAGACTAGGCGTCCGATTGATGCACCGCTATCATGTTGGAACCCCTATTACATGGCGGTCTTTCAGGTTGCTTCCTTGTGGAACTTCATGGCAGTTGAGGTGTGACTGATGACCTGAGGAGTAGAGCTAGGGAATTTCTTAGATGGCTACTCCCTTGACAACTCAAGGAGCGGGTATTTCTTACTCCTCTTCTCTAGTAGAGACGAGACTCCCCACCTCATGAGTGTGGGTTCGTTTTCCTTTGAGATGGTTTTCCTATATTTGGAGTCGATACTATTACTCCACCACATGGCCAAGTGAGGCCAGTAACGCGGGTCATCCCGTGTACCGATTTTCATTGGTTGACATACATGGGTTGAGGTCATGTACGGGCACATGGCCAGCATACATGGAGCAGACCACATATACTTTTACACGACACGTGATCCTTTCTACATGCTGTATAGTTGCGTTTTACATGACCAGCCTTGCAACACGGGCCGTTGTACATAGGTAGTACCTGGGGTCAGAGGACATGACGTGTAACCTTTCTACACGTCGTGTACCTTTCAGTACTTGGATTGATCTTCTTTCCAATAGTATATTGGAAATATTTCATTTTGGTTAGTGCCCCTTCTTCTCGTTCCCCTTAAGGTCAGGCATCGTTTCCTTCTACATGAGTATGATACCTTTAGTAGGATTTTCACTGATAGAGTCGGCATCCCACCGAGAGGCCCAGAGCGAGATCCTCTATCCATTACTGACCCTAGGTATAGTCAGGCATCTACATGACCAACTTACAGGGCATTGATCCTCTACCTAGCTGGTAAATCACCTAGCTGGTGAATCCGGATGAGTCGTAGTATCCGCCATGGCCCTGGCAGTGATCCTCATCTATGTATCTTGATGTTTGCCACTCAGATGTGTGTCTCCTGTAATGAGTGCTTCTATCTATCGTGATCTTCCCAGTTAGGAGTGTGTCTCCCGTAATGAGTGAAACTACCTCTCGTGACATTTCCCTAAGAACAGTACTTCTCGGTCGGACGTCATCAGAGCTACCAAACTCGTGGAGTGTGTTCTCCCAGAATGAGTACATCGTGGAAATCTTGGATCTAGATCCCTAGCATGGGTATGTGGTTGTGTGACTTGTCCCTAGACTATAGGTCTATGTTATGAGTATATCTGGTTACCATGGGTATTTTTATGGGCATATACCTGGTGAGATCTGAGAGATGAAGATCCCCTTAATCTATCGTTTGGTTTCTTTGAGAAATCATATCTATTATTGGGTGGAGTTGTACTCTTCTTGTTCACTCTTGTTGTACTTTGTTCACTCTTACTGCTCTCCTCTTCAGTACATCTCTTGTTTCTCTATCGAGCCTTCGGGGCATCCTACTGAGTATTCTTATACTCACTCCTGCTTGGGCTTTTCCCACATTAGGCATTCCCTTGCAGACGACGAATAAGTTGATCGTGACATCAAAGGAGCTTCGGGATACGGGGTGCTTAGACCATATGCAGTGGTCGTGGCTTGGGATTCAGGAGTGGGACTCTTCCAGCTGTTTTTCTTTTTCACCTGTCACCGAGTTGTGGCATTTTTTTCTAGTTGGGTGTGTATTTTACCCCCTTTCCCTTTCAGCTTTACTTTTCATGTACTTGTACTGTTATAGGTTGATGCATCTTTGTTTGGTTCCCTTTTCATAGTAGTGTGGAACCTTGATTTCTTCGTTTTCTCTGTAATTTTGCACTGAGTTAGTGATGTGTGTGTGTACAGGTTCTTAGGAAAAGGTCTCCCTGATTTTGTTGTGCATTCGGCGCTAGTCGCCAGCCCGTGGCATATGGAGGCGTGCTTGGGGTAGTTGCGGTTCGACCCCTAGTATGGGTCAGGTTGTGACACCAAGAGTGGGGTTTTACCACCCATCAAGGCCCCTAAAGGTATAATAAATATTCAGGGAAATGACAACCAACCTATAAACACACACTGTGTAATGAAAATTGTTTGTCTTAAAATATCTCCTAAAGCATGATGCACACTTGTGTCGTCGTCCATTATTGCATTAATATTTTTTATCTAACTGGATAGATTTAACTTCGAATACCATGTCCATGGATTTTTTAAGGTACTACCATCCTGGTCAACCAAGTCTAAGATATTACGTCCTCAAATCATAAGTGACAATTTCTATCTTGTCCATTCAACCAATGGCATACCAACAATGACACTCCCAACACATGATACCTCACCACAATTTCATTATCATGGTTTCTCCTTACATCAAATTACAGGATTAAATAGAACACATTGATAATGATCTCAATTCCAGATACCAATACATGTGTTCATAGACAGGAACAACCAATTTCCCTAGAAACATGTGGTGTTCCTATTGGCGGGTTTCTCCTCATGATCTCACCAACCACAGATCACCATGTGTGAACATCAAGAGAATAAGTCTCAATTATTATGATCCCGTAGAAATTGATACTAATATATCAATTGTATGTATTCAGTATGATGTATCTTCAAAATATAACATATATTTAATATTAATTGGATAGTGTATCAAGGTTATCATTATAGCATGTGATCTTCTACAACCTTTTGATATAAAA
Source organism: Viscum album (assembly GCA_963277665.1). NCBI lineage: Eukaryota > Viridiplantae > Streptophyta > Magnoliopsida > Santalales > Viscaceae > Viscum > Viscum album. Next base: position 651,675,193 of record OY728151.1, on the reverse strand, counting down.
ACTAATCTTTTTATATTACAATTTAAATAGTAGATACATTAATTTATATAATATAATTTTATGTTTACATAATGTATATCCCATTGTATACATGAAATAGTAATTGAAAAATACTAATAATTTTGGGTCTAGTGCACTAATTTTACAACAATCCTACTTTCACTAGAACCAACTTTTTAACCATTATTATTAGATCTCACATGACTAATATCATGTTTCTACTAATTCATAGATTTAGTTTCTATGTCTGAAACATCCCCACTATATGGATATTCTATTATGTGCTACCACACCTCCTTTAGTGAAACTCAACATGATGTGTAAGTCACAAGTGTATTCCTTTTTTTCCACTTTGAAAACATGTCATATATTCTAGTATAAGTATAAAAATTATAATTTTTATAAAAATTTACATACTATGCTAGATTCCAAGAACTAGAACAAGACATTGTGTATTTTACGTACATATTAGATGCCTCAACAGTTTCAACACTATTATTATTTGTATACATGGATACAACTACCTTTAATGTTCTTATCTCTATCATTACCTTAGTCTGGCTATGATATTAGATCACAAGTATCCAAGAAAGACTATTTTGTTACCTCTTGAAAGCTAGTAATTATCCTTTCCTCTCCACTTACTAGTTACATATCCTTTGTACTCACTCAAGTACAATCTGATTTTTAGGACTTCTTCCCTTATAGTTTTCCAGGATGTGATTGATATTTTCAAACATATCATGACACATGTGATTGATTCATCACAAAATAATATGGAATTAAACTATTTAAATTATTCTTCTACTATGACCATTCATATATTCATTAATAGATTTATTCCAAGTGACACTATTAACAATTATCTCTCGATGTTTTAATGCTTGTATTTCTTAATATATTTCTAGTATATATATTATTGATTGTTCTAAGAATTTATTAGATCTACCTCTATAGATCTCATTCCTGATAACATTGGTTTCTACATTATGTAAACCTCTTGAGGGTTACCTTCATCATGATCTTAACTAATTGTAAGACCAATATCTAATTTCTATATATTACCAAACATATTATACATGAAAAACACTACATCTCCCACTAATGACTGGTAAACATAAGTAAAAGATTCATTGAAATTGAATACTCTAAGGTCTAATTTCTTACTTATAATGCTAAAATAGATTCCACTAACTTTAACCATTATTTACATTCCATGGTGTCACCAACCCTTTATGGTTTGGTCATATAGAAACCATCCATGAAAGTTGGTCTGACATCTAATTCTCAATAAAATGATCATAAAAATTATTTCAGAATATATAAACTAAAACATATTTAAGAATAATAACTTGGTATATCTTATAGAAACTTATTGGTATGATTCTTGGACCATCCATATATATTCTCACTTGAATACCTGCTATATTATTCAAAATAATATACCTTTTGTTCTTTGATTAATGGAATCCATTATTGAATTTTAATTGATCTTTTCAATTTTTTCTAATGTCCATATACTCCCTAATTGTAGGTATTATAATTCTCAATTCATAATGTATCACTATTTTCGGTTAATATAAAACAATCACCATTGTTTTATCCTTCCTACACAATTTGTGTATGAGGAACATTCCCCTTCCACACCTCTTGTGGAACTCCTCCCTATGTTAACTATTTGTACATCTCTATCATTGACTATACCCAAGTCAAATTTTCAACAACTATCTCAAGTAGGCATGTCCACCCTTTTATGGAAATTTAGTCTACCACCTGACTATAATCGTTCAATCATTTGGATTTCTATAATATCATATGAAACTTTGAGGATAATTACTTTAGGATCACTTTGTCTTTTAGTTGATAAAAGAATTTTTATATCCTTAACAAACACATTTCATTAAAACACATGTTATTATGAAATAATGAATTTCCATCATACTATAAGTCATATGATATCCATATTTCATTATTCTTGGCACATAGTTATTGGATATCACTATTATTTCCAAATGATTTCTTTAATATATTGGAAGTCTCTCCAATGCAAATATGTCATAACATTGATTCTCATTTACTTACATCATGAATATGGGGAGTATATGGAAATGTGAATTTAGGAATTAATCCATGCTACCTTATATTGATCAATGATAACATGTAAAACTCATCATTGATCCTCCTTATTAGCATTATAATGCTGATGTGGATAAGGTTGTGTGTGTTTAGAAATTACTCCATGCTTTATTATAATGATCAATGAATGCATTGTTAAGATATTTTTCATCACACTAACGTGAAGATACTAATATATCCATACCATGAATAAATCATACATAACTTTTTTAGCATCCCTCCATGACTTCCACTTAACAGTACCCCAAGCTGGTGGCGACAAGACCTCAAGTGTTCTTCCTCATATGCCAGAGGTAGCCAGCTAGCAGTGGGGGCCTATGGTGTGTCCATGGAGATATTTTTCCATCATATATTATAGTAATTCTAGGGTTAGAAAAATAAGAAACCACAATGGTAGACACTATATGACCTGAACAATAACCATCTATAGTAGGGGAAGTAGTAATCAAATGGTAGCAGAAGAATAAAAATAAACATCCAAACAGGTAAACATGTAGAACATGTATAAATAGTACACACAAATAGATGATTATGAAAAGGATTCCATAGTAAAATTATTATGTGGGTAGTAAGGGATAAATAAATATACTACATTGTATAAAAAATACCAAAAAGACCAAAGCTACTACTAATTAAGTCTCGATCATAGGCTCAGTCCTTTTCCCCATATACTCTATCCATGAAAATACAATCAAGCATCAAAATATGAAAGCTTTTGTTTATCTATACAAACATTCATGAAGTCTTCATGGGTACCAAAGGCCTCCCATATAGGGTGTGGGATATAAATAGTATTCCACCACCAACAATTTCTAGATAAAACATTTTTATGCAATATTAAATGTATATTATTTCAATACAAAAAATAAATTAGTGTTGGTAAATAAATAAATGAGATGCATCAGAATGTGTCCCACTTGGGACATTCTCCCAATTCTACCTGCTTCGGCCTAATCCTGTTATCTCTGAGAGGAGTTATCCTACACTTTTATACAATATAGTAAGATTTTCGAACAGAAGAGTGTCATAGAATGGACTATCCCGAAGCTTGTTCTTTGTCTTAGTGGGTGCATCTCAGGAGTTCCTATTTCACATTCATACTTTTCAATTTGTTTAACATTTTTTTATTTTTTTTACGGGAACCCTGATCTTATCTAAGGAGGCATCATGGAATCCCAATAATGGATCTAGGATAATTTTAATTGTCCAATTCCATGGGTGTTCGTCCAAGGAAATCCAAGAATGAGATACAAAGTTTTTCTCCTTGAATGGTGTGAAAATATCAAGAACAATCCATTGATTCCATCCCTGGTATTTCACTTATGGGTCTGAGTCTCTCTCATGGGATGGTATAACCATCATTCCCCTAATATCATCCATGGGGTCTCCCTTACGGAACTGGTGTCACTCGTCTAGTGGTAAAAAGGGAATAACACTCTGTTATCACATCTCAGGCATAGATGGTGTATCCACTTACATATTTACAAATCATTAAAAAATTATATCTAGGGCTTGATGAGAATTTCAAAAGGGTCTTTAAGTCAGACCTTCTTATATAATCCTTTTCAAAAGGTTATGGTTTTATTGGGTTGTTAAAACAAATCCATTTAGTAAGAAAATATTTATAAAATTATTAAAAAAGGAAATTTTATTTAATTAATAAATTCCAATGAATGAATAAATCATTAGATACTAACACATATCCCATTATTTTAATTAATTCAATTAATTAGTTTATGTAATTTATTATAACGGTATAACAACACAAATGGTGTTTTTAGTTATTAAAATTGGTTGGTAAACCATAAAGAAGTATGTGCAGCAGAAGGGGTTTCTTAGGTGAAGGCAATTAAAATAGAAGGTTATTCACAACTAACTTGTATTATAATATTCATTTGAAACCATTTAGAATAATTTATTTAACATTATTGTGGTTAGGTCAGAATGGTCTGATATGTGGAACAACAACCCAAGATATAAAATGTAATGAATCTTGGGGAAAGATGTTAGATAACCTCATGAAGTTTTGTATCACTCTCTTTGTCTATAGTTGGCCTTTTAATTGACCTAGAATGAAATATTTTTAAGGAATATTCAAATACCATGAAAATGGGGCAAAAGAGCGTGCACCTAAATATAACAACATAAGTGAATAGAAACATAGAACATAAGGAAGAGGATTTTAGAACCTATCTCAAGACATCAAATTCTTCAAACAATATGATATTTGGGGACCATATAAGGATCATACCATGACCCATAAATAGAGTTAGGTGAGTTCATGAGTTGAGATGGAGTGCAGAGGTCTACTGGAAAAGAAATGAGGAGAAAGTGGTGTGAGAAAACGTTGAATATTTAAGGAAAATTGTAAAAACACCAACACATATAGGGTAGAAATTTTTTTTCTTCGTGATTGGACAAAGCATGGAAATACCCATGGAATCCCTCTATATATCCTAGGCACATGGTATGGTAAACTATTCATAGACTCGGAAAAGGACCTCCTTAAATTTTCTGAGACAATTTTCATGGGTGTATGAGACTATTTTCCTTGATTTAGATAAATAATGAAAATACTTGCTCCCAACAATCCAATACCACACAATTTGGGAAACCATTTGGGACAGGCTTAATGTTTTCTCTAACTATGATGCCCAATCTATTTCTTTGAAATTTTTATATCTAAGCTCTAAAAAAACCTTGGACACCCATGTGACCTCCATGCCTCCCTAGGAAACATTTAAAGGGACAAATAAAGGATTTTAAACCAAAAACAAATATTCTAAACTTCTTAGAAAAACTAATATGTTTCAACCTATCCTACTTAAGAAAACTCATCCCCGAGTTTCCCTTTTGAGGGTAATGAAACATCATCATATGAGTGTTCCAACCACTGCATACATACATCGTCTTTCCAATCCCAAGTTCTGTCCTATATGAGTTCATGATTCCATATCACATGGACTAAGGAACTAACCTTACTTGGAGATCCTTTATGCTCTAATCAACAAAACATATCATATGCTCCATGAGGGACATATCTTCCCCAGCTCAATATCCTTGGTGTCAATGAATGAGATGGTTCATCATGATACCATTAAAGCTATGATATTTGGAAGATATCGTTCATGGAAAGGTACCTCTGTGTAATTAAAAATGATAGGCTACTAGCCTAAATCACTCTCCAATTTCGAGAGGCCCAAATAATTTAGCTGATAACATTCCCTATCTCCAAATTCATCCATGACATAGCTCAGGTGATACCCACAGGAGGACCCAATGTCCTACCTCAAACTATAGAGGTCTACAAAAATTATCAGTATAAGAATTTGTCCTGGAGTGAGCTACATCCATAAACTTCTAAATTAGTTGGAATTTCTCTATAGTCTTTTTATTGAGATGATGACACTGTAGTGTTTCCTCTCTTTCCTCTAACCATCATAGATGTGAATGACATGGACTACTGTAATGATTCCCATATGAAACCATTTGGATCATTACATAAAATATTTTGTTGTATTAAAACACAAAAAGTGGGATATACTTTTCCCATGAATCTAAAATTTAGGGATACATTCCCAAAGGATATCCTTCAATACTCGTATTGTCTACTCGGACTGTATGTCGAACTATGGTTGATATGTCGTACTCAAGAGTACCTATGAACTTAGTGCATCAACCAGCCTCTACTAGAGTTGTGAAGTAAAATAGGAATATCTACCGAATGTGATATAATGTGTAACACCCTGAAGTCAAACAATTTCCGAGAGATAAATCCTAAAAATCATAACAACTAAGAAGGTATCTCATATCGGTAGAAAGTGTGTAACCATAACCAACCTATCAAGAATCACCCATACTGCATTTCTACCTCAAGGGGATCTCAAAAAGGCCATCACTAAATCCATATTGAAGTCATTGTACTTACACTTGATAATGGATAAATTCTATATAATTCAATTAGGTCATTGCTGTTTCTCCATTACCTATTGGTAGATGGAATACATACTGATGAGGTCTACTATCTACCTCTTCTTACCTGGTCACCAATACAAATGAATATCATCTTGGTACATCATGGTAAGACAAGGGTGAACTTCCCAAAAAATGAATGATATTACTTTATCATTTATTCGAGTATATCAGAATGAATCCACGCATTCCGACGAAATATAAGTATATAGTTCTCATAAATAACCCAATCAATAGGTGGGTTCTCACCTATGATAATCTCCCTCAAGACGAGGACTTTAAAATCATATTTTTTCCACATTCAGACATGATCTATAAGAGAGGATTTCACTACAGGGATTCTATAATGGGATTTCCTTTCTTCTCATACATCTCCATGTGAATTTCATATAATAGATCCATCAATTACCACTCAATACTAGCCACCTAGACAGCTTGTATCTGAGTCTTTCAACTCAAGGATTCATCTACGGTATTTCCATGTACTTGTGTTTAAGAAAGCTAAATGTTGAAATACTTCAGGTATTCAACCCCATTTTATTTCCTTGGATTCAAGTCTCACTGTGTGGAGATGTATTTTAGACTCTTATAATCCATGTAAATGATGAATCCCTCACCCAATAGATTATTCCTCCAATAATGTAAGGTATGAACCATAGTTGATAGATTGAGGTTTTGTGTCAGCTAATTCCACTCATGGGTTATAATTTGGTGTGACCCATACCATATAATAAAATTACATTGAATCATCACTTCACCATGCCCAATTCCCAAAAAAATATTGTAAATAGTATCTCCTCTTGCTAGATCAAGAATAATCAGGTTACGCGCTTAAGTCAGTCTCCACATTAACTCTTGAAATTCAATATCACAAGCATCAGTCTAGTTGAAGTTCACAACCTCTTTCATCAATCCCATAATAGGAACTTATGTGAAATATAAATCTAGGATAAACCACCTATAATTGCAAGCTAGATCTAAGAAACTATGTATGTTAAAAACATTCTTAGTTAGTTCACAAGAAACCACGGTGCTCGCCTTATCTAGGTAAACAGATATTCCTCCCTCTAAAATGATATAACCCAATAAGTGAACCTTACTAATCCAAAAGTATCATTTGTTGAGTATTTTATAAATCTGGTGTTCTATTAGTGTATTCATCATAATATCAATATATTTCTCATGGTTGGGTCTCGTGTGCAAATACACTATGATTTCTTCTACTAGTACCACCTAAAATGAATCTATGTACATATGGAAAACCAAATTCATTAGATCCATTAAGACTGTCGGAACATTTTAAGACCAAAAGGCATGAACAGAAACTCATACAATCTATACCTACTCTCTAACCCTATATGTCTAATGTTTGATTGAATCGCATGCACCCCAAGGTTGCCCGACCTCAAATGGATCTTGGAGAAAATTATTACTCCTTGGAGTTGTTCAAAGAGGTAATCTATATGGGGTCATCGATATCAACTCTTCACTGTAAGATACATCAATCAGAGCTAATCCATACACAACCATAAGATACCATCCTCCTCTTTTTTGGAAAGAAATATTGAACTTCGAGGTGATGTATTGGGCATATAAAGCCTTTTCCCATGAGTTCTTTCGTCTTCTCCTTAAGTTCCTAGAGCTCTTTAGGGTCCATCCAATATAGAGGAATTGAAACTAGTTCTACACCTATTATAAGATCAATGGTGAACTCAACATATCTCTTAGGAGGAAATATGTAAAAATTAGTAAGGAAGACATCCCTAAAATGATTCACAGTAGGGGGAATTCTACCAGATGAATTCCTTGATCACTCATGAATAGGCTTTCTACATGATTTGTCACCCTTACTTCCCCTTGATGCTTAAGTCCATATCATATATCCAAAGTATCCCATTCACTTTTTTGGATATATGTGCTTCTACCAGGTGATGTAAATAACACCTTCCAATGATAACAATCCACCTGGGCATTATAAGTCATCATATAGTCCATATTGAGAATGACATCGAAAACAGGCCTCTCGTGGGAAAAAATTTCACATGAAATGGTATCCATCTATCTCAAGTGGATAACTCTTGGAATTGGTGTATTACCTCAAATAAGACCCCTAGTGGTGTGTTGAGAGATATAATTCCACAAAATTATTGTATTTCTATGCCCAAAAATTCCAAAGAACTAGAAGATATAAAAAGGTGAGATTAAAATGTATCAAATAGGGTAGAAAATAATTATCAGGCTACCAGAATAGTTCCTCATTTAGTAGAAGGCCCTAGACTATCCTCCATAGGTGTAGGCCACACTACATAGATATGGGTTGAACTATAGCCCTAAGATTCTACTTGACAAGCCTGGGAATGTTCGCTCTATTGATGTTGAAACTCTGTGGCATGAATACCTCAGCCACGTCCACCTCCTCTACCTGATCTACCAGTAGAAGACCAACTACCATTCCAATGTGGAGCCACTGTTCTGATACCTAAAATCAGAGTTATTACGGATCCCCACACATAGGGTACTGGAGGATTGGGATTAATGTTTGAGGTAACCCATTTTGATAAAAACTCAGCACAAAATCAGGTTCCTCCTAAACTAATGCATTTTATGGACAGGGATACCACACTGGTAACACACAATAGATTTGTTGGTGTGTTCAACTTGGATGGTACTAACCCAATGTGTGACTTTGAAATTATGCTTCCTACCACTGGATAAACAATTTCCCTTCCAAAAAACTGAACCTCCCTAACTCACATTGTCAGATTCCATCAGGTTCCACTTAATTATGGGGGCCTATTATTCAATTTTAAAATGGGCGTCATCCAGAAAATATTAAAGTATGGTTGAATAGTGTAGGAAATCCCATCCTCTAATTTTCTCATTGAAATCATCTAATCACAAATCATGGTCGATGAAAAAAGTTTCAATTCCATAAAAATGGATGACTACTCTATCACTAGCATTTCAGAATTTTTAAGGTGAATGAACTCTCAAGAATGTTTTGTTCTCTTGGTCTATGGAATAATGAAGTTTAAAAAGTATTTCTCGATGTCTTTCTAGACCATTCCTTGATGTCGATTAGCCTATGTAAGGATATCCAACCAACGTATGAAAAACTTTTAGGTTGAGAAACAAACTTTTAGTTTCAATTATGTTTTCTCCATCCTGCAAGGAATTTAAACAAATTTTTATTTAGATAATCATCAAGGAACTAATAATATTCGACAGGAAATGCATGTATAAATCTGATATAGCATGGAAATATGCATGGAATTTTAGTCTTGTGGGGACTAGAATGATTTATTCCCTCATTTCATCATGCTAGGGAGAAGCAACCAATAAGATTAATAATTTTATCAACTATAATAACAGTGAAAATCATGTCCATCTCCCAATAGTGATATCTATAAAACTGTAACAAGGTAAAGTAAAAACATCATTTACCCATCACGTGTATTTTGGGTTTCCTCTATACGTGGGTTAACTAGTACCAAGAACAATCTTATTACAGAATTATAATATCCTAGTCTATTGTGTAATACCTAAACAGTAAGACAAAAGGAAAAAAGATCTTCTAATATCACATTGAAGTTTTCTTCCCTTATTTCCACATAATGGTTCCCTAATACGATGTCTATGAGTCCTCAAGTTTGCCTCCCTATATGTCAGAGGCCTCAGACTAGTAGTGAGGGGCTAGAGTGTGTTCATGGAGAAACTATACCCTCATACATCATAGAGGAGCATAATGGTAAATAAGAAATCTGAAATAGCAGAATCAGACACTATATGATTGGACTAGTAACCATCTATAGTGGAAGTAACAGTAATCGAACAACTTCTAAAAGAATAAAAATACTTTCAAAAAGACAAACATGCCGAATCAGAATAAATAGCATATAAAAATAGATGATGAAGAAAAATTTTCTACACAAAAATTTGTATGCGGTGAATTAGGGATACAAGCATATACCACATGTTATACAAAATACCAATAATATAAAAGTTATTAATACTTGAATATTGATCATAAGCTCAGTACTCTTCCCCCCATACACCATCCTAGAAAAAACAATAATGCATTGGATGCTTTCAACTTCCCTTTATCTATATCTATAGTCATGAAGTATTCTTGGGTAAGGAAGGTGGCCCAAGTAGGGTGTTAGATATACTCGTTCAACCACCACTAACTACATCTAGATAAAACTAGTTTCTGAAATATAAAATATACCATTTTCCAATAGTAATAGTAAAGGAAAGGTGTTAAATAAATAAATAAGTTGCATTGGACTGGGTCCCACTAGGGAAAAACATCCAATTCTAAATTATTCGGACTAATTCATATATCTCTAAGATAAGGAATCATACACTAGTATAAAATATGGTAAGACTATCTAAAATAATTTTTTCAAAGAAAGGACCTTCCCCAAGCTTCATCTTTGGCTTGCAGGGTGCGTCTCAGGAGTTTCAATTTCAAATTATTATTTTTCAAATTTTTCAAAAAAAATAGTTTATTAAGAGGAACGATGATCCCATCCAAGATGATCCCAAGGAATCCTAAGTATCATTCAAGGGGATCTTCATATGTCCAATTCCATGGGAATATATCCCAGGTGACCCTAGAATGAGATCCCAAGTATCACTCAAATCATGGTGTGATAATATCAATAACTAACCTCTCAATCCATATTTGGGATTTTACAAAGGGGTGGGATTCTCTATCATTGAATGGTACAACCATCGTGCCAATTATCCCATCCCTGAGGACTCTCTTAGGGAACTGGTATCACACATATGGAGGTAAAAAAGGAAAAATTATCAGTGATCTCATCTCAAGAATAGTTAGTTCAAACATGATTTATGTACAAATTGTTAACAAATTTTATCTAAGTCATGATTATCATGTCCAAATGGTCATTAAATCTGAACACCTTGTATCACCCTCGACACAAGGGGATGGTATTATTTGGTTAGAAAAACCATACCATTTAGAAAGAAAACCATTATAACATGACTAAACAAGGACATTTAATTTAATTCATCAAATACAATTAATGCATAAAGCATGTGATCCTAACACATAGCCCGTCAATCTAATAAATTCATTTCATTGGTCTAAGTAATTTATTACTAGGTAAGAACACCTCAAATGGGTTTTTTAATTATAAAAAGTGACATGTAACCCAAAACAGACTAGTCACATGTAATTGGGTTTCTTAGTTGAAGGAGATCAACCTAGGAGGCTATTTTCCAATAGCATGGGATGTTATATAAATGAGAAACCATAAAGAAAAATTTATTTAACATTTTCATAAAAATAATGCAAAATATATTTCACCTAAATAGAGAAATTGTGGTTAAGAGAAACTTATAACATATGAAAGGTGATCGTAGAGATTACCTCAAGATTTCAAATGCTTCCAGTGGTGAGAGATTTCAAAACATTATGAGGAAGATACCGTGATATCTAGATAGAGGGAGGTGATTCTTCAATGTGAGAGGGAGAGGATATGTATATTGGAAAAGAAATGGGGAGAAATAGTGGCGAGGGAACATAAATATTTCGAGGTAAACCTATAAAAACATCCACACCGATTGGGGTGCATAGTTTTTGAGTATGGTTTTCCAAACCATCAACCAACTGTGTAACAACTGCATCCCAGTAATAGCACAGACACCCCGCCTTAACATGGTTGTCGTGTCCTATCCCATTAGGTACAACAAGTTTCCCCGCAAACACATTTTCCCCACCCAAGGGTCGACCCACATGTCTGAACGGGTCATCTGACTAATGACTGTCCCCACAGGCCAACACTTGTTCTTTCCAGTGTGCTTTGTCCTCACTCACACACACCTTGAGATACTTTCATGATGGTCCCCCATCATGATCACTACTCCTGGCCAATCACAATTAACTGTGGAGTTCTAATCAGACAGGCTTCCGAAAAGGATGGTGCACATTGTTGACAAGAGTCATATCATTTAGTCATTTATCCATTTATCATTCAGGGGGGATACAATCACCCCACATTTATAGCACAACATCCTTGTTGTGGGCCCTACATCTAAAACTAGGCAGTGCACCACACATAAGGTTGGGTACCACCTCAGATACCAAATGTGACAACTGGGTCCCAGTGATAGCACAAGCACACCGCCTTAACATGGATGTCCGGTCCTGGCCCGCAAGGTACCACCAGTTGCCTCGTAGACACGTGGTCCCCACCCAAGGGTCCACCCACATGCCTGAACGGGTCATCTGACTAATGACTATCCCCACAGACCAACACTTGTCCTTTCCAGTGTGCTTTTTCCTCACTCACACACACCCTAGGAAACTACCCAAAAGGTCACCCATCCTGATCACTACTCAAGTCCAAGCACGCTTAATTGTGGAATTCTAATCAGACAGGCTCCCAAAAAGAAGGTACACCTTGTTGACATGATTCATATCATATAGAAATTTAACCCTTTATCATTTGAGGGTGTTAAAAATGGCGCACCATGAAACATCCCAAGGGGATCCTTATTTGGGGTAGGTGCATATTTTGGATAACCATTCATATCACATGAAAAATCTTCTACAAATTTTTTGAGACAAGTTCCCCAAGTTCATGGGCCTCTTTACAAGGTTTCATAGAAACTATAAGGAGCCCTGATCCACACTATGCAACTCCATGTGGCTAGGTTAACTATGTTGGATGAAGTACACATTTTCTCCAAACCGTGTGTCAGGGTCTAATTCTACAAATAGTGGGGATCTGGGCTCTGAATAAGCCTTGGATTCTCCTGAAATCACAAAAACTCATTTAGGAATCATGTAAAGGGACAAAGAAATAAATTTAAACAAAAAAATAGCCCATAACATTGAGAAAATATAGTATGTTACAAATTTAAAATTCATTAATAAACTCTTAAAGGTATATTATGAATTATATTTACCTCTAGATTTCCCTTGGACAAGTTTATGCTCTCTGGCTGAACTAGTTCCAAAATCATTATGGAATACCTTTATTTCAAAAGGTTTCTTTTTCCAAAACATAACAAGTTTATACATCGATAATACCTAAGGTGATTAGTTCCACAGATTCTAAATACCATAGTAGGTGTAAAGTTAATTTATACTTTTACTTTTTCTTAAAAAAGTATTAACTAGCCACAATATGGTATATAAGTCTTTCATTTTATATTCATCAGGTATTTATAATAATTTATGTATCACTGAAATGTGGTTCAAAATATAACACCATAAATAACATTCATTCCAAAACAAGAGTAATCTCTCCTTGTGTCCAAAATACATGTGAGGTAATTTATCTTTGGTAATAGTTATTGAAATTTAAATAAGAACCATTATCATGATCGTAAGAAGTTGTATACTTCTAGTTGATGACTTAGGAACATCCCTTTATCGAACTCTTTGATAACACACCTTACCTATTGTAATGTTTCGTTACTTACTTAGTTACTGTATTCAAATACACATCAGCGGTAGGCATGTTGTATTCAATAACCAAAAATTATTACAGAAAAATTACTTGATATTGATGAATATACCAGAAGAAGATGTTATTACTTGCTTATAATATTTAGTTCATGGATTTTAAACATCTATAAATTTATTTCACGATATGCGAAGAAAATTACCACAGGTTCAATACCTCTTTCTTTGAAGATCATTTCAGTGGTTCCTTTGGCATGTCACTTTTCATTAGCCTTTCTATCTTGACTTTCAATTTGTACACTATGGGAAATAAATATTAATTTTTGTTTAATGTTCTTACTTCTTGGTGAACCTTACCCAAAAGCTAATGAAATGTTTTCTCTAAACTGTTAATTTTGAAAATATAAAAAAACTTGATTAAATGAATGTAAATGATATGAGAACGTATCCATTTAATGATAGTGATGATCCTTTCATAATTACACATAACTAGTGAAATTATCAGACATCCATATCTCGCTTCACATTCTCCATGAAAACTTCTATGTGATGATACAATCATGTAAAATCTTCCATATTCCCATGTCATATCCACAAATCATTTCAAAAAGTGATGATAGAATTATGATAAACCCCTCATATGTGTAATACAGGTGTCTTATAGGGTCATTTAAAACACCCTCACTTCCTATGGTGGTTGAACATGTATTGTGGATAGCAGCACCATGAATTTTTGAGATCATAGTATTGTGCGAAAATGCTTGTACTACTCTTGGAAACCTGAACCAGTGTAGATATTTACTTTTTCTATTATATATCATATCATATTATGTTTTATTATTTTCTATTTTCTAAAAAATTAAAATCTATTAGATTATTACTTTTTATCTTGATTTTCGATTATACATTATTAATTAATTAATTAACACATTAAATGTATCCCACTATTTTATCGAAATCAAACAACCCTCTATACTAGAATATAAATACTATGTTTCTTGTATATTCTACAAGAAAGAATCCTTGAACCTCCCCTCATTGTCTATCAGCTTTGGCTATTCCACTACACAGATAATTCAAGGTATGTGTTTGACTTTCCAACTGCATTAACTCACATCTTCTTGATATTTTGAGTGAACTCCCAGCTTCTATAGTCATAAATATGAGTTAACTAATGATTTCCTCTAATGTTGCATCATGCTTGCCTTGGATACTCATTTTCTACAAAGGTTAGTTAAGTCAACACATCATTCTCATAATAACTCCTCAATAGTAGGACACACCCTCCACTATGGCTAGCCGAGCACCCCAAACACATGGTTGTGTTTATTTATCATTTAATATTTCATTTTGCATTTTCTATATTTTTTATTACTAACTTAATACATGTTGACTAATATTTCCATGATTTTTATTCATGCTCACAAATGATCATTAATAGAAAAATATCCATCAATTCATTTTTTTAAATTTTTCTTGTTAATTATTTTACGTATTTCTTGTTATCATTCAAATGAATAAAATAATAAAAAATCATAAAGGAAATAAAAATACCCAAATGGTATATAGTACTAATATTGGTTGATCCATTTAAACTTATTGGGTCAATAATGACCTAGTGTAATCGTACCTAAGTCGTAGCTTGACTCATGATGTAGCTGGTCCCATTCTAGTGTGTAAACTTCTCATATAGATTTCACCTCATCTTGGTAGGGTCCACGTATTATAACATTATATTAAAATATACATGTATACTCACACGTAGGTGATGGGGTCTTTGGAGTAAAATATAAAACAAATAAATTGGACATGCAGGCCCTTATACATATTCAACAAAAAGAAAATGTAAAGACTATCATTAAATTAACTACATATTATAATCATCGCACTCAGTTAATAAGTAATTAAATAAAAATAAATCAAACATTCATGGGTAGTTAATTTCTTAAGGTCAATTAGTATAAAATAATAAAATTTCATTTAAATTAAATTTCTATAAATTTAAAGCATTATAGAAATTTAAATATATTAAATTCAAATAATATATTCAAATATTGTTATTTTTATCCTCTCTAGCCATTAATTTAATTTTTATTCTGAAAATTAAATTAATTCATACATTTCAATTAAAATAAAAAAATTATTTATTTATTTTTTACAATATTAAAATATTATCTTTTTCAAAAAAAGTTAGTTTTAATTAATTAAATTTAATACTAAATTTTATTTAATTATATTGATTAATTTTGATTATATTAATTTAACCCAAGACCTAAAACCCTTTCAAGGCCCATGTAGGTGGTGATCAACCATCGCAGGCCCATACCAGGTCATGAAGATCCCTTGTAGGGGTGTTTTGGGCCAGGAAGTTCTGCCCAGACCCATTCCAGGTTGGGTAGAGTGACCCTAACCCACTATAGGGTGGATTGGGTCTGACTGGACCCATAAAGTCCATTAAAAACTAGGGAAGGGGTATAACTCATTACTCCATTAAGAGGAAAATTAATCTACTAGGAATATATTGATGGAGAGCTAGCCAGATCGTATAGAAGGCTTATGGGTCGGATTCAGGATGGTGGTTAGCCGGTACAGATCGGTTGCAACTAGAATAGGGAAATGAGGCAACATAATTATCGTGGTTGTGTGGTGGTGTCCAGTCCGCACATTCGACTAGGCGTGCACTGAGAGACGAAGGTATAAGGGCCAGATATTGAATGATAGGGTGGTGTGGCTTTGGTCGTTGGAGAGAGAAACCACTAATACGATGTGTGCCAAAGGTTAACTGGTCTGGCTGGGTGACATTACGATAGGGTCAGCCTCGAGTGTGGTCAGATGATGAGGCCACTATAGTATCTAGTCTAGAACACAAGGTGGGAGGTGAGGAGGGAGAGGGATTGGCTAGGGGGCTTCCAGCTAAAGGTGGAGGTGGAGGGAAGATCACTGGATGTTTGAGGTATCGGGGAGGGGTATCCAAGGGAAGGAACTCTATAAAAGGGGGAGACTGGGGTGGCCCACTCAGTGACATCCATAAACAAAAATATTTGGATTCTTCCATAATCATTTTCCCTTTTCTAAACAATAATATTATTATTATAGGGTTTTGATTACTAAAGACTGATGTGCCACCCCCTCTATAGAATTGATATTTTTTCTTCCTTTCTGATAAATTTAAGCCTTTGTTGTCCTATTTATAAATGATTTCCAATGTATATTAAGATTTTAGTTTAATATAATAATAAAACTTATTATTATAAGTTCTATAATTTAATGACTGGTGGAAATTATTGGTGGCCGACCATAATTACTTTAATAACCAGAATCTAGTTAGTGTTCTGCCTGAAAAGTAATACAAAATCATTGTATATATATTGATCATAAATTTTAATATTTGTTAAATCGAATTATATTTGAATCAATTTTCATTCCCATAAAAATTGAAATCCAGATTAAAAATGTTAGATGAACATAATTTTTTCATCCAATATCAAATCAACACGCGGTTTGTTCCATCGGGACAAAATGTATACCCTACACTTATATTTAAAGAAAATTTAATTTATTTCGCTAATAAGATTCATGTGATCCATCTGATACCAATTTTTGGTATCGGGGAATGTAGTGTAATCTTGTGAGATGGGAATTTAAATTTTCTATCAACTGAGTGACGAGATATTTCTTCATTGACGATATGATCTCTAGTATGATCTAAGGTTCTTGAATTGATTAAATAGAGCACATAAAATAAAATCAATTGAATTCCTCATTCTGAATTGAAGCACGGTCGACTGTAGCTCATTTCTGATGATCGTTTCTCGAAGAATCAAAATCTAAACCCCTTTGGATTGTCCACTCTCACTCCAAGAATTTGTATGCACTCATTCATCATATTCTGGGTGCTAGTATAAAGAACTGTCAATATCATCGATGATGTAATTTTCTTCACGATCTCGTGCCTTTGATCGATCCAAGGCATCTTAGATCGGTCACTTAGGAGAGAGTATTTCTCTATTGAAGATGTGGTGGGAGAGAGAATATATCAATTCCAAATTCATGAATAGTACATGGAATGAAGATCCAATCTTACTTATATAGTGGATTGCAGAAAATACCTTAATAGGGTTCCCGAAAACCCATATATTTAACATTCACTAAATAAGTAATAAATAAATAATTGGGATGAACTTATTGCATAATGAATATCTTTTTTCTTTTCTCTCATACTTATAATATATATTAAATATATTATGTGATAAACCCTAGTCATTGCCTTAACTTATAATTCCTTCTAATATTAAAAGAACTCCGAATATTAAAGTATTACTCTTTCATATAATATTTTTTCTTGTTTTTACATAAAAATTTGTAAATACTTTTAATAAATATATTCACCCCCAATTATTATTTATTTGAATAATAATGAATTTATTTATTTATCGATGATCAATAACAATTGAAAAACTCTCAAACACTATGGTGGGTCCCACCGGTTCCTTTATATCTATTCACCATAATATGGTAGATTATTAAATATGATATTATGTATGACCCACTAGCCCATTATCTTGATTGTAGTGAATAGTATTCATAGACCCAGAGCAGAGTCTAGAAACCCATCAAGGCCTCTAAAGAGACAAGGAATAGTCATATCAATGACAATGAACCTACAATCATGCATTGTATAATATATTCTATTTTCCTTTAGATATTTCATAAAATCGGATGCAAACTTATGTCACCACCCTTTGTTGCTTTATTATTTTTTGATTTAATTGGACAGATTTAACTATGACTATCATGGACATGGATTTATAAAGGTACTACCATCCTGATCTACCAGGTGTGAGATATTACTTCCTCAACTCAAAAGTGACAAATTCAATCTTCATCATTCAACCAATTTTATTCCCCCAATAATGTGCTCAACAGAGGCTAACTCACCATGGTTTCATTATCATGGTATTTCTTTACATCAACATCTGTGATAAAATGGAACCCATTGATAATGATCTCATGTCAGGAGACCAATACACATGTCTGTAGATATGAACAACCTATGACCATGAAACATGAGGTGTTTATATTGGTAGGTATGTCCTCAAGATATCACCTACCATAGATCATGAAGTGTAAAAATCATCAGAATAATTGTAAATGCTTATTATCTACCATCTCCTGATAGTCATACATCAATTTTTTCCAGTCATTATGATGTGTGTAGACCATAGGGAAAATATTTATTCCAGATTTAGAATTTGGTATACCCCATGGACTTGGGTGGGATATCCAATAAATTATCAATATATTCAGACTTCTAGTATATAATTCATATAGAGAGACCTATTGAGCACAACATCTAAGATGGATACCATAAGTGTTATCTGACTCATGGAGTGTGTTCTCCCGGATGAGTGTTATATGGAACCTTCGAGTAGGAATCCTAGACTGGATTTATGGTTGTGACCATACCTTCCAATGTGTGTCTACTACATGTATATCTATATATTCTTAATATTTATGTTGTATAAATATCCCAATTATAATATGACTATTATTATGGATACTATATGCGTAATGACCTGATCTTTTATGAATAAAATTACCTTACTTTTAATGTCTTATGGATATAGATGACATATGAATTTTTTTGGTTTAAATAACACTTAAGTATCATTATAGTTGATAATATAGTCATTGAACATATATCAAATGACTATTATAAATATAGAGTTTAAACAAAACCCATTGACACTAAAAATGGAAGTGATGGCCTTTACGATTAGGATCGTTCCCTTTGAAGCCCATTTATTAGATCATTCGAGGGAGATAACATTTCTAGCATTATCCCGAGATCAAGTCCAATCCAAGATCTAATAACTTAAACATGAGAAAACCCATTTATGGGAGAAGTTCAAGCTCAATGAGATCACAGCCAAAACCATGTTCACTGAAAGGCCCCAAGAAAGCCCCACCATCACACACTATACTCTTAGGGCATATGCTGGTGTAATAAAGTGTTATGTCACAATACCCTAGAATTATTATTATGTGAATTATTTTTTTATCAAATAAATAATATACATTTATTCTATTATTGTTTCATTTTAAATGTTTTCTAAATAAAAAATTGTATTTTTAGTTAATATTTAAAAAAAATTATGAAATATATTTTGATGAAATAATGGACTTTTGAATAATATAATATTATTAAAAAATATTTTTACTATAATAATTTTTATTAAATATAAATGATCGTATAATTTTTATGAAAAAAATTGTAATTTTTATTAAGGATTGAACATTGTTTTTGTCAAAACCCATCAATTTTCAATAAATGACGTTTTTTATTTTAAAATTTAAAATTCACATATTTATAAATTTATTTAGATTAAATAAATATTATTTTTTTAATCAAGAAATCGAAATTATCTAATGGTTAATTTTTCATAATTTTCATAGATAATTGAATTTTTGGGTAAAAATTAAATACCATATAAATATATAATGTGTTTTATGACATCACAATGACCCAATAGTGATATAATAAAATAATATAAAAGATATATTTGGTCAATATTTTTTTACCATTAAAATAGTGTGATTTTATATTATTTTTTTGATTAATTTTACAATGCCTAAGTGGACCCTCCACGTCTTATAAAATATTTTAACATTTTAAAATGATTTCTTTGAGGGTGTGACTCGCGTCCAAATAAGAAATCCTTCTATTTTAATATGTTCATACATTTGATTTCTAAAATAAATTTTTCCACTCCACTTTGAAAAAAACCATGGGAAAAAACCCATGGGATGGTTTTTGGTTTATAATATTTAATTATATAGATTCCAAAACCTATTTTTGTGAATTATTTAAAAATTCCCCTCTCATTTCTTATATAAACCCTCCCAAGAACCCACTTCTCTTCATTAAAAATCCATATAACACGTTCCTACTCTACACTAATCACTCTAGAAACCTCTTACGGTTCCCCAAGCTCTCATGAATCCTTTCCTCAAGCTCTTGAAGTCACAAACTCTACTGAGGGATCCTCACATTCCTCTCATCCTTTCAAATTCAAGCGTCTTTTTTAATGTAGTTCATGTAATTTCGAATGGATATAATTTCAATTTTTTGTAATAATTATATTACTATCCAATGCATGTTATTTTAATGAGTTATTATTTATCCTCCCTCATTGGACCCTTACATAAGTCGTTACAATGCTGAACTTTCGTAAGAGATCTTCTACCCTCCTCATATATCAAGCATTCTTTTCAGGTTATGTATTTTAATTTATTTTATTCCTACGTTTTGATATGTTATTAAATAACATAAATA
Organism: Viscum album; assembly: GCA_963277665.1. Taxonomy (NCBI): domain Eukaryota; kingdom Viridiplantae; phylum Streptophyta; class Magnoliopsida; order Santalales; family Viscaceae; genus Viscum; species Viscum album. The sequence continues at coordinate 651,654,308 of OY728151.1, read as the reverse complement.
CTTACCATTTTATTTATAAATCTTGATACCCACTTTCAATCTCATTTATCCCAATTATGAACCCTTATGTTCACTCGTTACCATGCCAAATTTCTACAAGGGATTTCTTCCTTTCTCATTTTCCCAAGTTTCTTTATGTTTTTATACCCTTTTAATTTCAATTAGAAATTTTGGGGTATGATTTATCACCTCCCCCATACATCCCTTTTTATTATCTAATGATGATATACCTTTTTCTCTCTCATTAATCCCACCCATGTACACCCTTTTCCATGCCAAAATTTTGTAAGTGTTATTCCACTTTTCCACTTCCTTCAAATTTCATCATTATGATACTCCTTCTATTTAATAATTCCATGTGTTTGGATAGGTATATATATGGCCCCATTACTTTAAATTTCATTGAAATATGATGAGATACCCATTTCACTCTAATCAACAATTTTTATGAATTTTTATGTAACGTCATTATGTTGCTGAAATTGAATCGTGATTTTCCAATCCAAATCTTTGTGTAGTGAATACAATACCCATTTCAATATCAAGGGTGTTCACCTTTATGAAGATATACATATTTAATGTTACTTAAATATATTTAATGAAGATATACATATTTAATGTTACTTACATATTTAATGATTCCAAGTTATATGATCCATGTGGGACACTTATGCATGAAATGAAATGTTTATAAAGGGTTCACCCAGATAGCGCTCCAATACATTAGGTAATGTTTAGTAACATGATAAACCATGTACAATTAGGGTTTACTCATGATAATTCAAGTGGAATTAGGTTTTACTCATTCTAATTCATGTGCAATGAGTGTTTACTAATTCTAATCCATGTGTAATGATCATTGGATCATGCTAATATAATGTTGTATGTTGTTGTCACATTTCCATGTTATGATAATCATGATATATCATACCTTTATATTAATGTTTCTCTTGTTCTCCATTTATATTCCTATTTCCTAACATGTAATTTGTTCTTCATTTTATGCCTTGTTTACTCCCTTACTGTATTTATAGCTCACCCATTTCTTATGTATATCCTCCAGTTATCCCTTGCAATGCTAAGTATGAATGAATGTTGTTGTTAGGTAAAAGGATTTTTTAGTAAAGATGTGGAATTTTATGTATTATGTTGTCATGTAATGTTCCTAATCCCCATATAAACAATAACTATTGATCTTCCATGTTTTATTAATTGAAATTTCATTAATAAATCATGTTTAAGTGTGTAATAAATAGCACTGTTTTTATAGTTGGTATCAAAGGATATGTTTAGCTATTTTGGGATTAGGATTAGAAACCCCTAGTGAATTCTTTAGGGATAATACTAAGAATAAGAAAAACATCCTGAAATTTTGTTGGGTATAGAGTAAGTGTATTATCAATAAAATAAATCCATGTCTGAATATGAACTTGTAGAGGTGTCTATAACACAAATGTATCTTGGGGTAAAACCTGAAAACACCGCTTTGAGCAACACTCAAATGGGAACCAATTTACAATAATGGACCTTGTTGTACACTTGTATCGACATTCCCATGGGATATTCTTTGGTAAATTCATAATCATAGTATGAACCATTATTAAGAGAATAAAAAAACCCCTAATAATATATGTTAGGAGATAGATCATGGATAACGTAGATTGAAGCCAATAAATTTATAAGTTAAGTAGATGATTATAATTTTTATGTTATCCATTTAATGTCATTGGATTCCCCTTTATGTGTTAATTTTTTAAAGATATTGATCAATATTTTTTCATTTATTCTATCCAAATTCCAGTAATATGAGGAATATCACTAACAACTAATGCGAAGGGCAACACGATGAATGGCCCAACGAGATTCACAATCAATTTGGAGCTCATGTGGGACATATCGTGATTATGCAAAACCAGCTATCAAAAATCATGGTTGATAATAATATATTTTATTCAATCCACATGGAAATCAAGAAATTAGAATATGACATCTCAAAAAAGTCCATATGTTAAAGTTGATAAGGGGAAGAAGACACAATTTTCTTCGTGCAACTAGTGTAGAAAGGGGAACTAAGAGAAATGTCACGAACGGACTATGAGATATTTTAAGTGATGAAATGAAGGGAACAAAGTATAAAATTTCCATGAATGAATGGATAATGTTAAGGATGGAAAAAAATTTCCATCTAAGGCATATTATATAGATCTATGCTATAAATGTGGAGAAGTTGGGAATTACAGAAGGCAATTATCTAATACAAATGCTGAGAAGCATGATGAGAATAAAAAACATCATGATCAAGGGAGCACAGGAAGTCCTCTGATAATATGGATAGTGATTAATGAATTAAATGTAACCACTACTTCAATTTAGTTATGTCATAATGTATTTCAATTCTTGTCCTATTAGTATATCTCTTACGATTTCTAATAACATTGTGTCCCCAGTATAAATGATATTAAAGCATTAGGAAAAAACACTTATAATTGGTTTATCACTTGTTGATGTTTGTGGGAATGTTCTTAATTATAATTTTATAAGTCTCTCTTTGGTGTATTTGGAGGAAAAAATAAAAATTCTTTCCAATGCCTCAAGTCAGTTGAAAATTCATGTGAAAAACAATCTCATGCATGATCTAGAGTTAGCAACAGTGATCTTTACTTTAAAAATCAGGCGGTATTATCTATTTGGGGAGAAGTGTGAAATATATATGGATCACAACATCCTAAAGTATATATTTACACAAAAATAGTTGAACATGTGCCAATAAAGATGGTTAGCGATGATCAAAGACTATGACTTCTCAATCCATTACCAACCTGGGAAAATGAACAAGGTGGAAGATTCTCTAAGTATAAAGCATCTAGAAATTCTATCATTGATGAGAATTGAAAAAGATTAAATCTTCTTAGATTTTATGAATATGAATAAGGGAATCATAAATAAGGGAACATCATTAGTCCTTTCACAGATAATTTCTCAAATATCTCTTTTGGAATGGTTTAAGGTTGCTCAAAATGATGTTGTGGGAATTTAGAAGAATGTGGAAACTATCAGAAAAGTTAAATCCTCATAGTTTAATGTTAATGAAGAAGGAAATGTGATATTTTGGTCAATACTATGTATTCCATCAAATTTGGAGTTAAATAATGATCTTTTAAATGATGCACATAGTTATAATTTTCCATTAACCCAGGAAGAACAAAGATGTATCAACATATTCGAGAGCATTATTGGCATCATTACATGATGAAGGAGATCACTAAGTATACATTAAAGTGGATGGTGTGTCAGAAAGTGAAGGCTAAGAGGCAGAAGTCTAAGGGGATGATGAAACCATTACCCATACCAACATGGATATGGGAGAACATAACTATGGAATTTATCACCAGTCATCTAAAGACATTCAAATGAAACAATTCTACCATGGTTGATGTGGATTGTCATATAAAGACTACATACTTCATTAAAATTCAGTAGGATTTCACATTGAATCAACAGGAACAAATATACATCAGATAAGTGGTAAGGCTGTATAGAGTACAATTATCGATAATATCTGATCGAGATTCAAGAGTCTCCTCTATGTTCTGGAAGTGTCACCAACACACTTTCAATTCTGAGAATAACATTAGTATGGCTTATCAACCTGAAACTGATGGCTAATCTAAGCAGACTATCCAAACACTTGAGGACTTGTTGAGATCATGCTCAATGAACATAAAAGGAGGATGGGATCAATATCTTCTTCTTTTTGAGTTCTCTTACAACGACAGTTTCCACTCAAGCATACAAATGGCTCTTTATGAAGCCCTTTATGGGAGGAGGTGCAGAAAACCGACATATTGGGATGATGTTTTGGAGCGATAACTACTAGATCTAGAAATGGTTGAAGAATTGGTGGAGATGGTTAAGACCATCTGGTATCACATTAAATATGATCAGAGTTTAAAAAATATCAATTTTTGTAATCATTTACAAGACCTATAGTTTGATATTGGAGACAATGTATTCTAACACGTATCATTGTGGAAGAGAGTTATGAGATTTTGGAAGAAGGTAAATATTATTCCTAGGTGAATCAACCCTTTTGAGATCCTTGATCACATTAGAGTAGTGGACTATCAACTATCACTCCAAAAAAACATGTCTCATGTACATGATGTATTCCATGTATAACTCTAGAGTAAGTACATACCTAAACCATCACATGTACTCAATCTAGAGGTGGTACAATTCGATAATAACCTCTCTTATGAAGAGAAGTCGATGAAGATATTACATCATAAGGAAAAAATTTCTACCAAATAAGACAATTACCCTCATAAAAGTGTTGTAGAGAAACAAAAAGTTTAAAGAAGCAACATGGGAACCAGAGGATGTGATGAGTCATAGTTACCCGTGTCTGTTTTAGTGTGGGAAAATTAAATTTTGGCGGCAAATTTTCTGATGCGGGAATGTGGTCACGACTTGATATTTTATGAATAAAATTCTATTTCTTATAATGTATTATGTATATAGAGAACATATGAATTATTTGGGGTTTAAATAATCCTTAAGTATCATTATCATTGATAATATAGTCCTTGAATATTTATCACATGACTAGTATAAATATTGTGTTTTAACAAAAGCTTTTGAAACAGACAAAGGAAGTGATGGCCTCGACCAGTAGGATCGTTCCCTTAGAGGCCCATTTATCATATCATTATAAGGAGATTTCATTTATGGGATGTTCCCCAGACCAATCCCAAGCTTACATCCAATAATATAATCATGTGAAAACCCATTTAAAGGAGAAGCTCAAGCACATCGATATCATGGCCCAGACTATGTTCACCAAACGGCCACAAGAAAGCCCCAACATCGCTTACCATTCTCATAGAGAACATTATGGTGTAATAAAGGATTATGTAAGTTGACCCTATCATTATGAATATGTGCATTTTTTTGGTATAGAATAAATAATATACATTCATTTTATTATTGTTACTTAGAAAATGAATTTTAATGCACAAATAGTTTTTTCGGTTAATATTTAAAATCCATTAAGAAATCTATTGTGATGTGTTAATGGATTTTTTAGTTATATAATATTATAATAAAATATTATTAATAAAATATTATTAATAAAATAAATTTTATTAAATATAAATGAACTTATAATTTTTATGAATACAATTCTAATTTTTTTATGGTTTGAAAACCAATTTTCTCAAAACACATCAATTTTCAATAAATGACGATTTTTATCTTAAAAGTGAAAATTCACATATTTAGAAAATTATTTAGATTCAATGAATATTATTTTTTGAATCAGGACATTGAAATTATCCGAAACTGATTTTTTCAAAATTTTCTGAGACAATCGAATTTTTGGGAAAAAATAAACTACTGTATTAATATATATTGGGATCTATGACATCATAATGACCCCATAGTGATATAATAAAATACTATAAAATTTTTATTCGGTGAATATTTTTTACCTTTAATATAATGTGATTTTATATTTTTATGATTAATTTTATAGTGCCTCAGTGGACCCTCATAGACTTATTAACTATTTTATCATTTTAAATTGATTTCCTTGAGTGTGTGACTTGCCTCCACATATGGAAACGAAATATTTTAATATTATCAGATATTTTATTTATAAAATAGTTTTTTCAAGTCCAATTTTGAATAAAATATGGGAAACCCCATGAGAGGGTTTTTGGTTTTTAATATTTAATTCTATAGATTTCAAAACCTATGTTTGTGAAATACTAAAGAATTACCATCTCATTTACTATATAAACCCACCCATTCTCCCACTTTTATTCACTCAAAATAAATGTAACACGTCCCTAATAATCCCCCACTTCTATAGAAACCACCCAAGGCACCCCAAGATTTCAATAAGCCCCTCCTCAATCTCTTGAAGTCACACACTCTAGTAAGGGATCCTCACTTTCCTCTCCTCATTTTAAATTCATCAATCTTATTTGAATGTAGTTATTGATATTTCAAATGATTATAATGTTAATACTTTTTAATCATTCTATTAATCTCCATTTTATGTTATTTTAATGGGTGATTATTTATACTCCTTCATTTTTCCTTTACCTAAGTCATTACTATACTGAATTTTCATAAGGGATCTTCCACCCACCACTTTTATCAAGAATTATTTTCATGTTATGTCTTTTAATTTATTTTATTCCTACATTTTGATATGTTATTAAATAACATACATACTTAAAATTTGATTTATAAATCATGAGATCCCCATTCACTCTCATTTATCCCTCTTATGAACCCTTATGTACAACTGTTACCATGCCGAATTTATGTAAGAGATTTATTACATTCTCTTTTTTGTAAAAGATTTATTATATTGCTATACCCTTTTATTTTCAAATAAAAATGTTGGGTTTTTATTTTTCACCTCCCCCATACTTCCCTCATTGTTTTTTAATGATGATATATCTATTTCTCTCTCATTAATGCCTCCCATTTACACCTGTTACCACGCTAAAATTATATAAGATTTATTCCATTTCTTCTCATTCTTCAAGTTTATTAAATATGTTAAACCATTTATTTATGAATTAAATGTGTTGGGAAATGTATCTATATAACCCCATTACTTTCAATTTCATGTACATATTATGAGGTTCCCATTTATCTCTCATCAATCATTTTTATGAATTCTGTTTATCACGTCGTTATGCTGCCAAAATTGCACTGCGATTTTCCAATCCAAATCATTGTGTAGTGAATATAATACCAATTTTTATATTTAGGGTATCCACCCTTATGCACACATACTTATTTAATTTTTAATACATGTATTTATTCCATAATCCCTAATCGTTGTATAACTTATGATGTTGAATGATTACACATATATGATTCATGTGGTGAACTTATGCATGAAATGAAATGTTTATAAAGGGTGTGCCCTGATAGTGCTTCAATGCATTAGGTAATGTTTAGTATCATGATACTCCATGTGAAATGAGGGGTTCGTAATTATAATTAAAGTTTAGTATGGGTTTGGTTAGGATATTTCATGTACAATAAGGTTCACTCTTGCTAATCCATGTGTAATGAACCTTGGCTCAGGCTAATATCATATTGTATATTGTTCCCAAATTTCCATGTTATGATATTCATTTTATATCATGCCTTTATGTTGATATTTATCTTGTAAACCATTAATATTTTTATTGCCTAACATGTACTTTATTCTTCATGTTATTCTTTATTTACTCCCTTACAGATCATTATAGCTTACCCATTTCTTATGTATGTCCTCCGGTTATCTCATCCAATGTCGTGTGCGAAATAATTTTGGGGTCATGTAAAAGAATTTTTCAATAAATATGATGAATCTTATGTAATTAGTAATCACACAATTTTTCAAATCCCCAAATACACTAGAACTCTCTATAATATGGGTTTTAATATGTGCAAGTTCGTGTAATAAAACATGGTTATGTGTCTAATAAAGAGTAGTGTTGTTATAATATGCTTAGTGATTTTGGGGTGTCCTGCTAGGTATTATTATAATCACCCTGTCATGGGATTTTCCCACACTTGTGGTGTCATGGGAAGACAACCGACCTATTGATAGAGTCCTATAGGGACCAAGGCTAGGATGAGCTTAGTAATCCATAGAGACCATGGGGTGTTCTGGTGGTTGAATTTACTACATTCCTCTCATACATTACAAGATATATTTTTTCAGTTTCTTTTAGTGGGACTGTATTTGGCCCTTCCTTTCTAGTACATTTTTTCATACACTTATAGTGGGATTTTATATTTATGAAATCATGGATATAATATGTTTTACATTTCATAATTGTTTGGTCTTGGAGGTGTGTGAGTGTGTACAGTACATAAGGTTAAGGGATCCCATGTGTGTGATATACCTGCTTGGCCCTGGTCTCCAGCCCCTAACCTATTGGAGGCGGGCCTGGGGTTGTCGCAGTTCGAAACCTATTGGTATGATTCAGGACAATAAAGTTTCCCCTAAGGTAATGGCTAAAACTTCTCCCCCTTTGATATGGGATAGGGTGGAAAAACTTCTCCCCTTTTAGGATTGTCAACAAAGAATTCATACAAGGGGTTATATAATAATACGTAAAAATTAAATCTATGTTTATCGTCATTTATGATCATCATATATATATGAAAAAGTACATTTTTAGAATAGTTTAAATTTTTTAAAATATTTTAAAATTGATATTTTTAATAAATATCAAGACAATAGAAAAAATATATTTTTAATAAAGAATATTGTTTTGCTAAGATAATACTAATAATTTAAAACAAAATAGATTTTTATAATTTGTAATTTATTTTGAAAAAAAATCTGAATCCAATGATCATTTTGTTATTAAAATTATTTTCTCCCCCTCAGTTAAAGAATCATAAGAGCTTAAAAGGATCACTGATCATAAAATATGTCTAAGATAAAGAGGCAACTTATCTTAGACTTATTTTTTAAAATATTTTTCATTATTATTGGTTATGTAATGTATTTATTAATAAACCATATAAAATTCCCCAAGAGTCTAAAACCAAGTGTGCAATAAGGCCCAATAATCATCCCCATTATAAATAATGAGTTAACAAACCCAACTGACACTTTCTGAGATAAATCCCATGGATCATATTTTCCAGAACCACACCCAGTTTTTTGTATCAAAATATGAATTATTTTGTTTAATTATCATACACACTTCACATTTTTGAAATTATTAAAAAATTTGAAAATAATTTTATTAATTTGAAATCTATTTTGGAAAAAAATAGAATATAATTTGAAATAATCTATAATCTTCCCAAGTGATTAATAGATAAGTATCACAAGATTATCATACCTAACTCACCTTTGATAATGTTTAATAGATCAACGGGAATGTGTTTAGTGAATATATACTCATGTTGAAGGTTGGGGAAAAATAATTCATGAACAATATCACATTTTTGAATGTAATATCATTGAAACTATTTATTCTTTTAATTAACCAACCTTTAATATCATCTAAATCGGTTCCCAACCCGATTTTTCACTAACCCAAAGAGCATTCTTGATCTCCACGGGCTGGTGACAAGCATCTTATCAATAAAAAATAACCATTGGGAATGATTTCACCCAAAAATTATTACAACAATAGATTACAATATGAAATCATCATATATATATATATATATCAATTAATACACACATATCATAGTACAAAGTGACACTAAGAAAATTAAAATTGGAACATAAAAAACCAAACCCTTCTCCTAGTGGTCCACGTCCACCCACCATGTCCAAATTCACCCTCCATTTGTCATTATAACTCATAACCACAAAATAAGTTGAATGAAAAAACACCTTCTTTAAGATTATAATGTGTAGAAAACACCAAAACGTACAAGTAAGGTGTGAGCTACACAGCCCAATAGGATCCCACCAAATATTATATGCAATTACATTATAACTAAATTAAAATATTCTACAAGAGAAGTATAGATGGGAGAGTATGAGTATTAGTTTTAAAAATATAGTATTGAGAATTTAAAAATCATTTATCAAACTAAACTTGTAAAAAATACCATTTCACCATTTAAAAACTAAACAATTTCTTTAAAATAATTGATGATCATTTCACCAGATATGGTCATGGAATCAAAAAAATATGAGAATATTCACCTAATATTAAAATATGATAAATAATCAATATGATAGAGTCAAGTTTCATAATAGAAATAAATTTAGAAAGTCGGTCAAATCCAGTGCAATATGGTTTAACAACCAAGTAAATAGAATTCAATATTAAATAATCAGATTTTTCATTTCAAAAGAATAATTAAAAAATAATTATTTACAATTAAAATAATGGATAATTTTGAAACAAATGTCTTAATAAAACATTTTATATAAAATAGTTTATATAAATTCACAAAACATGTAATACAATTTAAAACAACGAAATATATTCATTTGAAATACAAACAGGTGAGGAACATGGTCATATGCCTAATAAGGTAAGATAGTTATAGGCTATTGGGACCCCACACTCAAGGTGATATGGAAAATATGTACTTAAGACCCTCTTAACTATTTCTAATTAAGACTCATCATCATCACCTAAGGGGTGTGATGGGTTATAGGATATTTTATAATGTTGTAAGTCATGTAGTGTCATCCAAATAACTCAATAACTACCTAAGTCTTTCATTTACCCAATTTAAAAACAATGACAGGAAATTGATTTCAAGAATACATAAAATAACGTTATTACCATTGTCTATTTCAAATATTCCAATTTTCCCTAAAATACCAAATATATTTAATAAAAAACATGCCTTTTCACCAAGATAAAATAATAATATTTTTATCAACACAATTTTTAAGCCATTTTCACAAATAAGGATTTGAAATCAACTCACCATTCAATTTCATAATCCAATTTCACAATTAAAATCAACAAAATAATTTTTTAAAAAATTCCATCAATTTCCTAACAAAACATTTTAAATAATTCAATAATTAAAAAGTGTAATAATACCTGATTCCTTTCACAATTCATCACTAAAATTTCAAACGGGCCTTTAAAAAAAATCATCAACTTCAATTCAAAACCCTTTAAAAATTAAATATCCAAAAGGGTAATAATACTCGCTTCCTTTCAGAATTCATCATAAATATTACAAATAGTACTTTAAAATAATAATTTATTTTATAGCATCCCAGAATCATTTAAAAAGAGTATTATAATTTTAAAAGGATTGAATTCATTTAAAAAACATGGATCTACTTTCTCTTTACATGTGAATAAATCTTTTATTTCAAATAACCCAACAACAGCAATTTCCAAAACAAGGGTAAAGTAATCTAAAGGGGGTTCTGGATCATTATATAAATTCAATAATTTAAAAATATTTTGAAAATTTCAAATATATCAATTCAATTAATTCAAATTATAGATATTCATTTTATAAATCAAAACATGATCCAATACCCTCTATTTCAACAAAACACCCTTTAAAATATCTTTTAAAATAAATCAAAAACAAATATGGTATTTATTAATTCATAAAAGGTGAGAGAAATCAAAGTCAAATCAATTTAATTCATGGAATATTAATTTCAAATAGGGAAAAGATAAATATGATTTTTTGAGGAATTAAATGAACAAAAATAATAGAACAATTTTTATAAATCAAGAAACACCCATTTGTTAATTTATCATGAAATGATGAATTTCAAAAATAAATAAATGTAAAAAAACACCTACTTGTAAAATTTGAATCCAACCAAAATGAATCTGAGATGTATCACCTTCAATGGTGATCACTGGATCTAAGAAGATAGATCAACCAAACAGATAGAGGAGATCATAGATCTACAATCCCACATCAATGAATAAAGAATAAAAAACTCAAGGATTTCACAACCATTAGAAAGATTTAATCAATAGGATAATGGAGATCCAATAAAATAATAGGAGAACTTAATGAAAGAAAAGATCTCTTCTTTGATTGGTTCTTTAATCCGCCAATAGGTGATGTTTGGGAATCCAAAATGTCTCTAAAGGGTTACTAAAAGCCTAAGTGTCATATTATGATTTAGTGGGATAATATTGGAGTTAATTAGGGTGGTGTGGGATTTTGATTGAGATTTTTGGTGATTTAATTACCACATGTAAAATTTCCTAGTTTATGTCGTATGTGTAGTACTAACTATGTGCCTAACCATGTGCCCAAAACAGATCGATCGGAACTGATGAAAAGTATAGCTTCACACTTTGTTAAACCATGCACCAACCATGTGACCACTTACTATCTAGAAAGAACACCTCTTCAAATGGTACTCAAACCCATGCGTAAACCATGTACAGGTGTAGAAACCATCAAAAAAGTCCTGAAAAAATTCAGAAATGGCCCGCAAAAATACACAATCATTGGGTAATAAAATTAATTGCTTAAAACACATAACAAATTAATGAGATGTTATAATATATCCACCATGGGTCTTTTTATCCGTATAAATAATCTTGTCTGAAAGATAGAACGTGGTGACATAAGAGAAAATCGGCCACCCATCTTGTGAGGTGGAAGGTCAGTTATCCAGAATAGAGACTCAGCAAAAAGTGTCACGAACCAACACAGGTTGACCCTGAACCAGTCACTCAAGCTATCTGCAACATGGCCCGAAGGGAATTCCTGATCCCCACGGGCTGACAACTAGTGTCAGGCATCAAAACAAGTAGCATGGAACGATTTATCACAGAAAAATAAGACAGATAAATATAAATAAATTGATCACATGGGTAAACACTAACAGCGGAAAATAAAATATAGGTAACTAACTAAACATACCTCCAAGTGACCCCATGGGTCACTACCAAATGTAAAACCAAGATCGAGTGATCCAAAAATAAAACCTGAAACTATAAAGATAATATAGGCATGAGCACCGATATGATCAGTAGGAAAGCCAAAATACAACAATTCCCTATACCACTACCTTTAATAAGAAATCCAAATCATGCTAGTTTGAAAATAAGGAATAATAAAATAATGTTTTTCTATCCTTTCAAATTCAAATGACAGTCTTTCATTCCCAAGGAAACAACATTTCAATTCCCTTATCAAAATAGGTTTTTAGCATGCATTATCATTTCAAAATTAAAGGAGACCAATTTAGATTTAAAAAAAATATGGTTTTCACAACAGAGGGAACAAGCTTGAAACAACTGAATTGAAAATCATATGACAAGTACCATGGGAAGTCCCTAAGCTGCTAGTGTTAGTTGGGGACCTAGGATCTTCCTGTCTCTGTGAAACATGGCTTAGAATACCACGACTCTCAGAAAACGTGGCATAGAAGTCCACGACCCTTAGAAAATGCGTATGTTTTGTTAGTGGTGCAATATTCAGTCCTGCCCATGAAACCAGGTCGAGTCACCTCCAGAACACTAGCCCACTAGTCCTAGTTCACCCACCTAGATACCCAGGTTTCCCATTGTGCTCTATTTCAAGTGGTGGTGAGTTTTCGTAAAACTAACATACTTGAACACATCTTTCTGTTTATTCAAAAACACATCCACCCTCTCACCACTGATCTATCCCCCTTGAGCACATCCCCATTTTTCTATACGTCACACAAAAATGAACAAGCCTCTTTACTAGGAACATATCACAAGTCACACATTTAACATACACATCATGTTTCTAAAATAATGGGGCATACCTTAAGAGGGGTTTTTCACTTTCACTGTTCATTTTCAGGGTTCCAAATGGGCCTCATTACTCCACAAGAATGATTTTGCTTTAGAAAACATGTACACCCAAAACTCATTTCTGAGATCATTTTGGAACTTATTTGGAAAACAACGTTTCATTTCACTTTTAAAACAAAATCGGCCAAAAGACCCCGCTTCTTTGGAAATACCTACTTTATGTTTGAAACATTAATGAAATCACTTTTCAAGAACCCAAAACCATTTACATATATATATATATATTGCATATGTATTTCATGTAGAAGAAGAAGATGAACTTTTAATAAAACACTAAGAAATTATGGAAATTCAAATTAAAGACCATGGAATAGGGGACCCACCTAAAACACGTCGCTATTTGCCGATGATCACTCGAACTGACACTTGGCGCTTGTCGATATTTATCGACGATCACTTGAACTGACACTTGGCGCATACACGCACATGCATTTATACATATATATATACACCCCTAGCTTCATTGCGTGTATTCCCCACACCATGAGAGAATATGAACAAAGAGGGGATATATATATACGCCTTACCATATGTATGTACGTGTAGGAATCCTCGACACCCACATCCCAATGTCATTGCAGCGAGGTCCAACACACTACACATATAATTTAATAAAATAATTAAACACAAAAACAATATATAAAACATTTCAAGATAATGCGATAGGAATTTAAAACCAGAAACACTCAATTTCAATTAGGAAAAGCCACTTCAAAAATCAAACACACACTTAATCTTTTTGAAGACCACTTTGACACCACGCATGCAATTGAAGAAATCAATAAATCAATTTATGAAACACTTCCACATTAGTAACACAAAAGTTACACTAAAAACTCACCCAATTTCATATCAATGCACCAATTTAAAATCATCAGCACGTCGTAACCATAGAAAAACATTATTCACATCATCTATGCAAATTAAAAAAAACCATTTACACCATTTATAAAACATTCTAAAAAAAGTCATAACACGACATAAAACAACAACACACCCAAAAACCTCTTCTAAGGCCAAAATCACATCGTATCAATATCCAAACTAAAAAATGCAGACCTTGCATCATATAATAAACCAATTTCATGTACTATAAAATGACCTCAAATAACACAACATGAGTTTCACAAAAAAAGACACTCAATTTCAGGTAATAACACTACTTTAAAAGTTGGTTGCTTCATCAATCATATCAAAAAAAGGCTTTCGCACTTCAAGATAATCACTAAAAACTTTAAAACACGTAAATACCCTATTTCAGCAGGTGAAAAACCAAACAACACATGAAAACATTACCTCAAAACAAAGCCGGAAAATCGAAACACAACGAACCACCTCGCCTTCGGTGGTGGTTGCCGGAACACGTACTAAGAAGACCCGAGAGGCCTCCCACACCAACCTAGAACATGAAGAACACCGGAAATCCGGGTTAGAACATAACCCTAGGTTCGGGAAAATATATGAGGGGCGACAAAGAGAACAAAATCAAACCAAAAAGGATGGAGAAAAGAAGGGGAATCTCACCTTGACAGGCGGCCCACAAAACGGGAGGCGATTTTGTTGTTTTGGTGGAGAAAATGAGGGAAAAGGGGGGAAGTTGCATTGTTTCAGGGTCTTGGGCTGGGGGGGGGGGGGTTGTGTCGTGCCAGTTTGATGGGTGGGAGCTGGGAGATGAGGTAACGGATAGGGGATCTCGGAGAGGGGGGCGCCGTGGAGAAGGGGGCTCGACTGGAGGATGAGCGGGAGGTGGGGGTCGGTGCATTGTAGGTCCGAGAAGGGGGGTGGTGAGCCGCGTGAATAGGAGGGAAAGGGGGGTGTTCTGCCATGCAATAGGAAGGGGAAGGGGGTGATTGACTACGTTTTACTTTTTTCCCATCTAATTATATTTATTTAAAAAAATAAAATAACATAATAATAATAATAATAATAATAATAATAATTAAAGATAATAATAATAATAATAAAAGATAATAATTATACTGATAAGAATAATAATAAGCCAAAATGTTATAAAATACAACGTGTCAGGTCAGGACGTGACAATTATCCCCACCATGACACTTTCTTCCTCCAGAAAGTCCCAAAAGACTCGGTTGTTCAAATATTGAAACAAGGACACAATGATTCTCAAAATGAAACCCCTTCTAGTGGAGGATCAAACACTCACTTACCACCTAATATATAAAACCTCGAGACCCAGACTGCCAAGCAAAAGAACCAATGATACAAGACTCACATTTCCATACACAACCATAAACTAGAACACCCCGACCCCAAACATTGAAATCACCAGAGTCATCTTGAGATCTCTAATGAACATGTGTTATAAATCCCACCATCTACATTGATTGGGGTTGGGAAATGAAGAGGAAAAGAGTTTCCACGACAAGAACACCTTGAAGAATAAGTTCACCACAAATTTGTCCTATGTTGGTCTCCCGACCATTTTAGGACTCCAGCCGAATACTGGATTTCCCAAATTGATACAAGTTAGAAAACCAAACAAAACCCATAACACTATGTGACCCCTCATCATTCTGAGTCGAACCCAACCAGCTTGAGGGAATATATTGGCGAGACCCATTGTGGGTCTCCCCACCTTATTAGAAACTGAGTAGTACAATAGCACCCACATGGGAGCTCTCAATTTAGTTTCAACATTGCAGAGTGAATTCCTCATCATGAACCCAATGACACGGGGTGGATTCTTACACAGTAGAGGGGGTCCAAACAGGATTAACATGAAACGAACACTAACTCCGGAATCACCACTTCCCTAGGACACAATAATCTGCAACCAACAACACCCAAAGCCCAGAACCACTTAAGGGGATGATTAGCCATTACAGAGTTTATACTCCACCAAACACAACCACGAAAACTTCATGAAAGAGGCCACTAAGTTCTCCAAAACATGCCTCACTCCCAAACATACAACTACATGAAGTAAAAAACATAACCATCATCCTCCCCAGCATTATAGAAGACAGGTTGGAAACACATCCCTCGCACTTGGAAACCGCATGACTGCGTGAAAAGCTTCACTCCAAGACCTAGGGCAGGATCGCTGATGTATTGAAGCATCTGATGCACTATAGTCAGAAACTAATGACTCCCAACTGGGCCTTCATCTTTTGGAAATACCCCTTACAGAATTCCCTAGGTGACTCAAACAGCCACGTTGTTGACAAACCTTCAGAGGATTGCGATGAACAGCTTTGAGTGCCCAAATCGACCACATTGTAATCAACAATAGTGTGGTCTTAGGAATGAGATACAAGAACTGATGAATGACCCATGCCAAGAACATGTTCATCCAATTAACTCTCTGCACCGGATGGAAAACCCTTCAAGAGTGACTTGTAAAACAAGCTGATCACTTGTCCCAATCTGCGACCCCAACATGCAAGGAGAAAGTAGAAATCACCCTTCTCTAGCCCGAACATAACTCATCAAACAAAACCAGGAAAACATACCCTTCACGACATCAGGAGTTTCTAAAGACCATAAGAAGCCCTTGACTTCCTCACGTCTCACTTCAACCTCCATCGAACCTCTGCCACCTCAGAGAGAACAAGCAATGAGGAAAAGAAAATAAACCCACCACTCCACTAAGAGTCTGGGTAAAACTAACAACTAAAAATGAACCCTCAGGGACATTTGGACATTTCTAGGTGGCATACTTTAATCAAGTTGCACAAAACCCAACCTCAAGAACATAAAAAAATCCATATTTAACCATAAATCAATAACTCAAACTCAAAACATTATTTCAACCTTGAAACGCCAGCCTGAAAACAACCATCAAGCCCACAGATTAATAAATCACAAAACCAAACCATTAACAAATAAAATATCAACCAATATAATACTAAGAAACATCACCAACCAATCCAAAAACCCACTTTAACAAATATCCATTTTCAAAACCATCCCATTTAAAACCATTTGAATGCTAAAAACCCCCTTTTAAAACCCACTTTTTAAAAAAAATCATAAACAAAAATCATCTTAGAACATCATTAATCAAAAAATTCTTTTGGAAAACAAAACAAGCCTTAAAAACCGATCACCCACCATTGGTATTCCATGAAACCTCACATGCATACTTTTCTGCACCATCTAGGGAACCCATCCACACATTTCAACAACCATCCACATCCAATTACATTCATCTATACATGTGGGCATCCATAGGAATACCAAAGGTCAAATAGATCATTTCCAAATTCCTTTTTCCAAGAGACATCAATTTCACACTTCACAAATATTTCAAAATCCCAAAAAAACATTTCCAAATCCACTTCTGATTTACGCTTTACAAAAGCTTTAAAAAACTCCAAAAATAGTTCCCAAAAGAACATCAATTTTCAAAACAACTCATTTCATTTACAAACCAATCAATGCATTCATTTTGGAAATCCAATTTTCAATAGACTAATCATAAATTTTTCAACCCCAAGAAAAACACCAAAAAACCAACTAAAACTCACACCAAGAATGTCCCAAATCAGTCAATTCACTCGTTAAATCAATATTATAAATTCTCAAATAAACAACTGCTACACACATTTTGGTCACACAGATTGGCTGATCGTGCACCAACTGGGTGAACACATAGAAATTCATCATAGGCGATTGCATGGTCTGCGTACGGCTTGACAGGTTGTGCACAACATCCATGCACCCCTCCAGAATGACCACCAAAACTCAAAACTAATAGAAACATGCAAATTGGACTACGACGCCTGAAAATAATCTAGACCCAGACGTGAACTTTGAGTCAAGTCCATCTTGGACCACCCTGGAAATTCAAGGGTCATTCCGAATAGGTGTTGATTAGGCACCTAGAAGCAATTAACCACTTGCATTCTAACAATCCTAACTCCAAACTATCATACATTCCCAAAAGACATGGGCTAAATCAGCCTCTAATACCATTTTTCTGTGAACCATCCAGGGTCGACCGTGAACAAGTCACTCGAGTCAGTCCGCGACATGGCCCAAAGGGCGTTCCCGATTCCCACGGGCTGGAAACTAGTGTCGGGCATCAAAACAAGTAGCTGGGAACGATTTAGACCAGAAAAATAAGACAGATAAATATAAAAAAAACTGAACAAACGGGTAAACACTAATAGCGGAAATTAAATTAATGGTAACCAACTAAACATACCTCCAAGTGACCCCATGGGTCACCACCAAACGTAAACCAAGCTCGAGCGATCTAAAACAAAAATGTGAAACTGTAAAGATAAAGTAGGCGTGATCACCGATATGCTCAGTAGGAAAGCCAAAATATAACAATTCCCTATACCACTGCCATTAATAAGAAATCCAAATCATGCTAGTTTGAAAATAAAGCATAATAAAATAATGTTTTTCGCTCCGTTCATATTCAAATGACAAGATTACATTCCCAAGGAAAAACATTTCTCTTCCCTTTTCAAAATAAGTTTTTATCATGAATTAACATTTCAAAATTAAAGGAGACCAATTTAGATGTAAAAAAATATGGTTTTCACAAAAGAGGGAACAAGCTTGAAACAACTGAATTGAAAATCGTATCACAAGCACCATGGGATGTCCCTAAGTAGCTAATGTTAGTTGGGGACCTAGGATCTTCGTGTCTCGGTGAAACGTGTCTTAGAAGACCACGACCCTCAGAAAACATGGCTTAGAAGACCACGACCCTCAGAAAATGCATATGTTTAGTTAGTTTTGCAATCGTCTGTCCTGCCCATGAAACCTGGTTGAGTCACCTCTGAAACACTAGCCCACTAGTCCCAGTTCACCCAACAAGATACCCAGGTTTCACATTGTGCTCTGTTTCAAGTGTTTGTGAGTTTTCATAAAACTGACATTCATGAACACATCTTTCTCTTTATTAAAAACACACCCACCCTCTCACCACCAATCTCCCCCCTTGAGTACATCCCACTTTTTCTATCGGTCACACAAAAATGCACAAGCCTCTTTACTAGGAACATATCCCAAGTCACACATTTAACATACACATCAGGTTTCTAAAATAATGGGGCATGCCTTAAGAGGGGTTTTTCACTTTCACTATTCATTTTCAAGGTGCCAAACGGGCCTCATTACTCCATACAAATGATTTTTCTTTAGAAAACATGTTCACCAAAAACACATTTCAGAGATCATTTTGGAACTTCTTTAGAAAAAAACGTGTCATTTCACTTTTAAAACAAAATCGGCCAAAAGACCACACATCTTTGGAAATACCTACTTTTTGTTCGAAACATTAAAGAAATTACTTTTCAAGAACCCAAAACCATTTACACACACATATATATATATATATATATATTTCATATGTATTTCAGGTAGAAGAATAAGATTCACTTTTAATAAAACACTAAGAAATTCTGGAAATTCTAATTAAAGATCAGGGCACAGGGGACCTGCCTCAAACATGTCGCTATTTTTCGACGATCACTCGATGTGACACTTGGTGCATGTAACTATTTGTCGACGATCACTTGAACTGACACGTGGTGCATGCATGCACATGAATTTATACACACACATATATATATACCCCTAGCTGCATTGCACATATTCCCCGCACCATGAGGGAATATGCACAAAGAGGGCATATATATATACACCTTACCATATGCATATACATATATGAAACATCGACACCCGCAGCCCAAAGTCATCATAGCGACGTCCAACTCACTACACATATAATTTAAAAAAACAATTAAACACATAAACAATCTATAAAAAATTTCAAGATAATGCGACAATAATTTCCACTAGTAACACTCAATTTCAAGTAGGAAAATCCACTTCAAAAATCAAACACACACTTAATATTTTTAAGACCACTTTCACACCACGCATGAAATTGAACAAATCAATAAAGCAATTTATGAAACACTTCCACATTAGCAACAAAAAAATTACACTAATAACACACCCAATTTCATATCAATGCACCACTTTCAAATCATCTGCACGTCGTAACCATAGAATAACATGATTCACATCATCTATAAAAATTAAATAAAACATTTACACCATTTATAAAACATTCTAAAAAAGGCATAACACGACATAAAACAACAACACACCCAAAAACCTCTTCTAAGGCCAAAATCACAATGAGACAATATCCAAACAAAAAAAACGTAGTACGTGCATCATATAATAAACCAATTTCATGTACTATAAAATGACCTCAAAAAACACAAAATGAATTTCATAATAAAAACACTCAATTTCAGGTAATAACACTACTTTAAATATCGACTACTTCATCAATCAAATCAAAAAAAAGTCTTTCGCACTTCAAGATAATCACTACGAACTTTAAAACACATAAATACCCTAATTCAGTACGTGAAAAACCAAACAACACAAGAAAACATTACCTCAGAATTAAGCCGGAAAATCGACACACAACGAACTGCCTCGCCTTCGGTGGCAGTTGCCGGAACACGTATCGAAAAGACCCGAGAGGCCTCCCGCACCAACATAGAACATGAAGAACAGCAGAAATCCGAGTTAGAACATAACCCTAGGTTCAGCCAAATTTAGGAGGGGCGACAAGGTGAAAAACCAAAAACCAAAAAGGATGGAGAAAAGAAGGGGGAGCTCACCTTGATAGGATGACCAAAAAACCGGAGGCGATTTGGTTGTTTCACTGGAGAAAAAAAGGGAAAAAATGGGGGAAGTCGCGCGGCTGTAGGGTCTCAATCTAGGGGGTTTTGTTGTGCGGGTTTGAGGGCGGGATCCAGGAGAGGAGGTCACGGAGAGGTAGCTCAGAGAGGGGGCCACCGTGGGGAATGGGGCTCGACCGGAAGAAGAGCAGGTGGTGGGGGTCAGCGCACTTCAGGTCCGAGAAGGGTGGGGGAGGTGAGCCACGTGAATAGGAGGGAAAGGGGGTGTTTGACCGCACAATAGGAACGGGAAGGGGGTGTTTGACTAGGGTTTAATTTTTTTTCCATATAATTCAATTAATTTAAACAGATAAAAAACATATTAATAATAATAATAATAATAATAAAAGATAATAATTATAATAATAATAATAATAATAACCCAAAATGTTATAAAATACAACGTGTTAGGTAGGGACGTGACACCAAGGATAACAACACAAAAAAACTCCAAGATCAAAGCACCAAAATCATCACAAATATCCAAATTAGAGAAATACTGGAGACCCAACATAGGTCTCTACATCATTTAACAATTCATCCAAAAAGTATAACATAATAAAAGAATTTCCCTTAAACCCAAAGAAATGGCTTCAACTATTCTCTAAAGAGAAACATCAATGATCAAACATCCAAAAGCAAGGTAAATAATAAAAACATATTTCCACCATGGGTATGTACTCAGCGATAACCCAGTATTTTCTAAAACAATACTCATACCTCTATGAGCTCATTTAATTAAATGATAACACAACAATGTGATAGGTCTATCTAAAAGCCAAATCCTCATAGTTACCCAAGTACATTCCAATGTTTTGCCTTTGTCCAATTGGAATGTGATCAAACATCCATGTTAGTTCACAACATGGAAAAACACTATCCTAAGGGAGACCATCTAATATATCAAAATTGATATCTAACTAAACAAATAACCTAAACCTTGTTTCGAAAATTATAATAAAAAAGATACCAAAACAAAAGGTTTCAAAAACAGAAAATTCAAATGGAGGAAAACTCAAACAGTTTCTACTTTGACATTAGAAACAACAAGCTAGTAGCTAAAAGCTCCTCCACTCCAAAAAAAAACATCACTCTATGGCCTATCAATGGGTCCCTATTATCATGATTAATCTTCTTACCTATAGAAAGTATCTGATATTCCAATCTGAAACATTCTTATGGGACTAAAAATTATAGAACCTCTAAAGGTGACACAAATGGACACTGCATTTATAAACTCGTGGATATTTTGAAAAAAAATATCACAATGACCAGGTGCTCCACACTAGAAACACATAGTAGTATTCTTTTTTTCCTAAGGAGACTGAACTTCCTCAATTATGAATTTGGAATGTTCTCATTCATGTTGCTTTTCTAGCACCACTTCAGCTGAAAATGTCCCTTCAAGAATATCTAGATAAGAGATCAACCATTCTATAGGGATGGTGGTTTCATGGTCTCAGTGAAGACCTTTTCTAAAAGTTTTAGCCTTGATGAATTCATTACCCACAAGATTATGTATGAAACAAACCAAACATGATAACTTATTGGCATACTTTTCTAATAATAGTTCGTCTTGATGGAAACTCAATAACTCAGACTCCTTCATTACTTCCTCAAGATACTTCCATTGAATGGAGACTGAATTGAATAATTTCTAATACATTATTTCATAAATATTAGAGGTAATCACAAATTCCCACCACTCTTGGATTGGTCCCTAAAATATGAAGTCGTTAGACATTCCATTTAGAGATTTAGGATTCTTGGGAGTACCAAATATAAAATTAATTTCATCAAGCCGTTACACTTCCTCAAAAGAACCACTTTCACTTTATAAGTATTTCAAGGATGGGTTTTAAAGGTTTTAAAGTCTCTATCCTCACCACTTAGTATAATGTTTGGGTAGAGTCGTTTATAAGGGATTCAACTTTTGGAAAATGTGAAGAACTACCCCGAGGACCAAACTGTTGGACAAAAATTCAATATTTCTTAAGGGAATTTATGGGATACATTTTTAAACATCCTAAAAAACAATAATATCAACTCAGGAATCAATTAAAATACAACAATAGAACATAATATTTTTAAAAAGTCATTACCCATTTTTAATTAAAATTATATTTATTTCAAAACATAAAATATTTCACCATTTTTAAAACACTAATATTTTCTTTCAAAGTGATAGAACATTTTATAAATAAATCATAGTTTCAAAAACACTTTACAACTAGTTCAAAATTAGTCCATGGTTCCAAAATCATTAACCCCTTTTTACAATAAACAGAACCATTTCTAGTTAAATCCATTACAAACAAAATTTTATTCTTTATACATTGTTTTACCACATCCCAAAATAATATTTGATAATTAGTTTACCAAACCAAAATTTCATAAAACTTACACTTTGGTAATTGAAAATATTTCTCAAAGAACATTCCAAACCTTGTTTTAAGAACCAATATAGTTTTCACAAGGGATTTAAAATTATTAACAAGGGATTAAATTTTAAATAACCAAACAAGATCATGAAACATCCCACATCCATTACCTACATAAGCAACCTCACATAAGTAAAGTCACTTGTAAGAGAATATATAAGTTTTCATGTTTATAACCAATTTATAAGTACAAGAGTCTTGGTCGTATGGGCAGGTAAACTACACACCAACCTCACAATTGTTTATGGATGGATTTCCAAATCAGCCACACTAATTCCTCATTGTTTACCATGCCAGGAAAACATGGCGCCACTATGGTCATCCTTTTATTCCAGTTCTAAAATGTGTAATATATTCCATAAATAAAAGATAGACTTATTAGGAGTCTAAATATAATTTATCATTAGAAAAAAGATAACTCAAAGAAGGACTCAAGTCCAAATATCCCTAGTAACTCAAGTCTCATCGTGAAGGGGTGGTAATCAATCACCTACTCACTGTGTACCTCTTAATTCTTGACACATTCTTCATATCTTTTCTACTGTGACTCACCCCAAATGACATAAGAATTTCAAATTAAATTATTTATTTTTAAGAAAATACCTCCTATAATACAATTTTTATAGAATCAACCTAGAATTCCATCTAAACCAGTACCCAAACATATCCACCACTAACTCAAAGAGCATTAATGATCACTATAGGATGGTGGAAAGCACCTAGGAATTAACAAATAACCATTGGGGATTATTTATCCTTCAAAGTATTAAAATAACAGTGTACAATGTGGAAAGGTCATCAGATATATATATATATATATATATATCAAACAATACATAGATATCATAGTACAAAGAGACACTAAGAAAACTACAAGTGGAACAGAATAATCAAAACCCGTCTCCTAGTGGTCCACCACCACCCACGATGTCCCATGTCACCCACCCATTGTCATGCTAACTCAAAACCACAAAGTAAGGCAAGGGAATAAACACATACTTTATGATAATAAATGTTTACAAACACCCACAGGTACAAGCATGGTGTGAGATAAAGATATCATTAGGATTGCAACATATATGCTATGCAATTACATCATAATTCAACTAAAATTTGCTAAATGAAGAGTATAAATGGTAGATTATGATAATTAATTTTAAAAGTATATTTTCAAACATTTATCATTCATTTATCAATCTAGACTTATAAAACATTCCATTTCACCATTTAAAAACTAAAAAAATTTGTTCAAATGATTTGAAAACCATTTCACAAACTAAGGACTTGTAATATAGAAACGATGAGAATATACACTTGATATGTAAATATGAACAGGTATAAACACAATAAAGTCAAGGATTAAAATGATATTAAATGAATCAAGCATGAAAACTCTGGTTCAATATGGTTTAACAACCAAGTAAAGAGATTTCAATTTTAAATAAATAGGGTTTTCATTTCAAATGTATATTTAAACAATTCATGATTTACATTTCATATAAAGGGAATATTTATTAACAAATTTCTTAATAATTGTTTTTATATAAAATGGTTTATATTCATTCAAAACACATGTAAAACAATTTACAACAATGATATATATTCATTTGAAATAAAAGCAAGTAAGAAACATGTTAATATGCCTAAGAAGCTATGACAATTCCATGATATTG
Organism: Viscum album; assembly: GCA_963277665.1. Classification (NCBI taxonomy): domain Eukaryota; kingdom Viridiplantae; phylum Streptophyta; class Magnoliopsida; order Santalales; family Viscaceae; genus Viscum; species Viscum album. The sequence goes on along the minus strand of OY728151.1, from coordinate 651,629,217 downwards.
GAACCCCACACTACTGTTCAAACAGAAAATATGTAAAAATGCTCCTTTAAAACAAGGCCAAAGAGGACTCATCACTATCTCTTAAGGGACGTAATGTGTTGACATGATATTTTATAACATTGTAATTTATAAATTGTCATCCAAATAACTCACTAACTACCTAAGGCTTGCATGTTATGAAGTAAAAAACAACAATTTCTAATTTTTCTCATGAAACCATAAAATACAATTCATCCATTTCTCTATTAAAAATATTAAACATTTTAATTTAAACCCTTAATAGAATTTTAATCAAAAAACATTCCTCTTAACCAAGATAAGACCCATAGGTTTATGTTAAAACCATTTTTAATCCTTTTTTACAAATATTGATTTTAAATCAATTCACAGTTCAATTTCAAAATAAAATTTAACAATTAAATGAATCAATTTTATTTTCAAACAAATTCCATCAATTTCATAACAAATCCTTTTAAAAAAATTAATATTTATAATGGGTATTAATACCCACTTCCTTTTACAATTAATCATTAAAATGAAAATGGGACTTTAAGACAATCATTAATTTAAATTCAAAACATTTTATACAATTCAACATTCAAAATGTGTAATAATACCTCCTTCATTTAATAAATCATCATAAAAATGATAAACATGCCTTTAAAATAATCATTTTTCTTAAAGTAACCCAAATTAATTTAATGGAAGTATGAATGTTTTAAATGGATTGAATTCATTTCAAAAAAATGGTCTACACCATCTTTCGATGTGAAAATAATCATTTATTTTAGATGACCCATGAACAGAAATTTCAAAATTAACAGAAAAAAATTAAAGGGGGTTCTTTTTCATTTAATAAATTAAACCATTTTAAACTATTTTGAAAATGTAAAATAGGTCAATTCAATTAATTCTAATCAGGGAATTTAATTTCATAAAAAAAATTCGGGCAAAATCCCCCAATTTCAATAAAACACCCTTAAAAATCCATTTTAAAATTAATTCAAAACAAACATGGAATTTTTTAATTCACCAAAATTTGAGAGAAATCAAATTAAAATAAATTTAACTCATGAAATATTAAATTTAAAGGGAATAGGGTCAAAGAATATTTTATGATGAATTAAATGAAAAAAATCATAGAACATGTGTTCGAAATAAAGAAACACACATTCATTCATTTATCGTAAAATGATGAATTAAAAATGAAGGAAAATAATAGAAACACCTACATGGAATATTAGGAATCCAACAGAAATGAATCTAAGACATATCACATTTGATTGTGATCACCAGATCTAAAAAGATAGATCTTGAAAGAAGATAGAGGATATCCAAGATCTAAAATTACACATCAATTAATCAAGATCCAAAAAAACTCATCGAATTTAAAACCTTTAAGAAGAAGGAATCAATAGAAGAAGAGAGATAAAATAAAATGATAGAAGAACTCTCCAAAAGAGAATATATCTGCTTTGATTGGCGCTTTTATCTGCAAAGAGATGGGGTTCGGGGAGAGAAAATGCCTCTAAAGGGCTCCCAAAGGCCTAAGGATAAGACTGGGTTTGAGTGGGAGAAGATTGGTGTTAATTAGGAGGTTGGGATTTTAATTAATATTTTTGGTGATTTAATTACAACATGAATGGTTTCTTGGGATATTTTACATTGTCCGTACTAATTATACGCCTAACTGTGCACCCAAAACAGAGCCACTACAAGTGTTGCACGATTTTTCTGCACACTTTTTCAAACCATGCATTGATCGTGCACCAACTGTGTGACCCTCTACTATCTATACCACACATTTTTTTAAACCATGGCTAAACTATACGAAAATCCTACACAAGATGTGAAACTTTCATAAATCATTGGAAAAACTCTGTAAACAACCCACAAAGATAGCCAATCATTGGGTAATAAGATCAATTGGTCAAAACACATAAACAAAGTAATCGGATTTAATAATTCAATTTAATGTTCTTAGTTCGATAGTGTTTGATAATATTTTTAGAAATATTGATCATGTTAGTTTTTTCACATTTGATAGGGATGGAATAATATATTCACCCAAATTTGAATAGAGTATACTTCATCTATATTACATGGGAATAAAAACTTTGAATAGCTATGTTTTCCACTATATTTGTAAAAATAACAATATAGTGTTTCTTGTTACTACTCCAATATATAATTTATTTTAATAGTATATGAAAATTCTCATATGAACTTTCCCAATCTAGTTGGCATCCTCCAAAATCAGTATCATAAAAACAAGAGTGTTCAAAAGTGGTTACCTTAGGATGTAATAATCTATTTTTTAGTTCCTTTAATATAATGGAAAACTATTCTGGTGGATTTAAAATGAGATTACTTTTTATGTAATTTAAAATGAGCACAAAGCAATACACAAAACATGATATCCATATGGCTTATAGTAAGGTAAATTAGACATCCGACCATACATTGATAAGGATTATTTTCATCTAATTGATCAGCTTTATCCAATGAAATATTACATGTTGTACTCAAGGGTGTTCTAATTTCCATAAAATTATCCATGTCAAATATATTTAGAAGTAATTTGGTGTATTTAAATAGGACAATGATAGTACCATTTTAATTTTGGGAAATTTTAACTCCAAGGATGAATATAAGTTCTTCAGTGTAGCACATTTCAAACTCTTTATTCATTTAATCAGAAAAATCATTTTAATTAGTTTATATAGTTGGGATTAAAATAATATCATCAACATAAATTTGAATGATTAATATCTCATTTGAATAGGTTTCCATATAATTTGATAAAATAAATTTATTTAACGTATACTATAAAGCCCGATAGCATTATTTTAAATCACATAGATATTTGGTTAACATGAGAATATAATTTCAAATTTTAGTATATTAATAACAGGTCGGTTGGTCCACAAAATATTATCTGAAATAAAACATATTAAAAAACAGTTTCAATATATTTTTGAAGAAAAAAAAATGTAACTAAAATCAATGGTGAATTAAAAAAATATTGTAATGGATTAGAGTCAATTAGTGAGTGAAAAGGTTTCACCATAATCAATACCTTATTTTTTATTATATCATTTATTTAAAATTTAATCCTTTTTATGGATAAAATTTTATATGTTTTTCATACTTATTTCAAAAAATCCCACTTTGTGCAACTAATATGAGGACTATCAAGATGTTCCATGTTATTCAAAATATTTTTCATTTATAATTAGTTCAAATAATATTTCATAGAATGTATCCATTTTTCTTCATTAATGGTGTCATCAAGAGGATGAGGTTCAAGATGAGAGAGAGAAGCTTGATGTTCAACCTCATTTAATTATAACCTTCTATTATGGGTTCCAGATTGTAATTCTCTAATATCATTCTAAAGAGGATGGTCCTTTTATTGAGACTAATACTTGTGTATAGAAGTGGGTGGTGCTTCTAGATCATCGTTAATTACTTTAGATGATTTTGGTTTCGGTAGGGTCAGACTCGGTTATTCAACAACATCATCAATTGGTGAATGTCATTTAGGAGTATTCTCATATAATATCATTTTAATTTAATGTTCTAGGGTCTTAGTCCCCTAATTGAATACACTATATGATTTAAATGAGTTTGGGTACTCAAAAAAATTGCTTCATTATATTTAGGGTCAAAATTTCTTGAATTATCCCTGGTATTAAGGATAAATCATTCACAACCAAAGACTATAAAGAATAATTTCTTTTGAATTTATACACTCTAAATTTCATAGGGTATTTTTCCAAATATGTTACTTATAAGTATGTTGTTAATGATAAATCATGTTATCTTGACCTCCTCATCCTAAGAATATTGAGAAAGGAAAAATAATTAGAGTGTTTCCGAGAAATATCTTGTAGTGTCTAATTTCATATTTAGAAAAATCAATTGTGTTGTTGTGTTCATGGATATGAAAATTATTGATGATAACTGTTATAAAATATTTGGAAACTATATATTTTTTTACCCATATCTTGAGTCCACTTATGTTACCTTATAAATGTTTTGGAATCTAACAGTTTAAGGAAAAAATATATATTAAATTTGAAAAGAAAGATGAATGATTTTAGGTCTACCATATCAATCATTCTTATATATGAATTCATAAATTATATTACTATATTTCTTTAAATAATTAGAATATATATTTTGAGAAATTTCCTAAAGAAATTAGACATTTTAAAATTTATGGTAAAACTATATTGCTTTCAAAAACAAAAACAATGGCAATTTTTAACAAGTTTTAAAAAATACAAAATCTTATTTAAATTTTATTCCCCTTTTTTAAATGATAAATAAATTTTCTATTGTTTTTAAATTTAAATTTCAAATTTTCAACTTTTTTTTGATCTTATAAATTTTAAAGGAAACTCTTTTTATTTTGAAAGTACATATTTTTTAGAAAAATTGAGATTTTGTTTATTTTAAAGGTCACAGAATTTTGAAAGAATATCACAAACACCATTTTGAGGTTCACTTTTAGAAATTAGAATATTTTCCTAATTTAATTAATATGTAGAATAAGTAGAAGAATTTATAGACGAATGAGGGGGAGAAAATAAATTTTAGGAATAACCACAATTCCATCATTGACATGAGTTATGAGACAATTTTGACTTTCATCCCTTAATTATTATGTTTATTTCAAGTCCTCTATAGCACTCCAAGTCTACAACATTAATTATTTATTACATTTATTCTTCTATTTTGAGTTTTATTATTTAAGGGAAAATATGGTTTTATATAATCCTTCATTTTATAACCAAAAAAATTACCTTTAATTCATGATTTTATTTTTGATGTTTTGTGTTAATATCATATTCATCTTTTATCATTCCATCATCATGGTAAATTAAGTAATATTGAATTCACTAAAAAATTATTCTTCATTGTTTTCCTTGAAATAAATTATTATTTTTGATTCCTTTACTTATTAACCTTCATTCTATCTTGTCTCTCTATTGATATCTCAAATTTCATGAGAGAACCTTTGGGTTCCTCAATAGAAATATTTATAATAAATTTATCTTCTTATATCATAGTGACTTTTAGAGCCTAACTACTTGGTAAATTAAAAATAAATTTATTAAAAAATCTATAGAAATAGTGTAACCAAGATAATTATATCCATTATAAATATTTTTAAATATATTAAACATAACATTGATGGATTCATTTTGATGAATATAGAAACTCTCAATGACTTGTATATACATATCAAGACTTGAACCATTAAGATTATTTTTACCTTCATCTGTAACATCTAATAATTACCAAATTTCTTATGTAGTTTCTCATAATGAAACTCTTTTATTCTCATTAACATCTAAACAAAATTTCAATGCATTCATAGATATTACTTATAATAAAAATAGAGACCTATCCATTTGACCCATTTTTATTCTTTATCAAATGAATCAGTATAGCCTTTTAGAAAAATTTTATTAACAAGATAGACAATAAATCTAAGAAAATTAGACATTCAAAATTTCTAATATGAATAACTTGAACCAAAAAAATAGAGAATGACCTAATGATAATACTTTAGGACCGCCATGGGTGTCAAAAAATCCAATTAAAAAGAATATCTTTTTTTAAAAAAAATAAATGATTTTGGAAATAAAGCATTGATTTTTTTTTGAAAAAAAATACAATTTCTAAAAAACGAACAACCCCACTGACACAAAATTTATTTAAAATATTGGGAAAATAGCAAGAGGGGGTGAATTTCCATTTAACAATTTATAGAAAAATAATATATGTTTAAAACTTCATTAAAAAATATTTAAAAAATTGTAAAAAGAATAATAGTTGAATGCACAATGATATATTTATATGTAAAATTATATCTTTATGGGTAAAATGAATAGAAATATGATTATGTTATTTGAAGATAAAATGATTCATAATTTTTAGATGGATAAAAACCATAATAAAATAATACTTGAGAGTGATATAAAATTAAAAATGAGAAATTAAATGAGACAACATATTTTATAAGGAATTTTTACTATAGCTCTAAAAGATACCCTATATATACAACCTTAATCACATGGGGGTTTAATGTATTAGTCCCTAAGATTAAATGGTATCCATGATATTAAAGTTATCACTTCTATTTTTTGTTATAATGAGAAATTGGATATAATAGACTTTATATATCCAACAAAAAAACCGACTACCTCAAGAAGAAATAGTCCCTTGTCTTTCATAATAGAAATTGAAATAAAACCATAGTGCCTTACACTAATGTTATAATGTTAAAAATATAAAAAAATTTAGAAGATTTTAGATTGCTTGGAATCAATCACTTTAAAGATATTCCTCCCAAATAAAATGATGAACACAAGTGATAATGAGAATTATATGAGAGAGTTATTGGATATTACAATTTTTTAACACTCTATAATGAGAATTGAGATTTAGAAAACATAACACCTTGAGATAGATTTAGCACATTGGTAAGAGGAAGTTGATATGGATGTTGATTTTGTAGATTTTGTTATCATTTAAAGGTCACTATCTATAGGCTTAAAATGTTTTGGTAATGTTATGGAATATATATAGATTCTTTAAGATGAATACATCCTAGTTTGATATATTTAGCCCAGCATTTAAAGCATTTAGAATCACATCTATTTTTACTATGGATGGGGTCAATAGATCATGTAATAAGGTTAAATAGTTTAAGAATAGACATAGTTCCATGGAGTTAGGATAATAATTTTTTAGTTCATTTCAATATTAATGTGGCTATGGTGTCACCTTAGGGCTGCAACTTGGAGCCTTTTGAGGTTCTTCCATAATCATTGTAGTTGTGGAAAGGCCAATTTTTATAAAGTTGAAAAATACTATAATAAAAATATTGTGATATAGATATTAAATTTTGATGTAGATTTTGATGAGTGTATAGGAACACAAAATTGACTATTGTTTGGGAAATGAAAGCTTCTCTATAAATCTCAAAATGGGATTTGACCAAGCCAGGTAACACCATGCTCTAGAGTATTGGTCTGTAAAGATACCCATGTAAAGGTTACTCCTAAATTATAAATATAGTGTAAAGATTTATCCACAATCATGTGATATTATAATGGGTATTGCATTACACGAGTACGGTTTAAATGATACATTATTAAAGGTAATATAATAGTTGGGTAAGGGTAAAATGATATTTCTAAATCTTGCGTAAGGGTATGTGGATTTTTTTATGTGGGTATTGTGACTGGATCATAGTCCTTCTTCTATGTATTGGTGAAATGTGATGTTTTTTAGTCCTTATTTAATCATTATCCTCATCATTTAAGAGAAAATATTAAACATATTAATAATTTTTTTATCAATAAAATAGATGAATGGTTAGAATCCTGATAAAAAGTTTGATAGGGTCATTACTTCTAGTAATAACATAAAGATATTAGATGAAGTTTCATATCAAATTTTCTTATTTTTATATATAATAATTAGTAATATAGAATTAATCAATTATTTAATATTCTACTATATCATTCTTTGATCTATTCCATCTCACGGAACCTCCATTGAGAGTGGAGATATATCCTGAGTTCGATTTAATATTATCATGATTTTTTGGAAACTAAAATATTTATATAATTTAATTAATAGTTCCTTGTCTCATTTATACATAATTATCATCCATTTATTGTACCTATTATATTGAATAATATTCTTTAATTTCATCCAATGGTAGTCACTTGATTTATCTTGATACTTTTCTACCATACTAAAGGCATAAGAAACATTTTTCCTAGTACATAGAATATCATACCCAATTGACCAAATAATCAATGTGTAAGGAGAAATAGTCATTAATTTCCATTACCCATGTCTCTATGGAAACATTTTCTTGGAAATAATAATTCCATGTGACACTAGAAACAATCTACTCATAGATTTTTCTATACCAGATCTATTCAATATCATTTCAATATATTTCCTTTGACTTATTCCATGAATCATCTCTAATATATATTGATTAATATTGATCCTATAAATATATGTTATTTCAAATAAATACTTCATGGATAAAAATGTTTTTTTCCCTGGTTTAACGAACTATAATACTGGTATTTCATTTTCAATAAGTAGTATGTCATCAACAAAACATATTAAGAAAATTATAACACTCCCACTAAACTTTTTATAGATATAAGGCACACATTTTTTCTGTATGAAATAAAATTATGTTATTTTATCGTCGAATTTAATGTTCCATGATATAGAGTCTTGCTTTAATCTATAAATGTATCTCTTTAATTTTAACATGTTTTTGGAATATTTTGGAGTCATAATCCCTTCGTGTTGTTTCATATAGACATATTTCATGAAACATAAATAAGTATTCATGTTTTGAATTCCAATTTTGAAATATCATAGTCATGCTAAGAAACTATGGAATGTTTAATTCTAATGGATTTTAGTATAGAAACTAGTGATAATGAACTACCATAGTATATTCCTTGATGTGTTTTAAACCATTTTGCGACAAGTTATTCCATATATATATTGAATTATCTATTAATGTCATGTTCATTCTTGAATAACCATTTACAACCAATGTCCAAAATATCCACTGAATGATCTACCAAAATCTGAATATGGTTTTTATATGTGAAATCCCTTTTTGGATTTATAGATTCTCTCAACTTAGCATCATATATACCACTTATTATTTTCTTATAGGTTAAAATATCATTATTATTAACTAATAAAAAGTTATCATCACTGATTACTCCAAAATAATATCTTGTAGGTTCTCTAACAACTCGTGTACTCTTATATAGTACTTGTGTCTCTTTAATTTCTTCTTCCATAGGGATCTGTGAAATTAGTTCCTCTGCTTACTCTTGTTTATTTTGATATCCGGCTTCCTTGAACTTTGTCTCACTCGTATTTTCTCTTTTTGAGTTGATATCCACTTTAATAATGGTGGGGAATCTATTAACCACAACACCCTTCTTTTGGTTCATATACGTAACATACTTCAGTTTCCTAAAGATACCCAATAAAAACACACTTAGTTCCTCAGGGTGTAATATTGTATCCATAAATTGTCTTAAAAAATTCTTCGCAATCCCATACCCATAAATTAGTCATAATGGGTTTATTTCCATACCAAAGATTATATGGAATAATAGTTTCTTCTTTATTTTTCACTATGTAAAGTATATATATTTTTTTTTGTAATGTGTATCCCTAAAAGTATAATTGAACACTCACATGACACATCATTGATCTCACCATTTCTAACATCATGTGGTTTCTCCATTTCCTTACACAATTCAACTGATGTGTATAATGAGTTGTGAGTTAGGAGAGAATCCCAAAATCCCATAAATGATCAATAAATCCTTGATTAAGATAATCTCCACAACATTCTGAGTACAATTTATTAATCTTCATACCAAGTTTGTTCACTTATTCATTCTTATATTCCATGAATATATCACAGGAGTCTTTCATATTCATCAATAACTATAGATATCTATATTTACGAAAATATTCAGTAAGTATGAGCACCCACCCCTTTATTCAAATGTAAATGGGCTACAAACATCCATATGACATGATTTAAGAAACCCAGTGGCCCTTTCCACATTTCCACTAAATGTGGATTTTTCCATTTTTCTTTATAATATCGTGTGACATACAACAACTTTTTTCGATCAAATGAATCCCAATATCCATCTAGTTATAATTTAGTCAATATCTTTTCATTTTTATGACCTATCTTGTGATTCCATAGTTTATTGTGATATGATCTATGTAAACTATATATTTTATTGATTTTCATTACATGGTTCATTTAATCCATCACATAAAGAATGTTATTTAAATGTTACTAACAATAATACGAATCTATATTTATAAAAGAATCAATATTTACCACCAAATTTGAATATAAATACTTTTTTATCAAGTATGGATATATAATAAATTATTTGTAGTAAATGAAACATAATTACAGTCTTCTAAAATAAATATCATTCACGTCGATAATGTGTTCTGTTAGTTTCCAATAGCCATAAGAGTAATTTTGGCTATTTTGGAAGATTTTAGGATTCCATACCCCATAAAATATTCTATAATTTACTTTTTAGCATATATTTGAGTAGATATGTAAGAAACACATTATATATATAATATTCAATTTTCAATTGAATATAAATTTCACTAAAAAACAAATACTCCTAAAGAATCCCCTTACTTCTTTTCATGGGTGTAGTTTTCCTTAAAGTATCCCTTCTTTCCCCATAAAAATTGGATAGAATCATTTTATCTTACATGTACCTTGATCCTTTTATCCATGGATTGGCATTGAGAAGAGTCTTTATATTTAGATCTCTTTGTCTGGATTTTAATTTTATTCATCATATAGAAAATAGGATTTTTTTCACTTTTTCCCTTGTCAACATGATGAATCAGTGTGGAATGATCTAGATGAGACTAATTTGTGTCGTTCATATTAAAAATAATAATAATGATTAATAAGCTCTGAAGGAGTGATGTAATATTTGTATAAATGTTAAATTATTTATGAAAATTAAACCCTATAACATTTAGGCGCTCAATATATCCAATGATCTTGACTATGTGAGCCCCAAATGAAACACCTTCACCATGTTTTATCACAAAAACCTTGGATGTCTCAAATTATTCCTATATTTATCTCTTGTTAAAAACCACAGAGATGTTGGAGAATTCTATATTCATCCATGTCTTTATGTTATAAAATGAGTTTATTATTCATGAATGAAATAATTAAATACTAAATGTAAACTACATGGATCAAGTGTTTTTAATATACATTGATCTCATCATCAATTGACTCAGATATAGGCATATCGGGATGTCGGGATTCCAGCACATAAGACATCGATCTATGGCACAACACAACCCGTATGCATCTAAACCATTCCAAGAAGCTTTTTCCTGTAATAATATGTTCTTTATGTAGAATTTATCATAAGGGTAATGTTTTTGATGAGATTATCATTATTATACAATTTTAAAATACAATATTTTTAGTAATTCACTTTATTTTAATTTAAGTGAAACATGATAAAAAAATTAATTAAGACTCTGACTATTATATTAAGTCACAACGACCTTCAACATTGAACTCAAAATGTAACTTTAATCAAATAATTATGCTGGTAAGGATCCATATTTCAATTATTTGTGATCCAAAAAATGACCATGAAAACCAAATGAAGTTATTTTGGTAGGATACCTTTCCAAATGAAAATGGAAATCTCCTTGAACCATTTAGTGCACTCCCCATTCCATAAATCCAAACTAGAAATTCCAAAAAATTTGCCTTAAACTTTTTATTGAATAGATGATGGTCCTTAAATTCCATACATGTTCGGTTAAGTCGATCCATAATCTTATTTAAGACTCTATGATAATTAAAATTTCCTCCAATTATGGCCTAAACCAACAATTTAAAAAATACTTCATCTTAATTTAGATGATGGTCGATGAAATGACTTAATATTAGCTTTAGATATTTCTTTTAATTGTGTATAAACTTTTTCTTATTTTATCCTTTAACTTTATTATTAATATTATGTAGATTTTAATTACGTGATAAAGCATGAATTGATAAAACTTATCCAAATAATCCATTCATTTAAATTATATCTTTTTATAATATTATATATATCTAGGTGATCATGGTATTCCACTTATTAAATTGATCATGAATAATGAATAAAATAAATAAATGGTGCAATAATGATCTTATAAAATGTTTGATTTATTGGATGAACAATAAATCAACCTATAACCCTAGAGTAAATATTCTTTTGTTAGTCATGGCTCAACTTGAAATATTTTCCATATCCACCGCTGAAAAACCTAGGATGTTTTAATCTTGGATATATCTTGAACCACCTCCATGTTCCTTGGGATAGTCCATTTATTACTTATGTTTATAACTCACACATAGCTGAGGGGAGTGAAAGGATTAGTTGAGGAAAATTACATAAATAACCTTCAAAAAGAGAGTTCTATATAATAATAAATGGAGGAATGACATTCATGAAATCATATTTAATTTAATAAAAAATAATTAAAAACCCCTTGAAATAAATTAAAGTAAATAACAACAACACATACATAGGTCTGTTCAAAGCTCATGATACGTCATTCACATGAAATGAATATGGAAAATTACATTGGCTCGGATACACTTCAATTTGTTCTTTATTATTAATATAAACACGCTTGTATTAGTAAATTGATTAATTCCATTTATCTTAATTACAATATGATGTCACTTAGAGATACTCAAAGTAAATTCATTTGATGAAAATTAAATCGAATGACCAATAATTATAGGTAATTAAAAAAAATAACTGAACATTTTTTAATTTTTCATAACTTTGTAACATATTCAACACATCTGGTGTTAATTGTGTAGTTGGGATTTTAATTTTATAATTTGTTATTTTTTAATGTTATTTAATTTTTTTTTGTTGGGGTAGTACAAGGCATGTACTAACAAGATACATGTAATGTTTTCATATATCTAGAATAAAGGATTGGGGTCTCGGCATGTATCTCATTCAGATTACATAGTGTGCACTAATGGCTACATACCGTTTGTTCCAATTTTCATGTGTCCATATCACCCACTGATTGACTCAGCATGTTATTAATTTTTTATAATTAATGGATCACATTACATGTGTTCTAGCTATATGTCATATGTGTCATCAACCAGCCAAGTTGTTAGTCTCACACTATGTACACTGATCACTACTAAAAATAGGCCTTTAATAGAGCTAAAATGGCCTTTATCAGTGCTATATATGCATGGACTACTGGGTTTGTCACGACCCGTCCTTGGGGCTTGTGCTGTGACTACCCCAAGCCCGCCTCCCATAGGATAGGGGCTGGCGGCTGGCACCAAAGACGTAAATCCCGATAAAAGGGAAGGCATTGCCTATATATATGTAATCAAACACAACAGAGTACACAAGTTGAAGTAAACACTAAGTAAAATGAATACAAAAGTAAGTGCTGGAAAGTAAATGGGCTAGAATACAAACCCATCTGTAAGTACAATACAAAGGTAAATAAAGAATAGCTATAGTAAAGTAAACCATCAACCACTGAGTCATCCTCTAGATTTCCCACCTGAAGGGTGGGTACAAATGGAATCCTCAGCTCCTCGGTTCCGGTCATCCGCTCCGTGTACGTCTTGCCAAGTGGTCCACCTCTAGGTATCGTCACGCTCCACAAGACTCCACCTCGATCAGTGTTGTCTGTCATCTGCATCCAACACAATTTAGTGCGGGCATAGCCCTTGCAGGGGTGAGTATATGATACTCAGTAGGGACCCTGAGACCCCCGAAGGTCTCCCATAATCCACAAAGGATAAACCACAGTGGAAAGATACAAACACTAAGTATCAACCAACTCTACTTAGGTATCTGCCCATACACATACCTAAGTCATCAATTCCAGTTTGTCTCCAACTCCCGAGCCCAAGTACAACCCTTTCCACACAGGAAAGCACAACCTAGTCCACACAAGAAAGGAAGTCAATCACAACGAGGATAACGACTGAAAGTCAAGACTCATCCCACACAGGTATACTACTCACGACTGAACCCACGTAAGATCCAAGTACAAAAGTCGTCACTGCCGAACCCATGTAGGATCCTAGTACAGTAACCATCACTGCCGACCCAAGTAGGATCCACGTACATTCGTTATTGCTACCAAACCCATGGAGGATCCATGTAAAATCGTCCTCACTGCCGAACCCACGTAGGATCCAAGTACAGTCTTCATCGTCATCGCAGTCGCAACAATCTCTAGGGTTCCCGAACACAGCATGCTCGATTCCAGGAGGGTTCGCTTCACAAGACAAGGGGGCGATACATCAACTGTCCCGAAGTCCATTTTTGATGTATCACAAAGTTTCGCCTCGTCAATAGAAACTCAACACGACAGACGACACGTCAATCGGATACTCGGTCTGAGAGATATTGGCCTTTCCATCATAGGGGCCCAGTTACAAATATGCTAGTTTCTAACCCAGAAGATATCCAAATTCATCCAAAAATCACCTAGAGTATCGCCAAAGAACCGTCTCATCAAAAGTGTCCTAATTCCATAGACGGAGCGTCGATTGGACGCGTGATCATTAAGTTATTCCCGTTTTAAGTGATTAATAGGCCTAGCCCGTTTAGCCTAGTGGGATGACTGGTCGGGTTGTCCCAGTTTGACGGGTCCGACCCAGCAGGGGTGTCGGACCGGTCGGAAGAAAATACTCAACTTGCCCCAAAGGAATGCGGCCCGACTAGAAGTGGTGCGGCCTGGCCCGAAGTGGCACGGCTTGGCCCAGCCTTGCACGGCACGGTCCGGCGCGGCCCAGCATGGCCCACCTCAGCCAAGCCCGGTGCGGCCCGGCTGGCTCGGCCGGCAGGCCGATCGGCTCGGCCAAAGCCGAGTGGGATCCAAGGGGAGGGGCCCCCACCCCCGGTTTTCCACACCAGTGGCGCCATGCGGTGCCCCCTTCCCCAAACTGACCGATCGTCTGTTCACGGGGCCCACATGGGCGGGCCGCCAGTCCTCCAGTGCGGCGCCCTCCGGGCATCGCAGTCCATCTCTGCGCAGCCGGTCGACGGGTCGGCCGGTCCTCTAACACGACGCCCTCATGGCGATGTGGCTCCTCTTCACCCGGCCGACCGATGATCCGACCGGTTCTTCCGCCGAAGCGGCCGGTGTAGCGGGCTGCGGTTCTTCCCGCACAACCGGAACGACGGCGTCGATTCCCTTTGTCACGTTCCCGGCACGGCGCGACGTCATCATGCCTCCTTTGTCGCATTCCAATTCTAGAATAATTAAATGAGAACAACCGAGTGTTTTTGGCCGTGTTCATTTAGCCCGCACCCTCCGTGTAAAATGATAACAATCGGCCATATTTAAACAATGATTTATAATGAGTAAGGGGTACGTAAACATCCACTTTAATGAGTAAATCCCTACATTGATAATTGATGTCGTTTGTCGGGCGTCGCGGAAGATGGCATCGTGGGGTGAGGTTTCACACGCGACATTGGAGTGTGCCCGAGGAAGAAGCAGAGTCTCCCCTTTCATCACAGAGGTAAGAAGTGTATTGTGCGTCATTGTTCTTCATGGATTTGGTGCTCGACGTCAAAGTGGTGTCGTACTTCATGGAGAGGAGGACATTCTTCAATGAAAGAGTAACTTCATTCTTCTTTCACACAAAGGCTCTCTCTCTAAAATCCAAACACAACAAGCCAACCCCAAAATAAAATAAGGCCACCCCTTATTCTAATTAAACAAGACAAGTATTTCAAAATACAAATTCAAATACTTAATTAATTAATGAAAGAGTTTCAATTAATTAATTAAGGTGTGTGTGTTCGCAATTTTTAATGAGGGAGAGAGGGGAGAGGAAGAGTTACTCAATTAAATTCAAGGGGGGGTGTCAACATTAAACAAAGGTATTTAATAGGAGGTTTAGGGGGTTTAGGGAAGGTGAATGGTTAGGGATCATGTGGGCCCTACCTTAGAAATATCCTGATATGGGTAGTTAGGAGCTTGTGAGTCCCATCCCAACTTTCCCATGTAGCATATAACCACTTAGGATAAAAATTAAATTGTCCCACAATTTTATTCACCTCTCAATAAATCCAATAAAATTAACTTCATCTCCCGTGGAAACTCATCTACAGTAAAAGTCCTCTTAAGAAACAACTGGTGTTGAGAGTTCACCGGTGCCCTCAGATTTCAATTCAGAGCACCGATTCAAAAGATAGAAAATCCTGCTCGTTTTTTTACTGAACGTACTCAATCTAAACTTTGGAAATTGATTTCGGGAACACTGGGTCTTGGAATCAAGGGCCGTCAGAATCCATAGACTCGTAAAATTTCAAAGTATTTAAGAAAAAAATGTCTTTCAATTTCCGTGTCTTTACATTACTCCCACCTTAGAGCTTTGCGTACCCTTAAAGCTACATCATAAACTAGGAAAAAATGAGGGTATTGTACACGCATCTGAGCCTCCCCCTCCCATGTGCTCTCCTGAAGGTTCCCGTGATTCCAACGAATGCGCACAAGAGGAATCGACCGTCCATGTAGGACCCGCTCCTGTCGATCCGCGATCTCCACTGGGACCTCTACAAAATTTACCTCATCATCGGTGTACATCTCCCTATGATCAATGATGTGCGTCGGGTCATGCACGTATCTCCTCAGCTGAGATACGTGGAATACATCATGCACTTGGTGCAACTGAAGTGGAAGGGCAGGCGGTAAGCCACCTCACCTACCCTGCTGAGGACCAGAGATTTTTCAATGAAGTGTGGAGAAAACTTTCTGCCCCAGCCAAATCTCTATAATCCACGTTGAGATGAGACCCGTAAGAAAACGTGGTCTCCATTCTCATACTCTAGTGGTCTCCGCCTCCTGTCAGCATAAGACTTTTATCTGCTCTGTGCAGCCCTCATCTTCTCCTAGATGATCTGCACCTTCTCCATCGTAGCCTGGACCATCTCTGGTCCTACGAGTGCTGACTCCCCAGGGTCTATCCAGCACATAGGTGATCTGCATGGTCGGTCATACAATGCCTCGTATGGTGCCATCCAGATGGTGGAGTGGTAGCTTTTGTTGTACGCAAACTCCACCATGGGTAGGTGTTCCTCCCAACTGCAACCAAAGTCAAGGACACATGGACAGAGCATGTCCTCGAGTTTCTGAATGGTCCTCTCTGTCTGTCCATCCATTTGAGGATGAAAGGCGGTGCTCAAGCGTAGCTGCATCCCAAATTCCTCCTGCAACCCCTTCCAAAGCCGGGAAGTAAAGCGAGCATCTCGATCGGAGAAGATAAATGATGGCACACCATGAAGTCGTACGATTTCCTAAACATAGAGGCATCCCAAGCTCTCCACTAAGCCTGCTCTCTGGTAGGTAGGAAGTGGGGCGACTTGGTGAGTAGTTCTACGATCACCCAAATGGAGTCGTTTCCTCTAGAAGTACGTCGGAGCCCCATCACGAAATACATGGATATCTCATCCCACTTCCACTCTAGGACCACTAAGGGATACACCAAGCCTGCCGGTACCTGGTGCTCTGCCTTCACCTACTGGCAGGTGAGGCATCGTGAAATGAAAACTGCCAGAGACTTCTTCATACTTGGCCACCAGTGTTGTCGTCTGAGGTCAGGGTACATCTTCGCTACTCTTGGATGTACTGCTAAAGGGGAAGTGTGAAACTCCTTGTGTACTTCCTCCTATAATGTAACTGGTACCATGGTACATACACTGAAGAGGATGATGTTCTCTCCTCCTATTTAAAATACATCAGGTGCCAGCCCTGAGGATATCTGAGCACGTCGTGCCTCATAGTCAACGTCCCCACACTGTGCCTCTCTGACCCACTGAAGTAGTGGAGGAGTGACTGTGAGTGGCTGTAGAAAGGCTTCTCCATCTTTATCCACGAAGGATATCTACAACGCTGATAGCTGCTCCATCACCTCTCCAAGTAGCTGAATGTCTGATCTCATACCGAGAGAATCAGCAACTACGTTCTCCTTCCCAGGTGTATAGACTATCTCAAAGTCATAGTCCTAGAGGAACTCAAGCCATTGCCGTTTTCTCAGGTTCAGGTCCTTCTGTGAGAAGATATATCTAAGACGCTGGTGATCAGAGTAGACTGTAAAGTGCTCTCCCATCAGATAGTGCTACCACATCATCAAGGCAAAGACCACTACTGCTAACTCCAGGTCATGGGTAGCATAATTCTGCTCGTGCTGCCTCAAATTTCATGCACCATAGGCGATCACTGCCCATTCCTGCAACAGGACACACCCGACTCCGGACCCTGATGCATCGTAGTAAACTACGTACCCTATTCCCTCCTCTGGTAGCCTTAAGATGGGTGCACTGTTCAATCTCGGCCTCATCTCCCGGAAGCTTTACTGACATCTATCTGACCACATGAAGGGTTTCCCCTTCTTCCTCAAAGCTGAATGATGTGATGAAACTCTAGAGATGTCTGGCACAAATCTCAAATAGTACAAAGCAAAACCTAGGAAACTCCACACCTCTTTCACGCTCCTGGATGGACTCCAAACAATTACTACCTCGATCTTCATAGGATCCAAAACAACTCCTTCCTTAGAGATTATGTGCCCCAAGAAGTGGACCTCTTGAATCCAGAACTGACACTTTGAGAGCTTACCATAATTCTTGTGCTCTCAGAGTGTGTCCAGTAAATCCCGCAAGTGGTAGGCGTGCTACTCCTCAGTAGTCGAGTAAATCAGTATGTTGTCGATGAAGACTATGACAAATCTATTGAGGTAAAGATGGAAGATCCTGTTCATGAGACTCATGAACACTACTGGAGCATTGGTTAAGCCGAAAGGCATATCCCAAAACTCATACTATCCATAACGACACCTGAAGGTCATCTTCCACACATCCTTGTCTCGAAATCTGAGCTGATGATAGCCCGACCTGAGGTCTATCATTGAGAACCATCGTTCTCCCTTGAGCTGATCAAAGAGGTCTTCAATCCTCGAGAGTGGATATATGTTCTTTACGGTCACCTGATTCAGTAGATGGTAGTCGAAAAATAGTCATAAGCTTCCATCTGCCTTCGTGGCGAATAAAATCGGAGAAGCCAAGGGTGAAACACTAGGTTGGATGAATCCCTTACCCAGGAAGTCCTCCAGCTATAACCGTAGCTCTCGATGCTCAGCGAGAGACATCCAATATGCTGGAGTAGATATCAGGGTTGTCCCGGGGTACATGTCAATATATAAATCTACCTCTCTGCGAGGAGGTGGTCCTGGAACTTCATTATGGAAAACATCCACAAACCGATCCACCACAATAGGAAAATTCGGACTCCGCACATCAACCGCTATGAGAATGAGACTAGCCAACTAATGTGTAATCGGATGCCCTCTCCTCTTCATAAGTCCATCCTGTGCTGCAAATGCACCCTTCTCACTGGTGAAGTTGAACCTTCTCCCATCTGTGCGGACACACTGCACTTTGCGCCAAATACAGTCAACCTGTGCTTGGACTATAGATAACCAATCAATGCCCAAGATGATGTCGTAAGGCCTCGACGCCGCTACAAAAAGATCCCATCCGAAGCTCTCGCCTCCTAGAGTAAGCTGACACTGCTAGAACTAGTGCGTAATCATCGAGTCTGCTCCCGTAGGAGTCTCTAGCCATAAGGATCGAGCCAATGGCTCCATTGGAATCTCTGAGCTCCGAACAAGAGCAGTGAAAATAAAAGAATGACTTGATCCTATGTCTATATGAACTTCAGAAAGGGTGGAGTAGACACAGATTGTACCTCGAATCAACTCAGGTGTGCCATGGTCGTAATCCTCCACTTCCTGAAGCTAAGCTTGCCTCTGTCCGCCAGCTCCCTATGGTCGAGGTGGGCCTCATGGTGGTGGTGGTGGTAGAGCCTCAAAGCGTCGTCCACCACCTGCTGCTCGACCATATCCTCTGCCTCATCAGCTTACTCCCTGCAGACCGCCACGGTCAAACCTCTGCCTCTGCCTGGGTGGTCTCTCAACCGTCTGATGCTCCTCGGCATGGTGGGCCGGGCACTCATGAGACACGTGGCCCGTCCCGCCGCATGCATAGCACTGCCTACCTCTCGTATAACTCGCTCTACTGCGTGTGCCCTGCACTTCCAAACCAGTATCCTATGGATGCCCACCTGATGGCCTGGCTCGCATAGACCTCTATGACATCTATCTACTGCCGGAAAAATAAGACTCTGCTGCGTGTTTCCCTACGGTAGCCCTCGCTGCTGGCATATGCTCAACAAGGAAGCTCTCCACTAGAAGGGCCTGCACTAGTACTCCTTCCTACGTATGAATTCTAAAGTAGATCATAGAAGCCCTGATCTCATGCCTGAGTCTCTTCTTGAAGGTCTGGGCCCAGAATAATGGGTCCTGTACCATGTTAGTGGAGTAGTGCAAGAGGTCAGTAAAACCTCACAGAGTATTGGGCTTCTGTCATGCTGCCATGCCGCAGCTGAAATAACTTCTGGATGCGCACGACATGGAGGGTGGCTGAAACAAACACCAAGCATAAGAGGCTCTCGAATTCCATCCGAAGTAGAGATTCCTCATCGTGCACTTGGAGCATCATGCTCCAACATCTACCTGATGTTGGGTGTAGGAGACTTGCGGCATGGATCACCATAAGATCTGCTGGTGTCCCTACCAATCTGAAGACTCAGACAATAGACTCCTGCCAATCCTCGGCTGCCTGAGGGTCCGTCTCTCCGCGGAACCTGGGCGGCCTCTGTCGCTGAAACTCATGCAGCGCACTCAAGCGGCATGCACTCTCCGCTACTGGGGCTGATGGTATCGGTGGCCCAATGGATAGAGGTACCACTGGTGCCTCCGCTGTAATGGGGCCCTACATCGAGGCCTCGTCGCTCGGTGGGATGCCATCTCGCATGTAACTGCGATCCCTAGCTGGCTGCATCATAGGGCCATCCTGAAAAGAAACAGGTGTTCCACGATTAATACAGTATACCTGGTGAGCTGACAGAAAGTAATCACTATGATAACTTTTGAAACACACATGCAATCAATGTTTTCGTGCACTGAGTCAGAAATCAGAAGTCAAGGTCATGTTGTATGGATACGTCATCCGCCGAACCATCACTGGACTCCCTGAACTAATAACCACACTCAATACCCTAAACACTATTACTTCACAGGATGAAATTATCAGAGTCCTAAGTTCTGCGGTAGAACTGACTCCTATGATACCAATTTGTCGCGACCCGTTCTCGGGGCCTGTGTTGTGACTACCCCATGCCCGCCTCTAATAGGACAGCAGCTGGTGACTAGCACCAAAGAAATAAATCCCGATAAAGGGGAAGGCATTACCTTTATATAATTAATCAAACACAACAGAGTACACAAGCTGAAATAATCACTAAGTAAACTGAGTACAAAATTAAGTGCTGGAATTTAAATGGGCCAGAATACAAACCCAACTAAAAGTACAGTACAACAGTAAAGAACGAACAGCTGTAGTAATATAAAACAGCAACCACTGACTCATCCTCCGGATGTCCCACCTGAAGGGTGGGTACAAATGGTCTCCTCAACTCCTCGGGTCCGGTCGTTCGCTTCGTGTACGTCCATCCAAGTGGTCCACCTCCAGGAACCGTCCTGCTCCACAAGACTACACCTCAATCAGTGTTGTCTATCGTCTGCATCCAACACAACGTAGTGCGTGCATAGCCCGTGCAGGGGTGAGTATACGATACTCATTAGGGACCCTGAGACCCCCGAAGGTCTCCCAGAATCCACAAAGGATAAACCATAAAGGAAAGATACAAACACTAAGTATCAACCAACTCTACTTAGGTATATGCCCATATATATTCCTAAGTCCTCAATTCCAGTTCGGCTCCAACTCACGAGCCCAAGTACAACTCAGTCCACACAGGAAAGCACAACCCATTTCACACAGGAATGTAAGTCAATCACAATGATGATAATGACTGAAAGTCAAGACTCAGCTCACAAAGGTATACTACTCACGAAAAGGGATGGAGATGATAGATGCAGCCTCTAAATCATCTCCCCTACTGAACACCCATAGGATCCAAGTAGAGAAGTTGTCGCTACCGAACCCACGTAAGATCCTAGTACAGTAACCTACACTGCCGAACCCACGTAGGATCCAGGTACAGTCGTCATCGCTGCCGAACCCACGGAGGATCCATGTACAGTTGTCCTCGCTGCCGAACCAACATATGATCCAAGTACAGTCATCATCGTCATCACAGTCACAGCCAGCTCTAGGGTTCCCACACATAGTACGCTTGATTCTAGGAGGGTCCGCTTCAAGAACCAAGGGGGAATTACATCAACTATTATAAATTCTAGAGTTGATGTATCACAATGTTCTATCTCGTCAATAGGAACTCAATGCGACAAACGGCGCATTAATCGGACGCCCAGTCTGAGAGATATTTGCTTTTCTGTCCGAGGGGCCCAGTTAGAAATATGCTCATTTCTAACCCCACCGGTATCCAAATTCATCCAAAACTAACCTAGAGTATCAAAAAAGAGTCGTCGTCACAAGGGTCCTAGTGCCGCAGACGGCACGTCGATCGGACGCGCGATCTTTATGTTATTCCTGTTTATGTGATTAAACGGCCCGACACATTTAGCACAGTGGGACGACGAGTCAGGTTGACCCAGTTTGACGGGTCCGACCCAGCAGGGGTGTCAGACCAGTCCAAAGAAAATACTCAACTCGGCTCGAAGGGATGCGGCCCGGCCTGAAGTGGCGCGGCCTGGCCCGGCCCGGTGCGGCCCGACTCAGCTCGGCCCAGCCTGGCGCTGCCCGGTTGGCTCGGACGGCTGGCCAAGCGGCTCACCCGAAGCTGAGCGGGTTCCAGGGGGGTAGCACCCCTGGTTTTCCGCACCGGCAGCACCGCCCTTTCCCAAACCGACCAGCATGACCGGCCGGTCTTCTACGCACGGGGCCCGCATAGGCGGGTCGCCGGTCCTCTAATGTGGCGCCCTCCTGGCACCGCAGTCCGGCTCCGCCCAGCCGGCCGACGGGTAGGCCGGTTCTTCCGCCAAAGCAGCCCATGTAGCGGGCTGCGGTTCCTCCAGCATAACCGGTGGGATGGCGTCAGTTCCCTTTGTCACGTTCCTGGCACGGCGCGATGACATAGTTCCTCCTTTGTTGCATTCCGATTGTAGAATAATTAAACGAGAACAAAAGAGGGTTGTAGAGCTGCGTTCGTTTGGCCCTCACCCTCCGTGTAAAATGATAACAATTGTCCATTTTTAAACAACTATTTCCAACGAGTACGAGGTACGTAAACATCCACTTTCAAGAGTAATCCCCTACCTGGATAATTGATGTCGTTCACCGGGCATTGCTGAAGATGGCGTCGCGAGGTGAGGTTTCGTAAGCGACATCGAAGTGCGACCTAGGAGGCAGTGGCATCTCCCCTTTTGTCACAGAGAGAAGAAGAGGATTGTGCGTCGTTGTTCATCGTGGAGTCGGTTCACTACGTCGAAGAGGTGTCGTTCGTCACGAAGTGGAGGAAGTTCTTCAACGAAGGAGGAATTTCCTTCTTCTTTCACACAAAGGCTCTCTCCAAAATCCTCACACAACAAGCCAACCCCAAAATAAAATAAGGCCACACCTTATTTTAATTAAAAAAGCCAAGAATTTCAAAATAAAAATTCAAACACTTAATTAATTAATGAAAGAGTTTCAATTAATTGATTAAGGTGTGTTTGTTGGAAAGTTATAATGAGGGAGAGAGGGGAGAGGAAGAGTTACTCAATTAAATTCAATGGGCGTGTCAACATTAAACAAATGTGTTTAATGGGAAGTTTAAGGGGTTTAGGGAAGGTGAATGGTTTGGGATCATGTGGGCCCCACCTCACAATTATCCTCACATGGGTAGTCAAGAGATTTCGGGTCCTATCCCAATTTCTCCTTATAGGATATAACCAATTATGATAAAAATAAATTTGTCCCACAATTTTATTCACCTCTCAATTAATCCACAAAAATAATCGTCTTCTCCTCTGAAAATGCATCTATGGTAAAAGTCCTCTTAAGCAATTATCAGCGTTGCGATTTCACCGGTGCCCTCAGATTTCACTTCTGAGCACCTGTTCAAATGATATAAAATCCAACTCGTTCATTTACTAAACGTACCTGAGCTAAACTTCAGAAATTGATTCTGGGCACACCGAGCCTCAAAATCAAGTTCCTTCAGAATCCATAGACTCGTAAAATTACAAAGTATTTAAGAAAAAAATTTCATTGAAATTTCTGAGTCTTTAGAGGGGTGATATTAAAAGCCCGAGTTTTTTTATCATTTTGGAAAACACACTGATAAAATAAACCATTTTCAACACTTTGTTAAGAGCTAATAAAGGGGAATACAACATTGTATTTGTACAGAACACTGACCCACCAGTGCAGTGTGCAATATAAACACACCGCAACACCAAAAACACAAAAAAATTAGAAAAATAATGCATGAATACAGAATTTAAATAAAGAGAAAACAATAAAGGGTTTTTTTCTCGTTTTTGGTGACGCGATGCACGTTTTAAACTAAAATGATACTTATATATTGAAAAAATGCACTCATAATCATATAAGTAACATCGTGTGTCAGATTTAGGTGTGGATGATTCTTACAAATCTCAAATGAATTATTAATCATCTTCCTAAAGTATCAAAACAATCTGAATGTGTTATCTCGGTTTTGAGTATTTCTCTTATCTTTTTTACTAAAATGGCATTTTAAACTGGAAACTCATTCTTTTACTCATACTGGTTATGTCATTTGTTGGAATTATGTGACTCCAATTCCTACGCAGAACAAATGATTTATTAATCATTTTCCAAAATTATAATGATAATCCACGTCTGTTTTCTCAGTTTTTAGTGAGTGATAATTTTTGAACTAAAATGTTGATTTTAAACTGATAATGGAAACTTTGAGTCATACAAGACACATCTTGTATCTGATTGAGGTAATGATGATTCCTACATGTCAAAAATGACATATGGATCATTTATTAAATTATCAAAGCATTAATAATGTGTTTACTTAGTTTTGAGTAGGTGTGTTGTCCGATTTACTAAAATTTATGTCAATTTTAAATAAAAAGACGTACTTTGAGTCATATCAGTCAAACCATGTATCAGATTGAGTTGAACATAATTATTATACATAAAAAATGAATTATGGAACATTTTCATAAATTATATAAACAATATTTACATGTTTACTTAGTTTTGATTATGTCACTTGTCTTCTTTACTGAATTGTCAATTTAAACTGCAGACAAGCGCTTTAACTCATAAAAATCACATCATGTTTAGGTTTGACATGAGACGTATCACTACACATAAAAAATTACTTATGAATCAATTTATTAAATTATATGAAAATCTTAGCGTGTTTACTTGGATTTTTGGGAGTGACATTTTTTGAACTAAATTAATGATTTTAAACAGATAACAAACACATTGAGTCGTATCGGGCACACCATGCATCGTATTGATCTACGAATGATTAATACACATAAAAAATAACATATAGATCATTTCAATAAGGTAATAAATAATCTTAATGTGTTCTGTTAGTTTTGAGGAGGCCAGTATTCCATTATATTAAAACTGATGTCATTTTTAAATAAAAAGACACACTTTGAGTCATACCGGTCACATCGTGCATCGGATTGAGGTATGGCTGATTCCAACACATATCAAATGAATTAAGGATAATTTTAATAAAGAATCAAAACAATAAAAATTCATTTTATTAGTTTTGAGTATGTCATGTTTTTTTACTAAAATGTTATTTTATACAGGAAACACGTACTTTGACCTATACCGATCACATCATGCATCAGTTTGATGGGATACTGATTCCTACATGTCACAAAGGGATTTTGAATCTATTCTCTATAATATAATGAAAATTTGATCATATTTTCTTTGTGTTCACTTACTGGCATTTTTTGAACTAAACTGCCAATTTTAAACTAATAACAGACACATTGAGTCATGGTGGCCACACCATGCATCAAATTGAGGTTCGACTAATTCATACATGTCTCAAATGACTTATGGATCGTTTCCCTAAGTATGAATGTAGTAAACCCCTCCATATAACTATTTTTATAATCAAATAAAACCCTATAATTTTTTTAATAAAATAAAACCTATTTAAAACCATGTTTTGTCGAAAAAACATTTTAAAAAAATCCTAAACATATTATTTTATTAAATATTTATTTAAATAATTATGGATAACATTAGGATAAAATTAAATTATTTCATCATTAACTCTTCCTCTATGTAATATAAAATAAATTAATTTCAGTAACATACACTCATCGGCTGAAATTACACTATAGCAACCCAAGACCCCTAGGTTGCGCAGCACTGTAGTTGCGTATTCTGATTCTTCTATCTCCACCCTCTCCATTAAATTTTCATCCTTCACTCTATAATTTTTTAGGTTGTGTGGACATTTTATCTAGAAGTATTTGTTGTCAATGGAGTTTGCAAGTTAATAACTAGTGTCAATGGTGTAATTCTCCCAAATG
This sequence comes from Viscum album, assembly GCA_963277665.1. NCBI lineage: Eukaryota > Viridiplantae > Streptophyta > Magnoliopsida > Santalales > Viscaceae > Viscum > Viscum album. The sequence goes on along the minus strand of OY728151.1, from coordinate 651,603,014 downwards.
GGTGGCATTTCCCTATGACGTCCCAGAATCAACTTCCACATAACCCCTGCCCTAAGCCCCATTGGCCACATGAACCCTGTCTTGTCTCCCCTTAAGAAAGGGGATATCGAATAATAGTTGGGGTGTGATGGAAAATCAGCATGGAAATTATACCCCCCATGTATGATTACACAGTGGTTGTAACAACAACATACAATAGAAGAAACATTGACATACATATAGATAAAGTAAAAACAGAAGACTGAGTAATATAAAAAATTGACTTATAGGAAATGTCTGATTCATATATGCATACATGGCATGCTAGTATAGAATGGGACATGAAACAAGAAGAAGTCACACAAATACAAGGTACATAAGTAAATAAAATCCCAATATCATTTACATATCATACCAAGACTATGCCTCATCCTCTTCTACTAAGCTCCAACTAATAGTAAGAATCAATATCCAGAAGAGTGGTGTTTTACCCTATCCATACCTGTAGGAAAATAGTATTTTTGAGTTCCAATGATGTCCTAAGTAGGGTGTGAGATAAATCTCAATAGAACACCACCAACAGTGTCTACATGTGTCTTAGTGGTGATCATAAGTAAATAGTTTTCAGATAACAGTAAGGAAGTAAATCAATAAAAAATAAATAATCTACCTCCCACTCACGTTCTTAAAAGACTCCTGGAGGGTATTCCTACAATAGGTAAATGATGGTATGTATGATCAAATAACTTGGTATATATATGTGTGTGTTATCATTGTAAAGAGGTAATAATTTATCTCTTCCATACATGTATACAGTAGCTGGTGTAGGTTAAGAATACATCCCACCCATAGAAGATACTGACGTGGGTTAAGAATGCATCCCATCCATACAGAGGTTATAACTAGAATGGGTTTTGAATTCCTCTAGCCCATATATATAGGATGTTATCAATGGAAATGGGTAATCATGCCTCCCACCCATGCATCTCATAAGTTTCATTGGGTATGAATGCCTCCCATACACACATTTTTGTTAGCTCACAAGCATAGAAATGACATAATCATTTACAATATATAATGTTGGGAAAACCTTCTTACATCATTTCAAATTTCACAAGAAAACCAATTATGTAATTATTTTATAGTAAGCCACAAATAGGGTAAGGACATGCCACACCTTGACACCATTCTATTTAATGAAATTCTTTTTAAAAAATTCTAGGCCATCTCATCCCAGTCAGCCTGCAAGGTCTACCCTTCAAATTTTCTAACAATGAAACCCATTTAAAAGGGGCACAAGCAAAGGTAAAAGATCATGTCAAATGGTCATTAGGTCAAATTAGAAATGTCAAGCATTAGAGGACCAAACACCTATAGGGTGTCTTGTTTTGATCAAAATACACATGTAAAAGAGGTTAGTTCAATTTAAAACCAGGCCTAGATGCATAAATCATAATTTCACATTTTGGGAAAATTGGCCTTAAATGGATAAAATGGGTGGGATACCCTTTGGAAGTCCATATAAAGTAAGGGTTATGACTAAATCCCTAAACATGGGTCAATTAACATAGGTCATCAAACTAGGGTAAATTAGACATGAAGAAATCAATACTATAGGGGAGCTTGGCAAAGGTTGGGTCATGTCGCAACAAGATTAAATATAAAACGACTGAAACTCAAATGGAAAACTATGTGAATAACTACCTTAGGTCCATATACAATTCCTCACTGAGTATCGACCTCAAATTCAAAGTATGTAGAAGTAAATATGAGTTTCTATCTAATGAACTAAAAATATGTCAAACAATCATGCAACTAAATAGAGCAATATATATTGAAATTTTGCGAGGAAGGAGGAGCACATGGGGTTAACCTTACCTTAGCATGTCCAACGCTTCTCTCTGATTGAGAATCGATGGGTATATGGATGATTAAAAAGAAACCAATAGGAAGAGGTCTTGAGATCTCAAGGAAGACGAACAAATGTTTTTTCCACAAGAAGGAGAAGAAAAAATGATAATAGAACATAATAGGGGAGTGGGGAAATGGTTTTTTTCCTCCAAAATGGGCACGCAAAGATACTACGCCCGGTTTGGCCAAACCATGTGCACACCATGGGTATCTCACCACATCATTGGTCACATCACATGAACTTTGTGCATAGTTTTTATAAACATGTGTAGACTGTATAAATGGGATCTGGACCCCCACAATAGTAGCCACATGGATGTGTGCTTGGGTCACACTGTTGTAAACAAACTGTGCAACTCTACCAGCTTTCCCCTTTTTGGATCCCCAACCTCCAGAAGTGCCTTAGATGCTCCTGTGAATTCCTTATCTTGATTGGAATACTTAATTAAGAAAATTTATGTTATCCACAAGGAAAAACTAATGATCTATACCTTGTTCTAAGATTTGGGTCTTTACAACCTCCCCTCCTTAGACCAACTCATCCCTTAGTTCCCCTTCTAATGGTAAAGAGGAACTTTCAGTAAATTTTTCTAGCCACTGTGGTTGTATATAATCTTCTCACTCCTAGGTCTCTTATTATACCCATCCATGCTTACATATCACCTACACAAGAGGAACAGACCTTCCTCAAAGTCTCTTCACACTACAATCCAAAATAAAAAGTGGATACTCCATGAAGGAAGCATCCATATCCATCTTAACCTCATTAGGCTAGATGATGTGAGATGGGTCTGGAAAATATCAGCAAAGCTGAGATATATGAAAGGCATCATGCATATATTTGTATCTTTGAATAAGTGATGACTGGGAAGACCCTGGTCCAATCAATTTCCCAGCCTCGATGGGTCCAACGATTCTCACTAATAGCTTACCCTGCTTATAAATATATCTATGCCCCATCCTAGGTGAGGCTTTCCAGAAAATCTTCTCTACGACCTCAAACTCAAGAGGTCCTTGGTGTCTGTTAAAAAAACTATTTCCTAGTTTGAGTTGTCAATATATGCTTCTAAATTAGTTGTACCTGCTCTGAAGTCTCATTCACGAGATGAGTCCTGAGAACTACTGCTACCCTTACCTCCAACTAACATAGAGGCGAGTCACAAGTCATGTCATACAAGGATTCATAGGGAGAAATATCAATGGTAGACTAAAATATATTGTTATAAGAAAACATGATGAGTGGATTGGTCTTCTCTTAGGAACCCACAAAGATTAGAATGCATACAAGGATCGTATCCTCTAGCACATGAATTGAATGCTCTGTATGTCCTTCAGTCTAAGGGTGAAGGGCCATGATCAAATTTCCTTACATACCCACGGTCTTCTACACACTTTTTCATAAATGTGACGTGAATAGATATACTCTATGGTAAATGATGGAATGTGGTTCTCTATAAAGACATACCTCCTCTTTGATATATAGTCTTCCCATCACATTTACAAAAAAAGTTCTCTCGCATAGGTAAGAATTTTGTGACCATTATCAAATGGTCAATTACAACACACAATGCATCATTTCCATGAGGTGATCTGGGTAAACCAGTAATGATGTCCATCAAAACATCATCCCATTCTCAATTAGGAATAGATCATTGATAAAGAATCCCTGCCAGACAATGATGTTCCTCTTCCACCTGTTGATAGGTGGACCAACGTTTAATGAAACCCGTTATCTCACATTTCATACTTGTCCACCAATATTGATGACATAAATCCCGAAACATTTTGGTGACACCCGGGTGAACTTCCCTTTCCGAGGAATGGAAATACCTCATCACCTTTTCTTGGATTTCTATAGGGACCCATAATGGCACAAGGAACAAGAGAGTATCATTCCCATCGATTGTCCAACCTGATGATGTATCATCATCTAATACACATTCCTATAGGATAATGAAATCAGGATTAATTATTTTTCTTAACCTAACTAATTCTATAAGATTAGATGTCACCTCTAAGGCTAAGAGAATAGTCTATCCATGGTCCACCTGAACCTCAATGTGCATCATTGAGAATAAGAAAAAAAAGATTCCATTCTTCACTAGACTTATAAATTTTTTGGGAATTATTCATTAAACTCGGATAATTATCTACTAAATTCCATTTCCCTGGAATATAGGCAAGATCAAAATCAAATGATTACTAGTACTCAACACACCTACAGTACTAGAGATTCAGATCCTGCTGGGTGAAGATGTATTTGAGACTTTTTAGGAATTTTGAAACCACAATACACTCTCCCAATAAATAATGTATTCAGTATTGTAAGTCATGAACAACATAAACGAGCTCAAGATTGTACATTGGGTAATTCCATTCATGAGGCCCCAACTAATGAGATCCATGCATAATGACTTGCTCATTCTGTATCAGAATAGCTCCAAGCCTGATACCTTATGTGTCATAATTGATGGTATAAGACCTTAGTAGATCTGGAATAATTGATACTGGTTCCTAAGTAAGTCAACCATTAAACTTCTCAATGGATTCATCACAAGCTTCTAACCATTCTAATTTCATGCCCTTATTTTACATGATTATTAGAAGTACAAAAAAGCATGATAAATCCTAAATAAAGCATATTTTGTGTCTATAATTATCTAAGATACTCTAAATACCAATGAAATTCTTTGGATATGTCCATGAAACCCTATCCCTCACTTTCTCTAGGTCAATTGAAACTTATAACTCTAAGATGATATGATGCATGAAGTTGACTTTATCGATTCTGAAGTGGCATTTATTGAGATAAGCATAGAGCTGATGATATCTCATCATATTCATCATGATCCCAGGATGGGTTGAATGTTCATGTATCGATAAATGATATACTAAGACATCTTACACGAAACAACCATGAATTAATACATTACTGGTGGAAATCTATATTCAAAAGTTCAATGATGACAGAAGGTGCATTCGTGAGTCCAAACTGCATATCTAGGAACTTGTAAAGACCATACCTGCTCTAAAAAGACGTGTGAGGTATGTTTGAAGTCCTTAAATGCACCTGATGATAGATCAACCTTGGATCTATCATTGAAAACACCTTTTCTCCTCAAATTTTATCAAATAGGTTGTCTATTCTAGGAAAAGGATACCAATTCTTGACAATCCGTTGATTTAATTGATGGTAACCCCTGAAAAGCCTAAAGGTATTGTCCTATTTATTGGTAATGAGGATAGGTGAACCCTAAGGAGATGTGTTGGGTAATATAAACCCTTCCGCCTCCATATCCTCTAGATGATTCTAGAGCTCTAGAATCACTTTAGGTTCCTTCTCATAAGGAGGAATGGTCATAGGTTCTGCTCCTTGAACAAGTTAAATAGTAAAATCTACCCTCACATTAGAGGTAGAATAAGGAATTCATTTAGAAAAAAGTCTCTAAAATGATCCATGATAGGAGGGAAACCCATATCTTTAAATCCCTTTTCTTAAAGGTAAATACTGAAATCCTATGTCGCATCACTACCCAGCCTCTTCTGCTCGGGTCCTACTAATATTTCACAAACATCCCACACTCCCTTATGCACATACTTAACAGACTCTGGTGTCAAAAAAATCACATGATAGTGATATTAGTTAATTTGGGATTTGTATGGAACTATTCAGTCCATCCTGATGATTACATCAAAACCCCTCATTTCAAAAACCTAAAGGTTCCATTCAAAAAGGTAATCTCTTATCTCAAGGGGAAATTCTGACAGTGGCAAACACCATATAAATGGATTACAATGGTTTTATCTTGCATCATAACTCCCTGATAGTACTCAACATCAAGAACAAATCTCCTAGGGTTTTTTTATATATGAGAAAGTGAGATATGCATGTATCAAACATAGTAGACACATGTTTGGAGGTTATTAGAATATTACCTTCTGTAGTGGATGGTATGGAACTCTACTCTTGTGTCATAGTATGGAAAACATGTAATTGGCATGTACCACATCCATGAGACACTGCCTAGTTTCCATGAGCAGACTCGTATGGATAGTGTAGATATTCATAAGTCGGGTTACCTCTTCCTTGACCCCCAACACAGCTTGATCGACTGGTGGTATTCCGGCTTCTTATTCATCATGATCCTACCAACCCTTCTCTAGACCATGGAGTATGTGTGGTTCCCTACTCACTAGGAACTAGAGGGAATGTTCTGTGGAAATGGAGGAGATGGTCCATCCTACCACAACCTCTACACTCCACTAGAATCTTTGCCCACTGGCTCTTGAAATACCATTCATCTTTGCACTAGTGACAGGTAGGGAAACCACTAGTAAAAGGAGCCTAACCATTTTTATTCTTACAAGACTTTCTAAAACATCACTTTCCCACAAAAGAACATCAACTGGAAGCCTTAGGTGCCAAACCACCCCGTATTTCACCCTCAACATCACTCAAATTTCATTCTGTAGTTAAGGAATGGTTGATGATTTCTAAAATAGTTTTTATCCTGAAAACATTGACTTGAAACTAGATGGTGTAACACATCCCATACTAAAATATATTAGTATCCATTATCCCATCAATAGATATAGAAGGATATAAATGATACAAATCATTGAAATGGTATGAGTAACCAAAGAACAACCAGGTCCCCTGCTACAGATTCATGAACGATTGAGCTATGTCTTCCATTAGAGTCTGGGGAAATAATTAGTCAAAGAATACAGTCTTTAAGTCAACCAAAACCATGTCTCTATAATTTCCTTCATGGGTGATGACATCCCACCACATCTTGGCTGAGTCACATATCATGTAAGCATCTAGTTTTACCCTCCTCTCTGGAGTCATATCTTGGTGCTCAAAGATAAATAGAATATCCTTAAACCAAGGCTCCAGAGCATATGGTCTGACCTACCCTGAGTAAGTAGGAGGATGTTGCTATTGAAACTCGTGAGTCAAATTTTCTATGCTTAGGGAAGATCATACTCCACCATTCATATTCTGTATCATATGCATGAAAAACTCTCAAAACTAGGCATCAGAACCCAACTCAAGTATTGGAGGATGAGCCACAGCTGGCTCAACTAGAAGAACAACTACTTGCTCAAGGTCTTCCACCTCAGGAACATGATAATCACTACCTTCAGGGTTCGCGACTTGAGGATGTCATGGATTCTTAATGCTACAATTCCAAATGATCTTCTTATAAGGTATTTAAAAATATTATAGTATTACATTTAAGAAACTATGATAAGTACTACAGCCTTCCAATAGGAATGAGAATTCCTCTCAACCTGCTTCAAAAGCCATGATAAGATGTTAAAACAGACCATAATAGACCATTAGAATGGACAAACACCCACTACGCACTACTAAGGTCAGTTCTGCATCAAATTTCTATTTTAGGAATGAAAAAAAAGATTATCCTCTTGTTAAAAGTCATTTCAACTTGTTGAATCCAATGATATGTCATTTTTCATCCCATAAGGGCCCATAAACCTTATGGGTCAAAAGATGACACTCACTTGGATTTTGTTTGCATTTTAATTATGCTTATCCATTAAACTATATCATTCCTAAAATTGTTGAGATAGCTAGAATTCCATTTTCTGATCAATAAAGGCACATACACCTTATGTTTCAAAAAGTGTCACCCACTAAACTCACACTATAGAACAATACAAATATTGTAAAATAGTGTCATCACTATTGTATATATGTAAGAAGGAACAAAAAAATGAAACAAGAAATTCTTGCTGAAAAGGTAAATGTGGCCTTGAAAAATGCATGGCTTATTCATATTGTGCCTATCGTGATGCATGTTCTCACACATAACCCTCATTTCATCTGTTTGAGAAATAAATTAACAATTCCAATATAAACAATATCAATAACATAACAAAACATGTGAATCACCCAATGGTGAAATGATATCAATAATTAGAGAAGAATCAATAATAGCAATAATTCAAGCAACTTGGAACTTACCCCATCCCTGGGATCGTGACATGCAAACACAGCTTGTGACCAAGTCTCAATCATTCCCAATATTCAATATATTATCTCTAAATAGTTAAGAAAGAAAGGAACCCCCTAAATACCACTTTGTGACTTCCTAGATCCGACTGCCATGTAACCTTACCCAAATCCCAGTTGGCCACATGACCCCTGGTGTGTCTCCCCTTAAGCCAGGGGCTGCCAACTAGCATTGAGGGTGTGAAGTTAAATCAGTGGGTAGACTATACCCCCATGTCTAAGTACACAACAGATGTAACAAAAACATACAATAGAGGAAACATAAATATACAGACAAATAATGCAAACGGGTGAAGACTAAATAATATAAAAAAATTCCCCATAGATAGTGTCTTATACAGATATGCATGAATGGCATTCCAGTACAAAATGGGAATAGAAAAATAGATGCATACTTAAATATATAAGGTACAAAAGAAACAAAATCACAAAAGATGCTCTATAGAATCTCAAGATTAAACCTATTCCTATGCTCCTAGTATCTAACTAAGAGTTAGAATCAACAAATAAAAGAGTGGTATTTTCTCTCTATCCATAATTACAGGCACATAGTCGTCTTGGGAACCAATGGCAGCCTGAGTAGGGTGTGTGCTAAATCTCAGTAGGGAACAACCAAGGGTGTCTACGTGCGATCCGAGTAGAAATCATAAGTAAACTGTTTGTAGATAACAGTAAGAAAGTAAAAAAATACAGATTAAACAATCATCCTCCCACTCATGTTCCTAAAGGACACCTTCCAGGTCTACCTACTTCATCTAAATGATGGTATGTCTGATCAAATCACTAGGTGTATATATATATTAGTTATCATTAGAATGAGGTAATAATGCCTCTTGTACATACATGTATATAGTAGCTGGCATGTTGTAAGAATTCCTTTCACCCATAGAAGATACTGGAATGGGGTAAGAATTCCTCTCATCCATACGGAGTTTATAACTGGTATGGGGAAAGAATTCCCTCCTCCTACATATAAATGAGGTTTTCAATGGCATGGGGTAAGATTGATTCCCATCCATATATCTCATAATTGGAATGGGGTATAAATTTCTCCCATCCACATATTCACATTATATCAAAATAATAGAAATGAAATAGTCATCTAAATTATATAATGTAGGGAAACCGTCTTATATAATTTCATATTTAACAAGAAAACCAATTGAGCAATATATTTATTGTAATCCCCACACAAGGCAAGGTCATGCCATGCCATGACACAATTAAATTTATGGCATTTAATTTTAGTAAGTCTAGGATCTATCATTTAATCCATCCTACAAGGTCTACCATTCAATTTTCCTAATAAGGTAACCCATTTCAATGGGGCAGAAGCCAAGGGAAAAGGTCATGTCAAATAGTCATAAGGTCAAATTGGTAATTCTATGCCTTAAGAGGACCAATCACCCATGGGGTGTCTGGGGTTGATCAAAATATACATGGAAAAAATATAATAACAATTTAAACCCAAGCATGAATTCCTAAACTACAATTTGACATTTGGGGAAAATTGGCCTAAAATGGACAACTTGGGTGGAACAGCACTTGGGAGTCCATACAAAGAAAGGGTGATAATGAAATCTATAAGAATGATTCAGTTACCATATGTCATCACACTATTATCAATTAGACATGATGTAATCAACACAATAAGGGATCTTAGAAATTGCCAGATCACGACACAATGAGATTAAATACAAAATAGCCAAAACACAATTGGAAAACTACATGACCACCTACATAAGTGTGGTAGGTGATGCCTCACTAAATATTGATCTCAGATTCGGATGAGGATGGAGTAGAATGGAGTTTCCTTATTACACCCTGAAAATAGTTTGAATGAACCTGAATCTATATAATTCAATATACAGAGAAATTTAGCAATGAATTAGGAGCATGCGGGGATAGCCTTACCTAGCTCTATCCAACGCTTCTCTGAAATCAAGAATCGATCTTTGGATTGGGGAGTACCAAGAAATAAATATTAATAGGTCTTGGGAGATCATGGGAGATGAATTAGGGTTTTTTCTACATAAATGAAAATAAAGAAGAAGAAAAATAATTTAAGAGGGTATAGGGGAAAATTGTTATTTTTCCTCAAAACTGGGCACACACGGTTACTACGCACGGTTTGACCAAACCATGTGCACACAGTGCATAGCTCATTACCTCACTGGGAACACCAAATAGACTCTATGAATGATTTATATAACCATTCATAGGCCATTCATATGAACTATGGACCCACACTGTAGCAGATGCACGTCCGTGCACCTGGGTCACACTGTTGCATACAAACTGTGCAGCCCAGCCAACTTTCCCCTTTTAAGAGCAATGGGATCCGAATGTGCCTCAGATTCTTCTATGACCTCCTTAAGATGATTATAAAACTTAATTAAGACCATTTAAGTTATCCAAAAAGAAAAACTAAAGATCTATACCTTATACAAAGAATCGGGTTGTTACATGCCCCTCTTAGAGGACACAATGAAGTACAATTTTCATCGTCATCAGCTCATCCCCCGAACATTTATCATTGAATTTTATTTTTTGAAACACATCCTCCATTTATTTTGGAAATGAACCTATGTTTAATGAAATACTCTATGTATTACACATCCATGGAATGACAAATGCGTAGAATAGTACATGCCACATAAAAGAGATGGGGGATGAATCTCAAGGAAACAAAATCAAATAATAATTTTTTGGGAGATGAAGCTGAGGTGGATGACAATTGTACTTCATTGGGTTCTCTAAAAGGGTAAATAACTCCCATTTGTGATAATGTATCCATAAGAACAAGTTATTAACTCGATGCATCCATTTCCAGCAACTCCTTCTAGAAAAAATCTCAACACAACCAGAGAAATCCTAGAGTGAAGGGCGAGAAAGAAATAGTGAGGGAGGAGAATGAAGAATATGAATATGAAACTATACTGTTTCACAACAAAGGGATCTTACATTGCTAAAATGTAATTTCAGCTGATGAGTGTATGTTACTGAAATTAATTTATTTGATTTTACATAGAGGGAGACTCAATGATTAATTACTTTTTTTTATCCTCAAAATTATCCACAATGATCGGAATAAGATTTTAGTAAAATAATTGGTTGAGGAATTTTTATTTTTATTTATGAATAAAAGAATGTTTTTTAATAGGATTTATTTTATTGAATAATTATAGGGTTTTATGTGATTGGAAAAAGTGGTCGATGGAGGATTTTACATCGTTCACACTTACCTCGATTGGAAATAAACCAAAACGAGGTTCATGCCTTCCACCCTCAATAACTATAAAATAGAGGTATCTCCTCATTCGATACATTGATAAATAAAGTTAATCTACCTAAATATAATATATATATGTTATATATGTATATATGTATTATATAAGTAACTTTATTTGAATATAATACAATATATATATATATATGTATTATTTATCATATTTAAATTTATTTAAATATACCATATATTATTTGATATATATATAATACTATTTTTTATAATGAAACTAAAAAATTAATATTAATAATAATTTTAAAATCATATCAATTTAAAATAATTAATATTTTTGGTAATTTTGTGTAAAACATAATTATTTAAATTTTGGAGAGTTTAATTATTTCAAAAAAATGTATATATATTACCTATTTTTATTATTTTTGAAGTAACATGAGTTTACAATATTATATTGGTTAATTATGTACAAATTATATTACTATTAATTAATTATATATATATATAGTCCTAAAATGTATATATATACCTAAAATGATGAATACATAAAAATAATTTCTAATATATAGAATTTGATAAATTTCATTCTATTTTCTGGAACAAATGATGTAGCAACCTAAGGATTCTAGGGAGGCCATCTAATATCCATTGACCCATTTATGAGATTCAAGAGAGGTCTATAAAGAAGTTTACATAAAGCAATAACACACATCAATAATATATATCAGAAAGAAAGGAGAAAAACACACCAACCCCTGCAATATCTATCCCATACACATTTAAACATATATATATATATATATCAATGAATTTATAATACATATTATTTCAATACAACTTAACATTTAAACTTAATTTTTAATGAAAATAAATATAATCCCTTCCTAATTTGGAAATTCAGAACCATAATTTGTGAATAAATATTTATAAAATCACCCTTGCAATATAAGTTTTGAAAGTGCATATAAATAGATAGGAAGAAATATATATATATATATATCATTATAAAATAAACTTAAATTGATAAAAATATAAGTTACCCTTACAGAAGAATATCATAACATAGTAAAATAAATAAAACACCATACTCATTATGAAAATAGATATCCATTGAAAATAAATAAATATGGTATAACCCTTACTAATATTTCTCTTAAAACAATACAAAAAAAATTTGAGAAAATAAATTTCTGATGAAAAACCGTTGCATAAGAATATTAAAGTATAATTTAAATAAATAAATTCCCTTATGTGAATTGAATAAAATTATCTTCTCTTGCTGCATCGTACCATCATCAAACTGAGAATTGGTTTGTTAAATAAATTTTCACAGAACCCATAAATGAAATTTATTCAAAATATCAAAGTAAGTTGTGGTATATATGTAGATAGTTAAGAAAATTTATTCAAAACAAAAATTTAAAAAGACCAAAACATGATATTTGAAACAGTAGTGAAGCAAACAACAGATCATAAGAAAATCAAAAAAGTATACAACCACCAAAGCACAAATACAAAAAGAAAATTGAAACCTACAAAGGAAAAAGATAAACCCTCATATCTAGATTTTGATATGATAAATATACAAATAAAATTAGAACCTACAAAGTAAAACATAAACCTTCCTCACTAGGTTAAAAAAAAATTTGAGACCCTCAGATCCATATCTCAATGTTTTCTTTGGAAACCCTTAATAAAACTAAACACCAGATTCCAAATGATGTTTGAGAAACATGAGAAAGTGGGTTTGTGTGATTCAAGCTTTGATTCACCAAGGAGGAGTGTAGGTAATGGGTCACTTCTACCGAAATCTTCTAATATCGTGACAATTTCGCAACAGGTCAGGTTTTTTTAATTAGATCGGGACACTTATTTCAGTTCTTTTTTAAAAGTGCGGATAAAGAGTCCTTTTATCAGAATTTATTATTTAAGCACTGATAAACAACATATTTATGAACTCTTTTTTAGTGCTGATAATGATAGGTATTTATCAGTGCTAATGTTTTATCATAGATATATATAACTTTTATTATTGTTTTTAGTGCGGATAAAGCCTCATATCAGCTCTTATTACATAAGCACTGATAAAGGATTTATAATTATAATTATAAATAAAAGAATTGTAAATATAAATACATACTTAATCAATATATACAAATATAAATATAAATATAGAAGATATATTCCTTATTTAAATATAATTATTATAATTTTATAATTATTTAAATAAAAAAATTATTTATAAATATATATATATATATTTAATAAATATATATAAATATAAATATAGTAAATATATACATTATTTAAGTAAATTTGTTATAAATTTATTAATTTTTTAAATATATATAATTATTTTTTATAATTATATAAATACTTTTCAATAATTATTTATTTATAATTATTAATAGAAACTTTTATAAATATATTATGTACATTTTTAAATATATTTATTTATAAATATTTTTTTATAAACATTTATTATAAATATTTTTTTATAAATATTTTTTTATTAATATTTTTTTTCAAATATTTTTTTACATTAATAATTAATATCTAATTTTAACTTCATGCATATTAAAGATGACTGAAATTGAATAAATTTAAAATAAGTACACTTTAATATTAATGAAAAAAATGGATAAGTCTTGTGTGTGGACATTTTATATAAAAATACATTAAATACGTATATGTGAAAACAATATAACACACATTTGATCTATGTTAAATTTAAAAAACAAAAAAAAATCATTTATATGTCCATTACTCTATGCAATTAGTTGTTATTATTAATTAATTTTATTTTTTAATTATAAACCATTATTCACTAAATATTGTGCATAAATTACTTGTAATATATAAAACATATTTATATATATTAATATATATATATATGTATATATATTCTATTTATTAACATTATAAATAATCATCTAATTAACAAAATGTTTAATATTTTTCTAAATTTAACTATTTTTTATTTTAGATTGTTTAATTTCAACTTTACATATCTATATATTTAATACATAATGTTTATTAGTATTTATAATTTATATGTAGTATAATCAATTTATTCTTTTTTATCAATAATTGTTTAATTAATAAAAATTGTAATAATTTTTTCAGTAAACTAATTTTTTAATTTTTTATTTATTTAATTATTTCATTTCATTTATTTTGACCTTTATAAATGCTAACAAAATCATTGAAAAAGGTCTTTTTTATGAGTTCCAAAAATATATCACCGATAAAGGGTGACCTTTATCAATGATATAAATAAAGCGCTGATAAAGAGAACCATTTATCAATGCTAAAAATTAAGCGCTAGGAAAGGGTACACATTATCAGTGCTAAAAATAAAGTGCTGATAAAGGGGATAATTGTCAATGCTAAAAAATGCTGATAAAGGGTTTAATTTATTAGTTCTTTCATTATCAATGATAAAGATTCCATTTATCAGCTCTTTTTTTCTAGCGCTGATAAAAACTAGCAATGTTACATTTCAGTTTTGCAGTAGTGCTTGTATTGTTCACATTGAAATCTTGAATTTCACCACTATACAGTGTAGACTACATGACATGTACACCAGCTACAAAATTTTTTAATAAAAAAAAATATTGTCGCATATTGTCCATTTCAACACATGTTGTGCAATAAATGAACCTTGTATTATTACTAAATTGAGCATTGTGTATCCCACGTCATTTCTAGGTGAGGTGCATGTCATGACCTAGCACGATTGTCCACTAAATTGGTTACTAGACAGGTCATAACATGGCCTCAAGTGCACCTCCCCATATGCCATAGGTAGTCGACTAGTAGTGAGGGTCAAATGGTGGTATGATGTGGAAACTATAACATCATGATCAGAGTAGCATCTCAGTATAATCAGGTGTGAATCAAAAGACAGCATAAACAAAATAAATAATGAAAAAGAATTAGATGATAAATATAATAAGTGATTAAGATGGGTAAACATCGATACATATGTTAATGAATGCTTGTAGAAATTATTCTACATGAACAAGAAGAATGAAATAATATAAGAAGTATAATGTAAGAAAAGAATAAAATCCCAACAACTATCTACTCGAGCATCCAGAGTACCAACTTGGTCCTTGTATCCAAACTCCTAGGTACATGAATGACAACACAATTACATTACCAAAGATACTGCTCCTATAATCAAGGAGGTATGTTCCGATACCCCAGGGCAATGGTATCCAGAATAGGGTGTGAGATATAATCTCAGTAGGCCACCACCCAAAGGGTCTAGGAAAAACTATTTCGTGCAATATAAAATTAATATTGTCCCATAAGAAGTAAATTCATAATTCAAATAAATAATTAAACACATTGGGCTGGTTTTCACATGGACACCCATCCAATTTACATACTTCAGCCTAAGTCAGTGTGTCTAAACTTGGGAAACCTGAAATTTTAAAGTGAGAGCTATAATGCTACAAATGATGGACTATCCCCAAGATTTTTCTTGGGAATAGAGGACATGTCCCTACGTTTCCAATACAAAGGGATTAATTCTCAGTTGAAAGAATCTATTTAAATTTTAAATTCATTTTAAGGAAAACCTTTTAATAAATATTATGATTCCCCTTAATTCCAACCATGTTAATCCACTGATAATTTCCATTTATCACTTGAGGGTCTCAGAATCAAAAACTATCTAGGGATCTCATTCAATGTGAACCAAGAATTAAGTCAAATGTTTCACTCCAGGAATAGTGTGATAAATGCTGAGAACAAACCCTTGATTCTATACCTAATATCACATTTAGTTGCATGATTCTCTCTCATGGCATGGTACAACCATCAGACTTTCAAGCCCATCCAATGGGTCTCCCCTAAGGAACTGTTGTCACCCCTCTTGAGGTAAAATAGAAAACACACGGAAATATCATCCTATGAATAGCTAGTGTCACCCCCAAGTTGTTTAAAAATCATTAAAAATAATAAAAAAGGAAAGAGAGTCTATCCAAGGAGTCCTTAAGTCAGAATCCTATGTTTCAACCCTACCACAAAATTAAAATCAGTTAAAAAACAATTATAAATATATAAAAAATTAATTGAAAGGGAGTTTCATTTAGTTCAATAAATTAGATCGTATTATTCAAAATGGTCTAGGCACTTCATTATTAAAATCCTCCATAGAATTAGAGATAATTCATTAAGAACATTTCTAATTCATTTAATTTTACCACATCATTTATGTTCGTGATTATAGGGATTAACACATGTCTCTTCACCCAAATCAAACTAGTTAATAACTCAAGGAATTTATTTTATAAAAACACACCTCACTAGGGTGTTAAACTATATTATAATAAAGGGAAAATGGAATCTAAGGAATAAATCACCCATTGGGGTTTATTTATTCAAGGTTATCAAACTAAGGGGTTGATTCAACACTATTTTAATTCACTAATAGCATGGAATGTTTTTTAATTTAATTTAATTTTACAAAATTATGATGAGACTGAAAGGGTTCAACTTGTGGAACAATGGAGCATTTTATAAAAAGAAAAAAAATGATGGGAAATATCCTAAACCACATTCCTTATACCATGGAAGACTCACACATCCAATATTGAGGTTTGATTTGGTTTGGTTTGAGAGAAATCGATGAAATAGATATCCACCTTGATAATCAGGAAAATGAACTCTCCCAAAATTAGAGTACTGAAAGGGATTATAAATGGGGGGAAAAAGAAAGAGAAATGAGGATATTATTGATAGGAATGCATAAAACCTAACATTGCTCAAATCTAACAATAGAAAGAGGAGATATCTCTATTCCTAGAGGCCGAGAAAAGGTATTTCTCGAGTGGGAGAGGGGTGTTCCACATTGCTGGGAAGAAGGGAGGAAGGAATTTTTTTTAAATTTTAATTAATGCAAAAATTTTCATTTCACCCAAATAGAACATGGTTCGTGATTTGGTTTCATGGTTGGAAAAACCGTTTTCTAATTGTGCACTATGATACTAGCTAAAGAGGAACCCTGCATGGTGGAGGCACATGGTATCTCTAACCATATGTAAATTTTTCAAAAAACTACTGTAAAAAAACCTAAAATTGGATGCATGACATGTGGATCCTTCTGAATAGTCGAACCAAATCATGTGGCACTTCATTCTCCAATGGACCTAGCTATATGGTTTTCCTTTGGGGTCGTAAAATTTTAGAAAAACCATTCACCCCAAAAATATCCCTCAAATTTTGATGTTTTCAGGGTCTGTAACTCCCAAAACATGAAGGAACACCTGAGCTACCCCTTGAGCCTTGAACCACACCCAAAAACAACAAATTGAAGTGATCCAACTATCATAATTCTATTCAGATTTTTTGTTTACAAAATAGACCATTCACCAAAAAGAGAAATTCAAAATTTCCATAAAAGTTGATGCGGTCCAAAACACAGGAAGCAACAATCTCCCCAAATTAGATCTTTTCATTCCCAAGAAGCCTTAGGAAAATAAATATAACATCACTCAACCAACTCAGATTTTTAGGTCTTATTCAAACTATCATATTGTGTTTCTAAATTCCCAACACACCTATGAGTGTCACCATAACATACAGTACGAGATCCATTCAAACTCAATATAATGTATGTTTTTTCAAACTGAGGCACTGTGATAGCCCATACTTGAGCCTGTCAATATAGAGACACAGTCTCCAAATCTCCTCTTTAACCACACATCCTACAATTCTTCCTCTATAGGTTTTGCTATTTATGTTCCAACTCTTAATCTTGGTATCTTCACCTTTATAGTATTCTTTTAAATACATCTATAGAGTTAAAATTATTCTCACGACATGAGACATGATTTGATCAAAGTGTCGATTCAAAACTGACCTTGCTTAATGAAACTACATAATGATATCTCAAGCTATTACTAGCCTACCATTCTAGAAATGGTCATCTTAGATGGCCAGCATACATAAAAAGATAAAACCAAAGTATTTAGATGAAGGAGACTTTGTATTTTCTCAAAACACACTCATTGAATCTTGTAACTGGCTCCCAGTGACATCTCTAGCCAAAATACCACTAAAAAGTTTCATGATTCAACACAAACATAGATGTGAACATGATCCACGAAATTTATAATATCACAACTCAAACACCACATGTGATACCGATTAGAGTCTAGGGGTAACTTGAGAGTCAAACTAGGGTTACAAGGATCTCATATAAGGAAATCTATAGACCTGATCTTATAAGTGATATTCTTATACAAGGAAAAACATCCATGTCTTGAGTTCACAAAATGAACTCAAAGTTGTATCAACATGTTGATCATGTCAAAGGGAGACTACTAGTTTCCATCAGTCCATCCAACGCATTCCTACTTGGTAACCTATGTATCATTCAAGACTAACCAGTTTCCAAATAAAACCATGAATCTAGATCACAACCAAATCAAAACCACCCAAAAATTCCCAAAAAATTAGAAATTTAGTGTAGCGCAAAACCAACAATCTCTTAGTGCACCCATATGATACCCAGATTGGGTACATGGTCTTCTTTAATATGATATTACACTATGAGGATATAAATGATCTCTAATAAGGATCCAATAAACTTTCTCCATAAAGAGGTAAGATTGCTTAGTACATTTCTAAACCAACATTGCCAAAAGAAAAAAGGTAAGGACCCTTGAACCATTGTAGTTCTAATTATTTAGAATAGATCAGCTACTTCCATAGATGTATCACCATAAAATGATTATAAAACCCTTACTACAAAATAAATCTTATGAATCTTAAGCACAAACACAAAATTCCCTTCCCGAAGAATGATATTTATAATGGTTTCATACCCATACAACCACTCATTTCCATGCTAGATTACAAGTATCCTCATGTTATAGGAATCAGTAGTTTTAAGGGAATTCAAAACAGAACTGACCATTTACAGATTGTCCTTCTAGGTTTTGTTCCTCCCACATAAAAGGTCATGTTTAAAAAAATTGATGTGATGATTCCCACCTTAGGTGTTTAATTAAAGTTGTATTTTCTAATAAAGGAACTCATCCCATGGAACATGCTCCATTGATCACAATTTTTTACTAGATATGGAAAACATGGTTGTCAAGTATTATACTGAAGGACAAAGATAACCATCCACTAAAGATCACTAGATTAGATTCACATCAATATGTACAAGTGATTATCCTACAATTAATTTTCTCATACATCATGGTATTAGGTGTAAAAGACAAATAATTGATCAATGCACTAAACACTTGATCCTCCTTCGAAACATCATCCCAAACATTAGGATGAGTCCAGGTTTTTACTAATTCTTAGCTAACTCTACTCCAAAGATGACTGGCATTCGAAGCATAACATCTCATGGATTTAATGAGAAACACTGAACATTAATGGTTCACAACACCATTTAAACAACTCAACGAGTACCTTGTGTACCAACACATACTACCCTATGATTAAATGAGCAGAATTGTACATCCCTAACACTATCCATAGGAAATAATTTTCATATGCATTCAAGTATCAGATGGACTAAAAAGATAAAACCTGAAGCCATATTACTCCATATGAGTATCAACTTGACCGATTATGTGACAATTCATATAACTCTATGTGGGAAATAGAATAAGTGAGGATCACATAACCTACATAAGAAGCTGACCACTCCCCTGGTATGCCTATCCCATTAGAATTGATCATTTCATAATTCTCACACTTAGCGCAAGGGTCAAAACAACACATGACCACCCATCAAACAGGGTGTCATTTTAGAACCTGTGAGTCCTACATGGGACTATGTCACTCTAATAGTACCCCACAAGATAACTGCACATAAGCAACAAGCAAGGGTTTTATGATCTGAATCCACTGGCTTTAATGATCTAGCACCTACAAAATCTCAAAGTGTTGAACCAACACGAGGTCATTCTCACGGATGGTTACTAGGATTAAGCACCGATCATTCAACTTCAAACTAAAAGATAAAGGCCTACAGAAAATTCTCACATTTCCATTTTTTGGTGAGATACTCAAGGAAACATGCTTAATGGATTTAAACTACCCCTATATGAGGGCCATACAAAGATCACTATTTGAGATTCAATTTTTAGGCATTAAACAAAAAAATAATTTAACCCTTCAAAACACCTCAAGGTATAGTTTCAATGGAAAAAAATTCCAGTCCAAGGGAAAAAGAATCATATTATGGTCATATGGAAACAAAGGGTAGTTACATTCAATTCCCCTTTTAGGCATTATTTTTTTTATAGAAATCCTTTTATAATTAGTCTATTTTATCTCATACCTCATTTAATCCAAATTTCATTTATTTATAAGGCCCCACACACAAAAAATAGATCATGAAGATTACAATTTATTATATTAATTAAAAGGAACTAGTCAAAGGGGTTTCCAAGATAAATTACATGCTAACCCATGTGAGAAAATATGAAAATTTTAAAATTCCCCCAACACATAGCATGAGAAAAACCCCATGGGGTTAATAACTGAGTCATGCAAAAAAGAAAGGGTGACCTATGAGGGTCCCATTAAGCCATTTTTGGTCCAATTAAAAACAATATGGACATTACAAACATTTTCATTTAAAAACCTTAGTGGTTAAATTTCATATGAAAAAATCCCCAACTAACCTACTTTGTCACGACCTGTCCACGGGGCCCATGCCATGACTACCCCATGCCCGCCTTCCATAGGCCAGGGGCTAGTGACTAGCACCAAAGGCATAAATCCCGATAACTGGGAAGGAATTGCCTTTATAAAGTAAACAAAACACCACAGAGTACAAGCGGAAGTAAAACACTAAGTACAAAGAGAAGTGATGAAAAGTAAATGGGCTAGAATACAAACCCAAATGAAAGTACAACTACAACTGAACAAAAGTACAACAGAAAAAAACAGCTGGAAGAACGGAAGCGGCTCCTCGGACGTCATCCTCGGATCCTACCTAAAGTGTAGGTACAGATGGCGCAGCTCCTAGATCGCCCACCATGGATCCTACTTGAAGGGTCGATACGGATATCCTCCACAATGCTATCGCCCTTCAACCTCCTCCGAGTGTCGTCTCACCGTGAATTCTACCTACGGATACTGACTCGTCGTGTAGTCCACCTCTGGGTACCGTCCAGTCCTCGAACACTCGGCCTCCGTCAGCACTGCCCGTCGTCTGCAACCAACACAACGAGGTGCAGGCATAGCCGGTGCATGGGTGAGTATAATGATACTCAGTAGGGACCCCGAGACCCTGAAGGTCTCACTAAAACCAACAAGGATAACCACAAAGAAGATATCAACAGATAAACTCTACTTAGGTATATGCCCATACATATACCTAAGTTATCAAGTAACCCATCTCAATCATGAGGAAACACAATGATTATGAAATCAACGGATAACCACTACCCAGGTATATGCCCATACATATAACTAAGTTATCAAGTGTCCCATCTCAATCATGAGGAAAACACAAGGTCATAGACTCAGCTCAAACTAGGATTTTCATTATCGAAAACGTAACTACTGAAGAGCCCCATCTCTGGAGTGTACAGTGGTCCTGTCATGACTCCGAGGTACTACTCACTAATCCATGTCTATGAGGTACTCCTCCTATCGAGGACCGCAGGTCTGCTGCCAAATACTGGGCACTCCGTCCGCTGTGGGTCTACTGCCAAATACCGGGCGCTCCCCCTAATAGCCTACAGAGGTACTCCTCCGGTCGAGTACCATGGGTCTACTTCCACCTACCAGGCACTTCGTCCTTTGTGGGTCTGCCGCCAAATACCGAGCGCTCCATCCACTGGGCTAGTCGACTCACTCTAAGTCGAGTCGGTCAAGCAATCATCAGGTCTCAGCCGTCTACACGGTCTCCGTACTCCGTATGCTCGTCTCTGGGAGGGACCGCTCCATGAGCTACTGGTCAAAAATTCTAGTATCACAAAGTCCCACGAAGATGTATCTCAAAGGACTGCATCGTCATAAGGGTCTCAACACAATAGACGGCGCTTCAATTGGACGCCCAGTCTGTGAGTTATTATCATTTTCGTCCCAGGGGCCCGATTAGTTTCATGTGTGATCAAACCCGGATGTATCTCAACTATACCCCTAAATCTCATAGGTTATAATCAAAGGGACCGTTTCTCCACGTGATCACCAACGCCGCTGACGGTTCGTCAAACGAACGCCCAGTCCGAAAGATAACAGCTTTTCCGTTCCAAGGGCCCGGTTGGATTTCGGGTACAATCCAACCCGGCCACTATCCAACAGCAACCAAAACTCGGGCGAAGTATTAAAAACGTTCCATCTCATCAAGAGGAAAACAACGAGACAGACGGCGCGTCAATCGGGCGCCCAGTCTGTGAGTTATTGGCCTTTTCTTTCTAGAGGCCCGGTTGGTTTTGTGAGAGAACCAACCTGACCGCACTCTGACGGAATCTGAACCTCGAGCGGAGTAAGACAAAAGATCCATCTCATTTAGAGGAATCCATCAAATTCCATGGCATGTCAATCAGACGTCCGGAGCTCATGATATAAGTGTTTCCGCTCCGAGGGCCCGGTTGGTATCGTATCCGAACCAACCCGGCCGAACCCAAAGTATTCCGAAACCTTGAGTACAATATACCGAAACACCCGCCTCGATCCAAGGATCAATCGCCATTGATGGTGCGTCGATCGGAGGTCTAAATCTCAAGATATGGGTGAAAGACTGTGAGGGGTCCGCAAACGGGGGTTTCGGGCCCGGACCGACCCGACCCGAGACCCCCTGGGTCGGCCCGAACCAGGTCGACCCGCCCCGAGTGCGAGTCCGACCCGGCCAGCGCGCCCCGATCCGGTCTTCCCAAGCCGGCCCGGCTTGGCCGGGGGTTCGGACGAACGACCGAACCGTGCGGGGGGGGGGGCGGTACCCCCGTGTGAAGAGCTGCAGCCCCGCGTGGGGTAGTCCGTGCCAGCGGACGCGGCAGCCGGCCGCGTCCCGCCGCTCCCCTCCGGTCCCGCGCGGTCGCGGGACCGCGCTCCGCCGCCACCACTTAAGCTACGGCGGATTCTTCTGGCGGTGCTCCGGGCGCCGCTGCCCCTGACCACTGGCACCGCCGCACCGGCGTGGCGCGCCGGCAGGGGCTTCCGTGGACCACCGGACACGCTCCGGTGGTCCGATTCGCCTGCGGTCTTCGCCAAAAGCCCTCCCGGGACCATACCTTCACTGCAGATGCCTCAAAATTACCTTGTAGCCACGTTTGTCGTCGTCCGTCAATCTGCGCTCAATGATCAAATAACAAAACGTGTCATCTTCGTAGTTCTCTGGCGCGACGCGATGGCGCCGCACCTATTCGCTGTGGCCCGACTCCGTTCGTGGATGTCTTCGGGTTTCTCCGACGCGGCACGACGGTGGCGCGTCCTTGTTCGTTTTCACAGCGCTGCACGACGGCGTCGTGCATTCCTTGTTGCACGATTCCACGCGATGCAACGACACCACGCCATTCCCGTTTCAATCCACAAAAGAAACCAACATCGATAAGGAGGAGGGTCGTCCGTGTTTGTGCGGTCCGGCCCCCTCTCGTTAATTGATAGCAATTGGTCATTTTTCACGAAGAATGTCAAGGTAATAATCACGTACAAATTAAATAAATAAACCCCTATAGTTTTCCCGCAAACAAGAATTCCAAACCTGTAACATATTCTTCGTGGATCAACTTGATGTTTAGTTGAACAGCGTTCTTTGATTTAGGAGGAAGTAACATTGGGTTTATTAATATTCAAAAAACAATTCCATACCTCGACGTTGCTTGAACGGAGGTTCATCGAACGAGGATTCGTCACAGGAAGAGACATCGTGGAAGGAGACGTTGCTGAAGAAGGCGTCGCGGAAGAACCGTTGCGGTAAACGGCGTCACGTAGTCGGTCTCTGAGGACTCGGCGTTCTTCGACGGAGTTCGATGCGTTCTTCGCGTTCTTTGTGTTCTTCGATTAAGAAGATGAAGAACTCCATATTGCCTTAGCTTTTCTCCCCAAACCTCTCAAGCAACAAAGGTTCCAACCCCAAAATGAAATAAGCTTACCTCTTATTTTATTAACATAACATAACATTTGAATTTCAAGAGTTTAAAATTCAAATATCCACACATAACTCATTTAATTAATAACATAAGTTATTAATGATTAAGTTAACAATAGTTAATGGTGATTTGAGGGGGGTTGAAGAATATGAAGGGGTGGGGTTCGTGTGGGACCCACCACCCTCATAACCACTATTGGGAAGTTGGGTAGTTACCCAACTTCCACCCAAAGCCATAAACAACTAAAAGAAAATAAAAAGTGTAGTTAAATTATAAAATTAACTCCCACAATTTTTATCATCTACTCACGTGAAAACGCAACTCCAGATCAGGTGTTCCTAAGAAATTACCAGCACTGCGGTTTCATCGGAGCCCTCAGAATTTGATTCCGAGCAAAGGTTCAAAAGTTAGAAAATCCCGCTCGTCCGTTCACTGAACGTACCCGAGGCAAACTTCGGAAAATGATTCCGGGCACACCGGGCCTCGGAATCAGACGCCATTAGAAACTACATTCTTGTAAAATTCCAATGAAAATTAAGAAAAAAAATTACTTGAAATTTTCGAGTCTTTACATTACTCCCACCTCAGGACTTTACGTCCCCGTAATGCATTAAAACAAACTAGGTTCACAAAAGAGGTATTGAGAACACATCTGAGCCTTCTGCTCCCATGTGCTTACCTGGAGTTTCATGTACTTCTAGAGAAAGCGCACCCGAGGAATCGTTCATCCTCATATGATCTTCTCCTGTCAATCCTCGATTCCCACTGGAACCTCTGAGAATGCCACCCCATATCCAAAGTCCAGCTCCCCATGGTCGATGATATGCGAAGGGTCGAGCACGTATCTCCTCAGTTGAGATACGTGGAAGTCGTTGTGCACCTGGTCCAACTGAGGAGGATGGGTCAAGCGGTAAACCACCCCGCCTACCCATCTAAGGACCTAATAAGGTCTGCTGATCCTCGGAGATAACTTTCCCCCTTGGCCACATCTCCGTAAACTTCGTCGAGGTGAGACCCGTATAAGGACGTGATCATCATCCTTGAACTCCAGAGGTCTCAAATTCCTGTAAGAACTGGAACTCAAAACGACTGCTACCACAAGGGTAAGGTTGTCCGACTCAAGAGTGATCGGTCGCACCCTCATGTGCATGAGTTACCCTATGCTGCATGGGGTTTCCTTTTCTCTGACAAAGGAAAACCCATCCCGGCGTCATAGTTAAACCACAACCTTATTGCCTAATACCGTCAATTTGTGTATGTATTGTGATTGCCCAGTCCATACTCAAACCAATGTCGTAAGGCCTCGACGCTGCCACCAAGAGATTACAACTGAAACTCTCTCCTAGAGGGTCTCACCACACCGTCGGAGTAAGTGTGATTATCGAGTCTCTTCCCAAGGTATATCTAGACGTGAGGGTCAAGTCCACGGCTTACCAAAAACTCTAGGTCTGGAACAAGATTCGTAACATCAAGGAATGATTCATATCAAAGTCTGTTACTACAACATCTAGTAGTGGACATAGACTGTCCCTTGAATCATTTTTAGAGCCATTGGGTCACACTCCTTGACCACATGCAACCACACTCTTCCTCCACCCTCCAGCTCCCTAAGCCTGGTGGGGATAACTATGTCTGGTGGTTGTAGCATGTTAAGATGTACACCACCTCATTCTGCTCTCCCAGCTCTGCCTCCTCGTCTGCTGCTTCGCAGACTCCTCTCTCCTTAAAGAATCCTCTTCTTGAAACATTTAACACGCTCTAGTCTCTAAGACTGGCACCGGTTTCCTGTTTCTTACTGTGTCGTGCAGTCTTCATCCGCTCCTGGATGATATGAACCTTCTTTGCCTACGATCTGAAGAGCTGCTAAAATTTTCCCTTTTCCGAAAAGAGAAACTCGGTCTCATCCCCTAGATGAACCACGCCCATTTCCCAATACAGTCAATCCTATCATGAATGATGTATTCATGCCATGGATGACGTCATAAGGCCTCGACGTTACTACCAAGAGATCCAACTATCACACTCACCTCCAAGGGTCGAGTCACACTGTCGGCATCAGTGTGAGGTCACTAGGTCTCCTCCAGTAGAAAACTCGAAAGTGAGGGTCAATTCAAAAATCATAACCAGGACCACACAGTATAAACCAAACAAAGGGCAGGAAATCAAACATCTCAAATATAAGGGTCTTTTTAATATTACAGCTCATAGTACAAAGACACGAAAACAACAGAAACATGGAACTAGAAGTACAAGGGACATATCCACTAGTTCCGCTCTTGTCCACCTGCTCCCGGAGCTCCACTTCCTTGTCCACTGCTCGGATGTTTCTCAAGCACTCGCCATTACTTTTGCCTCGGTGGCTCTTCCAACGCATGTGGATCAACTGTACGAGGAGTCAGACAGTCACGTTCCAGGTGACCCTTCCCTCCGCATTCATAACACTTCCTACTCCTCGTACGGCTGGCTCTGGTTCTCCTCGACCTCTGCATCATCTGTCTACATCCCACGTATGACTCAGCTACTGATCGAAATCCCTGCGGAAAAGGAAGAAGCTCCTGTACACGCTCGGGGTGTAGAGCTACTGGCACAAACTCCACCCTGAAGAAGGTATCCAAGTCTTCCCATGCGAAGGTCATCCCGTCGCAAAACTGGAACAAAGTGGCTCCACCACCTGCCTACTGCTGCCTGAAGAAGGTTGGAATCAATGATCACCATGAAGTCTGCCAGCGTCCCCTCTAGCCTGAAGACTCTCGCCACAGCCTCCAGCCAATCCTGAGCCGCCTGCGGGTCCGTCTCTCCCCGGAACCTGGGTGGCCTCTGGCACTGGAACTCGTGCAGCGCGCTCAAGTGGCGTGCATCGCCTACTGCTGGGCTGGTGGCATCGGTGTCCCAATGTATGGTAGTACCGATGGTGCCTCCAGTGGTGCCTCAACTGCAAGAGGGCCCTGTATCAAAGCCTCGTCGCTCGGCAGGCTGTCAGTACGCACATCCCTCTGGGCTCTAGCTGGTCGTCTGAGAAAAGGCATCCTGAAAGAATCAACGTGACACAGTCAAAAGATTATACTTGGTAAGATGACCTGGTTTGAGCTGACATTTAAAAACTTCTAGAAACACACACACAATCAGTGTTTTCGTGCACAAAGTCGGAAATCAGTTTTCAGGGTCTTGGTGTATGGATACGTTGGTCGCCCGCACCAAAACGGGACTCCATGAACTGAAAACCACACTCGGTACTCTTAATACTATTTCTTCATAGAAATAAAATATCAGAGTTATATGTTCTGTGGTAGAACCGACTCCTCTGATACCAATTTTTCACGACCCGTCCATGGGGCCCGTGCCGTGACTACCCCAAGCCCGCCTTCCATAGGTAGGGGGTGGAGACTAGCACCAAAGCCGTAAATCCCGATATCTGGGAAGGCATTTCCTTTATAAAGTAAACAAAACACCACAGAGTACAAGTGGAAGTAAAACACTATGTACAAATAGAAGTGCTGAAATGTAAATGGGCTAGAATACAAACCCAACTGAAAGAACAACTACAACTGAAAAAAAGTACAACAGAAAAAAAATGACAGCTGGAAGAATGGAAGCGACTCCTGGGACGTCCTCCTCGGATCCTACCTAAAGGGCAGGTACAGATGGCCCAGCTCCTGGATCATCCACCACGGATCCTACCTGAAGGGTAGGTATAGATAGCCTCCACAACGCTCTCGCCTGTCAACATCCTCCGAGTGTCGTCTCACCGTGAAGTCCAGCTCCGGATACTGACTCGTCATGTAGTCCACCTCCGGGTACCGTCCAGTCCTCGAACACTCGGCCTCCGTCAGCACAACCCGTCGTCTACAACCAACACAACGAGGTGCCGGCATAGCCCATGCAGGGGTGAGTATAACGATACTCTATAGGGGCCCCAAGACCCTCAAGGTCTCACTAAAACCAACAAGGATAACCACAACGAAGATCTCAACAGATAACCTCTACTTAGGTGTATGCCCACACATATACCTAAGTTATCAAGTAACTCATCTCAATCACGAGGAAACAAAAAGATTATGAAATCAACGGATAACCACTACCCAGGTATATTCCCATACATATACCTAAGTTATCAAGTGACCCATCTAAATCATGAGGCAAACACAAGGGCATAGACTTAGCTCAAACCCGGATTTCCATTATCGAAACCGTAACTGCTGAAGAGCCCTGTCTCTGGAGTGTACCATGGTCCTTTCACGACTCCGAGGAACTGCTCACTAATACAAGTCTCTGAGGTACTCCTCCTATCGAGTACCGTGGGTCTGCTGCAAAATACTGGGCGCTCCGTCCGCTGTGGGTCTGCCGCCAAATACTGGGAGATCCTCCTAATATCCTACCGAGGTACACCTCCGGTCGAGTACCGCAGGTCTGCTGCCAACTACCAGGCGCTCCGTCCGCTGTGGGTCTGCCTCCAAATACCGGGCGCTCCGTCCACTGGGCTGGTCGACTCACTTCAAGTCGAGTCGGTCAAGTAGTCATCAGGTCTCAGCCGTCTACACGGTCTCCGTACTCCATATGCTCGTCTCCGGGATGGACCGCTCCAAAAGCTACTGGTCAAAACTCCAAGTATCACAAAGTCCCATGAAGATGTATCTCAAAGGACTGCCTCGTCATAAAGGTCTCAACACAATAGACGGCACTTTAATCGGACGCCCGTTCTGTGAGTTATTAGCATTTTCGTCCGAGGGGCCCAGTTGGATTCATGTGCGAACCAACCCGTCCGTATCTCAACTGTACCCCGAACTCTCATAGGGTATACTCAAATGGATCGTTTCTCCACGTGATCACCAACGCCGCTGACGGTTCGCCAAACAGACGTCCAGTCTGAAAGATAACAGCTTTTCCGTTCCAAGGGCCCGGTTGGATTTAGGGTACAATCCAACCCAGCCACTATCCAACAGCAAACAAATCTCGGTCCATGTATGCCAAAAGTTCCGTCTCATCATGAGGAAAACAACAAGACAGACGGCGCGTCAATCGGACGCCCGGTCTGTGAGTTATTGGCTTTTTCGTTCTAGGGGCCCAGTTGATTTCGTGAGCGAACCAACCCGACCGCACTCCGACGGAATCAGAACCTCAAGCGGAGTAAGCCAAAAGTTCCGACTCATTTATAGGAATCCATCAAAGTCGACGGAAGGTCAATCAGACGTCCGGATCTCAAGATATAAGTGTTTCCACTCCGAGGGCCCGGTTGGTTTCGTATCCGAACCAACCCGGACGAACAGAAAGTATTCCAAAACCAAAGTATTCCGAAACCTTGAGTATGATATACCGAAACGACCGTCTCGATCCAAGGATCACATTGCCGCTGACGGTCTGTCGATCGGAGGTCTAAAGCTCATGATATGGGCGACAGACCGTGAGGGGTCCGCAAACGGGGTTTTCGGGCCCGAACCGACCCGACCCGAGACCCCCTGGGTCGGCCCGAACCGGGTCGACCCGAACTGGGTGCGGGTCCGACCCGGCTGGCGCGGATCGGCCCGGTCTTCCCAAGCCGGCCCGGCTCGGCCGGGGGTTCGGCCGAACAGCCGAACCGTGCGGGGGGGGGGGGGGCTACCCCCACATGAAGAGCCGCAGCACCGCGTGGGGCCGTCCGTGCCGGCGAACATGGAAGTCGGCCGCGTCCCGCCGCTACCCTCCGGTCCCGCGCGGTAGTGGGAACACGCTCCACCTCCATGGATTCAGCCACGACGGATTCTTCTGGCGGCACTCCGGGCACCGCCGCCCCCAACCGCCGGCGCCGCCGCACTGGCGCGGCGCGCCGGTAGGGGCTTCAGCGAACAACCGGACACGCTCCGGTGGTCCGACTCACCTGTGGTCTTCGCCAAAAGCCCTCCCGAGACCCGACCTTCACTGCGGAGGCCTCAAAATTACATTTTATCCACGTTTGGCATTGCCCATCAATCTGCGCTCAACGATCAGATAACAAAACGTGTCGTCTTCGTAGTTCTCCAGCGCGCCGCGATGGCGCCGTGCCCCTTCGACGTGGCCCGACTCCGTTTGCAGATGTCTTCAGGTTTCTCCGATGCGGCGCGACAGTGTCGTGTCCTTGTTCATTTTCACGGCGCAGCGCGACGGCACTGTGCATTCCTTGCCGCACGATTCCGCGTGGTGCAACGTCACCACGCCATTCTCGTTTCAATCCACAAAATAAACCAACATGGATAAGGAGGAGGGTCGACCGTGTTTCTGCGATCCAGCCCCCTCTCATTGGTTGACAGCAATTGGTCATATTTCACAAAGAACATCAAGGTAATAATCACGAACAAATTAAATAAATAAACCCCTACAGTTTTCCAAAAAAACAGAATTCCAAACCCGCAACATATTCTTCGCATATCAACTTGATGTTTAGTTGATCCGCGTTATTTGATTTAGAAGGAAGTAACATGGGGTTTATTAATATTCACAAAACAATTACCAACCTCGAAGTTGCTTGAACGGAGGTTCGTCGAACGAGGATTCGTCACGAGAAGAGACGTCGCGGAAGGAGACGTTGTAGAAGAATACGTCACAGAAGAACCGTCGTGGTAAACGGCGTTGCGTAGTCGGTCTCCAAGGACTCAGCATTCTTCGACGGAGTTCGATGCATTCGTCGCATTCTTCGTGTTCTTCAATGAAGAAGATGAAGAACTCCAGCTTTCCTTATCTTTTCTCCCCAAACCTCTCAAGCAACAAAGGTTCCAACCCCAAAATGAAATAAGCTTACCTCTTATTTTATTAACATAACATAACATTTGAATTTCAAGAGTTTAAAATTCATATATCCACACTTAACTCACTTAATTAATAACATACGTTATTAATGTTTAAGTTAACAAAAGTTAATGGTGAGTTTAGGGGGGTTGAAGAATATGAAGGGGTGGGGTTCGTGTGGGCCCCACCACCCTCATAACCTCTCTTCGGAAGTTGGGTAGTTACCCAACTTCCACCCAAAGCCTTAAACCACTAAAAGAAAATAAAAATTGTAGTTAAATTATAAAATTAACTTCCACAATTTTTATCATCGACTCATGTGAAAACGCAACTCCGGATCAGGTGTTCCTAAGAAATTACCGGTGCTGTGGTTTCATCGGTGCCCTCGGAATTTGAATCCGAGCACCGGTTCAAAAGTTAGATAAACCCGCTCGTTCGTTCACTGAACGTACCTGAGCCAAACTTCGGAAAATGATTTCGGGCACACCGGGCCTTGGAATTAGGCGACGTCAGAAACTGCGTTCTTGTAAAATTCCAAAGAAAATTAAGAAAAAAATTTCCTTGAAATTTCTGGGTCTTTACATCCTTCGGTCTAGTTGTGCATTTTAAAATTTATCCATACGGTTCATTATTCCGAAGAAGTAAAGGTACATGCATTAATGAAGGTATCAAAAAAATTAAAGTCAAAACATAAAAAAATTTATTTATATAATTTCCTAGATACAAGGCTCATAAAATATGGTTCAATTTTATGGGATACCACCCTCAATGTTTAATGTGCCCATACACATTATAATTTGTCGGCAACTCTCATCTAACTACAACCATTTTATATGGGATAAAATGAAAATTTAGCCTATAAAATATTTTTACAATGTACTTTAGATATATAAGGTGTTTCTACAATGGTTTGATTATATGAGTCACCATATTCCAATTCATAAAGTACCCATACACTTTATAAATTAGACAAATTTTCCCCCATTTAACTGTAACCAATATATTGAAAATAAAAGAGAAATTTAATAACTTTAACATTTATACATTATTATTTATGTATATAAAGAGAATCTACATTGGTTCAGTCATATGGGTCATTAGTTTACAATTTATAGGGCTCCTATGCACCTTACAAATTGAAAAATTACTAGTATTTAATCATATCAAACATGTTTCGGCCCATGCTAAACAAGCACAAAGGCATTGAAATTGCAAAAAAGATCACCATTTGATCACTTAAACATGATAAACAGTCAAATATGTCAAAATAATCACTAGGAATGATAAATAAATGAAATCATGTAAATAGACATAGAAAGCTACTATGAAAGTCGAAGACACTCAAACATGGAATGTTAGAAAATCATAAAAATTAAAATTATAACAGTATTCCAATCAAATACCGAAGTTGGAATAAATTTAATCATGTCACCAAAGCACCTATAATGGTATAAAAAGGCATCCAAAAAATACACATGGCACATCAATAGTCCCAAATATCAAAAAAAAAATGCAATCTAAATGGCATGGAATATGCATGGAATCTAAATTCCTATGTTCCTATCATGATGCATGTGATAATACATTCTTAACAAACTAGTCCAAGGTTTAATATTATAATTTCATAAATCAGTAAGTATCATAAATTAAACCATTTTTAGAATCAAAATAGTATATGTAGATGCTCAAATACATGAGGGGGTTAATTTTAGGTTTAAAAAAATTCATTTTTAACCATGAGGAAATCTATGATTAACAAATTTAATCAAGGAAAATCTGAAAACCCACTTCTGTTATTAACTATGAAACAAATTTTCATAGGGTCTGGAAAGAATGATCTAGAAAAGAAACTTAAGAAATAAATATTCTACTTGGAAGTGTGTAAAATCTTATTTATTGTTGTAATTAAAAATAAATGAAAGTATAAGAAAGTTATAATTTATTTATTTAACAAAATATAACAGAAATAAAACTTGTAACAAGAAAAATTAAACAACTAGGAAATCATTTATCCTAAAGAATAGAGTATCCAAAAAACTTGGATAAAGGTCCCTTGATTTATACACTCACGAAATTATTTTTTACCCACACCAGGGTAATCCCTTGATAAGAATATCAAATTCTGTCTTACTATCCTTGCAAGCCCTCAAACGTTAAGTTAGTCAGAACATTTATCTTCTTATATCTGAAAGACCTTGATTGTAATCAGCAACAATCAGTGTAACACAAAGCAAGATGAACAAGATGTCCATGGGTGAATAAGATGTTTCTAAAACGAATAACAAGTGAGAGTATTTATCTCTATATAAATCACTTCATTATGTAATCTCTTAGATCTTGGAATTTCTTCATTGATTAATTATGATATTGTATGAATGGGATCCTATTTAGGAGAAAATTCAATAGTCATCTCCCTCTTTGAATGGTCATATTTTCTCTTTAATATCACAGGGACCTATACATGTGTCACTCAACCAACAGTTAGTTAGAAACAAATTGTACGACATCGTTTTATGTAGGAAAAACATGTTTAATTAAAATGAAGAACTTAACGAAATATGAAGAATCAGAGTCTAAGGAAATATTGAAATCAGGTTCTATATATATAAACAATCAAATTATAGAAATATGGATATTTAGATTCTATTTTTAAACAATTCAGAGTCTTAATTATGTCGAATTCAGAGCCCGAGTTCTTTGGAATTCGGATTCTGAATTCTAAGGAATTCAGCATCATAACTATGATGAATTCGGAGTATGAATTCTATGTAATTCGATGTTTGACTTTCAGAAAGTTTAGAGTCTAAATTTCAGAGAATTCAGAGTTTAAATTTCAAATAATTCAGAGTCTAAATTTTAGAGAATTTGGAGTCTTAATTTCATAGAATTCAGCGTTTGATTTTAGAGAAATCAGAATCATAATTTCAAATAATTCATAGTCTAAAAATAGAAAGACTTGATATATAAGAAACAATAATATTCTGATGATTTTGATAAGCATCCGAATTATTTACTCAGAAAAAAAAGTTTAGACTTGGTTTTGAGAACAAATTTGAAACGAAAATCCTTTTTTAGAGAAAGGAATATTTTCCTTAGGAAGAAAAATCATAGAGATAGATACTTTCCCTTAAGAAAACGTGTTTGTGATTTTCAAAACATAGAGGAATAGAAAATTATAAATGAAAACTAATTGACCCAATAATCTCCCCCTTTTTGGAAAGAACAAACAACTTTTCAAAAAAGAATAGAATAAATAAGGATTTTTCTTTTACAACTATAAAATAAAAACTTATCACCATTTAAATATTAATTATGATGAATACTTCTAACTCCCCCTTAGGTTTGGAAATCCCTAAGGATCTTATTCTTGTCTTTCATAGAGAAGTTTCTTTTTCATAATTAATAAAATTTTCTTTAAGAAGACTCCCACTTAATTAAGTCATTATCTTATTTATGCTTAGTATTTTTTTGATCATTTTTTCTCCGCCTTTGTGATTTTCAAAAAGTAATGGATGGAATGAAAAAAATTGTTACAAAAAGGTTTGTGATATACAAGACAAAAAAAATTAAGGATAGAAAAAACATTCATTATGATAAGGAAAATTGTTAGAGGATAATAATTATACAAAAGATAATATTGAAATAAAAAAATCATTCATCCTTATTTTAATTCAGCATGATCTTTCTTTGGGTAGCCTTTAACATCTTGAGATCTTTAGGAATATCCTCAGACCGCATGAGCAACTGGCCTGATCTTGATTCTTCTTTTCCAAAGACATGGTATTTTCTTATTGAGACTTCATAATTTCTCCCTGAGACATTACAACCTCTTCTGTCTGATTTAAATTTTCTTCTAATTGTTCCTTGAGCTACCATTATCTCTTTAAATTTAAGGCAACTAAAATAATATTTCCATTCAAATCTCTTTCCTCTTTCTTTGGGGCAACTTGCATGAGATTTAGCTTCTATGAAAAACTTGTTCTATGTTTATTGATTGTGTCATCTGACTTGTCAAAGTCTTCTTTCACTAATTCTAGGAACACTTCCATGATTTTCATGTCATATATCATTCTCTTATACAATTTTTTTATTCCATTACCTGATCTCCTATGAGCATCATAGCCAAATGAAAATTCTGAAACTCCACTTCAAGTTGGATAAACTTTTCCATGATCATGCTTATAGAATATTTATTCTAATTAAAATAATGATTAATAAATTGGAATATTGAATCAATTATTTGAAATAAGGTAATTTTGTTTACTATCTTTTTCAAGGATTGAACAATGAAATCTTGAGCTAAGGAGGAATAAGATTCGTAATTTGATTCCCTTGGTGGTGAGGATACGTTTTCTAGCTCTTCATCTTTCCTCTTGGATAATCCACCATCATACTTCTCATATTTAACTACCAAATCCTTTTAGGTGGATCGATACCCGTATATTTTACTTTATCAACTTTATAAATATTCTTCTCAAACTTCATAGGCTCATGATCACCATTAAACTATCTTATATTCCTCAGCCTCCTCTTTCACAGTATCTTCCTTAACATCATCAAGATGTATGAAATCATGGTTACTACTCTCATCATCAGTAATTATTTCAACCTCATCCTGTCTATTATTATCTTTTCATTGAGAAATTATTTTGGTTGACTCAACCTAGGATGTTCCTATTGAAAGATTATCTGAAGGACTTTCCTTCTCATGGTATTCTTCCACTTTCTTAATCTCATCATCACTTTCATCTTCTTCTTCCTCTTGTTATTCTCCTAAATCTTCTTCTTGAACTATCTCTTCTTCCAAAATAGGTTCCAAAATTGACATTTTCATTCCCAGAGTTTCTAGAAAGTATTCTAGAACCTAAATCTCTTCATAGGCCTTTTCTGTATCTTTGAGCTGGGCTTGGATAATTTTGTATTCTTTCATTTT
The DNA here is from genome assembly GCA_963277665.1 of Viscum album. Taxonomy (NCBI): domain Eukaryota; kingdom Viridiplantae; phylum Streptophyta; class Magnoliopsida; order Santalales; family Viscaceae; genus Viscum; species Viscum album. Next base: position 651,567,090 of record OY728151.1, on the reverse strand, counting down.
CTTCTTTAGATTATTCTATTATTCATTCCTTTATCATTCTTCAGCTTCCTAGATTTTAAAGGATTTTACGTCAGCAAGGTCAAACCCAAAGCTCGGATCTCCCTCCTCCTTCTTCTACACCCTCCATTTCTCTACCACTTCATCAGAGAAAGTTTTTCTCTTTTTCAGCTTTGGTGGAGCTGGCTGGGTTTTAGGAACTAAATATTTTTCATTGGTCATTTATTCCTTATCTTTTCTCTTATTCTAATATTAGGAAAATCATAAGAAAAATTTTATTTGGTATTTAAACCTACATTAATTCTTCTAAGGGTTTCATCTCTCAGTAACATGATTTTGAAGGTTTTGTGTTTAGAACTGTAGGGAATTTTAAAAGATTATAAATAAAGCACTATAATCTTCAACAAGATCACCAGATACATGATAATCTAGGAATTTAGAGTTCCATTCTAAATGTTGGTGATTTTGAGAAGGATATACATCACCATATTTACCTTTCTACAATTAAACTAAAATTACAATATAAAAATATAATTGCTCATCAGAGAGTCCTTGTCACCTTTTTTCGGAATGAGGAAACCATGTACCCACAAGGATAACAACCTAATGTATGTAGAAGGGTTATAGATATTTGGTGAAATTATTCCCTTGAGTCAAAGGCACTCAATTTCACATTCCTTCTCAAAGATTCCTGATTGATCAAGCAATTTGTGATTGAAGAAAACTTCCTCACCTTCATACTGAATTCCAACAAAATTTGCTGCCATATTAAAAGAAAGATAATAGGTTTTCCCATAGCTTTCTAAAGAAAACTTCTTCTTTCCTACTTCCTCATAAAAACTTTCAGTATCATATAACTCTTTGGGAAGATCAGGATAGCCTATATCCTGATTCTTCAACTTGGGAACACCAAAACTCTTTATCCATTCAGCGTGACATTATTCATAATTAATGAGTTATATTCACCAAATAATTTTTGTTCAACCAACCTTTCATTGTAAATTTTATAATTCTTTATTTCCTTGTTCAAATACATTTATTTCTGTGGGGAAGCTTAAAGATACTTTTAGATTATAAGAAAACCTAGAAAACATAATGGCTTATTTGAAGAGGAGAAGAGCTTTGATGCACAGATATTTGAAAACCAATGTGGGACAAGGAATAGGGGGCCTTTATATATGCTTCGAAGTGATGTTTCAAATTCCCAATTTGAACCAATGGCTAAAATAAGAATGATCTAAAATAAAGGTGGAGATGAATTCCAAATAATAATTTCATAGGGTCCAATATTTTTAGGTTTTAAGGAAAAATCTTATTCAAGGAAAGTGAATCAGATAGAGTTTTCGTACAAAAAGATAAAAATACCTAAACAATTATGATTATTTATGGGAAAAAACATACATTCCACACAACTTGGAAAAAAATTATATACAAAAAGGTTCTTCCTAGATTCTTGAATTTTTTGTTAATGAAAGGAAATTTTATGAATATAGAATTTTGGTTTTTGAAAATTTTAGGTCCTGAAAAATTGTGATTTTGAAAAAAAAATTTAAAGAACAAAAAATGTACTCCCCATATGAAAAAGATTTTCTTAATTTGAGGAGATGATTTTAAACAAAAAATAATAATATGGACCACTAAATTATGGTTATCATTCATAACTTTTTTTAATGAATTCAATTCTATCAGAGGCTAAATATTTTATAGAAATATCAGCAAGTTGATCTGGTGTTTTGTTAAATTGAAGAATGATATCTTCTTTGGGTGTGTGATCCATAAGAAAGTGGTGCATAATATCTATGACTTTTTCATGAGATTGATGTGAAGGGATATTTCTTATAGAAATGGAACATGTGTTATCACCCAATATCTATGTTTTGGTAAAACTCACATCATAGTCTATGAGTGTCTATTGCATCCATAACACTTTATCACAATAACTTCCAAATGGTACATATTGATATTTAGTAGTGGAAAGTGATACTGAGTGTTTCTTCTTACATGACCATGAAACTAATGAATCTCATAAGAAATGAATGGTTTCGGATATAATTTTTCTCTCCATTCTACATCCAACGAAATCATTATCTAAAAAATATTTTAAAATAAAATCATTTCCAGAAGAGTAGAAAAGACATAAATAAATAGTTATATTTAAATTGAGAAAAATTATTTTCAATGTTTTTAATTTAGATTCCATTGGATTATATTAATATTTTAACATAATCATACTAAAAACATTCAGTCTGGATGACTAGATATCAAGTATAGTAAACATCCTTTCATACCTTTAAAATATGTTTGATCTATTGGTTTCCCAGCTTCATTAAGATCTAGAGATTTTGAGGTAAGGATTAGAGTACTTATACTTTTATTATTTTCATATCCATACATTTTAAGAAGATATTTAATATAATTATATTGAGATATATATGTTCCTTCTAGTTTTTGAGATATTTGAAAACCAAATAAAAATGTTAACTCACACTTCATACTCATTTCAAACTCAGATTTCATAAAACATTCAATATAATTAGTTAATGATTTCCCAGTTGTTCCAAATATAATTTCATCCACATATATTTGTAAAATAAAAACAATTTTCTTATCTTTATTTATCAAAAGTGTTCGATCAGTAGTTCCCTTAAAATTATTATTTTGTAACAAAAATAATGTCATTTTATCATACTAGGCTCTAGGGGCTTGTTCAAGTACATATAATGCTTTGGTAAGTTTGAAAACATGTTCAGGATGTTTATTGTCTTCAAATAAAGGAGGTTGTTCAACATGAACATCCTCTTGAACATATCCATTAAATAATACACACTTCACATCAATTTGAGAAAGTCTAAAATTAAATAATGGTGCAAAGTCTAGTAAAATACGAATAGATTCAAATCTTGATACATGAGAATAGGTTTCTTCATACTCTATTATTTATTTTTGATTATAGTCTTTAGCAACTTATCTTGCTTTATTTCTTATTTTAATACCATTTTCTTCATATATTTTTTCAAAACCCATTTTACACTAATTACTGTAGTTTCCTTAGTTATTTCATCTAAGTTCTAGACTTTCTTCCTTTTTGTTTATTTAGCTCATCTTTTATGCCTTTAATCCAATCATCATCACTTAATGCTTCATCGGTTCTTTGTAGTTCAAATTAGAAAAGGAATTATATATGTTCTACATCATTTCTTAAAGAGCTTATAGTCCTTACATATGGATTTACATCACCAATGATACTATCACTAGGGTGATTCTTAAGAAAAAACTGATTTGGGTTTCTTAAAACATGTTCATCAATATAAGGTAGAAAATATTATGGGGTAAATAATTCAGAATCATTTTCTTGAGTATTTTCCTTATTAGATGAATAATATATCAAAGGTGGTAATCAGTTTCTGAAAACCCATATGAGGATATAGGTTGGGGTTTTGTAAAAGAAAAAGGATCAGTTTCATCTAATTTAACATGCCCAGTTTCATCAATAGTACAAAAAATTTTATTAAAAACTCTATAAGAATTAGAAGTAGTGTAATAGCCTAAAAAAATTCCTTCATTAGATTTGGGTGAAAATTTATGTAAGTTATATTTATTATTCAGAATGAGTACATTGAAACTAAATACTTTTATGTAAGAATGTCTTGGTTTTCAACCAATCCACAATTGATAAGGTGTTATGTTATGAAAAGATTAGACTAAAACTCTATTTATAGTATAATAATTTTTACTAATAGCTTCAGCCCAAATGTTTTTAGCAATAGAGTATTCACTCAACATAGTTCTAGTTATTTCATGAAGAATTCTATTACTTCATTCCACAATACCATTATATTGAAGAGTTATTGTGGATGAGAAATTATCAACAATTCCTTTTTTTATACAAAAGGTTTCAAAATATGAATTTTGAAATTCTTCTATATGATCACTATGAATAGTTATAAATGGAAGGTTTTTCTCATTTTTAAATATGTCTCAAAAAGTTTTAAAATTATAAAATGTTTCAAATTTCATTGTTAGAAAATAGACCCACATAAATCTGGTGTAATCATCAATTAAGAAAAATAAGTAATATTTTCCTCCAATACATCCAGTTTTTGTTGGACCAAAAAGATCCATATGCACTAACTATAATGCATTATAATTTGAGACTTCACTTATTGGTTTAAATCTTGACATATCTTTCTTACCATATTGAGAATAATCAAAATCTTTTGAAGAATCAAATCTAATCCCCAGTAGATCCTTAACAAGTCTTTTATTTGAGAGTTTGCATAGGTTACTAAGGTTATAATGTCCTAGTATTCTATTCCATAACCATGATTTATCGTCCATTGTAATGAGGAAAGGAAGGTCTTGACTTCTAAGTTTCTCAGTGTTTACAGTATAAACATTTTCATGCCTATGAGAAGAAGGAATACACTCTTACATGGAATTGTGTACTATGAATTTAACATTCCAAAAATTCACAAGGTAACCTTCATCACATAATTGACTTATGATAATGAGGTTGTGCATAAGTCCTTTAAAAAATAAAAAATTTCAAATAAAATATTTTCAAAGAAGAAAAATATTACTTATACCGATAATTTCTCCCTGAGTATGATCTCTGAAAGACTACTTTTCCTCCTTTTGTCTTGATAATCGTTTCAAACTTTTTTTTGTTACCAGAAATATACTACGAACATACACTATTCATGTTCTGTGTATTGTTGTTATTACTTTCTTTATTTTCTTGAAAATAAAAGAGTTAGACTTTTGGAATCCAAACTCTCTTGGATTAGGAAATTTTAGAAATCAAAATTTTAGGAATCCATATTCTGGTAGAGAAGTTATCTTTATGAAAACCTAAAGATTGGGTTTTATTTAAAGAAATTTTTTTATCGCAATGTCCACCACATTGACACTTGGTACAAAAAAGTGCACTTTGTGGTAAAAATTATTTGTTACTAAAAACTTTTTTTGAGTGAGTATAACCAATTCCTAAAATATTCTTTATATGAAGAATTTTATAATATATTTTATCAAATTCCTTCATTTCGGAAGTAAAATTTGACAAAATTTATTGAAGGGAAGAAATTTATATTTTAGTCTGATGAATAAATTCTAATCCTCAATGTCATTAGTTTTAAAACATAGGTTATTCTCTAAAACATTTTTCTCAGAAATGACATTTTCAAGATCCTTATAATGTTTATCCTACTTAAAGTTAATTTTCATAGGATTTTTAGTAACACTTTCAAAATCAAAAGTTTTTTTATCAACATCTATAGAAAGATATCATACTTTTTTTTGTTAAAATAGACAATCTTGAATTGTCTTTATCGAACTTATTTTTAATCTTAAAATATTTATTATCAAGTAGTTTGGAAAAATCTAGAAACATATTCAAATGAAGCTATGGTATTACTTTATAAAGAGGAAGATTCATCATCTGAAGAATCATAATATTCTTCATTAGGAAAATTATAATTTAAATAAATATTGGTTAAGGATTTAGCATTGTGTATCTTAACCATAAGATAATAATTTTCAATATGTAATTTGGTTATAAGACCAATGTTCTTCTATCTAGAAGATTCAAATTCTAAAGACTCATCTGAGGAATCACCACCACATGCACTCCAAGTATCATTTGCTTTCAGGAATTTATTACACTTAAATTTGTAGTACCTATTTCTATTTATTTCAAAATTATTTTCCATCCTATATATTATCTTAAGAATAAGACAATCATGTCTGATAAATCCAACCCTTTTATATTCATAACAGGTTACTTCAGAATAATTGTTGTCCTTTCTATCTTTCCTCTTATATATATACTGAAAATATTTCTTTCTCACAATCTTGTTCATCCTTCAAGAAAAATTTTCTACATTATTTTCAAACAGATCATTATCTTTGGATTTTATTATAATAATAGAATTCTTATATTTAAATCTAATAACCCTTTAGGGGGTCTTGGATTTAGATGTTGTAGTGAAAGCTACCCTTCCATTACAGTACTACTTTTTTTTTTCTGAAATCAGCATCACTCTTCATTATTGTTTCATGTTGAATAAAATTTCCAAATTACTCATCATGAGTAATGTTAGATACTTTTTTTTATCATCAATAGATATCATTTTAGATTCTCACTCATTCGGCATGATGTCAATTATCTTATCCATAATAACTTCATCATCAAGACCTTTCTCTCCCATAGATTTATGACTATTGACAATGGTCATAAGTCCTTGTTGTACATTTCAAATAGGTTCTCCATAAGCAAATAAGAATCCATGACATTCAGCTCTTAACATAGCTCATCTAGTTTATATCACTTTCAAAGTTCCAAAATGTGTAACTTAAAGTTTCTTCCAAATGTAGTTTCCATCTTCACCAGAAAATATTTGACTATATATATTCCCAGTCATATAACACAACAAAGTATTGTGTACCTTGTAAATTTGTTGATATTATTATTTTTCCTGGTTGTTGAAGGTTCTGACATCCTTGTCCAGAATTTTTTAATCCCCAATGATCATTACAAAATTTTCTACTCCAATGTTAATGAAGAAAGTCTTAATCATATCTCTCTAGTACTCATATTCATTACCAAAAAATATTGGTGTTCATGTTGGATTAAGGTTGAAAATGGAACCAACATTTATACATTCAAATCTGTAAGAAAATTATTTTCTAAAAAAACATCTTAATATAATAAAAAAATGATATACTCGGATATATAATCTTATGAAAAACATGAAGATGAAATGTTATGAAAGAAAATTATATCACAAAAACTTGATAAAGAAAATATAAATGTATGTATAAGTATTTCAGAGACCTCCTATGATACCAGTTGTAGGATTTAAATAGTATATATAGATTCTCAAATACAATAGGGGTTGAATTTTAGGTTTAAAAACTTTTTCTTTTAACCTTTAATAGATTTATGTTTAGCAATGTTAAATAAGGTAAATCCACAAACCCTATTTTGTTCTTAACTAAGAAAAAATCTTGCTTAGGGTCCGAAAAGATGAATCCAGAGAAGAAACTTTATAATGAATGATTCCACCTTAAAGATTATGGAATCTTATTTATTGAAGTTAGTAAAAATAGAAGATATTATAATAAAGTTATAATTTCTTTCATTAACAAAAAAATGGATAAATAGAAACCTATTAAAAGTATATGTAAACAATTTGGAAATTTTTTAACCCAAAGATTAGGTTATCCAAAAACCTTGGATAAAGGTCCATTGATTTGTACTTTCAAGAATGTCTATTTTACCCACACGAGGGTAAGCCCACGTTTAGAATATCAGATTCTGTCTTGGTTTCCCTGCAAGCCCTCTAACATTATTGTATTCGGCACCTTTTTCATTCTATTCCTGAAATCCATTGACTGTAATCAGTAATAATTAGTATCACACAAAGAAACTTGAACAATATGTTCACAGCATAAAAACATGTTCATGAAATGCACATGGCACAAGAGAATTTTTCACTCTAGAAATCACATCAGCGTGTAATCTATAGGATTGTGGAATGATTTCATCTATTAATTATGATCTAATTCAAATGATTTCCTATTTAGTCAAAACATAAATGGTCGGTTCCCTCCTACAATGGTAATATTTTTCCTTAAATCTCCTAGGGACTTGTACATGTGTCACCTAACCAATTTTTGATTAGAAAAAAAATTTATGACAACATTTTATTTAAGAAAAACATGTGTATGGAAAATTAATAGCTTAACAAAATCTGAACAATCAATGTCTAAGGAATGATGGAAATTGGAGTCCAAAATTGTAAAAATAATATTCTAGAAACATGGATATTCAAATTATATATTTCAAAGAATTCAGAGTCTGAAGTCTGGGGAATTCGGAGTCTGAATTATGAGGAATTCAAAGTCTAAATTATAAGGAATTTGGAGTCTAAATTCTAAAGAATTTGATGTATGAATTTTGAGTAATTGGGAGTCTGAATTATGAGGAATTTGGTGTCTGAATTATGAGGAATTAGAAGTCTGGATTTCAGAGCATTTGGAATCTGAATTTTAGAGAATTAGAAGTCTGAATTTTAGGGAATTTAGATTCTAAATATTAGAGAATTTGGAGTCTGGATTTTATAGAATTCATATTCTGAATTTTAGATAATTCAGATTTCGAATTTCAATTAATTCAGAGTCTAAAAATAGAAAGACTCCATATCCAAGGAACTATAATAATTTGATGATTTTTATAAGGATATAAATATTTTAATTAGTAAAAAATGTTAGACTTGGTTTTTAGATGACATTTGTAAGGATAGAACTATTTTGATAAAAGAAAATTTTCCTTAAGAAAATAATTCTTTGAGAAAGATAATTTTACTTTGGAAAATGTGTTTGTTATTTTAAAAATATATGGGAATGGAAAATTCGTAAGGAATCATTATTTATTCAACTCCATTCACTCAAGTGGAAATAAAAATCAACTATAATAGAACAAAATACAAATATCAATCACATCCTTAGGCGCTTGGACTTTTCCCCATATGTGTGTTAATCACTCCAAAGCGTGGCTATTTTCCACAAACTGACACATTCCATGTCTCCTATCTACCGATATGAAATTAGTAAGATTAATGAAAAGAAACCACATATACCAGTTTATTATGTCTTAGCCCGAGTGACCACTAAACTGGTAGTCAGATGAGCCACTGCATGGCCTTAAGCACGCATCCCTTTATACCAGAGGCTATGGACTATATGTGAGGGACTAATGGTGGTATGGTGGGGAGACTATACCCTAATGATCATGGTAGAACAATGGTATAATAAATTGTAATTCAAAAGTCAAGATAAGCTGTATAAATAAATGACAATGCAGTGAACGATAAATATAAAACATGAATAAGATTGGTAAATGTTAATAAATATTTTAATTCATGCATCTCCAAATGAAGCAACAACTATAGGTATAATGAAATAAAATATGTAGTAAAATGTAGTAAAATAATAAAATCATTAAAAAACCATATCAATGAGAATGTCACTTATCACCTCGATCATATGCTCATAACTTTTAGGTACAAGCATAATAATACAAATAGACAACTAAGGATCCTAATCATGCAATCAAGAAGGTATGTTCGAGTACCCCAGTGCAATGTCTGCCAAAATAGGGTGTGAGATATATTTATAGTATGCATCCACACAGGGTTTCTAATCCAATCCACTTCTTGTAATATAAAATTAATCGTGTTCCATTAGAAGTAAATTCATAATATAAATAATTAATTAAAAATATTTGGCTGGGTTTCAATTGAACACCCATCCAATTTACCTCATTCGGCCTAAGCTAATGAGTCTCAACAAGGGAAACCCACATGGGTAATGTGGGGGCGGGTATAAATTGGGAGATGATGGACTGTCTCCAAGAATCTACATGGTCTTATAGTACATTTCCCTACATTTCCAATACCAATATATCAATTCTCATTTTTAAAGCATCTATTTACCTATTAAATTCAATTTTATGAATACATGTTAATAAATATTATGAGTTTCCCTGATCTTGTCCAAGTAAATTCAGTGATAATTTCCAAGTATCACTCAAGGGGATTGGTATAATACAATGCCTTGGGAGCCCATCCAAGGTAACCTAAGAATGAAGTCCCAAGATTCTATCTAGGAAAATAATGGTAAATTCTAAGAACTAATCTCTGATTTCATACCTAGTATCACACATAGGGAGATGAGTCTCTATCGTTGAATGGTTAAACCATCATTATATCAATACCATCCCATGGATCTACCCTAGGGAACTAGTGTCACTCATCTAGTGATAAAAAAGAAGGCACATGGGGAGCCCAACCCAGGCAAAGCTAGTGTCACCGTAGATGTGTTTACAAATCATTAATTATTCGAACAGAAAGGTGTAAGAGTCATCCCAGGGTTCATTTAGTAATAACCCCAAGTCTCACCCTTAACAAAAACAAAAAATTAACTAAATAATAATTTAAAAAATTGAAAGGGATTTTAATTTAATTTATAAAATTTAATCATATTAGGCATAATGGTCAGGGAATTTCATTAATAAAATACTATATGGCATGGTATATAAGGCATTAAGAACTTTCCCAATTCATTTAATTTGACCAATTCATTTAAAGGAATGGTTATATGGATTAACACATGGCTCTCCACATAAATGAAACCAATTAAAAACTCAAGTAATTTATTATATGACAACACACCTTACGGAGGTGTCAACACATTTTTTAAAAAAGGGGGGAAAGGACACTAAGGAATAGAGTACCCATTGGGGTGGATTTATTCAAGGAGATTAACCTAAGGGATTGATTCTCCACTAGATTAAGTGACCAATTTCATGGAAGGAATAACAATTTAATTTGATTTTACAAAATTATTGAGACACTAGAAGAGTCTGGCACTTAGCCCAATGGAGCATTTTATTGAATCCCAGAATACTAAGGGAAAGATACTAGACAAAAAAAACTCATAACATGTAAGAATCACACATCATATATCTAGGTTTTAATTGGTTTATTTTGAGAGAAATCAAAGAAATGAACATCCACCCTAAAAATGGGGAAATGGGCTCACACCAAATTAGTGCATTGTGATGGGTGATAAAAGAAAAATTAAATTAAAAGGAACAATGATCTTATTAAGTGGAATCCATATAGACTAATGATACTAAAATAAGAAAATGGATGGAGGAGATATCTCTATTCCTAAAGGAGGATAAAAGGTGGAGATCAAGTGGGAGATGGTTGTTTTATGAGGATGGGAAGAAGGGAGTAAAGAAAGATAAGTTTTTAATTTTCATTATGTGAAAAAAACTCATTTCGACCAAAAAAATATGTTGCATTATTTGCCAACACAGTTATCCAAACCATGCACCAACCATACACTAAAGCACTTCCCAATGAGTAACCTTGTATAGTTTAGGCACACAATTTCTCTAAATGTGTATAAAACATGCCAAAACCAACAGTCAAAAACATATAATTAGTTGTATGGTCGTGAGAATCTATCCCCATTTTTGGAAAAAACCATAAAACACTTCCTTCTCCTTTGGATCAGGAATGAAAATTTTCCCTAGGGGCTGCATAGTTTCAAAAAATCATGTTCCCTAAACAGATCCCTCAAATTTTGATGTTTTCAGTGTTTTTCACTCCCAAAACACGACGGAACACCTAAGGGACGCCTCAATACTTGAACCACGCCCGAAAAAATACATATTTAAGTATTATAACTCTTATAATTATATTCTAATGCATGTTTTAGAAAATAGACCATCCACCAAATGAGAAAAAAATAGAAATTTTCAGGGGATTTGATCTAGTCCAAAACATGGGATGTTGTAGTGCACTTCGGTACACGGCGTATACTTCTTCATCACACTATGTAAACTAGTGAACATGATAGAATTCTTTCATATCCTAATAGAATCTATGATCTTTCCTCATATGTTATTAGGCATTTAATAAAATATTAAACTTTTAATGATGAAAATTAATATTTTCAAAATAATTTTAATTGAACTCGGTATTAAATAATGAATAAACATGAAATGAAAAATTAACAACAATTATTCATAATTTATCAAGAAACAAATAAATATTTATAAATTTAAATGTGATTACTCTAATACTACTTAATGGTTATAGATGAAACAAAACCACAATTTAGGTGTATATCCATTACATATTTTTTTGTATTCAATGAATCATTCAAATATTATTCAAGAGACAAACATCCCAACCTACAAAAAATTTCCATTGAATATTGAAAAAGATTAAATAGTCATAAGAGATATTTTTTTCACATTAAATTTATTATATATTTAGATAGATTATTAGAATAAATACCTAATCATATGACCTTTCATTTTATATGTTTTGATCAAATGAAACTCCTTTAATTATTCCATTATTGCCACGGGAGGACCCAAAGTAGATCCTCTCTAGCAGTTTTTAACACGTGTTCCTTTGATATTTGAAAAAAGTTGATGGATTACCATGTGCTAGTGAAAAGGATGGATCATGTTTTGGTATTTTTCTTGACAGCTACAACAATTCCTTCAAACTTTAATAATCTTCCTTGAAATCTCCTTTTTAAGAGGGAGGAGGAGAAAACAGATTCTCTTGGGCATTATTTGGTCTTAAGGGATCTATAAAACATGTTATACACAACAATTCTAAAATTTGACCAATTATACACAATAGATATAATCATCTATTAATATAAGTATCATTAAGATTAAAATATTATTTAATTAAAAAATGGCTCTTAAATAATATAATAATCTCATGCCATAAGATAAAATTATTATTATTCTTTTTTTGGAATCTTATAACTTGTGCAATGATAAATATTATTTTTTCATTTGTAAATTAATATTTATCCTCAGACAGAATTTGGGACTATTTTATCTTCATTTACATTTATCAAATACCTAAATGAATATTTAATTTAATATTTATTCATCTAATATATATATATTAATAAACAATATTCACTTAATTTAACAAATTACCTTGTGATTAGATATTAATTTAATTTTGGTAATCATTTAATCCAACATAAAATTATTCAATGGACTTAAGAATAATATTTCTTCCAATTATTAAATTTAAATACAACTTATTTTAGAATAATATAAACACTTAGTGTGTGACCATATAGGCTTATTTCTCATTATAATTAGGTTGTGTTTCTTAAAATCTAAGAAAACTATTTAGAAATGGGTCAACAAACCCAAGATAAATAGTTTAATGTAATGATGAAAATAATCACATATATACTCTCAATGTGTAACATAATATCCTTATCAAAATATCTAATCATGTTGGTTGTACACACATGTAACCAAATTAGGTTATTGATAAGTATTTATTTTTCTATCTATAAAAAACCCTTTGTTACACCATGTCTTGGGAATTTAATGTGATAGTTCATTTTCAATCAAATGTGTGAGATATCAACTTTAATAAATATGGACAGGAGAAATCATTTCTTGACTTACTAACCCACAACACTTCAATCATTATGTACCGAACATATACAATTTCTCAAAGTATTGTAAAATATTAAAAAATACTACAAAATGCATGATTCATGACAAGAATTAATACTATTCATAATGTATAAGGTCTATTACACAACCTCTCTTTTAGGAATATCTATTGAGGCATAAGAATATAGAATTCCTACAAGTGGTATGTTCTCATAATCTATTGTCTTTGAGATTACTAAATGAAAAATTTACGGTAATATTTCCCAATTCTTATGAGTACTCGTGCCTCATAGTCAACATTCTATGTGTCCCGTCATTGAATTTTATCTAACAGTAGAACTATATTTATGAATATCATCATGAAATTTCAAGGCTCTCATCAAAGAGGATAATTTATATGGCCTTACCAATTTGAGAGATAATCTATGAATTTTTGACATTAAATTCATGTATAACAGTGAACTTTATGTAATTTTTTGTTTTATTAATTTTATAATAATTTGATATTCATTTAATTCGGAGTAAAATTTGTTATTTCTAGAACACCAACTCTAGAATTATCTACTATGTAGAATTATCTAGGAATACCATTTTCTATTTAAATAAAATACTCACCTCACAAGTTGGGGTTAGTGAATTATGTTCACCATAATAGTAAACTCACTAGTCATCTAGGTTATAGATAGGGGTTCCACTAATATATTTACAACCCAAACATACCTTTAATGAGGATTGTATCTTGTTGAAATTGATTGGTATGAGGTTCTATAAATAAAAAAATGAGTTTTACCTGAATTGAACCCACTAATTCTTGCACATATACATCCTTCACATATATCATCTCAAAAATCTGACCATTATCACTATAAATCTGACAGAAACTTTCCAAAATTTGCCTATATGAAATCAAAACTATATCAGTATAACTCCTCCCTTTCAGATTTTTAATTAACAACTATGCTTGAAAACTCCATTATAACATGTGTATCAGTAATATGTTATGTGGTTTATGGTATTTAATTCACAATCATTATTGCTTTCATAGGCCTACATATGATTCAACATCCTTAAATAAAAGAATCATCATATATGAAGGTTTAAATTCCAACCAAGATAGAGTAGTACCATAGACGGTTTGATAAATTATAATATGACAATATCCCACTCTGTAATACTATATGACTAATAAAAGAATATAATTTTCTTCAATAAAAATATTAATCTAGATGGAAACATGTGTCCCAGACTCTTGAAAACCATGTAATATTTGAGATTAACACTACTAGAAAACCCATGATCCCACTATCATCCCAACACACACAATGTATCTAGACTACAAATTGTTTCATCTAACACAGTGGTAACTATCATCCACTTCATAAGAATGATCTAAACTAATAAATAAGCCGAGATAAACAGAAATAGATCATGGGAATAGGAAATAATTCTATTGAGTATCTGAAAACAATGTCTCACTACTAACTAATCGATGATGATAGACTCATATAAAAGTACATTTTCATCATGACTCTACCTTTTTACATGGGTTTACTATTACTGGGTAGAACCATTAATTTTATAGGATGAATCCCCATATTTTAGATTATATGAGTATGATCTGACACTAGAAGGACATGAAATTTCATAACATATGGTTATATGATGTAAAAATAAATCTTCGTTGTACCGAAAAATGATTTAATATTTTTCATGGTTGATAAAAAGGTTATTAATGTCTTGGATAAAGGATACATTAGCCACAAAACCTATAATAATCTCTCTGGTCTGATACCAGAATGCAATACCCCATTAACATTATTATTGTAGATTTTCATGTAGATCCTCACATGAGAATTTACATCCAAATGTCATCTCTAGGAAACATTACTTTTATACCACTCTAAAACAACCCAACCAACTGAAAACCATATAGGGACAAAAATAATATGATATTTCCACACATATCCCACCTCTAATAGAAATGGGGGTCAATATTATCATCTTGAGGGAAAATATCAGATAATGGATGGCCATGTCCTATAAAACCTATAATATACACATCTCTATTACATAAGATAAATTAAAAATAGAAAAGGATATAAATGATTAATTAAATAGTATACAATACATATATGATATAAAGAATAATGATACATTATAAAAGGTAGGGAAAATGAAAATATATCATCTGAAAATCCTATAGAACATATGTAATCCTATGTTACTCCATGATTCTTGTACTCTAGTATCTCACTCCATCCACGGAGGCCAATACCTCAATCAGAAAACCTCATGTTCTATATGTGTCAGTAATAATCTTCTAGTGTTATGTGTGAAAAATAATTTCTAGCTCCATGTCTATCCATCCCATATCTAAACCAGTGTGATTCATGTATATACATAATAAATATGAAAACTGGGCCCATGTAGGGGTGATTATAACATACCACACCGAATGACCTTAAACGACAATAGAGACAAACAATAATAAGTAAACTCTCATACTAGTACAAGGGGTGATTGTTGGAGTTGGTGGTCTAGAACCAACTACATTGTACTTTATTCATTAAATAAAAGCCTTATCACATCTTGATTGTTCTTCTGCGTGACATGTCATGTGATAATGTCCTAAGGACAGCTGTTGCATTAAAGGGTCGTAGCGGATCCCTGCTATGATGAGAACCCGAAAGTTCCATAACAATGTTCTTGAATGTATGTTCTATGGCCAGATGATATTATTTGAGGGACACAAATAATACAGGTCATTAGGGGTGAGGACTCATAAAACATTGAGGCACCTTCTCATGGTGTGCGCCCTTGGTAATATCCAGGAGCATATTATGAGAACGAGACCCGCCAGTAGGAAATCCAAATTTCATAGTGTCATTGGATGTTCCTATCTGCGGACGTGTGTATTGATCCTTAGACTTTAATATTATTATTAATGGGTATTACAACTCACACACTTAGATGTATTAACGAAAACTGTGACGACACACTGTTCGCAGCGAGGTAGGATACGTTGGGTGCGTCACGAGTAATACCACATTAATAGATATTGCGAGAAAGGATTTGTCCCTTCCGTTCCATAACGGAAGTAGATATCTCAGGCCCTTTGATGGAATTGATATAGACTAAATAAATCCATGGCCATGGTAAGGTATGGGCAAGTTCAATTCCCGGAAGTCAAAGAAAGAATAATCAAGAACATGGGTTGATGGAACTAGCATGCAACCTGCTTGATTGGAGATATCGAGACAAATGGATTATATTACACGGTAAGCGTTCGTAGGAGGTGACACGTCATTGCGGCGTTAACTTCTTTCTCTATGGGTGCTTTGGCGTGTTGCTAGACGCTAACCTTGGAATTTTGGCAAGCTCAGCCTAATGCCACTAAGAAAGAGGCCTAGAGGGTCACACACTATGTTTGTCCATGTATCTCAGTTAAATATTAATTTAACAAGTTAAATAAATAATATTCCCGACTTTGGTTTAATAATTATTTATGGAGCTCTGATCATATTTTTTTACACTAGTTATTCTAGAGAATATACTGTGGATAAAATAATATATTTATTAGCGAGTAATGCAGTTACATTTATTTAAGAAATAAATAGTCATTACTCAAGCTCTAATAAATGTGATGGAGAAAATGGAAAATAAAAGTACACGTCGTGTATATTAAATATACAAGCTGTGTGGTTTTATGGAAAACAAGTACACGTCATGTATTAATTATTACACGCCGTGTAGTTTTTCCAATTAAGATTTTGAGGATTTAATATTGTTTTATTAAATGATATTTATTATAATCAGCGTGGGCGCATGTCAAGGAATTAATAATTCGACATGGGGGTTTTCAATAAGAGTTAATGAAATAAATAAAACGCGTAACGCATTTATTTATTGTCATAACTCTATTAACCTCAAACCTAATTATAAATATCGTCACAATCCCAACATTTTTTTAGAGCCATTGTTTTGCACAACGGATTTGGAAATACTCTCAAGCCAAGAGAGAATTCCCTTTCCACCAAGAACGCCCTATGTTATGAGAGCAAGATCCTCCACCGGATCAAGGCGGTCGAAGGCGGACATCGCAAGCGAAGGTTCTTCCGTGCTAGCACCAGGAGATCTCTTCGGTGATGTCCGGATATACGTGACACACGTGTGGATCACCGATAGAGGAATCCTACACTTGGATTCTACGACGCAATGACAGATCACCAAATCGTGACCGGACACATCAACGAAGAAGGAATTCCAACAAGGTAATTCTTATGCATTAATTAAATTAATTATAATCAACATATGATGATCTTCCTCAACGGTTCCGGGACACTTCTTTTCTTTTCATTCTTCGTTCTATTCTGAAGATTTGGCGTTTTATATAGTGCCAGATCTCATATTGAACATTATTTAACATTAAAATTAAAGTTGGGAAAACCCCCCAACGCGCTTCCACTGCGCCCGAACCTACAAGTGGTATCAGAGGGGTCATATCGTTGGTTATAATTATTTAGTTTTTTTGTTGGTGATTTACGCATTTAATAATTTAGTTATTTCAATTCATGTTTAATCGTTCTAGAAATCTGAATATCGAGATCTGTTCCTCCCCTCTCGTTTCGTGTTCACCTCACAGAAACGGATTTTTCTTTTAATTTTGATTAAAATAAAATAGAGGAACTCATCCGGAGGAGCCAAATATTTCTGGCCGTATGACACCAGAATACACGGCGTGTATTCGGAAGTACACACCGTGTAGTCTAGGTTCAATGCATTGACTGATCCGCCAAATCAGGCCGTGTGTTGGATTCTTTCTAAGAATTTAAGACATCGTGTGTTGACCAGAAACAGGTGGCACACAGTTTCCGGAATACATGTCGTGTGGTCCAATGAACACGGCGTGTAGTCCCTTCGGGTTAGGGTTGGGTCATGTACTCTGTACATAGCCTGCCCGGCTGGAAACCGTGTAACGCGAAAACAACACGGCGTGTGTCCCACTGTAAACGCCGTGTACTCCGAAAATTTCTGAAGTACATTAACACACCCTATCCCCGGGCGTGTACTTCGGATGGACGATGAAGAAAAAGTACACACCGTGTAGTCGGAACTACACGCTGTGTACTCACCCAAATTACGCAGATTTATTAAAATTTATTATTATATTATACAAACCCTTGAGACGTGTACCATGGTGCAGGCGTAAAGCTGAGGCACAACACGTGATAGGTGTTTTATATATATGTGTTTAATTTGACATTTGCGTAATAAATGGGAATTCACCGGGTTGCCTCCAAGGTACAAGTTGTGTACAAGGATAATTTTAAATGAATTTATTTGTTTAAAATTATGATGGATGAGAATCTAAAGGAAATTCAGAAAAAGGATTTAAGATAAAAGGATTGATTAATTAAAGATAATTAATTGATTCGACCGTGATTTTTCTAAAACAAGAACGATTAAAGAATTGAATGCTATTTTTATTTATGAATAAATATCGTTGCATGTATGGATGATCATGAGCTAGACTGAGACCTTTTTATGTGAATGGTTTCTTTTAATTTATTTATTTAAATTAAATTTTTTGGTCTGCGAGCCATCTACTCATTAATATGTAGGTCCTGCGCGCCCAAGGATTATTTTATGTAAAAACCCCTTTTTTCCCCTCACCTGCGTGTGAGATAAATGAATATATAATTGATGGAGCTCCCAAGCTAGTGGAGGCGGCTCAAGTCAGGAGCCAAGATGAAACCATTCCAAGGAGATACAAAGGTGGACAGGTGGAAAGCTGTAAACACGAACCCGAAAGGTTCAAGGTGTTTCTCCCCTAGGTCTTGGGTTAGTTTATCAACCGCTAGATAAACTAACCAATAGAAAATCTCATGATCATACCATTTATTTTATTTCTGTCAGTTGCATGGTTTATTTATTGTGGGTGTGTTATCACAATCACATAATTAATGAATTAAACGAGCATGCAATATGGAACTAAAATAAAATTTTCTTATACGTAAATATTATCTTAGACATGGTTAATCACTTAAGTATATCCCACTTAATATTAACAAGCAAGTAATCAAAGATAATAAAATGGCAATTTACATATAAGGATAAAATCCCTCAAAATAAATATTAAGTCAGCATAGCCTTCCATAATCTTGGTTAGAATCGAACCATAGTTCAAAGTGCTTGACCAACCCTAGTTGGGGTGATTTCAATTATCAGGGAATTCTAATTCAAGGTTTTGGGTTGACTTGACTTGGTTCGCCTCAAGGGTTGACTGCCACAGTAGGACTTGCTGTGACCAAGAGGCAAAGGTTGAAGAAATCCAAAAAGGATTTCAGGACTGGGGTGTCCACTCAGCGGATCAAGGAACTGCGAGTTAATGTAGTTGGCATTTGGAATGACTACCTAAAACCCTTCAAGTTGCTTGACCAACCCTATTTGGGGTAATTTTAAGGGAAATATAGATCCTTTCCACTATAATATTCACACAATAGAATATTCCGAAGTCAATGGTGAGGGATATTGGATTTCGATAAAATAGTGGGAGACTAATAAGTATTAATTTATTTATTTGTCTCAATTTTTATAATAGTGTACTGAACCTTTGTTGATCTTAAATTGTAGAAATGACAAGAAAATGACTTCAAACATATCATTGCGCACCATACTCGAAAAAGAAAACCTTCTCACCGGCACCAATTTCCAAGAGTGGCAGAGGCGTTTACGTGTCGTCCTTCGCCACGAAAGGAAATTATATGTGCTGGAAGAGCATATTCTAGTTGCACCTAGGAAAGAGGCTAGTGATGAGGAATTATATCTCTACATGAAACACATGGATGATTCCATAGATGTCCAGTGTTTCATGAAATCGGCCATGTCTAATGAGCTCTTGAAGCAACATGAAAACATGTATGCATATAGCATGATGTCTCACCTTAAAGATATCTACCAAGAGAAGGCGAGACAGGAGAGGTATGAGATCTCCAATGCTTTGTTTACCACGAAGCTTGGAGAGTCTGCGCCAGCTGGGCCTCATGTGGTCAAGCTTATTGGCTACATTGAACGCTTGGACATCTTAGGGATTAAATTCCCAGATGAGTTGCGTACAGATCTCATCCGATCATCATTGCCCAAGACCTTCTCTAGCTTCATTGTCAACTATAACATGAGCGACAATGAGAAGAGTCTATCGGAGCTTCTGACCTTGATTCTCCAGGTAGATAAGGACATGGGGCGTGACAAACCCGCGGTCCTTATGGTGAACAAGAAAAGGAAGGACAAGGCAAAGGGGACAAAGACTTATAAACGGTCTGAAGCCCCCGAGCACCGTCCATCCAAGAGGGGGATGATCCAGAGGCATGTCAAGGAATGAGAATCAGTGTGTTTTTCATGTGGCAAGCAGGGCCACTGGAAGAGGAACTACACCCAGAAGCGTGGGGACGTTAAAGGTGCGTTCGTTATCGAGTGCAATCTTTCTATTTCTACACATTGGGTATTAGATACAGCTTGTGGGGATCACATCTGTATTCAAATGCAGGAACCAAGTAGATTTAGAAAGATCGCCAAAGGAGAGGTGGATCTTTGAGCTGCCAAGGGTGCAAGGCTGGCTGCATTGGCTATTGGTGACTATCACCTCTCATTGCCAACTGGCATGATTTTGGTTTTACAAAACTGTTATTTTGTGCCTAGTGTTACCTAGAACATAATTTTTGTATCTTGTTTGGATATGGATGGATTTATTTTCATGATTGGAAATAAGGGTTGTCTCTTTTATAAGAACAACATATGTTTTGGTATGGAACATTTGAATAATGGTCTGTATGTATTAAATTACGAAAACCAAGTGTTGGAAATCGATAACGAAACAAACTCACATGACCCATACATCACCTAGTTATGGCATCACCGCCTTGGTCATGTGAACGAGAAGCGCTTGACAAAGCTCTGCCAAGATGGCTATTTAGACTCTACTGAGCTAAAACCACTTGATAGATGTCATGCTTGTTTACAAGGAAAAATGACCAAGCTGCCTTTTGGTGGACAAGGTGAAAGGGCCACAGAGCTTCTAGGATTGGTACAAACAGATGTATGTGGACCATTTCCAGTAGAAGCTAGAGGTGGATATTCTTACTTTATTACTTTTACTGATGATTTGAGTAGATATGGCTATGTCTACTTAATGAGGTATAAGTCAGAGTCCTTAGAGAAATTTAAGGAATTCAAGAATGAAGTAGAGAATCAACTTGGTAAGAAGATAAAGAAGCTTTGATCGGATCGAGGTGGATAATATCTGAACCAAGAGTTCATAGATCTTCTACGGGAGTCTAGGATTCTATCTCAGCTCACTCCTCCTTATACACCACAGTGGAATGGTGTTAGTGAAAGGAGGAATCGCACCTTGTTGGACATGGTGAGGTCGATGATGAGTCATGCAGATCTTCCATTATCCCTTTGGGGATATGCATTACAAAATTCAGCATACACATTAAACCGAGTACCAACTAAGGCGGCAAATGGAATTCCATCCGAGTTATGGAATGGACCGAAACCCACTTTGACGCACACACGTGTATGGGGATGCGAGGCGTTTGTTAAGGCCTTCTCAGGCAACAAACTAGCACCCCGGGGCACAAAGTGTATCTTTATAGGATATCCCAAGGAAACAAAAGGATATTACCTATATAAACCCCAAGACAAGAAATTGATTTTTCCAGACAAGCCATCTTTCTTGAGAGGGAGCACATCCTGAAGAAGGATAGTGGGAGCAAGATTGACTTCGACAAAGTTGATGCTCAAGATACACAGGAGTTGGTACAGGAACAAGTTCCACAGGTCCCTATGGAAGAGGTTCCAGAAACACAAGTACTGCGTAAGAGCTCAAGAGAGGTAAGGGAACTAGAGAGATTAGGTTTCCTAGTCACCGAGGATGGTGAATCATTATTGTTGGACAATGATGAACCTCTCTCCTACATGGAAGAAGTAGAAAGCTCAGAAGCTTCAATATGGCTAGAAGCTATGAATTCTGAGATGAATTCCATGTATCATAACCAAGTTTGGGTTCTAGTCTATGAGCCAGTTGCTGTAAAGCCTGTTGGATGCAAATGGGTATTCAAAAGAAAGCTGGACATGGAAGGTCAAGTTAGAACCTATAAAGCAAGGCTAGTGGCTAAAGGATTCAGACAGCTTCAAGGAATTGACTATGATGAAACCTTCTTGCCAGTTTCCATGTTTAAATCCATAAGAATCATACTTGCCATAGCAGCTTACAATGACTATGATATTTGGCAGATGGATGTCAAAACAGCATTCCTTAATGGGAACCTTCCAGAAGATGTCTATATGACACAACCAGAAGGGTTTGTGACACCAGGTGAAGCCATACAGGTTTTCAAGTTGCAGAAATCCATTTATGGACTAAAGAAAGCATCCATGTCATGGAACATTCGATTTGATGAAGCCATAAAGGAATTTGGTTTCATTAAGAACGAATGTGAGCCATGTGTTTATAAGCGGTTTAATGGGAATGTGGTCGTCATCCTAGTGGAATATGTTGATGACATATTGCTTATTGGAAACGACGTACCAGCCTTACTGTCAGTTAAGGACTGGTTGAACATGTGTTTCTCCATGAAGGACTTAGGAGAAGCAACCTACATTCTAGGGATCAAGATCATTCGTGATAGATCCGAGAGGCTTCTTGGACTAAGTCAGGGTACATTCATTGACCAGATACTAAAGAGATTATGTATGGAAAAATAGAAGAGGGGATTGGTTCCAGTGTCACATGGCTTACATCTTTCTAAGAAAATGTGTCCCCAGACACAACAGGAGAAAGAAAGGATGGGAAAGATCCCATACTCTTTGGCTATAGGATCCATCATGTATTCCATGTTATGTACCAGGCTTGAAGTTGCCTATGAACTGAGCATGGTAGGCAGATATCAAGCAGATCCAGAAGAACAGCATTGGACTGCTGTTAAGACTATCCTTAAGTATCTGAGAAGAACTAAGGATATGTTCCTAGTGTATGGAGGAGACGATGAGCTTGTCATCAGAGGGTATGCTGATGCTGGTTTTCAAACAGATCAGAATGATCTGAAGTCGCAATATGGATATGTTTTCTGTCTCAATGGAGGAGTTGTGAGATGGAAGAGTTCAAAGAAGACAGTTGTCGCCGATTCTACAGCGGAGTCTGAGTATATAGCGGCTTCTGATGCAGCCAAATAAGCCATTTGGATTCGTAACTTTGTCCAAGAGCTTGATGTGGTTCCTAGAAGTAAAGATCCCATTACATTGTAATGTGATAATACTGCAGCGGTGGCTCTTGCAAAAGAACCAAGGTCACATCAACGGACAAAGCACATACTCCGAAAGTATCACCTCTTGATGGATTTCTATCAAAGGGGTGAAGTTGCAGTGAGCAGGGTGTCCATGGAAGAGAACGTGGCGGACCCCATGACTAAAGGCCTATCTCAGCAGAAGCATGAATATCATGTGAGAGCTAGCGGGTTAAAGGTTGTTAGCAGTTGGCTCTAGTCTAAGTGGGAGTCTGTTGGAGTTGGTGGTCTAGAACCAACTACTTTGTACTTTATTAATTAAATAAAAGCCTTATCACATCTTGATTGTTCTTCTGCGTGACATGTCATGTGATAATTTCCTAAGGACAGTTGTTGCATTAAAGGGTCGTAGCAGATCCCTGCTATGATGAGAACCCGAAAGTTCCATAACACTGTTCTTGAATGTATGTTCTATGGCCGGATGATATTATTTGAGGGACACAAATAATACAGGTCATTAGGGGTGAGGAATCATAAAACTTTGAGGCACCTTCTCATGGTGTGCGCCCTTGGTAATATCCAGGAGGATATTATGAGAACGAGACCCGCCAGTAGGAAATCCACATTTCATAGTGGCATTGGATGTTCCTATCTACGGACGTGTGTATTGATCCTTAGACTTTAAGATTATTATTAATGGGTATTACAACTCACGCACTTAGATGTATTGACAAAAACTGTGACGACACACTGTTAGCAGCGAGGTAGGATACATTGGGTGCGTCATGAGTAATACCGCATTAATAGATAATACAAGAAAGGATTTGTCCCTTCCATTCCATAACGGAAGTAGATATCTCAGGCCCTTTGATGGAATTGATATAGCCCAAATAAATCCATGTCCATGCTAAGGTATGGGCAAGTTCAATTCCGGGATGTCAATGAAAGAATAATCAAGCACATGGGTTGATGGCACTAGAATGCAACCTGCTTGATTGGAGATATCGAGACAAAGGGATTATATTACACGGTAAGCGTTCGTAGGAGGTGACACGTCATTGCGGCGTTAAATTATTTCTCTATGGGTGCCTTGGCGTGTTTCTAGACGCTAACCTTGGACTTTAGGCAGGCTCAGCCTAATGCCACTGAGAAAGAGGCCTAGAGGGTCACACACTAAGTGTGTCCATGTATCTCTGTTAAATATTAATTTAACAAGTTACATAAATATTATTCCCGACTGTGGTTTAATAATTATTTAAGGATGCCTGATCGCATTTATTTTGACACTAGTTATTCGAGAGAATATACTATGGATAAAATAATATATTTATTAGCGAGTACTGCAGTTACATTTATTTAAGAAATAAATAGTCATTACACAAGGTCTAATAAATGTGGTGGAGAAAATGGAAAATAAAAGTTCATGTCGTGTATATTAAATATATACACTTTGTAGTTTTATGGAAAACAAGTACACGTCGTGTATTAATTATTACACGCTATGTAGTTTTTCCAATTGGGATTTTGAGGATTTAATATTGTTTTATTAAATTATATTTATTATAATCAGCGTGGGCGCATGTCAAGGAATTAATAATTTGACATGGGGGTTTTCAATAAGAGTTAATGAAATAAATAAAACACATAACGCGTTTATTTATTGTCATAACTCTATTAACCTCAAACCTGATTTTAAATATCCTCGCAACCCCAACATTTTTTTAGAGCCATTGTTTTGCACAACGGATTTGGAAATATTCTCAAGACAAGAGAGAATTCCCTTTCCACCAAGAACGCCCTCATGTTACGAGAGCAAGATCCTCCACCAGATCAAAGCGGTCGAAGGCGGACATCGCAAGCAAAGGTTCTTCCGCGCTAGCACCCGAAGATCTCTTCGGTGATGTCCGGAGATACGTGACACGCGTGTGGATCACCTCTATAGGAATACTACACTTGGATTCTACGACGTAAAGATGGATCCCCGAATTGTGACCGGACACATCAATGAAATAATAATTCCAACAAGGTAATCCTTATGCATTAATTAAATTAATTATAATCAACATATGATAATCCTCCTCAAGGGTTCCGGGACTCTTCTTTTCTTTTCGTTCTTCGTTCTATTCCGAAGATTCGGCGTTTTATATCGTGACGGATCTCAGATTGAACGTTGTTTAACGTTCAAATTAATTTTGGTCAAACCCACCAACGCGCTTCCGCTGCGCCGGGAACCTACAGAAATAAGAATGATTAAATAACAAAAAATCACAAAACCATGTCAAATTATAGATCTTGGAACTGGGAGTAACTATACAAGTGATAAAAAAGGATAATACATATATTATCATTAATAATAATTCTAATGATATCAATAATGTTCCCAATCATCACTGCTACAACACCTTATAGTGCTGAGGAATCCCAAGTCCTGCACATGTATATACCTCAAATAATACCAATAGTAATTACTCTACTAGAATACATAATGGGGAGGATTCACAACATTTAATCCTAAAAATCATATTATGAAACATTGTTTCTTCCATCATATCAATAATATTCTATTTGATTCATCTTCTGACCCATCCAT
Source organism: Viscum album (assembly GCA_963277665.1). Lineage (NCBI taxonomy): Eukaryota > Viridiplantae > Streptophyta > Magnoliopsida > Santalales > Viscaceae > Viscum > Viscum album. Next base: position 651,541,196 of record OY728151.1, on the reverse strand, counting down.
GATGCATAACCTATGTGATCTCACAAGTAATGATGTGGAAGATCTCATTCCTCATTAAAACAATCCTCCATTTTGTGGATTATCGGCTATAGTGGAGGATCCCATAACTAATTAAAGATCATTATAAATTTCGAATATTGTAATATCCTAATATTTTAAATGTACATTGTTCCTGATAATGTGTACGACATGCAACATCGAGCATAAATGAACCACAATATATTAATATTTAAATGTGATCATTATAACCTAGATGTTAAATTGGTAGGATTGAAAAGGATTAAATAATTTTGGAAATATATATAAATTTCAAAATCAACACAAATGTATTGGTTAATGCTCTGGAAATAAGCACTTAATTTTTTTGTAAAGCAATTTTATTCTTCAAATATATTTTTTCTTAAAAAATTCTTTTTTATAACAAGAATAATATGATTAGTTTTTTGAAATTTTATAAATTTTATTTTAAAAATTAAATATAATTTTTTAAATAATCATATTAATATTATATTTGTGTGAAACTTTGGTAGTTTTCTAAATATATTGATTTTTTATTGAATAGTGAACAATACTGAATTTTATTAAAAAGTGTATTTTCATTTAAATTATTTACAAAGTAAAATTATATTTTGGAATAATTTTAAAATTTCATTACTTCATTTTGATTTAAAATAATATAATTATTCTTTTTTAAATGATTTAATATTTTAATTCAGTATAAAAACATTTTCTATTTAATAAGTCCATTTTTCTGAAGAAAAAAATAAATTTTCCATCTTATTTTTACGATTTTACTTTAAATTATATTCTTTTAATTATATGTTTTAAATTTTGAAAAATTTATTACATATTTTTAATCATAATGTCCAAATTGTTTAAATAGGACCCTCTATTTTTTGTCTATATGAATAGTATCCAATATAATTTTTGTCACCATTGTAAAGGGTAAATCCGGTAAGTAAGGATTACATATAATATTATAAGGACTATAAAACAACCCTAACACTTAAAATTAATTTTATTTTATGTTTCTCTATCATCCATAATCATCCAGTATTTGGTTATATTACATTATGTTTCCATTTAGGTGTAATTATGGCCTTTAAAATATTTTATGTAACAAAATTTAAATAATGTCACACTCTTGTTTTTAATGACTATAATATTTTTATCATGGGAATAAATTGAAAATATGTTAAGTTATAAATATTCATTTAAAAAAATTATTTTCATTCATCATGATAAATTATTTTTATTTTTATGTGAATAAATAATTCCCGTAAATTATTACACAAAGCTTATGCAGTAATTATTAAATTAATGAAAATATAAAATAAATGATATTATAAATATTAAAATTAATAAAATTTGAGATAATTAAATTTATTCTTAATTTCAGAGATGAAGATAATAGGTTAGGTATGTTTTGAAATAATTTGTTTTAATTTCATTTGTTGTATTAATATTATTAAAGTCAATGTAATGACTAGCTCAAAAAGTTGACATTAATGATATTTTCTAATAAATAATATTGTATTAAATGATATAAAATTATTAAAATATCATATTTTTCTGGTTTTTATTATATGGTTTATAATATTAACCATGATCAATTTATGCACCTTTAATCCATTTATAATAACTATAGTGACCCTCAAAATGTAAAAAACCCTATTGTCACACTAAGTATGAAAAGTCTTAACGGGGAATTAAAACTAAAAGATAAGGGTAAAACATTGTAATAATATGTAAAAATTTAATTTTATTATATTATTTTTAATAATAATAATCTTATATTATAATAATATCAATTTGGATTCATTTTTACGTCTAATCTAATTTATATTAATTTTAATGTTATAAGAAATTACAAGAGTCCACCCCACCCCCACCCCCCCAACTTGTAAAAGGGAATAATTTATTATCTTTACATAATACATAAAAATAATGTTTATAGAAAATATATTACTAAATTTATTCTTAACATACATCCTCACATTTTTATACTCCGTAGTTATGTCATAATACCAACCATAGAGGTCCTAAGGTGTTAAGAAACAAAGCGTTTATATTGTATTTATTATGCCACCTCATTAAAATATTACATAACCTTGATTATATAACTACATTAATACCATACATATAATAAGATGTTATTATTTTATGTTAATAACTCATTTCCATCTCCAACCACCATCAAATCAGAAATGAATTCATCATTTGTGTGTACGGTGGATAACCGCCTCACAGACCGATGTAATTTTTTTTTCGATCACCCCTATCAAGGATGGTTATAAAGATGGAATTAATGTTTATATATTATATTAATGACATAAATACCATTTTAAAAGTATAATATATCATTTAATTTTATACATTTCCATTCAATAAAAAAGATAACATCGTTCATGTGTACCTGTGGACTACGACCTCCTTGAAGCAATGTGATTAGTTTTTCATAACCACATAAATTTGATATTATATACCTATATATTTAATGTGGTAATTTTATATTTATGATATAATGATAATTATATAAAAATTAAATCATTCATACATTCTGTCTATAATGATCTTTGAAAAATGGAAATGTTACTCATGCTTATATGACCTATGGACTATGAAATTGTAACATAGTTCATTTTTCCATAACCAGATTTCATGAATAGTTTTAAAAGTATAATATATATATAAAAATTGTAACTATTTATTGATTATTTTTCTATATATGATTTAATAATTAACTATTTGACCACTATCAACCTGTAGAAGTCATTTTGAACTTATGAACTGAATGTCTTCAAAAGACATGAGGTGGGCATAACCGATTAATTTATTAAATATGTCATTAAAATAAATGAAATATATGGTTTCATGATAAGGTATTTATCCTATGTAAATTTCTTGGGAAATAATATAATCGATATAATTTTATTATACATGTTTTAAAGAACATAGATGGAAAATATGAACTCAATGTAAGGGATTTTTTCTCAATTTCATTTTATTGAGGCATACTTTATTGTTATACAAATAATTTCATTTTTATGTTGTATATAAATACCTTTTTAATGTTATATCATGAATAATTCATACTTCATGATATATTATGTTGTGATTTTATTTATTTTATCTAATTATATTTTAATTTAATGATACCAAGTGGCAAAGGGTTTCTTAACTCAAGTTATTTATGTTGAGTTATAACTCTTTTTCATTGACATTGTTAAGACATAGTTATGTGTGAATAAGTATCTAAATTGTTTTATTATATATAGCCAATATTTTTTAATTTAAATTTATTATACATAATATCTTATATTATTTATTCTCAATTGAACGGTGTGATATTTTTAAGGGTTATTCGTATCAAATTACATTTCCTTAGGACATATGTTTATGATGTTAATATATATTATATTATCATTAATATCCTTATTTTCATGATATTTAAATTTCTATTGTATTTCATTCTTTCATGGGATTATTATTAAAGATTTATCAAAGTGGAAAAGGCTTTATGTTTCATTCTCTTTTTATTTTATGATTATTTAGGTTCATGGTCCCTGGGGGGGAAATCATAAGCTATTATTTTATTGAACCATATATTTTTAATCCTTTATTTATGATTTCATTTTATATTTTTAACTTAAATTTCATCCCTTATTGATTATAGAAACCTCAAGAATGGAATTTGTAAGTGATGGTGATCTTCTATCTACTTTTAAATCAAGAATCATTCTCTTCTATATCTATGTTTTCTAAAAAAATTCAAAAATGTTCATTTATAAAAATTAATGTTTTCATAAATATATTTTAAATGATATTTTAACATATTTTATAAAAATAAAAAGTATATTTCTTATCATTTTTTCTAAATTGGTCACTTTTGACTCCTTTTACAAAATGTATGAAAAAAATATTTATTTTTGTCACCTACAACGTGAATGGATTTTCTCACAATCATAATGATTATTATTTTTGAATATTTTATTATAAATTTATTGGTTAACTTTCATTGAAAAGTTTTTTCACAATATTTTGTAAATTTTTTGTTTTTATAAGTGATTTTCAAAGTGAAAATGATATTTTCCTCAAGAATGGTGTTAATGATACTTCAATGGTATTTCTATTCATCAACACCAAAAACCCTTGATGTTAATTACGGTCCACTAGTAATATTTGTAAGGATAAAATCCTCATTATTTATTTGTATGGACTATTATTTTTTAAAAGATTTATTCATGTAACTGATTTCTTTTCCATGTCTTAATCATGTTATGAAAGGAATTCTCTATTTTAATGTATACGATGATAAAAACATTTACAACTACTAAAACATTAATTTTATTATTTTATTTCCTTATAATATATCATTTTTTATTTAAATAAAAAAACCACCTTCCCTCATTCTGTTTGATTTTGGTTTTGAAAATGGATTTTTAAAATAAAATCATATTTTGATAACTTAAAGTGTTTTTCACATGTGTTAAAAAGAGTTTTTCATGGGTTTTATTCATGATATAGTTATGGAAATTATTTATTAAAGTATTAACCCCATTATATATCATGGGTGAGACTCATACAGCTTATATTAAATGTTAACTCCATTATATTTCATAGGTGGTCCCCATATAGATTATATGATGGGTGTGTATAGATAGAGCTTCAATATAATAGGTAATTATTATGTTCTCTGTATAATTATATTGGAATTCAGTAATTTGGTTATTATAATTTTTAGGGTTCTATAATGGTTTTATGATGATGTTTTCCCAAGGTACCATCATGTTTTCGTTATGATTTTTATGGGTTATAAATGTTTTCTTTGATCATGGTTGATATCACATTGCTCATGATTATTGATTATAATTAATCATAGCTTTGTAAAATATTAATGTTGTGATTGATGGTCAAGTATTTGATGGGTATGACTTTAATTATGTTATGATCATGCACTATGATTATGACATCATACCCTTATTGTCATCATACTCTCACTAATGACATTCAATTTTTAATTCTTATGTTTACCCTTACATAACATTTGATCTCAGTCATATGATATTTTCGTATCTCCTGGTTATAAATAATTATTATGAATGAATTTTTTCTACAAATGTTTCATATGTGGAAAATTTTATGGGATATGATGAATACCTAAAATAGAATATGAAAATATGGGTATTGTATGAAAAATAATCTCTTTAAGTCTTGAGTTTTGTTTATGTTAGTCTATTTCCTAAATATATAAATATCTAATAATAAAATTTTATTGGGTGTATATGTGATTAAATATTTCCTTTTGATGTTATAAGGAATGGGAAGAAAAAATTGTTTCATCTTTACAGTTATTAAATCCAAAAATGTAAATCTTATTTTTAGGACTCGGTCTGGGAGTGCAGGTTTTTAGTAATTACAGTTAGTTTTAGATCTAGGTTTAGATAACCTTGGAGATTAGTTTGTTTCCATGTGAGGATATCTTAATATATGTGGAAACCATCATGGGTTAATAATATTAAGGTTGATTATAAATTAAAAGTATTATACATTCATTTTGAGGTTTTAAGTGATAGAAATTTAAGGTAACTAATGATATCTTTTTACAGATGTTTTATTGGGTTCAGGTATATATAACCCTATCGTTTAACATGATGTTTTATTTATGGAGACAAGGTTTGATTATATTTTAGAATAATATATTATCTTAATAGGGATTTATGGTGACTATGGTTATTTATGGAAATGAATAAAATATTTTGTAGATTATATGATTTGGGAATATACCTTTTAGGGAATATAAATTTATGAGTGACTAATATTATTTGGAGATAAATGTTAAATTTATCTTGGAATAATGTGTGATCATATCTTTCTAATTTTTATATTTCATTTTTGGTTGAGAATATATTGATTAATGTTAAGGATATTTATTTATAGAATGATTTAGTTTGATCTTTGGGTATTAGTGTTGAATTTTGGAGATTAGTATATCATTTATTCATATAAAGGATTACGTATTTTGAGAATTATCATACCTTATTATTAATATTTTGGTTTTGGTTAATGTCTAATGATTTTAGGAATATCCTATTTTTCTCTTATGGATTATTTGATTTGTTAAATGTTGATTTTAGTGTTTTAGGCTTAAAAATTTATCGTTAATGATCATTATTTGGAGAAAAAGATGTGATTATAGTAGAAATTGAATAAATGATGAAATTAAACATTTCAAGTAAGTATATTTCTATAAGTTATTAGTTTGTGTAGTAAAATAATTATGAAACTCTAGGAAATGGATCTTGAAAAAAAAGTTATCCTATTACCTGCATTTAAGATTAATTACTGGTCTTTTTCACACCTATTTGGTTTATGATATTCAAGTCGTTGACTCTCTCATGTTATTTTACTTTATTGTGATCAATGATATCTGTCACTCTCCATAATTATTTGGACATTTTGGTTTTCTTCTGTGTCCATATTTCAACATCTAAATAATGTTTTCCTATTTTGAAACATGTTATTGTTTATCCCATATGTCCATCATACTTCGATTTATATCCTTTCAAGAAGAATACTTAGTAACACTTTTTAAGATGTGATATTTCAACAAAGGTATTTTCAAATTTCAAACATTGATTACTGATATCAAGGTAAAAAAAATTCAGCATGTAATTAATTAAAGTGGGGTTGAATATAATATCTTAATATTTTAAAAGGAAATTATGTTTCATAATGTGTATTTTTTTAATTATTGGTTAAATCCTTCTTGTTGAAAAAAATAAAGAAACCCCTTTTAACTGGAATAAGTGAAGAGTGAACCCAAAACATGAAAAAAATGAACTGAAAGTCCGAACATGGTCTGATTTGTCCAAATGGTAGAAAAAGTCATGGAAAGAATCAATGAAAGACCTCCCCCCATAGAGGATGAAATAGAGGAAACATTAAAGATTAAGTATCACCCCTACTAAGAATTTTCATCTTGTAAATTGTTCTAGAGTATCTTAGAGGCTCAACACAAATCCAATTCACACCAGGGCATCCAAGATGTGCATCACTGTGTCAAATTGCATCGATGTTGCAAAGGAATGTATCATGGAGCCAAATCACACTGGATCATCTGAGTGTCAAATCATAATATCAGGAGGTTAAATTTTTTTAAATAGGTACCTTTTATTTTAGGTCAATATAAATAGTAACCATTGTAATGTTTTTACCAATGTAAATGGTAAATCAGGTAATTATGTGTTAAAAATAATATCACAAGGACTATAAAATGTCCCTATAAGGTGAATTAATTTTATTAGATGAGTTCATTTCATCCATAATCCTCTAATATTCCATTATATGGGTTTTTTTCCTTTTGGTATGATTATAATCTTTATAATATTTTACGTAAAGAAAAGAAAAAAATGTCACACTCTTTTTTTAACAAATATAATATTCCTAACATCGAGATAAATGAGAGATATGTTTTATTATAAATATAAATATTTAATATAATTGATTTATATTAAACATGATAATTTTATTTTATTTAGTGAATAAATAATTACCTTACCTCCTTTCACAAAGTTGATGTAGTAATTATTCATTGATGAAAAATTTAAATAAAAGTTTTTCAAATTATTAAAATTAATAAAATTTAAGATAATTAATATGATATATAAATTTCTTATATGAATATAATAGTTTAGGTGTGAAATGAAATATATATTTTTTAATTTAATTTAATAATTTTATTTTATTCAAGTCAAAGGAATGAATACTTTTAAAAAATGACATTAATGATATTTTATAATAATTAATAATTTATTAAATGATATAAAATTCATAATAATATAATATTCATACAAGTTATTATTATATTGTTTATAATCTCAATTATTCTCTATTTATGGGAGTTTTTATTTTTTAGTAACTATAATGACCCTCAAAGAGTAAAAAACTGTGTTGTTATGGTAAGTGTGGAAATGGATAATAGGGGTTAAACAAAAAGATAAGGATAAAAACATATTAAAAATTGTAAAAATGTAATTGGATTATATTATTGAGACTCATAATCATCCAATTTTACAATATTATCTATTTTTATCCATTGGTTCATCAAAATTAATTTATTTTAATTTAATATTCTATGAGATTCCGAGAGTGCCCCTCCCCTCTCTTATAAACAGGAATCAATTATTCTCTTTACATCACAATTAAAAACAAATTTTATTCATCCATGACATTCAAAATTCTCTTCCTAAAATCTCTAAAAACGTTCTATAGGACTTATTTATTGCATAATACCAACCTTAGTGGTTTTAAGGTGTTAATCAAATTAGGTTTTTGGAAGAAGATGTATCATTCTTAAATGAGTGTTTCTATTTTATTTACTGTTATAACTCCATAAAATATTCCTTAAACTTGATTATATAATAAAATAATTATCTTAAGTATATTTATATGATATTAAAAAGATTTTTATAACATATATATGTCTCAAACCTCCATCAAATGGGAATGGAATTCATCGTTCGTGTGTTCGGAGGACTACCACCTCACTGGAAGATGCAATTCGTTTTCAATCACCACCTATCATGGATGGTTTAAATTATAGAATTCGTTTTTATAAACCATATTAATGACATGTTATTATTATTAATATATAATATATCATTTAATTTCTTACATTCCCATTGACTGAAAATTGATAATGGTGTTCATGTAGATGTCCGGACTACAACCTCCATGAAGCGATGGGATTCATTTTGCATCACCACATCACATGGATGATATATATAAGTATATTTAAATATGTAAAATTATGTTTTTGATATAATTTAAATTTTTTTAAATATAATATAATATTCACCTTCATTCCATAATTATTTTAGAAAAATATAAATGTTGCTTATTTGTAAGTATGACATACCATCTCTATGATTATAACGTAGTTTATTTTTCATAACTATATTTCAAGAATGGTTTCTAAATTATAATTTATTTATAAATAATATAATTATTTAGTTATTATTATTATTTATATTATTGAATAATGACCTCTTTGACCTAAATCAACCTACAGAAGTCATTTTGAACTTATGAACTGAATGTCCTCAAAACACCAAATGTTGACTTCATTGATTAAGTAATTCACAATGTAATTAATTTAACTGAAATAAATTATTTATTTAAAATGTATTAATCATTTAAAATTTTATAAATAAATTAATTAATTCATATGATTTTATTATATATGATTTATAACGGAAGAACATGGAATGTCTGGACTCGTGGTAAGGGATTTCATCTCAATTTGTTTTCATTGAGAATTATTTTATTATTATAAATCTAATTTCCATTATAAGGTGTATATACATATAATTTAAATTTAATATCCTGAATAATTAATAATTCATGATATTTTATGTTTTAATTTGAATTATTTTATCTAAGGGGGTTTTAAATGAATGATACCAAGTGGTAAGGTGTTTCTTAACTCAATTTATGTACATAGGGTTATAACTCCTTTTCATTGGCATTGTTATGACATTATAATGTGTGAATTTTTATCTAAATTTATTTATTATGTATTTAAACTAGTTTTATAATTTAAATTTCTTACACATAATCACTATAATGATTAATTTTCAATTCAACGATATGATCTTTGTAAGTGTTATTCATCTCAAATTCCATTTTCTCAGTTTATATGTTTGTAATGGGAATATATTTTATTTTATAAGGTGTATATATTTCCATTTTGAAAACATATATAATTAATATCTTCATATTCATTATATTTAATGTTTCATTTAACATTATTTTTTTGTCTTATTATTGAAGAGTTGCCAAATTGGCAGAGGATTTATGTTGAAATCTCTTCTCATTTCCGGTTTTTTTATGTTCAATGTTACTTAAGGAAAAGTCATAAGCGATAATTTTCATGAACCAAATCTATTTTACTCTAATATATTTATGAATGTGTTTTATATTTTTTTAATTTACGTTTAATATCTTATTGATTAATGAAATATCGTAATTTGTAAGTCATAGTGATCTTGTACATTCTTTTAGATAGGGAATCGTTCTCTTCCATAACCATGTTTTCTATAATGTTTTCAAAAATTATCATTTAGAAAATTGAATTATTTCCTAAATATATTTTACATGATGTTTTGACTTATTTTAAAATGGGTTTGAAAAGGAAATCTCTTAATGTATTTCCTAATGGGTCACTTTTGGCTTTTTTTCAAAATGTTTGAAAAGAATATTTATTTTTAAAATCTACAACATGAAGGGATTTTCCTGATTTCGTGGCCATTATTTTATTTTTGGATTAATTTATATTATTCTTAGTTTATTTTAGCGGATTTTTTAAAAAGATATTTTTTTAATTTTTATAGTTTTTAAAAGAGATTTTATAATAATAAAAAGGTATTTTAATACATAATGTTTTTAATGATCTTTTAATGGTATTTTTATTCTACAACCTTTACAACCAATGATATTACTTATGCTTCATTAGAGATATCTTGTAATTATACCATCATTATTCTTCCTCTGTACGGATTATTATTATTTAAAATATATTTTCATGGAACTGGTTTCATTTCCACAAGGTAATCATGTTTTGAAAGGAATGCTCTATTTTAACATATACGGTGGAAATAACATTTACCACCCGTAAAATATTATATTTAATATTTGGATTACTTTATAAGATATTATGTTTTATTTAATGAAAAAAATCTCATTCTCTCATTTTGAGTTATATATGTTTTGAAAACCGGTTTTTAAAGGAAAAGTATATTTTTAAAATGTTTCATTCATGATATGGTCCTTGTACATTGTTCATGATGTTTTGGGGCCCATTATAACTCATAGGTGATCTTGATACAACTTATACGAAGGGTTTATCCCAATTATAGCTCATTGGTGAGCCTGATATAACATATACGAAGGTTGTGCCCAAATAGCACACCAATGCATTAGTTAATGATTATGTTATCTAGAGAAGTATATTGGAAGTAGTTTGTATGTTTATTCTGATTATAAGGGTTCTTTAAGGGTTCTATGATAATTTTTTTTCAATATACAAATATTTTTTATTTAGGATTTCTATGGGTTATAAAATTTTCCATTGATCAAGGTTGATATAACATTACTCATGATTATCGATTCTAAGGACACATTCTATTATTAAATATATATTACATAATTGATGATCTAGGTATTTTTTGGTATGAATTCCATTATGTTATTCTCAATCAATATGATTATGTCATCATCTCCTTGTGTTTATCTTACTCACACTGCTGACATTCAATTAATAATACTTATGTTTATCCATACTGATCATTTGAGCTCACCCTATCTATGTTTCCTTTTCTATAGGATATGAAGAATAATGGTAAATTATTTGTTTCTATAAAGGTTTCATATATGGATAATTTTATGGGATATTTTTAATACATAATATATAATATGAAAATATAGGTATATTGGGGGATATACTCTCCTAAAAACATTATTGTTGTTTATGTAATATTTTTTCCTAATTCTATAAATATATTAACCTAAGAGGTTTTTGGTTATGTGAGTATTTTAATATTTCATTTTCATGTTGTAAGGTTTGAATGTAAAAATTTGGTCTCATTTGTTTATATCAAAGAATAAAATTTAAAGCTTACATTTTTATCCCATGATCATGGAGTGTGGGTTCATGGCTATTAAAAATACTGAATCCAATGCAAGAGGATATTATTTCCTATGTATGTGGGTAAATACGAACCAAATTTGATTTGTAGGTATAGGATCCTATATCCTGACAAGTGTATTTCAATTGGGTAAAATCTTCAAACCTAAATAAGGATGGTGTGGTTAACCTTAAATCTAACACACCCACATCACTAGGGAGGGTTACTGATCTAGAGAACACCCTGATGACCATACTTTAACCTTGATGTTATCCATATAGTGATAAATTTGGAATTATACATATTCCACCATGGAAGATGTATCATATGTTCTAAATGATCGTTCCATTGTATATACATAAAATAATACACAGGTTATTCTATTTAATTTTTGAAAATGATCATTATAATAATTTTATATAATTCATCACATAAAACAAGAGAGAGGGTACATAAGAAGTGGATCATGTCACAAGTCTAATTCAAGTACCAAATATTATTCCTGAATAAACCATCTTGATGTATAGGTCATGATTCCATAGTAAGATCATCATTCTAAGGTGATACAAATAAGTTTTAATTGAAGAATGATTTTTTAATAATAATTATAATATTATTATTAACAATATTATCAATATTATTTATATAATATACATATATCTCATCGGGGAAATTTTTACATGGCATCCCAAAGATGCTTCCCCCTTTTCTCATCTCTCTATTGATTGCTAAAATTGATTCTTTTTTCCATTTATATCATTTTGTATTATGAATTTGAGCACCCAATTCTTCACCCTCCAATATCTACATTGACCGCTTCATGTGGGATAGTTGTTGAAAATTCTAAAATAATCCAAAATTCAAAATGATGTATTTAACGAAATAAAATGTAAGGTTTTTATGTGTACAAATAAACAGTAAAATTATTGTTGATAGAGTATGGTTGAATAAAAAAAAGTTGGGATGATGAACGAGGTTTTAGTTCTTAAAATGTAGGGTTGCTTCCAAAAATAGTGTTTTTGATCTATACATTTATTCCAAACAAAGGGTATATAGACCATACATTCCACTTAGAATGTTGGGTGTTATCATTGTTTTCATAATAATTATAAAACACATCCATAGTACATATTCATTGAGACATAAAATAAGAACCCACTGGTTGAAGACCTAATACACATCAAAAAATATTATTATGGTAATTATTATATTTATATTAAATTAAAGTAACTTCATTAAAAACATAAATATTTGTGTTTTTGAGCATCAAATTGAAAAGGAAATTAACAAAAATTTTGAATCAATAAATTATCAATATAGGGTTTAGGTTAAAATAATTATTTAATTGCATGTCAACCCATAAATAATATATTAATACTTCATAAACCTCATATTTTATATTATTATTATTATTATTATTATTATTTGGTGCACACCAACTTACTTAATAATAAATATTATTTAACCGACTTATTAATTAATATTTTTCCCCAAACTCGGTCTTGGTTTGTTCGAACTCCTTTTGTAATTATTGAACTCCCAAATAAATTTTTAATTTTTACTTTTCATTATTTGATAAATATTATCAGTCGATAAAATTTGAGAAAACATATCCTTCCACCCTAGTAATAATATTTATTCAATTAATTAAATTCAAATCTAATTTAATCAGGTTCATCAGAAATACTTAGTCGGTGACCCTCATTATTTCTCATTGATATTAAGAGGGATTGAATAAAGTAAAAAATTACTATCTAACAATGGATCAATGAATCCAAGAGAAAGAAATTAATGTCTCAATGATGACAACCACATACGAACACTCACTATGTAATATAATATTTTTATTGTAATATATAATAAAAAAGGATGCATATCTATGTCCCCAACCAATATTCTTGATACGTATTTCTTTTATTATATAAGATAAACATTTCATTTCAGCATGGTCATGATTTTTAATGAAACTATTTTATTACAATCAGTGGGTCAATATATCAACTTCTATTAAAATCGATAGAAAATATTCTTCCTCGACTTATCCATTAATGACATGTCAAATATGACACACCCAATTTTCCCTATCTTTTTGTGAACATATAGACTCATGATTTTAATCACCAAATATTACAATAGATATTCCCTTTTATAGTGTTAAATAAGAATTTTAATAGTGTTAAAAAAGTGATGTTAATCACAGTGATGATAAAAGGGGTGTTCCCCATTATTAGTGCTCAAAATAGCATTGATAATGGCCTAGAATGTTTCATGTGTCCTGTTAATATAATAGCACACTCATTAAAAACCTATAATTTCAAAAAAATGATATATACATTTAATTGAAATTATGAATACAAAAATATACACCCTAGTTATATACAAAACACATTGTTCTAAACATTTGAAAAAATGTTTTATAAAATCGCATTTACAATTATCCAACAAACATTTAAAAACATTAATTTTGCATCTTTTGAAACATGTGATCACTTATCAAAAATGCCCACCCATGGTATTTGTTTCCAAAAAAAATCATCATGATCCAATTTAAATATTACACCTACCTAAGAAAACTAATATTATGTTAGTAATACTATAAAGAAATAAATTAAGCATTAATATGTAATAATACATTAAAAATTTCAATTTAAAAAATGACAAATTTGGAGTTCTACCGGTCACAACATGCATCATATTGAAGTGGGGTTGATTCTCACACATGAAAATGAGTTATGGATAGTTTTCTTAAAATATCAACACAATATAAATGTTCTTTTATCAGTTTAGAGTATTTCACTTATTCTTTTAAAAAAATATATGTCAATTTTAAATAATAAAACATTTTGAGTTATAATAGTCACATCGTGCATCAGATTGTGGTCCGGTTGATTCCTACATATAAAAAATTACTAACGGATCATCTTTATAAAGTATTAAAAACAATCAGAATGTATTTTCTTAGTTTTTAGTATGCCAGTTTTTTTTACTAAAACTTCTTTCCAAACTGGAAACACACATTTAGAATCATAATGGTTACATCGTGCATTGTATTGATGTGATAATGAATCACACACATCACAAATAACTTATGAATCGATTTCATAAATTATTAAGACAATAGGAGCATGTTTTCATTGTTTTCAATGAGTGACATGTTTTGAACAAAAATTTCTATTTTGAACTAATAACATATGAATTTAGTCATACCGGTCACATTGTGCATCAGATTGATTTTTGGTTTATTACTACATGTCAAAAATGACTCATTGATCTTTTTTCTGAAGTATCAAAACAATATGAAGTAATTTTCATTTTTTCTATATGTAACTTCTTCTTTTTTACTTAAATTAATATAGATTTAAAATAAAATGATGTACTTGGAGTAATAATGGTCACATCGTGTGTCATATTGAGGTTCAGTTGACTTCTACACATAAAAAATTACTGATGGATCAATTTCCTAAATTATCAAAACAATCTGAATATGTTTTCTTAGTTTTTAGTATGTCACTTCTTCTTTTTACTAAAATTAATGTCAATTTTAAATAAAAAAAATACACTTTAAGTTATACTGGCCCCACCGTGCATCATATTGAGGTGTGGATGATTAATAAATATCACAAATTAATATTAGATAATTTTCCTAACATATAAAAAAAATATGAATGCATTTTCTCAATTTTCATTATGTCCATTTTGTTTTTTACTAAAATATCATTTCAAATGTGAAAAATGCATTTGAGTCATAATGGTATCATTGTGTATTGGTTTGATGTTAGACTACTTCATACACATCATAAACAAATTATGAATCACCTTCCAAAATTATCATGATAATCAGAGCATGTTTTCTTGGTTTTTAGTGAGTGATTTGTTTTGAACTAAAATGTCAAATTTAAACTGATAATGGATACTTTTAGACTTATCGATCACATCATGCATCATATTGAGTTGTGGTGGAGTCATACACATCACAAATGTCTCAAATATAATTTTAATAAAATACTAAATTATACGAATGATTTTTCGTTGTTTTGAGTATGTCACTTGTTCTTTTTACTTAAATTAATGTCACTTTTACATAAAAAGCCACACATGAAGACCTAAGAGTCACAATGTGCATCATATTGAATTGTGGTTGACTCGTTCCCATCAAAAATAACTCATCAATCATTATAATAAATTATTAAAAAAAATAAAAATGTATTCTCATAGTTTTAAGTATGTCAATTAATATTTTTACTAAAATTAATATCAATTTTAAATAAAAAAGAGACACTTTGAGTTATATCGGCCACACCATGCATCATATTATGGATTGGTTGATTCTTACACATTAAAATTACATATATATATTTTACTAATGAATAAAAACAATATGAATGCATTTTCTTTGTTTTTAGTATCCTAGTTGTGTTTTTTAATAAAATTTCATTTCAAACTAGAAACACACATTTTGAGTCATACCAGTCTCATCGAACATCAGTTTTTCATGGTATTTATTCATATTCATCACAAGTAACTTATGAATCGCAATCCTAAATTATCAAGATAATTGGAGTCTGTTATCATTGTTTTTTGTGAGTGACACTTTTTGAACTAAATTTTCAATTTGAAACTGATATCAGACACTTTTAGTTATACCGGTCACACCATGTGTGGTATCTACGTGTGTTTGTTTCTTACACATCACAAATGAATCATGGATCATTTTCCTAAAATATCAAAACAATCCAAATGCATTTTCCCAATTTGTTGTATGTCACCTTTTTCTTTTTACTAAAATTAATTTCAATTTTAAATAGACACACATGGAATTATTCCAATCACACCATGCATAATATTGAGATTTGATTGATTCTTACACATCAAAAATAATTTATGGATCATTATCCTTAATTATCAAAACAATAAAAATTTATTTTCTCATCTTTTTGTATGTCACTTGTTCTTTTTACTAAAATTAATGTCAATTGTAAATAAAAAAACACTTAGAGTCATATCAGTAATACCATTTGTCTGATTTAGGAGAGGTTGATTCCTAAACATAAAAAATGTCTTAGGGATTGTTTTCATAAAGTATCAAATTAATCCAAATGCATGTTATTGGTTTTTATTATGTCGCTTTTTCATTTTACAATAATTAATGTAAATTTTAAATAAATTGACACTCATGAAATTATACTAGTCACAATGTGCATCATATTTAGGGTCATTTTACATGTAAAAAATTATTTATAGACCATTTTCCTGAATTATCAAAACAATTTGAATTTATTTTCTTAGATTTCAATATGTCACTTGTTCTTTTTAATAAAATTAAAGTCAATTTTAAATAAAAAGATACACTTAAAGTTATATCAATCACACCATGCATCTTATTTAGGTGATTTTTATTTGTAAACATCAAAAATTACTTATAGATCATTTTACTAAACTATAAAAAAAATACAAATTTTTTTTACATGGTTTTCAGTATCTTTCTTGTTCTTTTTACTAAAATTAATGTCAATGTTAAATAAATAGACACACTTTGAACTATACCAGTCACACCATGAATCATATTGATGTGTGGTTGATTCCTAAACATAAAATATGACTTATAGATCATTTTCAAAAAGTAAAAAAATAATCGAAATGTGTTTTCTCAGTTTTTAGTATGTCACTTGTTCTTTTTACTAAAATTAATGTCAATTTTAAATAAATTGGCATGATTAGAGTTATAGAAGTCACACCATGTGTCTAATTGAGTTGTGGTTGATTCTTACATGTCATAAATGACACATAGATTATATCCCTAAAGTATTAAAATAGTATGATTGCATTTTATCGGTTTTTAGTATGTCGCTTGTTCTTTTTACAAAACTAAATGTCAATTTTAAATAATTAGGTACACTTGTAGTTATACTGGTCACATCGTGCATCATATTCAGGTGAGGTTTTCTCCTGCACATTAAAAATTACATATAAATCATTATACTAAATTATCAAAATGATGTAAATTTACTTAGTTTTCAGTATGTCATTTTTTCTTTTTACAAAAAACAATGTCAATTTTAAATAAAAAGAGACACTTTGAATCATACTGGGAACATTGTGTATCAGATTGAGGTGTGGTTGATTCCTACATGTCAAAGATGACATATGGGTTGTTTTCATAAAGTATTATAATATTATGAATAGGTTTTCTTAGTTTTGAGTACATAGGTTTTGTTTTTTACTAAATATTATGTTGACTTTGAATAGAAAGAAGCACTTGGAGTCATATTAGTCACACCATGTGTCATATTGAGGTTGGTTGATTCCTACACATCCCAAAGTGTGGAAACAGAACTTAACTTCTAATTTTATCATGATTTCCCTTTCCTTTATTTGTCTAACTATCAATAGTGAATATTGAATTAATTATCTTAGATAAAAACACATTCTTATTATCGAAATCCATGAGATTGGAGAAATCTTATGTTCCCATTATATCATGAGAATTCACTATAATGAGGACATGATCTTCCTTCACTCTTTTTTTCATTGAGAATGTTTTTTCAGCTAAATAACGTCGACTCTATGTATTGTTGGCATCTCAATAAAGAGATGTAATGAAAAATGTTATGATATTGGAAAAAACTAAGTATTAGATAAAAATGACAAGGAAATTAACTTAAAAATAGTAATTAAAATGATGAAAAAATTAATTAAATACATATTAAGAATTCACCTTTTCATTATGGTTGTATACATTCCAGACCCGTTTCATTGTTTTCATTATCTTAGTTGCAGCCTTAAAGCCCAATCTACCATGAGCATGAGAAACTCGAACAAATGACATGAAATCAAACAAAGGAATCCACCTATATAAGAAAAAAATTATTATGTTGTTAATACTAAAAAGAAATAAATTAAACATAAATATGAAACAATTCATTACTTCTATGGAAGTCACATATCCATGCTATTTGTTTACGTTCTGTCATCGGGAATGTTTCCCATTAATTTATAAGAAAATCTATATTGTCTTGTGAATATGAGTATTTTTTAAAGTCATAGTAGTACTATAAAAATATAAATACGTAAAAAATTATTAAATATTTTAAATAAAATAGTAATTATCTTTGAAAATGCCTCTTTAATGGTTCTAGATTGTTCATGGGATATGATCTATCTCATAAATTTACTAACATTGTAACCATAATCTTTTCTATTTGTTTGTTTCAGATGTTATATAAATATTTAGAAAATTAATAAATTAGTTTTGATACGTGTATTGATAGTGAAATGTTATTATATATACCCCAATACGTGTTCATTTTTAGAACTTTTCAGCATCCTTATGCTTAGACCCTAGCCGCATTATTTGTTTCTATCGATATTGATGCACCGCACTATCATAACAGAATCCTCATAAACAATAATATTACTTATATTACATGATGTTTAATTATAAAAATTTATATGTAGTTTACTTATTGCTAACAAATTCCATCATGTTTGGTGATATTGTTAGGTATCTATATAGTGAATCCATGAAATAAATATTTGGATTATCTAAATTGACCGCAATGGGAATTTGATGTTTCCTAAAACACAATAATAAATAAGTAATGAAAGAAATGAAAATATATGTGATATGGTTAAATTGTAGAGTTTTACCCCTACATCGTTGGTATTAATAAGATTATGTCATCCAAATGTTTGATTTCAAACGATTTGACCAAGTGTACTACTATTTCATCCATTTTGTTGGATTCTATTTTTTTAGATCTATTGAGGTTGTGTGAGGAATAACGAGTCCAAATTTTTTCATGAGGAAATATTTTCAATTAGTGTTGATATATATACCAGTCAAAAATATGAAATGTATTTATTCATAATTAACATTGTATGTCAGCTTTTAGAAAATCAAATCATGAAAACACACCTAATGTATACATTTACAACTAAGGATCCTAGAAAATCATAGTAGATGATTTCATTTAAATTATAAATACTAATGTAGTCTTCACCTTTGTAACGCCCCAACCCCAGTTACCTAGAGTCGGTGCATTATTACATAACATTGGTATGATCACAAGAAAGATCAAATCTCAAAAGACCGATTGGTTTAGTATCCTTGGAAATACTAGATATATTCATAAGTTTTACATTACATCATAAAATTAAAAACTACTACAACAACATAATGTCTCCATAATCCACACTCATATCGCCATATAATATCCCTGCAGGTCATTCATAATTTACTTCTTCACTTCCTGGGAAAAATAAAACATACAAAAGGGGTGAGCTCAAATGCCCAGTAAGGATAACAATATAGCGGAACATTCAAAAATAAGCATAAACATTTAAGGAAATGTATAACTAAAACAAAATCCTTTCAAACATGAACATTCAACATGGTACGGCATAAATAAAATTAAATAATTCCATTTACTTATTCACATGGATATTCTACTAATCGAATAATCACATGCAAAAATCAATGACCACTTTCATAATGTTGGAATGCATAATGCCAGACTATCATAACCACATAGCCAAGGCCTCGTGCCAAGACTACAAATAAGATTTTTTCAAGGCCTTGTGCCAAGACACTAGTTTGTCTCATGAGACCTACCGATGCATCGAGGAGCTATAGCGGGCTCCACCCGTCACTTATTAAGTCCAATGCATTCCCATATGAAAAGGTTTAAACATAACATAAACATTCGTATTAAAACTAGCATACGAAATGTCAATAATTTCACCATAAACTATGAATGGTATAAAAATAGCACATCCATAGTAAAACATATCACAAAACCTTCAATACAATATAGAAGTATTGTATCATAATAAATCAACTTCAAATAATCTTAAAATCCATCAAAGGATGTTGACGTAGATGAAATCAAAATTCTTTTTAAAGAAATATCTCCTTTTATTTTGAAATCATATAAGATCCATATAAAATAAAACATTTTCTTTGAAAATATTCTTATAAGCTTGTAAGGAAAGCTTTGAAGATTTTATAATGGCGTAAAATAACCGCACCCGCCGTATAAGTTAAAAAAACATTCTTACCTCAATTCTGTCGAAAAGGTTAAAAAGGACCTTGTTTTGAAAATGACGGAAAGATTCCTTTATAAACCTCTTATAAAAAGTCAAACAAGGGTATAAATGACTTTAACCCATATTATTGTAAATAGTAAAAATGTGTTGAAATACATTTTTAAGAAACATGGATGTGGATGATAAAGATATCCCAGTAGATTATTACGTATAAACAACCTCGGATAATGAAGAGATTGTGAAATAACCCTTACCTTGTACTTTTTCCTTGGTTGGGGTAGGTTAACCTCCTGTATAATGGTGAAATAATTGTTACTAAATTATACAAGAATCATATACATTAATATGATATCATATATGATCTTTTAATATCGATTTATAATAATATCTTAGTATTATCGTTGTTTCGGGTGTTAACTTACTTGTTTTCTTTTATATGTTTTGTTACGTAAGACCTTTTTGTAAAGGATAGGTTGTATATTATTCATATCCAGAATGATATCAAATCCTTAAACATCATTTTTAAATCATCAAATGATAATTATACTTGAATGGATACGATGGAGAATGAATCTCATCGCGTTCGTGGAGACGGTAGTCCGTACGTACGCACGAGCGACAATATCATTATTTGATATTAAAATAATATATAAATGGATGGTATATCATATATATAAAGAATAATTAACATGTTATATTTATTATTTACATGAGTTACACATCATTATTATACCCATCCAAATAATATTATATTGAATAACAATTACACCACGACGTGGAGACGGTAGTCCGTACGTACGCACGTATGGTGACATGTTATTCAAAGGGTGGATAGAATACTGAATATGGTTGTACCATATTTATAATAACATCACAGTATATGTGAGATACTGGAGTTATTATTTTTGAATGGTAAGAACAATGGAAGAAGAAGTGGAAGAAGAAATGAACTTGGAGAAGGGTGGTGAAATCATTACCTCTTCTTCGGGTTCTTCCTTTTGATTTGATCAAAAGAGCTCCTTAGGTTGGCTTTCTGATCAAACTAAGGCCTATAGGTTGTAGTGAGGGATGTTGTGAGAGTATTTGGGCAGAGTTTGGCCGAACCAAAAGGTTTGATGGTGTGAAGAAATGAGAAGGAGGAGTGCCCTTTTATAAGAGGGGTGAGGGGCACCTTTGGAAAAGCTAGAAATATTAATTTATAATAAATTCATATTCGGTTTCTAATGGCTAAAAAGCTTATTATTCAAAGGTTATGGTGGGGATAGGTCGAAAACCACTCAAACAATAGAATTTAGACAGGTTTGGGTACTTATATTAACCTTATCTTTAAGTATTAACTCTAAGTTAATTAGTTTCACTTTTACAATGTCTCTTTGTATTTTTATATAATATGGTTAATAAACTTACTATATACATCAAAGCGACCCACAAGTGGTCCATTAATGATGAAACTATCATGATATAAGTCTCTTGGCCGAACCTTAGATTTTTTAGGAATTTAATATCAATTAAGAATATAATATTTGTTTTAAGAACTCTTTTATGTCAATTTTGACACTATTCAATAGTTGATTTTTGTGAAACTCATAACAGATTGATTACTTAGAACAATGTCAATTAAATCAATCCTAATATATCATATTATCCTAGAAAATTAGTTTAATTCATTAAAACTTTCATATTATATTTATTTGGGTATTTGTAATATCAATTATTTTAATTTTTCACTATTATAGTAATTACTGCATCATCATTGTGTCATAAATAAAATAAATTATTTAATGTCTAAAAATTATAAATAAAATATCATTATGTAGCAAATCTTTTTATATTTCTAATGAATATTTATAATCTAAAATACAATTTATATAACTCTATGTAACAATTGTTTTGCTAAAAGATATATGCTTGTGTCATTTTTGTATTCATTTTGACTTAATTAAAATAAAGTGTCATTATCACTTACAAATGGATCCATGGGGTCCCAAAATTGACACCAAGATGCCCATGGTCGACCATTTATCAACCAATAGGGTTAAGACACGTTTTAGGGTAATTTAGTATTATTATAATATTATTTTTTTAACCCTTATTTACCGGATTTAACCTTAACCATGGTAAATAAAATATTTACCGCAGTAATTATTCAAAATGTCTAAAAATAAAAGTTACCTATTTACACAATTTGAACATCCTGATTCCAAATATGGAATCCATTTTCCAAAATTCTAAACACAGAAGTGGCAGAAATTAATTTAAAATTAATTCCCGCTGTCAAAACATAAAGCGTGTTTTTAAGAGATAATAACTATCAAAAGATTGACACTTGTTTATGTTCGGTTTAATTGTAAAATTATGTCCAATGACCAACATTATATTAAATAGTAAAAATATATTCTAAATATACTTTAAAAGCACTCAAATTCATAATTTATCACTATTAATTATTTTGATTAAAAAGTTGTTTTTAATTAAAATTTAGTAATTTTCACTATTCATCAAAATATGAAAGTTATCCGAAAAGTACCAAAATTTCACCTTAGGATAAATTTGATATTCCGAATCCAAAAATGAAGTCCATTTTAAAATATAAAATATATATAACTTCAAAAAGTAGGTATTACTATTCATAACAGCTAGTTTGATTGGTTACGGTGTGTTAGAACTCGAAGTTGCGTACAACACACGCTACTGTTTTATTCAAAGGAAAGCGTACCGTGGAAGCTTGAGATGTTTCATTTTAAATTTTTTGATGTCTCCATTTAGTCAAAAAGTTTAAAATATTGTATTTAAAAAGGTTTCACTATCAAAAGTTGATAAAAGGGAAATACTAAAAATGAATATGTTCTTGCATTATGACTAAGAAACTCATAATATGGATTCTAAAATTATAAGGATTATATAAAGTTTAAAATTTAGTTAATACTATTAATGACCTCTTTTAATGGCTTTTTTTTTGGTAAGTCATGGTGCAATTGAACTCAGTGTTGCGTGTAGTGCAAGTTATTAAATTATTTTGAAGAAATAACACACTATGAAATCTTGGGGTGTTACATTCTCCCCTCCTTCAATAAATTGCGTCCTCGCAATTTGAAATTGTTCTTCGAAAATAAAAGGTTGAAAGTAGAAAATATATTTGTGGGAAAACCTACATCGGAAATTGGGTTACTAAAATTTAGTCTTAATATGAGGAAAAGAGAAATCAAAGGGTCACCACCAAATTATGATCTCGATTAGGAGAACATTGGTGGAAATTGGAGACATATAATCGGAGGAAAAACGTAAATATTTATAGGTAGTGATTGAGGTCATCAATCACTAACAAGTATAAAATTGAGGTCCTTAAATTCATCAATCTATGATGAATTGAAATACCATCGGTTCAATAAAACATAGGGTATTAGGATAACACATTTTTGACGTTTCAAAGTATCCTAGTTGAAATCTCACATCGAAAAATGAATTAATGAGGCCTCTATTTAAAATAAAGAGTCGAAAGTATGAATATTACCGAAAATAACACATACTAGGGTTCCATGTAGTAAAATATGGATATGGAAGAAAAATATAACCATCAATTATCTGATGGAGAGTGGTAGAGAACATGGCTATAAAAAGGCCAACAATCCCAAAGCCAAAAATTAGTGATGATTTAAGGTACCATCTAGGAAAAGATTTTTGTTCAAAGTTTCTTTTCTTAATATTGAGGAATTTATTTATGAGATTGGCTAAGATCATAAGGAGATATACTTACTTTATAATTAGAGTTTTATCCATTAATAAATTTCTACCAAAAACTCATCTTTCACTCTAAAAGATAATAGAATGTAAAAAAAATTCTATTTACACTATTCGTATAGGGTTCTAAAATAAACGAATTTATAATTCATCTACATGATCTTTTAATAAAAACTACATTATTTAATCCAGGACATCTCATGGTCCAGTGGTAGGTGATACACCCTTGTCGCCCTTCGGTTGCGGGTTCAAGTCTCGCAGCCTTGCCGGACGCGACGGGTTGCCGCCCGACCTCCGGGTTGTCCTTTTATGGAAATCCAAAATAATCCAAACTAGAACTATCCAAAATACTTCTGTCCAAACTCACAGTCTAACATTTATAAGGAAGGTAAACATAATATAGATCCTTTTTACCCCGTAATATCATATGAATACCTTCATCATGTATTACCATATTCCTTATTGATTACATTCATGCTCCCTTATTCCATATAGAATGCTGTATATACTTCATTAATCCAAAAATGTTTTAAACCCCAACAATGATGGAATATACAAATCATTAATCAGCTTCAAGGTAGTCAATAATATCCAATATAATTTATCCAAATCAATCATGTATTATTCTAAAATCACCACCTCGGTATCTGAACCATATTATGGTTTATCTCTCTCTCAACCATATATTTTCCAAACATTTAACCTGCTACTGAGTCACTTTTCTTTGTTCCACACCATCTCAAGTCCTTAATGAAATAGTACTGCAGTACAATCCTTGTATACTCCATAATTATTATAACAAGTACATTGTTGATACAACACTCAATTGACATAATCAACATAAGAACTCTAATCATTCCTCTTCATCTGTGGTAGTATCATAACTTGATTATTATCCAACAGCATCATTTGCGCCATAGTCTGATGACTGGGACATAGGTTCGCGTAGTGTCCAAACTCCTTGCAAATGAAGCATTGTACATTTGAAACCATTTTCTTACCCTTGCAGTCACGTACTTTGTGCCCTTTTCCTCCACACTTATAACAAACTCCCATTCCTTTCAGGCAAGTTCCAGGGTGTTTCTTTCCACAGTTACCACATATGGGAAAATTCTTCTTTTCCCTCTTCCCTTTATCCATCTTTCTCTCTTCTATCCTTTTCTTCTCTTGCTTCCCTTCAAAGCCATAGGACTCAGTAATCTCTTTACTTATCTTATCAATACATGATATTATTTCTTCATATGATGATAATACAAGGGAGACTATTTCTCTTATAAATTCTAGCTTAAGACCATGAATGATATGATCATTCCTTCTCTTTGGATCATGTGCATTTCCGGAGTTCTCATTCCTTCTACTGGGCTCCATTTCTAAAAAATGTCATAAACTAGATCAGTTTATGAATCAAAATACATAATCTCATACTTATAAAACACTTAACATAAATTGAACTATTTATGGATATAATCCATAATCATAAAAATGTTTTCTTTGAGAAAGTATATACTCATAAACCCTTCATAATTATTTGTAAAGAAAATGAGAGTTATCCTAAGCATATCCCCCGGGAGTGTCGTAACCAAGAGTGCAGCAAAGCCCGTTGTCGTGCACCATTTCCCGTTCGAGTCTAGCTCAAAGCAGTGTTTTTGGGTTTTACCCCTAGGTACATCTGTGCCAGATCCGCCTCTACCTGCTCGTATCCAGACATGGATGTATTGCTCGGAAAACTCACAAAATCTCTACAATAACACAATTCTAGGAAGTTCTTCTATACTAATCTTCAAAGTTCATCTTAGGTCTACGTGCTCTAATCAGATTTTATCTAAATCTAGCTTCCAAGGTTTGTACTAAACTTCCTCTGATACAAACTGTAACGCCCCGACCCTAGTTACCCAGAGTCAGTGCATTATTATATAACATTGGTATGATCACAAGAAAGATCAAATCTTGAAAGACCGATTGGTTTAGTAGCCTTGGAAATACTAGATATATTCATAAGTTTTACATTACATCATAAAATGAAAAACTACTACAACAACATAATGTCTCCATAATCCACACTCATATCCCCATATAATATCCCTGCAGGTCATTCATAATTTACTTATTCACTTCCTGGGAAAAATAAAACATAGAAAAGGGGTGAGGTCAAATTCCCAGTAAGGATAACAATATAGCGGAACATTCAAAAATAAGCATAAACATTTAAGGCAATGTATAACTAAAACAAAAGCCTTTCAAACAAGAACTTTCAACATGGTATGACATAAATAAAATGAAATAATGCCATTTACTTATTCACATGGATATTCTACTAATCTAATAATCACATGAAAAAATCAATAACCACTTTCATAATGTTGGAATTCATAATGCCAGACTATCATAACCACATAGCCAAGTCCTCGTGCCAAGACTACAAATAAGATTTTGTCAAGGCCTTGTTCCAAGACACTAGTTTGTCTCATGAGACCTACCGATGCATCGAGGAGCTATAGCGGGCTCCACCCGTCACTTATTAAGTCCAATGCATTCCCATATGAAAAGGTTTAAACATAACATAAACATTCGTATTAAAACTAGCATACGAAATGTCAATAATTTCACCATAAACTATGAATGGTATAAAAATAGCACATCCATAGTCAAACATATCACAAAACCTTCAATACAATATAGAAGTTTTGTATCATAATAAATCAACTTCAAATAATCTTAAAATCCATCAAAGGATGTTGACGTAGATGAAATCAAAATTCTTTTTAATGAAATATCTCCTTTTATTTTGAAATCATTTAAGATCCATATAAAATAAAACATTTTCTTTGAAAATATTCTTATAAGCTTGTAATGAATGCTTTGAAGATTTTATAACGGCGTAAAATAACCGCACCCGCCGTATAAGTTAAAAAAAACATTCTTACCTCAATTCTGTCGAAAAGGTTAAAAAGGACCTTGTTTTGAAAACGACGGAAAGATTCCTTTATAAACCTCTTATAAAAAGTAAAACAAGGGTATAAATGACTTTAACCCATATTCTTGTAAATAGTAAAAATGTTTTGAAATACATTTTTAAGAAACATGGATGTGGATGATAAAGATATCCCAGTAGATTATTACGTATAAACAACCTCGGATAATGAAGAGATTGTGAAATAACCATTACCTTGTACTTTTTCCTTGGTTGGGGTAGGTTAACCTCCTGTATAATGGTGAAATAATTGTTACTAAATTATACAAGAATCATATACATTAATATTATATCATATATGATCTTTTAATATCGATTTATAATAATATCTTAGTATTATCGTTGTTTCGGGTGTTAACTTACTTGTTTTCTTTTATATGTTTTGTTACGTAAGACCTTTTTGTAAAGGATAGGTTGTATATTATTCATATCCAGAATGATATCAATTCCTTAAACATCATTTTTAAATCATCAAATGATAATTATACTTGAATGGATACGATGGAGAATGAATCTCATCGCGTTCGTGGAGACGGTAGTCCGTACGTACGCACGAGCGACAATATCATTATTTGATATTAAAATAATATATAAATGGATGCTATATCATATATATACAGAATCATTAACATGTTATATTTATTATTTACATGAGTTACAAATCATTTTTATACCCATCCAAATAATATTATATTGAATAACAATTACACCACGACGTGGAGACGGTAGTCCGTACGTACGCACGTATGGTGACATGTTATTCAAAGGGTGGATAGAATACTGAATATGGTTGTACCATATTTATAATAACATCAAAGTATATGTGAGATACTGGAGTTATTATTTTAGAATGGTAAGAACAAAGGAAGAAGAAGTGGAAGAAGAAATGAACTTGGAGAAGGGTGGTGAAATCATTACCTCTTCTTCGGGTTCTTCCTTTTGATTTGATCAAAAGGGCTCCTTAGGTTGACTTTCTGATCAAACTAAGGCCTATAGGTTGTAGTGAGGGATGTTGGGAGAGTATTTTGGCAGAGTTTGGCCGAACCAAAAGGTTTGAAGGTGTGAATAAATGAGAAGGAGGAGTGCCCTTTTATAAGAGGGGTGAGGGGCACCTTTGGAAAAGCTAGAAATATTAATTTATAATAAATTCATATTCGGTTTCTAATGGCTCCAAAGCTTATTATTCAAAGGTCAAGGTGGGGATAGGTCGAAAACCACTCAACCAATAGAATTTAGACAGGTTTGGGTACTTATATTAACCTTATCTTTAAGTATTAACACTAAGTTAATAAGTTTCACTTTTACAATGTCTCTTTGTATTTTTATATAATATGGTTAATAAACTTACTATATACATCCAAGCGACCCACAAGTGGTCCATTAATGATGAACCTATCATGATATAAGTCTCTTGTCCGAACCTTAGATTTTTAGGAATTTAATATAAATTAAGAATATAATATTTGTTTTAAGAACTCTTTTATGTCAATTTTGACACTATTCAATAGTTGATTTTTGTGAAACTCATAACAGATTGATTACTTCGAACAAAGTCAATTAAATAAACCCTAATATGTCATATTATCCTAGAAAATTAGTTTAATTTATTAAAAGTTTCATATTATATTTATTTGGGTATTTATAATATCAATTATTTTAATTTTTCACTATTATAGTAATTACTGCATCATCATTGTGTCATAAATAAAATAAATTATTTAATGTCTAAAAATTATAAATAAAATATCATTATGTAGGAATTATTTTTATCTTTCTAATGAATATTTAAAATCTAAAATCCAACTTATATAACTCTATGTAACAATTGTTTTTCTAAAAGATATATGCTTGTGTCATTTTTGTATTCATTTTGACTTAATTAAAATAAAGTGTCATTATCACTTACAAGTGGATCCATGGGGTTCCAAAATTGACAAAAAGATGCCCATGGTCGACCATTTATCCACCAATAGGGTTAAGACACGTTTTAGGGTAATTTAGTATTATTATAATATTATTTTTTTAACCCTTATTTACCGGATTTACCCTTAACCATGGTAAATAAAATATTTACCGCAGTAATTATTCAAAATGTCTAAAAATAAAAGTTACATATTTACACAATTTGAACATCCTGATTCCAAATATGGAATCCATTTTCCTAAATTCTAAACACAGAAGTGGCAGAAATTAATTTAAAATTAATTCCCGCTGTCAAAACAAAAAGCGTGTTTTTAAGAGATAATAACTATCAAAAGATTGACACTTGTTTATGTTCGGTTTAATTGTAAAATTGTGTCCAATGACCAAAATTATATTAAATAGTAAAAATATATTCTAAATATACTTTAAAACCACTCAAATTCATAATTTATCACTATTAATTATTTTGATTAAAAAAGTTGTTTTTAATTAAAATTTAGTAATTTTCACTATTCATCAAAATATGAAAGTTATCCGGAAAAGTACCAAAATTTCACCTTAGGCTAAATTTGATATTCCGAATCCAAAAATGAAGTCCATTTTAAAATATAAAATATATATAACTTCAAAAAGTAGGTATTACTATTCATAACAGCTAGTTTGATTGGTTACGGTGTGTTAGAACTCGAAGTTGCCTACAACACACGCTACTGTTTTATTCAATGGAAGGCGTACCGTGGAAGCTTGGGATGTTTCATTTTAAATTTTTTGATGTCTCCATTTAGTCAAAAAGTTTAAAATATTGTATTTAAAAAGGTTTCACTATCAAAAGTTGATAAAAGTGCAATACTGAAAATGAATCTGTTCTTGCATTATGACTAAGAAACTCATAATATGGATTCTAAAATTATAAGGATTATATAAAGTTTAAAATTTAGTTAATACTATTCATGAACTCTATTAATGGATTTTTTTTTGGTAAGTCATGGTGCAATTGAACTCGGTGTTGCATGTAGTGCAAGTTATTAAATTATTTTGAAGAAATAACACACTATGAAATCTTGGGGTGTTACAACCTTCCCCTCCATACATATTTTCCTCAAAATAAACTATGTTACTACAGCCATTTTGTAACTCTGTATCCGCATAAACAATCAATGCTAGCAAATGAGAATATGGAATGGGTGGGGTAAATGTGATTTTGGAAGACCTTTTCAATCATTTGGTCAATCCATTAAATGATTTTGAGTCGATATTTCATTTCACCCCCTTCCCTTTGTACGTCTACAATAAAATTCATCGGTTTAGAACATTTTTGATTAATGGTTATAGGTTTTTCTTGAAAAATAAATTATAAATGAATAACTCTTCATCAACATTTTTTGTACAAGATGTGTCATCTATGTGATGAATGATCCAATATATCATTCGACCATATAAATAACATTGTCCACAAGTGGAACAGGAATCTTGGTGCTCAGCTCATGAGCTACGTTAATCATCACTCTCACATGACCTATTGGAAGTGGTATGTTGTGTAGACTGTCATCTTGGATATTGAACATCACAGCCCTCTATACAAGGAGATGGGTGGGTGTAGATAGATATAAATCACATTCATTTTCATCCTATCGAATATCAGCATGGGAAATGAATTAGGTTTTGTTTGATTAACGTTTTATTGAAAAAATTATTAGAATATTTATTATCAAAACTAAGACAGCTCTTTGAGGGGAATGTCTACCTCAAAGCTGGTGGGGGTGGGTTGGGATCCGTACACAATGTTGGTTCTTGAGTTGTTTATTATCTTTTCTCTCCCCCCCTCCAACCTTAAATAATTCTAGAATCTCTCTCTTCGATTTGAATTGTTTTTTAAGGGTAGCTAGTATTTCTTTTGTCTATTTGATTTCTTTATCTCTGTCCTCCTATTGTTTTTCTCTCAAAATGTGTTCAGGGTGTCACCCCAAAACCTTCACCTCTAACAAAGCTATACTATTATGGACACTTCAAGGCCACCGATAATAGGTGTTCATCTGGTAAAGGTGTTACTGATTCTTATGACTATGTAAAATAGAAAATATAAATAACTAATCATTGTTTTTTTATAGAGATTTAAATAAAAAAATTATATCATACTTACACATGATTCCCACACTTTTTTATTTTTTCATCTATTAGTAACCCATCATTATCTACACATTCCCCCTTTTATAGCACATGGTTTGGGATGGAAGTGTATTTGGATTAGGGGTCATTAATCTACATATAAATAGAGGGACATAATTATGTTGTTGTTTTAGGTCACATAAAATTATTACGATATATTTAAAATACCTACCAATTATTTTTCATGTGAAGTGTACCCCATTCTATCTTTACAGTAGGGGTACAATGGTTTCTCTTCCCATTACTTATTTTCATCACTCAATTGTTGTTTCATAAATAAAAAATATCAATCAATGTGATTAATACACTTGTCATCAAACAATATATTACTAGAAACAATATACCTGAAAAGACACATCCACACAATGGATACTAAACACATCCCACTCTTCTTGGTTTATCAGGTGTGCATACATAAGTGGTGGGTGCAGTTTTATTTTCAATTTTGTATCTTTAAGATGATGTCTTATTAGGATTGTGTGAAAGACTCTGTGAATCCTTCTAACAAGAATTAATAAATATTTAATGTGAGATTCATATACTATAAAAGAACTCTTTAAGGTATGATGAAGAATTATTCAATGTTTAATTATTTTATTTTTTAGTAAAATAAGGAAATGATATCATAATGTTACAATAATCTCTTCCCACATCGGTGTATTAAGTATGGTCCCAACATGGTGCCACGAATATACATCAATTTTCATGAATTGTTGAGTGATGATACATGTGTAGCTACTGAACAAGTCTCTATTTGGATTAACATGATGGCTTTGCACATTCCATCCAACCTCATATTTGGTGGATTTTATTTTTTCCTTAATCATTTTTTATAACACTGTCAAACTATGATGCTCCTATTTGTTATTCTTCAATAATCCTTCATCCCCAACCATTTCCTCAAATTCAACATCATCAATATATTGTTCCTCTACAGAAATAGCATTAACATGTGAATATGGTTATTTTACCTCTACACTGGGAGTAGAAACATTTTGATAAACTTATTGTTCCTCTGTATTGGGAGCACACACATGTGGAGAATATCATTATTCCTCTGCACTGTGAGAAAGAGTAGGTTGAGAGACCTGGATTCCCTCAATATTGGGAGCACCAACATGTATATAAATAATTATCTACAAAATCTGTTTAATATTCAATTTAGATTAGATAAATGTAGTA
Source organism: Viscum album (assembly GCA_963277665.1). Classification (NCBI taxonomy): domain Eukaryota; kingdom Viridiplantae; phylum Streptophyta; class Magnoliopsida; order Santalales; family Viscaceae; genus Viscum; species Viscum album. Next base: position 651,508,484 of record OY728151.1, on the reverse strand, counting down.
GTGAATATATATTAACAAGAGGTAACACAATGTATATTACAAAATATATATAACCTGGTTATTGAACTCTCTTTCTTTAAAGTTGAATGGATTTGACCCCTATAATGACTATCCAAATCCCTTCATTGTGGTCTTCTCTGACATACAAAACTTTGTCTCCATTGGGACCACTATGAAATGATTGTGTTGTCCCAATGAAAGGGTCATCCTCGGTTGAATTTTCATCTGACCCTTCATTGGTTATGGCTGATAATAGAATAATTGACCACTTTTGGTTTGTGATATCGAGAACATAAAATACATATAATTCATGTAATGCCATTATAAATTATTTTTCTAGGTACCCTATCTTACTAAAATAAAATTTTATGAATCCCAATTCATCTATTTTAAAAGAACTCATATTATCAACCCATTTCCATTTGAAAAACCGGCACTTGGAATATTGTATAATCCAACTCACACATTTGTTTTATGATTCCAAAGTATGACATATTTTCATAAATTGAATCTCATCCCTTATTACCAAAAATACGCATCGCTTCAGCCACAAGTGTAACTTTATTATTTTTCATGGTATTGTATTTATCATGTTCATTTATATATAATGTATAACCATTAATTACAATAAAATTTTAAGATAATACATACACACATGGTCTTCTATCTATCCATCAAATTTGTTCTAAAATTGAATCCAAATTTTCATTTGACACCTTAAAAATATGGTCCTGAAACCATCCTATAAAATGTTGATTAGGTGTATATGATATCTATCATTCTACCCTTAATGGATTCAAATGCCTAATAATTTCTTTGTGGGTTTCAACATATGGGGAAACATATAAAATGTTATGAAAAACATAATGGTGGTCTTGCTCTTGATTTTTAATATTGATTGTGACAACAACTCTTCCAGTAATTCCTTCACCCACAAGCCACCCAGTGTGATGATATTTTTGTATACCAATTTTTTACACACTAGATACGTATGTAGTATATAATTCAATGGATTCATCAACAATATATCTCTCTACAATAAAACCCACTGGCCAACTTCAATTTTTTACATACCTTTTCAAAATATTCATATATCGTTCATTGGGGTATATCCATCTATAGGGTATAGGATCACATAGTTTAATCTCTCTCACCAAGTGAACCATAAAATGAACCATCATATCAAATAATTCTATCAAGAAGAACAATTCCAATTCACATAATATTACATAAATGTCGCTTTCTATATTTGGTAATTTCACTGGTTTTATAACTTTTTTATATATATATTTGAATAAGAAACGTGAGATAGGTTAATTTAGGACGGACATTATTGGGAAAAATGAACAATAATGATATATAAATTAGATCATGCCTAAAAACATGGAACTCATGTGATTTCAGAAACATTAACATTAAATTTTTCATTGACATGATATTTTTGATATTTCATGAATACCCTTATATAGCCATTGCATCATTCAAGAAGTTGGAAAACTAATATCTTTCCTTCCTGGAAAGGGTTTATGCAGTTGGAGAAAGAAAAAAAATTCTCACCCTTCATTGTCACCAA